>CAWUFW010002493.1:0-600000 GCA_963921515.1 Calotriton arnoldi | reverse complement strand
CACCAGGTACTTCCAGTAAGCACCACAGGCCTGCGTTGCAACGCCTGTAACAAATTGTGCAGTTGTGTTTAGGTAGTGAAGAGGGTCATGCTGGGGGTAGTGTTTTAGGGTTTAGGGTAGTGCAGTGGTGTTTGTGTAGTGTAGGGGGTCATGCTGGGGGTAGATTTAGGGTTTAGGGTAGTGCAGTGGTGTTTGGGTAGTGTAGGGAGTCGTGCTGGGGGAGTGTTTTAGGGTTTAGGGTAGTACAGTGGTGTTTGGGTAGTGTAGGGGGTCGTGCTGGGGTTAGTGTTTTAGGGTTTTAGGGTTTAGGGTAGTGCAGTGGTGTTTGGGTAGTGTAGGGGATACTGCTGGGGGTAGTGTTTTAGGGTTTAGGGTAGTGCAATGGTGTTTGCGTAGTGTAGGGGGGTACTGCTGGGGGTAGTGTTTTAGGGTTTAGGTTAGTGCAGTGGTGTTTGGGTAGCGTAGGGGGTACTGCTGGGGGTAGTGTTTTATGGTTTAGGGTAGTGCAGTGGTGTTTGGGTAGTGTAGGGGTTCGTGCTGGGGCTAGTTTTTTAGGGTAGTGCAGTGGTGTTTGTGTAGTGTAGGAGGTCGTGTTTTAGGGTTTAGGGTAGTGCAGTGGTCTTTGGGTAGTGTAGGGAGTCATGCGGGGTATTGTTTTAGAGTTTAGGGTAGTGCAGTGGTCTTTGGGTAGTGTAGGGGGTTGTGCGGGGGGTAGTGTTTTAGGGATTAGGGTAGTGCATTGGTATGTGGGTAGTGTAGGGGGTCATGCGGGGGGTAGTCTTTTAGGGTTTAGGGCAGTGCAGTGGTGTTTAGGTAGTGTAGGGGGTCGTGCTGGGGGGAGTGTTTTAGGGTTTAGGGCAGTGCAGTGGTGTTCGGGTAGTGTAGGGAGTCGTGCTGGGGGGAGTGTTTTAGGGTTTAGAGTAACCCTGGGCGTAGTTTGCGTAGTAGCACTTCACGTAGCTACGTAAAGTACATTTTGAACTACACGTAGCTATGCAAATTGCGTAGTGCGTAGCTGTGTGCTTGATTGCACTGTACAATAATTGCCAAAGGCATCTTGCACAGTGCAAGTTAAGATAAAATAAGTATCTCTGTCTTTATATGCTAAAATGCATATAGTCATTTCACAAAAGTGAAAACAATAAATTAGCAAGCAGTGAGAGAGGTGATGATTTTGGTATCCTCCCTAACCTAGGGAGAGAACCAAGCAGATGCCTTGAAAACAAAAAGCACATCTTTTGAACGATTCTGTGGTGGTCCCATCCTCTTAGGACCACCCCAAGCACAGTTATTGGCAAAAATACAATCCCAACCAAAGGCCCTGCAAAGCATTATGGGACGAGATTAGCAGTGGGCAGTGAATATTATAGTATCCAATATCAAAATACTTCTACAAAGAGCTGCAGTTCCACTAGTCGTTACTAGATGTCCCTCACGAGTCAAATGCAAAAGCTTCATGAAAGGGTTTCAATGCTTTTGCATTTGACTCGTGAGGACATCTAGTAACGACTAGTGGAACTGCAGCTTGATGTATTAATAATTTCAATGCTTTTGCATTTGACTCGTGAGGGACATCTAGTAACGACTAGTTGAACTGCAGCTCTTTGTAGAATTATTTTGATATTGGACACTGTAATATTCACTGCCCACTGCTAACCTCGTCCCATAATGCTTTGCAGGGCCTTTGGTTGGGATTGTATTTGTGCCCATAACGGTGCTTGGGGTGGTCCTAGGAGGAAGGGACCACCACTGAATCGTTCACATGATATGCTTTTTGTGTTCAAGGCATCTGCTTGGTCCTCCCCCTAGGTTAGGGGGGACCCCAAAATCATCACCTCTCTCATTGCTTGATATTTTCATTGTCAAAGTTCATTTTTGTGAATTTGTTATATGCTTTTTAGCATAGAAAAATGCTTTATCAAAGCCTTTATATATGTTTATTATATTGCTGCTACGCTACGTCAATTAGCACAGTTTTTTACTCTGCTACGTGCAATTTGCGTAGTGGCACAAACTTTGCATGTTCCTCGAGCGTAGCGAAGTATTATGCCCAGGGTTAGTTTAGGGCAGTGCAGTCGTGTTCGGGTAGTGTAGGGGGTCGTGCTGGGGGAGTATTTTAGGGCTTAGGGTAGTGCAGTGGTGTAGGGGGTCATGCTGGGGGTAGTGTTCTAGGGTTTAGGGCAGTGCAGTGGTGTTCGGGCAGTGTAGGGGGTCGTGCTGGGGGTGGTGTTTTAGGGTTTAGGGCAGTGCAGTGGTGTTTGGGCAGTGTAGGGGGTCGTGCTGGGGGTGGTGTTTCAGGGTTTAGGGCAGTGCAGTGGTGTTCGGGCAGTGTAGGGGGTCGTGCAGGGGTGGTGTTTCAGGGTTTAGGGCAGTGCAGTGGTGTTCGGGCAGTGTAGGGGGCCGTGCAGGGGGTGGTGTTTCAGGGTTTAGGGCAGTGCAGTGGTGTTCGGGCAGTGTAGGGGGCGGTGCAGGGGGTGGTGTTTCAGGGTTTAGGGCAGTACAGTGGTGTTCGGGCATTGTAGGGGGTGGTGCTGGGGATGGTGTTTCAGGGTTTAGGGCAGTGCAGTAGTGTTTGGGCAGTGTAGGGGGTCGTGCAGGGGGTGGCGTTTCAGGGTTTAGGGCAGTGCAGTGGTGTTCGGCCAGTGTAGGTAGTCTTGCTGGGGGTGGTGTTTCAGGGTTTAGGGCAGTGCAGTAGTTTCCGGGCAGTATAGGCGGTCGTGCTGGGGCTGGTGTTTCAGGGTTTAGGGCAGTGCAGTGGTGTTCGGGCAGTGTACGGGGTTGTGCTGGGGCTGGTGTTTCAGGGTTTAGGGCAGTGCAGTGGTGTGCGGGCAGTGTACGGGGTTGTGCTGGGGCTGGTGTTTCAGGGTTTAGGGCAGTGCAGTGGTGTTCGGGCAGTGTAGGGGGTCGTGCTGGGGGTGGTGTTTCAGGGTTTAGTGCAGTGCAGTGGTGTTCGGGCAGTGTAGGGGGTCGTGCTGGGGCTGGTGTTTCAGGGTTTGGGCAGTGCAGTGGTGTTCGGGCAGTGTAGGGGGTCGTGCTGGGGCTGGTGTTTCAGGGTTTTGGGCAGAGCAGTGGTGTTCGGGCAGTGTAGGGGGTCGTGCTGGGGGTGGTGTTTCAGGGTTTAGGGCAGTGCAGTGGTGTTCGGGCAGTGTAGGGGGTCTTGCTGGGGGTGGTGTTTCAGGGTTTAGGGCAGTGCAGTGGTGTTCGGGCAGTGTAGGGGGTCTTGCTGGGGGTGGTGTTTCAGGGTTTAGGGCAGTGGTGTTCGGGCAATGAAGGGGGTCTTGCTGGGGGTGATGTTTCAGGGTTTAGGGCAGTGCAGTGGTGTTCGGGCAGTGTAGGGGTCTTGCTGGGGGTAGTGTTTCAGGGTTTAGGGCGGTGAAGTGGTGTTCGTGCAGTGTAGGGGGTCGTGCTGGGGGTGGTGTTTCAGGGTTTAGGGCAGTGCAGTAGTGTTCGGGCAGTGTAGGGGGTCGTGCAGGGGTGGTGTTTCAGTGTTTAGGGCAGTGCAGTGGTGTTCTGGCAGTGTAGGGGTCATGCTGGGAGTGGGGTTTCAGGGTTTAGGGCAGTACAGTGGTGTTCGGGCAGTGTATGGGGTCGTGCAGGGGGTGGTGTTTCAGGGTTTAGGGCAGTGCAGTGGTGTTCGGGCAGTGTAGGGGGTCGTGCTGGGGCTGGTGTTTCAGGGTTTAGGGCAGTGCAGTGGTGTTCAGGCAGTGTAGGGGGTCTTGCTGGGGGTGGTGTTTCAGGGTTTAGGGCAGTGGTGTTCGGGCAGTGTACGGGGTCTTGCTGGGGGTGATATTTCAGCGTTTATGGCAGTGCAGTGGTGTTCGGGCAGTGTAGGGGGTCTTGCTGGGGGTAGTGTTTCAGGGTTTAGGGCAGTGAAGTGGTGTTCGTGCAGTATAGGGGGTCGTGCTGGGGATGGTGTTTCTGGGTTTAGGGCAGTGCAGTAGTGTTCGAGCAGTGTAGGGGGTTGTGCAGGGGTGGAGTTTCAGGGTTTAGGGCAGTGCAGTGGTGTTCGGGCAGTGTAGGGGGTCGCGCTGGGGGTGGTGTTTCAGGGTTTAGGGCAGTGCAGTGGTGTTCGGGCAGTGTAGGGGGTCATGCACGGGGTGGTGTTTCAGGGTTTAGGGCAGTGCAGTGGTGTTCGGGCAGTGTAGGGTGTTGTGCTGGGGCTGGTGTTTCAGGGTTCAGGGCAGTGCAGTGGTGTTCAGGCAGTGTAGGGGGTCGTGCTGAGGCTGGTGTTTCACGGTTTAGGGCAGTGCAGTGGTGTTCGGGCAGTGTAGGGGGTCGTGCTGGGGCTGGTGTTTCAGGGTTTAGGGCAGTGCAGTGGTGTTCGGGCAGTGTAGGCGGTCGTGCTGGGGCTGGTGTTTCAGGGTTTAGGGCAGTGCAGTGGTGTTCGGGCAGTGTAGGGGGTCGTGCTGGGGCTGGTGTTTCAGGGTTTAGGGCAGTGCAGTGGTGCTCGGGCAGTGTAGGGGGTCGTGCTGGGGGTGATGTTTCAGGGTTTAGGGTAGTGCAGTGGTGTTTGTGTAGTGTAGGGGGTCATGCTGGGGGTAGTGTTTTAGGGTTTAGGGTAGTGCAGTGGTGCTTGTGTAGTGTAGGGGGTCATGCTGGGGGTAGTGTTTTAGGGTTTAGGGTAGTGCAGTGGTGTTTGTGTAGTGTAGGGGTCATGCTGGGGGTAGTGTTTTAGGGTTTAGGGTAGTGCAGTGGTGCTTGTGTAGTGTAGGGGGTCATGCTGGGGGTAGTGTTTTAGGGTTTAGGGTAGTGCAGTGGTGTTTGTGTAGTGTAGGGGGTCATGCTGGGGGTAGATTTAGGGTTTAGGGTAGTGCAGTGGTGTTTGGGTAGTGTAGGGAGTCGTGCTGTGGGGAGTGTTTTAGGGTTTAGGGTAGTGCAGTGGTGTTTGGGTAGTGTAGGGGGTCATGCTGGGGGTAGTGTTTTAGGGTTTAGGATAGTGCAGTGGTGCTTTTGTAGTGTAGGGGGTCGTGCTGGGGGTAGTGTTTTAGGGTTTAGGGTAGTGCAGTGGTGTTTTTGTAATGTAGGGGGGTCATGTTTTAAGATGCAACGCTCCAATACCTGACCAGTCTGCACTACATAAAACTGCAAAAAAACTAAAAATAAAAAGTGTTTTGCACACTTTTGTCATTGGGCTATATGTGGGCTACATCTGGGTAATATTTGTGCTACATTTGGGCTCTTTTTTCACTGGTGGCCATCTTGGAAGACTTCTTTGTTATGAAGTTTCCTAATTTCCTCATTTACTGCAGTCTCCTCAGTAGGAAATGCTTTCAGTTTTTACTTTGATTCCATCAAGAAGGCATTCAGATGTGTCACACATTTGCCATAAATTCAGAATGTTAGCACTCTAGTTGTTCATTAGATCACTGTAGTAAAGCTACTGCTCACCAAGGAGTTAACTGGAAGTCTGCTGCTGGTATTGAAAGTGATTGTTTCAGGCTGCATGTCAGAATTTTCTAATGAAATAGAAGAGGATTTGAGATCTCACTTAAAACATGCACTAAATTTTCTTTTGCAGCACTAACCATAATTTCTATGGCAAAATGAACCCCCTCATTTTGTTCCTTTTTAAATTAAATGTTTTAAGTGTTACCAGTTTATTCCAATCAAGATGGCTTCAGGTGTGCCATACTTTTGTCATAAGTAAGGCTGTTAGCACTCTAGTTGTTCTTTAAAACACTCTGGGAGGCTGCAGTAGAACACAAAGGCATCAACTGGCAGGCTGCTCCTGTTGAAATATAACAGGAAGATATTTGAGATCACACTTGAAACATGTCCTAATTTTTCTTTCTACAGCACTAACCATAATTTCTATGACAAAATGAACCCCATCATTTTGTTCCTTTTTAAATTAAATGTTTTAAGTGTTACCAGTTTATTCCAATCAAGATGGCTTCAGGTGTGCCATACTTTTGTCATAGGTAAGGCTGTTAGCACTCTAGTTGTTCTTTAGAACACTCTGGGAAGCTGCAGTAGAACACAATGGAATCAACTGACAGTCTCTGCCCTTGTTGGATGTACATGTTTTACTGAGAATGTCAGACTTCATTCTCACATGACTGAGAAAGATAATGTGAATTTACAGAAAATATGCTCTCATTTTAGCTTCTGGAGCACCTTCCAAAACTGTATGGGACAAGCATGTGAAAATAGTTTTCTCTCAAACATGATTCATGATATCCCAGCAGAAGGTTTTTCACAGGGTAAAATCACCTTAGAACACACCACA
Organism: Calotriton arnoldi; assembly: GCA_963921515.1. Classification (NCBI taxonomy): domain Eukaryota; kingdom Metazoa; phylum Chordata; class Amphibia; order Caudata; family Salamandridae; genus Calotriton; species Calotriton arnoldi. The sequence goes on along the minus strand of CAWUFW010002493.1, from coordinate 593,771 downwards.
ATTCCTGAAATTAGTATGGTACCATCAACAAATGAATTCTAATGTAACTAAAGTCTGTTATCACCCTTTATAGTTCTCCTTTTGGTAACCCTCAAAATCTTCGATTCACTACAATACATTTCAATGGGGTACTATCATGTATATTGGTCCCAAGATGGCTGCCAGCAATTCCAGGATGAAGTGCTGACAGCCAATCAGATCTCACGATGACATGTGTGGTTAGGCTCCGCCCAGATATATATGTGTTTTTACTTTTGATTTTCTCAGCAACTACTGAACAGATTTACACCATTTAACAAAAGGGTTCTTTCTGAACCAAGAACTACCTCTTTGCCAAATTTGGTGTAATTCCGTTCAGCAGTTCGGGCTGTAGCCTTGCATAAAGTTTCCTATGGGAAATTGATTTTTGACTCTTATTTTTTAATTTATCCGCAACTACTGAACGGATTTACACCATTTAACAAAAGGGTTCTTTCTGAACCAAGAACTACCTCTTTGCCAAATTTGGTGTAATTCCGTTCAGCAGTTCGAGCTGTAGCCGTGTCTAAAGTTTCCTATGGGAAAATGAATGGGGAAAACACGTTTTGGGACCCCCTTTTTCTCGGCCCCCGCTTGACGAATCACCCCGAAACTTTCAGGGTAGGAGCGGACCGGAGCGGGCCATAAAGTTTGAAAATTTCGCGAAGATTCGTCAACCGACGCAAGAGTTATTTCAAATAGAATGTCGCGGATTTCCTATGGAAAATAGGTCCTAACTATAACTATCTACTGGCGACCGCCAGTAGATAATATATATATATATATTTATATTCACTGAAAAAACTATAGGTTTTATGGACAGTTATAGTTAGTTGGACATTTCACTCGTACAAAACCATAGAAATTCCCCCGTTATAGTTAGTTCAGCTAACTATAACTCGCGCCCGCAATGCACTGCTGATGACGTCACATATTACATCACTCATGACATGGTCAGTGACATCACTGATGACATCACTGATGACATCTCAAATGACATCACTGATGACATCACTGATGACATCATCCAGTGACTGTGTGTTTCTGTAAAGTTTAAATATGTTTAATATATATAGGGAAAGGCGTATTGAAGAATGAGTGGGTGTATAAGTGTCTGAATGGATGATTTAGTACGTGAGTGACTGACTCTACAAGTGAGTGATTAAATGTATCTTACTGAATGCATGGGTTAGTGACTAAACTGTGTGAATGTCTGTATCCGTCTGTCTGTTGGTTTGTAAGCGGCTGCATGGGCTTTCTGAATAGCTACATGAGTGTCTACATGGGTTATTGATTGATTGTCTGAGTATCTGTATGGGTGCCTGAGTGTTTGTGTGGGTGGGGTGTGTGTGACTCTGTGCATAGATGTGTGAGTTGGTGATTCACTGGGTGCATGGTTTCAAGAGTGCATCTGTGATGGACTGTATGGGTGGGTGAGTGTGTGTATGGGTGTGTTAGTGATTGAATGTATATCTCAGTGGTACATGTGTGAGTAACTACATATGTGAAAGGCAGTATATATGTGTGTTGGAGTATATAAATGGCTATAAGTGAGAGTGTGTGATTGTGGGAGTGGCTGTATGGTTGAGTGTGTACTTGTATCAGTGATTGTATAAGAGCGTAAGAATGTGCTAGTATTTGTATGAGTAAGTGAGCTGGTGTGTGTATAACTGTATAGGTGAGTAAATGGGTGTGTGATTACGTTTTTGCATGACTGACTAGGTGTGTGAGTACCTCTATGGATGAGTGGCGGTGTGTGAGTGTTTATATAGGTGTATGAGTGCATATGATAGTCCTGTACTGATTGACTAAGTATGAGTGACTGTACGGGTGAGTGAGTGGATGTGTGTGTAGACCTAAGAATCAGTGAGTGGGTATGTAGGTTTTGGTGTTGGAGTGTCTATGGTTTTGAGAATGGCAGTCTGTAATTTAGAGTGGGTGTATCAAAAGTTATATTAGGGTGTGAGAAGATGCATGAAATTATCACATGGATGATGTCATCAGTGATGTCATTTGAGATGTCATCAGTGATGTCATCAGTGATGTCACTGACCATGTCATGAGTGATGTAATATGTGACGTCATCAGCAGTGCATTGCGGGCGCGAGTTATAGTTAGCTGAACTAACTATAACGGGGGAATTTCTATTGTTTTGTACGAGTGAAATGTCCAACTAACTATAACTGTCCCTAAAACCTATGGTTTTTTCAGTGAATTTCAAAGGTTTTTTAAATGCTAATTTCTAACTATAACGTGCCTGAAACCTATGATTTTTAAGTGAATTTCAAAGTTTTTTTAAATGCTAGTTTCTAACTATGCCTACAGAGGTAGGACATGTGAAGAAAGAAGAAAAACGCACAGAAAGAAGCAAAAGATGTGCAGAAAGAACCAACAGAGGAGCAGAAAGAGGCCTTGTTGCAAAATCATCCTGTGCCCACAACTTTTTCAGACGGGTACTGGTGGTAACTGACTCTGACTAACCAGAGCCAGTGCTATGCTAAAAGACACTTAGAATACAGTGAAAACACCTACATACACTAGGGAACACTATGCGTTGGGGTACCCCTGTGATTAGCATGACCTCCTCTGCAAGACCCTAGTACATTATAGGGCAGGGGGATTAAAACTACCTCTTAAAACGCGCTACAGGGCGCGTTTGCACAGTGGTGAAGGGAGGGGGGGCCTGAGGTGACATGTGTGCAAACGCACCCCGTGGCGCATTTTAAATTGCGGGATTAAGTCCCTTGAATTCTGAGGGTCCCTGGGGCCCAACTAGCCCCCAGGTACCTACAGTTAGGACCACAGAGCTGAGTTGCAGAGAGGCGTTCCGAGGCCACGCACCTTTTTCACCTCTCTGCAACGCAACTCTGTTGTGCTTACTGAAGGTACCTGGTGGGCTAGTTGGCCCCCAGGGTCCCTCAGGATTCAAAGGAATTAATTCCCCAACTTAAAACGCACCACAGGGCGTGTTTGCGCATATGTCACCTGAGGCCCCGCCCCTCCCTTCACCACTGTGCAAACGTGCCCCGTGGTGCGTTTTAAGTTGGGGGATTAGGTCACCTTGAATCCTGAGGGTCCCTGGGGCCCAACCAGCCCACTAGGTACTTCCAGTAAGCACCACAGGCCTGCGTTGCAACGCCTGTAACAATTTGTGCAGTTGTGTTTAGTTAGTGAAGAGGGTCGTGCTGGGGGTAGTGTTTTAGGGTTTAGGGTAGTGCAGTGGTGTTTGTGTAGTGTAGGGGGTCATGCTGGGGGTAGATTTAGGGTTTAGGGTAGTGCAGTGGTGTTTGGGTAGTGTAGGGAGTCGTGCTGGGGGAGTGTTTTAGGGTTTAGGGTAGTGCAGTGGTGTTTGGGTAGTGTAGGGGGTCGTGCTGGGGTAGTGTTTTAGGGTTTAGGGTAGTGCAGTGGTGTATGGGTAGTGTAGGGGGTCGTGCTGGGGGTAGTGATTTAGGGTAGTGAAGTGGTGTTTGGGTAGTGTAGGGGGTACTGCTGGGGGTAGTGTTTTAGGGTTTAGGGTAGTGCAGTGGTGTTTGGGTAGTGTAGGGGTACTGCTGGGGGTAGTTTTTAGGGTTTAGGGTAGTGCAGTGGTGTTTGGGTAGTGTAGTGGTTCGTGCTGGGGTAGTTTTTAGGGTTTAGGGTAGTGCAGTGGTGTTTGTGTAGTGTAGGGGGTAGTGTTTTAGGGTTTAGGGTAGTGCAGTGGTGTTTGTGTAGTGTAGGAGGTCGTGCTTTAGGGTTTAGGGTAGTGCAGTGGTCTTTGGGTAGTGTAGGGAGTCTTGCGGGGGTAGTGTTTTAGGGTTTAGGGTAGTGTAGGGGGTCATGCGGGGGTAGTGTTTTAGGGATTAGGGTAGTGCATTGGTGTTTGGGTAGTGTAGGGGGTCATGCGGGGGTAGTGTTTTAGGGTTTAGGGCAGTGCAGTGGTGTTTGGGTAGTGTAGGGGGTCGTGCTGGGGGAGTGTTTTAGGGTTTAGGGCAGGCAGTGGTGTTCGGGTAGTGTAGGGGGTCGTGCTGGGGGAGTGTTTTAGGGTTTAGGGCAGTGCAGTGGTGTTCGGGTAGTGTAGGGGGTCGTGCTGGGGGAGTGTTTGAGGGTTTAGGGCAGTGCAGTCGTGTTCGGGTAGTGTAGGGGGTTGTGCTGGGGGTAGTATTTTAGGGTTTAGGGTAGTGCAGTGGTGTTTGGGTAGTGTAGGGGGTCGTGCTGGGGGTAGTGTTCTAGGGTTTAGGGCAGTGCAGTGGTGTTTGGGCAGTGTAGGGGGTAATGCTGGGGGTGGTGTTTTAGGGTTTAGGGCAGTGCAGTGGTGTTCGGGCAGTGTAGGGAGTCGTGCTGGGGGTGGTGTTTCAGGGTTTAGGGCAGTGCAGTGGTGTTCGGGCAGTGTAGGGGGTGGTGTTTCAGGGTTTAGGGCAGTGCAGTGGTGTTCGGGCAGTGTAGGGGGTCGTGCAGGGGTGGTGTTTCAGGGTTTAGGGCAGTGCAGTGGTGTTTGGGTAGTGTAGGGGTACTGCTGGGGTAGTTTTTACGGTTTAGGGTAGTGCAGTGGTGTTTGGGTAGTGTAGTGGTTCGTGCTGGGGGTAGTTTTTAGGGTTTAGGGTAGTGCAGTGGTGTTTGTGTAGTGTAGGGGGTAGTGTTTTAGGGTTTAGGGTAGTGCAGTGGTGTTTGTGTAGTGTAGGAGGTCGTGGTTTAGGGTTTAGGGTAGTGCAGTGGTCTTTGGGTAGTGTAGGGAGTCGTGCGGGGGGTAGTGTTTTAGGGTTTAGGGTAGTGTAGGGGGTCATGCAGGGGGGTAGTGTTTTAGGGATTAGGGTAGTGCATTGGTGTTTGGGTAGTGTAGTCGGTCATGCGGGGGGTAGTGTTTTAGGTTTAGGGCAGTGCAGTGGTGTTTGGGTAGTGTAGGGGGTCGTGCTGGGGGTAGTGTTTTAGGGTTTAGGGCAGTGCAGTGGTGTTCAGGTAGTGTAGGGGGTCGTGCTGGGGGAGTGTTTTAGGGTTTAGGGCAGTGCAGTGGTGTTCGGGTAGTGTAGGGGGTCGTGCTGGGGGAGTGTTTGAGGGTTTAGGGCAGTGCAGACGTGTTCGGGTAGTGTAGGGGGTTGTGCTGGGGGTAGTATTTTAGGGTTTAGGGTAGTGCAGTGGTGTTCGGGTAGTGTAGGGGGTCGTGCTGGGGTTAGTGTTCTAGGGTTTAGGGCAGTGCAGTGGTGTTTGGGCAGTGTAGGGGGTAATGCTGGGGGTGGTGTTTTAGGGTTTAGGGCAGTGCAGTGGTGTTTGGGCAGTGTAGGGGGTCGTGCTGGGGCTAGTGTTTCAGGATTTAGGGCAGAGCAATGGTGTTCAGGCAGTGTAGGGGTTTTGCTGGAGGTGGTGTTTCAGGGTTTAGGGCAGTGCAGTGGTGTTCGTGCAGTGTAGGGGGTGGTGTTTCAGGGTTTAGGGCAGTGGTGTTCAGGCAGTGTAGGGGGTCTTGCTGGGGTTGATGTTTCAGGGTTTAGGGCAGTGCAGTGGTGTTCGGGCAGTGTAGGGGGTCGTGCTGGGGGTGGTGTTTTAGGGTTTAGGGCAGTGCAGTGGTGTTCCGGCAGTGTAGGAGGTCGTGCAGGGGGTGGTGTTTCAGGGTTTAGGGCAGTGCAGTGGTGTTCGGGCAGTGTAGGGGGTCGTGCTGGGGGTGGTGTTTCATGGTTTAGGGCAGTGCAGTGGTGTTCGGGCAGTGTAGGGTGTCGTGCTGAGGAGTGGTGTTTCAGGGTTTAGGGCAGTGCAGTGGTGTTTGGGCAGTGTAGGGGGTCGTGCAGGGGGTGGTGTTTCAGGGTTTAGGGCAGTGCAGTGGTGTTTGGGCAGTGTAGGGGGTCGTGCAGGGGGTGGTGTTTCAGGGTTTAGGGCAGTGCAGTGCTGTTCGGCCAGAGTAGGTGGTCTTGCTGGGGGTGGTGTTTCAGGCTTTAGTGCAGTGGTGTTTGGGCAGTGTAGGGGGTCTTCCTGGGGGTGGTGTTTCAGGGTTTAGGGCAGTGCAGTGGTGTTCGGGCAGTGTAGGGGGTCTTGCTGGGGCTGGTGTTTCAGGGTTTAGGGCAGTGCAGCGGTGTTCAGGCAGTGTAGGGGGTCGTGCTGGGGCTGGTGTTTGAGGGTTTAGGGTAGTGCAGTGGTGTTCGGGCAGTGTAGGGGGTCGTGCTGGGGCTGGTGTTTCAGGGTTTAGGGCAGTGCAGTGGTTTTTGGGCAGTGTAGGCGGTCGTGCTGGGGCTGGTGTTTCAGGGTTTAGGGCAGTGCAGTGGTGTTCGGGCAGTGCACAGGGTTGTGCTGGGGCTGGTGTTTCAGGGTTTAGGGCAGTGCAGTGGTTTTCGGGCAGTGTAGGGGGTCGTGCTGGGGGTGGTGTTTCAGGGTTTAGGGCAGTGCAGTGGTGTTCGGGCAGTGTAGGGGGTCGTGCTGGGGCTGGTGTTTCAGGGTTTAGGGCAGTGCAGTGGTGTTCGGGCAGTGTAGGGGGTCATGCTGGGGGTGGTGTTTCAGGGTTTAGGGCAGTGCAGTGGTGTTCGGGCAGTGTAGGGGGTCGTGCTGGGGGTGGTGTTTCAGGGTTTTGGGCAGTGGTGTTCGGGCAGTGTAGGGGGTCTTGCTGGGGGTGATGTTTCAGGGTTTAGGGCAGTGCAGTGGTGTTTGGGCAGTGTAGGAGGTCTTGCTGGGGGTAGTGTTTCAGGGTTTAGGGCAGTGCAGTTGTGTTTGGGCAGTGTAGGGGTCATGCTGGGGGTGGTGTTTCAGGGTTTAGGGCAGTGCAGTGGTGTTCGGGCGGTGTAGGGGGTCGTGAAGGGGGTGGTGTTTCAGGGTTTAGGGCAGTGCAGTGGTGTTCGGGCAGTGTAGGGGGTCGTGCTAGGGTATGTGTTTCAGGGTTTAGGGCAGTGCAGTGGTGTTCGGGCAGTGTAGGGGGTCGTGCAGGGGCTGGTGTTTCAGGGTTTAGGGCAGTGCAGTGGTGTTCGGGCAGTGTAGGGGGTCGTGCTGGGGGTAGTGTTTTAGGGTTTAGGGTAGTGCAGTGATGCTTGTGTAGTGTGGGGGGTCGTGCTGGGGGTAGTGTTTTAGGGTTTAGGGTAGTGCAGTGGTGTTTGTGTAGTGTAGGGGGTCATGTTTTAGGGTAGTGCAGTGGTGTTTGGGTAGTGTAGGGGGTCGTGCTGGGGGTAGTGTTTTAGGGTTTAAGGTAGTGCAGTGGTGTTTGTGTAGTGTAGGGGGTCGTGCTGGGGGTAGTGTTTTAGGGTTTAGGGTAGTGCAGTGGTGCTTGTGTAGTGTAGGGGGTCGTGCTTGGGGTAGTGTTTTAGGGTTTAGGGCAAGTTTGTTTGTGTAGTGTAGGGGGTCATGTTTTAGGGTAGTGCAGTGGTGTTTGGGTAGTGTAGGGGGTCGTGCTGGGGTAGTGTTTTAGGATTTAGGTTAGTGCAGTGGTGTTGGGGTAGTGTTTTAGGGTTTAGGGTAGTGCAGTGGTGTTTGTGTAGTGTAGGGGGTCATGCTGGGGGTAGTGTTTTAGGGTTTAGGATAGTGCAGTGGTGCTTGTGTAGTGTAGGGGGTCATGTTTTAAGATGCAACGCTCCAATACCTGACCAGTCTGCACTACATAAAACTGCAAAAAAACTAAAAATAAAAAGTGTTTTGCACACTTTTGTCATTGGGCTATATGTGGGCTACATCTGGGTAATATTTGTGCTACATTTGGGCTCTTTTTTCACTGGTGGCCATCTTGGAAGACTTCTTTGTTATGAAGTTTCCTAATTTCCTCATTTACTGCAGTCTCCTCAGTAGGAAATGCTTTCAGTTTTTTACTTTGATTCCATCAAGAAGGCATTCAGATGTGTCACACATTTGCCATAAATTCAGAATGTTATTACTCTAGTTGTTCATTAGATCACTGTAGTAAAGCTACTGCTCACCAAGGAGTTAACTGGAAGTCTACTGCTGGTATTGAAAGTGATTGTTTCAGTCTGCATGTCAGAATGTTCTAATGAAATAGAAGAGGATTTGAGATCTCACTTAAAACATGCACTAAATTTTCTTTTTGCAGCACTAACCATAATTTCTATGGCAAAATGAACCCCCTCATTTTGTTCCTTTTTAAATTAAATGTTTTAAGTGTTACCAGTTTATTCCAATCAAGATGGCTTCAGGTGTGCCATACGTTTGTCATAAGTAAGGCTGTTAGCACTCTAGTTGTTCTTTAGAACACTCTGGGAAGCTGCAGTAGAACACAAAGGCATCAACTGACAGGCTGCTCCTGTTGAAATATAACAGGAAGATATTTGAGATCACACTTGAAACATGTCCTAATTTTTCTTTCCAGAGCACTAACCATAATTTCTATGACAAGATGAACCCCATCATTTTGTTCCTTTTTAAATTAAATGTTTTAAGTGTTACCAGTTTATTCCAATCAAGATGGCTTCAGGTGTGCCATACTTTTGTCATAAGTAAGGCTGTTAGCACTCTAGTTGTTCTTTAGAACACTCTGGGAAGCTGCAGTAGAACACAAAGGAATCAACTGACAGTCTCTGCCCTTGTTGGATGTACATGTTTTACTGAGAATGTCAGACTTCATTCTCACATGACTGAGAAAGATAATGTGAATTTACAGAAAATATGCTCTCATTTTAGCTTCTGGAGCACCTTCCAAAACTGTATGGGACAAGCATGTGAAAATAGTTTTCTCTCAAACATGATTCATGATATCCTAGCAGAAGGTATTTCACAGGGTAAAATCACCTTAGAACACACCACAATTCCTGAAATTAGTATGGTACCATCAACAAATGAATTCTAATGTAACTAAAGTCTGTTATCACCCTTTATAGTTCTCCTTTTGGTAACCCTCAAAATCTTCGATTCACTACAATGCATTTCAATGGGGTACTATCATTTATATTGGTCCCAAGATGGCTGCCAGCAATTCCAGGATGAAGTGCTGACAGCCAATCAGATCTCACGATGACATGTGTGGTTAGGCTCCGCCCAGATATATATGTGTTTTTACTTTTGATTTTCTCAGCAACTACTCAACAGATTTACACCATTTAACAAAAAGGGTTCTTTTTGAACCAAGAACTACCTCTTTGCCAAATTTGGTGTAATTCCGTTCAGCAGTTCGGGCTGTAGCCTTGCATAAAGTTTCCTATGGGAAATTGATTTTTTGACTCTTATTTTTTAATTTCTCCGCAACTACTGAACGGATTTACACCATTTAACAAAAAGGGTTCTTTCTGAACCAAGAACTACCTCTTTGCCAAATTTGGTGTAATTCCGTTCAGCAGTTCGGGCTGTAGCCTTGCATAAAGTTTCCTATGGGAAATTGATTTTTTGACTCTTATTTTTTTAATTTCTCCGCAACTACTGAACGGATTTACACCATTTAACAAAAGGGTTCTTTCTGAACCAAGAACTACCTCTTTGCCAAATTTGGTGTAATTCCGTTTCAGCAGTTCGAGCTGTAGCCGTGTCTAAAGTTTCCTATGGGAAAATGAATGGGGAAAACACGTTTTGGGACCCCCTTTTTCTCGGCCCCGCTTGACGAATCACCCTGAGACTTTCAGGGTAGGAGCGGACCGGAGCGGGCCATAAAGTTTGAAAATTTCGCGAAGATTCGTCAACCGACGCAAGAGTTATTTCAAATAGAATGTCGCGGATTTCCTATGGAAAATAGGTCCTAACTATAACTATCTACTGGCGACCGCCAGTAGATAATATATATATATATATATATACACACACATTTGAATCCGTATATATATATATGCAAGTAATAATAACCCGTATGGCAAATGCAACTGTTAAATGCATAGATAATAATATGATAATAATATGGTGATAATACTGGATGTCCTGCAAGAAATCAGAAAGATATATACACTGATTACATCAGATGATTACCTTGGATGTGCACACAGACTCTCACACATCATAAAGTCAATACTCAAAGAAAACACCTCAGATGTTTATAGCTACTGGAAACTGAAGGTGCACACAGACAGTCACGCATCATAATGACTGTTTTAGCCACTGGAAACTGAATATGCACACAAACAGCCCCACATCACAATGGCAACAATCAAAAATCAAACACTTCCCCTGGTGCAAACTTCATCCTGGCCCACTCCAAACTGGGGGATTCACAGCTGGGGTCAAGAGACTCATCAACCAGATGCCTGCACTGACGATGCATCCACCGTTCATGCTCAAACAATCCCGGTTTCCAAGTCAACAAACCTCAGCTTTATAATCTCAAAATAAACTAGAAGGTTCCGAGAGGCCTTCCCTCTGTGCCAAGGAAACTTACTGGAATTGACCACTTTCCATGCAAGCATTCCAAAGGCAAAGGAGTTTCCACGTTCCTTCTGCATTCTCAAGTGTTCCAGCCTTTATCTTAACGAAGCTTACGAAAGTCTCCGGCAGTACATTCAACAACAATCCCCTAAAAACCAAGCAACCTTGAACGTGGATAGCCTAAACAACTTGAGCAATCTGGGGGCCTGCCTGTGCACGCAAAAAGCTCAAGCTAGATAGAATCAGAATTCAAGATGACATGAGGGCATGTCAAAGCCAATAGTAAGAACTTCATAATACTTCCCAATGTACAACACAATGCACATTTGTGCACCTCATCTGCCAATGTACAACATAATGCACATTTAAGTACCACTGCTTATAACACTGCACTTCGAGACCAATAAGTACATTCCACATCTCTCTCTCTCTCGTGCTTTCAAATGCACATCCCACATGCTCTGTTCTTGGCAAGCTGTCCTACTCTGTGACAGCTCCCACATTAAAACTACAAGAGGTCCGAAAGAAATCTTCAAGGCAAGACAGGCACATGCAGGGAAAAATAATATCGTACATTCAGGCTACGGTAAAATAAAACACCAAAGTCAATAAAAATCATGGTAGTCAAAGGTCATCACGTGGTTTCAAACCATAGGGGTGCCTCTAGCACTACAACATTCCACACTCTCTACCTGTCCTTCCCTTGAGGCAGCTTCTCATAAGTACCTCTGTTATCTGGCTTTTTTTTTTTTTTTTTTTTAAATAAAAACAAATGTTGTCTTATTGTGAGGGGTCCTTGTCCTTCAGCTAGTACCTCTTTTTGTTTCTATTTTAAAAGAAGGTTGTTTGGCTAGGTATCTTTCAACATTTTCCTTCTTTACTTTCCATCCTAAGGAACTTAAAGAACAGTAATAAAGGCTTTCTTGATACTGACCTTTCTATGACATGAAATAGGGCAATGCCTGGATGACCATAAATTCTTACAGTGAACCTATCAAAACCTGAAAACAAACTTCTCAACATAGATGAAACAAAATATACTTTCTTATAAATTGGGAAACCTCCCAACTAAAGATCATAAGCCATGGTGGAAATAAACTGGGTCCACCTCAAACTGTAGACAATGTGGACAGAGAACACAGTAATATGCATTTTGTGTATATGTACCAAATTGGAGGCTGCATGGTAAGAGACGTGTACGTCTTCTCTGAGTGGCCAACTTTACTCTTGTCCGGATCCCTTATGCTGATTTTCTGTCATTGGCAAGAACGGATCATGCATGTGCACCATGACATATGCCTGTCCCATGGATTGCAGTCTTGTTGGACCGGGAGGGGTGGCCAAAGTGCTGTCTTCATAGTGGTGTAAGGCTGCCGCCTTCACCAGATGTTAAGTAGCACAAGCACGGTGGTGGCAGCATACCATCTAGTGATCAGTAGTAGTGAAAACAGGTCCTTTTTGCCATGTGTCACTGGAGTGAGGCCTACAGGCTCACTCACCTGTTTAAAAGTTGCCCTCCTGTGTGCTTAACTCACTCCTGGCCTACATCAGGTAGATGTGGAAGTATGTGCATGATGCAAATAAGTGCTGAGTGTATGTGTGCTCACAAGGAGTACAATACACAATGAGTGAAGTATTGTACAGTGCACACATGGTAAATGTGTGCATGCTGGCAGTGTGTGTTTTTAAAATAACACACTCTGGTACAATACAGAAAGGCTGCAGTACTGAACAGTGTGTGCAGACTGAATGTGTTTGCTGCATGTAGTTATGCTTGCAGTGGCACAATACATGAAGAAATGGTGCTGCGCAGTAAGTGTGATGTGGATGTACACTGAGTGCAACTGTGCCTGTACTGGTGAATTACATTACTGGTACAGCACGCTCGGTTCCACAGCAGAACGGGTGAACTCTATGATGAAGCATGCCACCAAGGGGCAACCCTGGTAGGTGAGGGTTATATAAGAAAACCTAGAATGTACTCTCTATCTTGTGAAGGGTTAGCACACAGAGTACAGACGGGCTCTCTTGTTTTAAAGATACGTAAATAGGAGGATGACCGGTCTGAGATATTCATCTCACCTTTTCTTTTGTGATATGTTGTGACAAACACCCAAAGGAGAAAGAGAAAAGATGTCTTCTTCAAATAAGCAGAACCCCAACATAAAATATCAAAGTCTCAGACACTAAATTATATTTTGTGTCTGCAAAAGGACTATAAGTATGGGAGTTTGAGACCCCAAATGTTGTCATTGGCCGAGCAGCCAGATGTGTTGTGTGAGGAGGGGAAGCTCTGCAAGATTTCTACCTGTGATCAGGATTGGGGGCCCAGCCTGCTAGTCTCCCTGCTGGCTTTGGGGAAATCACAGAGGGAAACCAAGATCCCCCGCCCTGGATCCTTCAGCACCAGTGCCTACTTGCTTGCCAAGACCAGTGTGACATGTGAGAAAGAGGAGAGAGCTGGAGGGAGCAAGGTCCTGGGGAAGCCCTGTCGTGATCACTCCTTGTGTGAGGTATTCGCTCTTGCACCGATTGGGCTGTAGCCCATTTGCTGGATTGTTTCGGCGACCCTCTTATGCTAGGAGGGTTGGCCATGGACTGCCCCAAGGAGGGAGGGTTATGAGGAGGGCACCAAGCCTGCACAACCTCATGGTAGGTGGACCCATGTGCCGCAGGGTGCCACTGTGAGAGAGCTTTTTGTCACTTGTGAGGCTATTCAGGTGCTGGCAGGGTCCAGTTGATCAGCTGAATAGCCAGGTCTTTAGGAAATTGCAGAAATCTGGAAGAGAAGAGTAGGTCCATAGATGAAAGGGTAGCTCGTTCCATGTCTTTTCTGCTAGGTAGGAGGAGGAGAGACCTCCCATCTGCTATCTCTGATGTGGTGGGTGAGGGTTAGAGAAAAGGACGTGGAGCTGAGGAGTCTGTTGGTCTGATGGAAGTTCAGAAGGTGGTTCAAGTAGGCGGGTCCGCAGTTGTGTAGGGCTTTGTATGAATTAGTCAGGTTCTTGAACTGGCATCTTTTTTGTGCACGGACCCAGTGGAGTTCACTGAGGTAAGGGGTGATGTGGATTTGTCCAGGGTAAACCAGGACGACTCTGGCTGTGGCATTCTGTATGGTCTGTAGCCATTGTAGGAGGTGAGTTGTGATTCCTGCATAGAGAGCATTGCCGCAGTCCACTCTCTGGAGAGGGGGGCCTGGGTGATGGTGCATCTCGAGCTTTCGGGTAGTTAATTGAATATCTTATGAGGCATGCTGAGGATGAAGAACCAGAAGGAGGAAACGGAGTTGACCTGAGGGGTCATGATTAGCTTGTTGTCCAGAATGATGCCTAGGTTCTTAGTGTGGTCAGTGGGGGTAGGAATAGTCCTGAATTCTGAGGGCCACCAGGATGCATCCCATGGGGAGCTTTTGTTTCCGAAAATCAGTATCTCTGTCTTTTCCATGTTGAGCTTCAGGAGTTGTTCTTCATCCAGTTGAACACGTCTGTTATGCAGTTGTGAAAGATGGTCATGGTGTTGGTGGTGTCTTCTGAGAGGAAGAGGGAGAGGGAGAAGGAGAGGGAGAGAGAGGATGAGTTGTGTGTTGTCAGCGTAGGATACGATGTTGAGTCTGTGGATTTTGACGATGTTGGCCAGAAGTGAAGAGAACAATGCCAATGAGAGGTCAGGGTGACCAGACCTATGAGTGCAGTGATGCCAACCTCGTATGCCAGGAGGGACCACTGGGGACTCTGAGGCCAAGGTTTCAGGCCTTCACACTGGACGGAGAAACTGCTGCTGTGACCAAGGCGGGTCCAACCTGCTTACTGAGAACTGCACTAAAGGAAGCCCGAGGATCAAAGGACATCACCAGAGCTCCATTGGAACAAGTAGATCAACCTCCCCCCACAAAGTGAAGAGTGACATACTGTCCAAAAACCAGAGCAGGTACAACCTCGATCACTAGAACCAGCTGACAACGTGGCTCAGAGGATAGAGCCTGCGCCATCTGGGTGCTGCTGTGTGTGAACGCACGCAGCTTGACTTTGCTTATGCGGAGCAGGACTTTGCTGCATCGCTGAAGGGTTCCATACTACCAGAGCAGGTAAGCCATAAAGAGAGCCTTTGGGGCCCTGGGGGACATACTGGCATCGATGCTGCTGCCTCATAGACTCTTGTGAGTGAACGTCCTAAAGGAGTAGGAAGGGAGAACTCTTGAGTACGGCTTAATCGTTTACATTCCCTGGATGTGGTCATCAGTGAATGGAGAATAACATTGAACCCGTTGCACTCAAATTAGAAGAACAGGAGGTGTTCTGACAACTTCTAAAGCCTCGACCTCAAGGGGAATTGTGTTTGCTTTTTAGTGTTGTTTACCTTTGCATGTGTAGAATTTGACTTAACATACTTCTTTTTACATATAAACATGCATTTGGCTGGAATATATTTATTGTTCGCAATGCTTGCACTTTGACTTAAGAGTTGTGTTCACTCATTTGTAGCTGCACTCCCCCCAATCCCCCGAAGGAGCCTTGATTGCTCGTCCGATGCGACTAAACTGAGAGTCAGGTGCAGAAGGGGTGCTTGGCCCAGTTGATCAGAATCTATAGTAGGTCGGGCCCCGGGACATCAGGAGTAAAAGCAGTGATGGCCGGTGCAGGTAAGAGCGGTGAGGCAGGGTGTGGGGGGGTCAACTGACCACTGGGGAAAATAACATTTAAAAAAAGAAAACCACTTACCTTGCGATCGGCGCATTGCCAAGTCGGCGATACGACAGCAACTGTCACTGAGTAAAAGGCCTCAGCCACCACAATTGGGCCCAGCAACTCCTGCTCTCCCCGTGGCCCTCTGAAAGGGGTTCTGTCACCTCCCTTCAACTACGTGCAAGTACAATCATGCAGATAATCGGTAATCCAATGTGCTACTGGGACACATACTTAGTTGAACTATAATATGGTGAAATTTATAGAGCACGTTGTACCGGCTTTAACTGGCGAAAAATAGGTTGTTGCTGCTGTATGAAATTATGTAGCCACAGATGACGATAATTTGGTAATTAGGTAATTTGTACAGATTTATAGCCTCTTTTGTGTCTCTTTGCAATTCACTGTTTGATATTTATGGACTACCAAGTCAAGCTTAAACTGCCCAAAGCAGGTTTTTGCTGTTATATGAAACTTTATTGCCTTTTTGGCACATACCAGAGTTGACCTCGGAAACCTAGGTGATGATTGTTTATAGTTGGGAGTTTTCACAGAGGGAGTTTTGCATTTATATTTTTTCTTTTTAATTGTAACACAGAGGAATTCATGGTCCATATCATATAGGCTACAACCGCTCAAACCAGGTTAATGCGGCAATATGTATTATTACAACAACTTCTTAACATGCAATAAAGTTGATATTCTAAAAACCTA
Organism: Calotriton arnoldi; assembly: GCA_963921515.1. Classification (NCBI taxonomy): domain Eukaryota; kingdom Metazoa; phylum Chordata; class Amphibia; order Caudata; family Salamandridae; genus Calotriton; species Calotriton arnoldi. Next base: position 578,124 of record CAWUFW010002493.1, on the reverse strand, counting down.
CCAGACGATTGTTATTGGTTGCAGTTTTGCACAGGATCGTTCCGCGCTTCTGTACTTCTCTCCCATTGTCAGTATTTAACGTGTCTTTACTCATATGTTGTTTCGAAAATTAATATATTTATTAATTGTAATGGTTTAACTAACGTAACAATAAACTATGGGGCATATTACCAAGGATTTGCGATAATTATCGCAAAGCGCGCTTAGCGCTGTTTTTTTTATCGCCGGCTATTGCTGGATTTCATCGCGGAGATAACGCGTTATTATCAACGCTTATCTCCAAGGCGATAAAAAATCCAGCGATAGCGGCGAAACCCAGCAATAGCGCGAGAAATCCAGCGATAAATTTACTGCGCTAATGAAAAGCTTGCTAATAGGCAGGTGAGGACTTAACCTTACAATCCACCCCCATTGACAAGATGGTTAAGTCAAGTTTTTAGCAGGTGTTAAATTCCAGCGATAATCGCGGTTAGCGCGACTTTTTTATTGCTTCGCGGGCATTGCTAATAGGGGGAAGTTGTGTTTGCGACTGTTTGCAGTTGCTTTTAGTTGGGAACGCCTACTTTGCATGTCATTAGCGATAATTATCGCTGACATGCAAAGCGGCAACAAAACAGCCGCTATCGCCATTAAGCTGTCGCTAACAGCTGTTAGCGACAGCTTGCTAATAGGGCGATAAAAATATCGCTGCTTTATCGGCAAAAAGTGCCGCTAAAGTGGCGATACTGCCCTTGATAATATGCCCCTATATTTCAAAATCTGGGCTGCATCTATGGCAATAGAGACCATCTTTTGTTTCTTTGCCTGCCCAATCATGGGCTGCAGGCATTTGCACATTAAGATCTACTGACTTTGTCAGTGCTTGTTCTGTTTGACCCTGAGGCATACTGGTGAGTAAACGACATCAGTACTTGGACAGTATGCCTGTCAAGAATAACATTCACAGGCTGCAGCCAAGGTTGCCTCGAACTTACTAGTTTGAGAGAGTTCATAAAAGAAGGTTAAATACAATACGCTCAATGGAATGTGTTAGTTCATCTTTAATAAATCCCTTTGACAAATGCACACTGTACAGGTCTGGAATCAGCTCTGGCATAATTCATTGTAACTTGGACAGTCCTCCTTCATAACGGAACTGTGTGGCTTGAAAGAAATCTAAGGTAATAATGCAACCCTCCCCCAAACTGTTTTAAGTGAAGCACATTTGACAGCATGGTGTACCCCTCTGAGCTCAGAATGATATGTATTTCATGTCATCAAACCATTGCATTCATGAACTGTTGTTTCTCTCTTTTGCTCCAGGGCGCACAGACAGCTCTGGCATCTGCCTTTATTACACCCCAGTGGTGAGGCCAATTGATGCTGCAGTCCTGATGACTGGGATCTCGATAGACAAGTTTGTCTTTATCCCTCCAAAGGCAGATTCATTCAAGCTCAGCTCAATCTGCAAAACCGAAAAATTCAATGAGGTAAAGAAATTTGACAATTATATGTAATGACAATTAAGCTGCACGCTCTCAGCATATGGGTTAAAGTGGAAATTTTGCATTTAACCATTTTCCTACACACATTGCTCCCAGTAGCAGAGTGAGGTGACAAAAGTAAAAAAATGTGTGCACTACTTGTAAATCTGATTTGGACAATACTCTGATATCCGGGCCGGACTGGACATAGCAGGCACCAGGTGATTTCCCGGTGAGGCTGGAAGGGTTGGGGCCAGTCGAGCAGATTAACAGGGCTGGATTCCAGTCTGGCCGTGTCTGCTATGCCCCCTAATAGGGATTGCTGGACCACCCAGATTGTGGTCTGCTGTGCAAATGTAGCAGCTAAGGCGATGAAATAATTTTATGAAAGCCATAAGTGTTCAGTGACTTATTTACAAGCCCTGTGTGCCACCGGAACGTCACTTTTATCGACGTCCCAGTGGCGCACAGTGCCATATCTACAAGGCCACGTAAAGCCACCCTGCGTGGTTTTTCATGACCTTTTTCACAGACTCACTCAGAGACTCATGCCCCCACTCACAGACCTACTAAGATACTCACACACCCACTGACAGACCCACTAAAAAATTCTCACAGATCAACCGAGACACTCATGGAATCACTCACACATACACTGTCAAAGTTCAATATTTACAGTTATGAGATAAAATTGAAAAACGTTAGAAATTCGCTTAAAAAACCAAAGGCTACAGGGGCGTTATAGTTAGGAAACAACAATAAATAAACCTTAAAAATTCACTGAAAAAAACAAAGGTTTACCTGAGCTACATTGAATCACTCATGCCATGGTCACTGACATCACTCATGATATCTTAAATTACATCACTGATGACATCATTCAGTGAGTGTGAGTGTTAAACATATTTATCAATGTACTGCAAATTTATAATAGTACACTTTCTGTACTACTAATAAGAGATACTATTTCTAACAATCATTATGTGAGTGGCTGTGAAACTGTGTAGCTGAGTGTGAGTGGGAGTCTGAGTTCCTGTATGGGTGTGTGAGTGGGTGAGTGAGTAGTTATGTGAGTAGTTGTGTAGGTGCATAAGTGGCTGTGTGAGCGACTATATTGGTGAGTGCATGGCTGTGTCAGTGACTGTATGGGTGAGTGAGTGGGTGAGTATGTGACTGTTTGGGTGACTGAGTGGGTATCTCATTGGCTATATGAATGAATGACTTCTGTGTAAGTGGCTGTATGGGTGATTGAGTGGCTGTTTGGTTAAGTGAGTTGGCATGTGAATGACTGCATTTAGAGTAAGTGTCTGTGTGAATGTTTGTATGGGTGACTAAGCAGATTTGTGAGTGTTTGTAAGGATGTGTGAATGGGTATGTAAGTGGTTGCATGGGTGTGTGAGTGAGTGCATGAGTGCTTGTATGGGTGAGTGGTTGGCTGTGCTGAGAGGTTGTATGGGGGAGTGTGTGGCTCTGGGAGTGGAACAATGGGCAATTGGCTAGCTGGATGAGTAGCCGTATTGGTGAGTTGTTTTGTGAGTGGCTGTATCAGTGAGGGAGTGGGTGTGTGAGTGGTTCAATGAATGCATGTGTGGTCATGTGAGCACTTTTATGGGTCTGTGAATGGGTATGTGAGTGGTTTTGTGGGTATGTGAGTTGGTGTACGAGAGGTTGTATAGGGGTGTGAGTGGGTTTTGTGTGACTGGGGCAATAACTAGTTGTATGGAGGGTTGTATTACCTGCAGTCTCTTTCATATGCAAGAGTGATTCTAATTTTTGGTTCTGTATAAATACTTCCAAATAAAGGAATGTCACACTGGTTCAGCTAATGTTGTGTGTGAAGCATAGCTTGTGGGTGTTTTAATTTATCTCCCTAACAAATTTTTCTGCAGATTCTATTGACCATCTCAATACCACAAACAGGTCATCAATGAACCTGGTCTAGACTATAAAGTCTACATTCGAGGTCCTTGCAGAGCACCTGGTCCTCCCACATGCAAGCATGTGTAGCTGGTAGCAAAACAGGTACTCATGACAGCCCTGTGGACCTATTGAAACAGCTTCCCCCAAAAAGGAAGAAGTTGCACCTCAGGCAGCTTCTGGTCATTGTTAATAACATTTGTGTATGTTTGTATTGGCTTACCTCTCTGCTTTGCAAAAAATAACTCATTGCCCTAAGACCATCATCATGCCGATGCTCGTATACAAATCTGTGACATCAAGTGCAATCAAAACATAATCATCCTCCATGGGGATGTCATATGTTATTCACCACTGTCCTTTACATAGGAGAGTTAATTCTTTACATATTGTTGCAAAAAAAAAAAAAGTTCAATGTATTTTGATTTTTTTGTCCAATAAACTCCCTTGCACAGATATTATAGGGCGTCCTGGAGGTACCTTAATATTTTTATGGAGATTCGTGATCAATTAAATCACAGGGGTTTTTGGATTGTCGTTCCGTGTGAACATGTACTCATCAAGTGTGATTAATCCATAATTCCACCAACATTCAAGCTCTCCTTTGTATTGTTGTTGAACTTGGGACAAAATGTTGCGATTGCATCTAATATAACAACTAATGTCATTAAGTTCATTTTAGGCTTCTTGTAAGTACATGTTCATCGGCCACAGCACAATATTCCTACACTTGTCAGAGTTTTTCATGACAACGTGTTGTGTAGTTCCCACTAATCAGCAGGATGTGAACGTTTGTGGACATCACAAACTTTGGGTGAATTGCTTAGACTGATTCCATGCAGCCCCGTATTATATGTTGGCCAAGAGACCAGCTAGCTCACAGTACCCCCATAAGCCCCCCTAACCTAAACAGGGACCAAATGGTTTCTGACAACCACTGAACATGACAACCCTGAGCCCTCAGTGATTGTGGTAACAGAATCCTCTCTCTCAGTTACATGTGCACTCTTGTTCTCAGAGAAGTTTACAGAGAATATACAATAGGACGCTCTTCAATGTATTAATTGAACCAACTTTAATCTTGGATAGAGAACATGTGCCCGGTGAAGATCAATTGACAGAAGCATACGAAAGTGATAGTGATTACAAGCACCAAAATATCAAATAGGAGATATAGTGCACCATGGTGCTAAGAATAGCTTATGTATGCAGGCATATAAAACAATATAATAATCAGGCATACTCCTGTTATGCAATCTCTACACTATGTGAGTCTAGGGTTTGTGTGTGAGTGTATAGCCAAGAATCCCACCACAGGATGATCCAACCCTATTACTACAAGGGACAGAATGTACGACCCCGTCTTGGTTGCTCTGAAGGTTATGTCATGCATCAGGTGGCTGTATGGTTCCTCCCGGCATTCATGCAAGGATGGTGGTTATGCCGGGAGCACTGTTTGGCATGTGGAGGTCATAGGGAACCTCCCAACCCACCCGCACCGTTCACACTGAAGCCCGAAGGATGCCGGGATGAAGTCACCCATCTCGGCCGATTAAATCACTGCTCTCGTGCTGCTTATCACATTTAACAGCGTAACAGCAGTGTGAACATTGGTGGGGGCAGGCAAACATGGAGCTGTCTCTGCTTCCCAGTCTCCCCCCTAAGAGCAGTGACTGTGGAAGCCTGAACTACTCATGTCAGGCTGGCAGCAAGCAACATACCGGCCAGCCCGACATGTGCAGTTTAGATACGAAGCCCCAGCTGGTGGTTGCACTAAACCATGCGCAGTAGGATGACAGGATGCTTCGCCTCGGAAGATAGGTATATACTTGAGGGTTGTAATGGCTCACAGGTAGCAGGTCACTGCACTGGCGCCCATATACAGAAACCGCCGATGACAGCAGCTGGTTCCTAAAGCCAGTTTTGTTTGCTTCTTCATGGATTTTCTTGACTCCAATCAGAAAATGTGTCAATGGCATCTTGTGGAGTGATGGGGCGATTCTTTGATGGTGGTTTAAAGGGAGTTGATGTTGCCTCTTATATGTTGAGATCATGCTCTTGGATTATATACAGACACACACACGGACACACACATTTATATATCCTACTGGCGGTCACCCGTAGGTAGCCTAGTTTCAATTGGAAAAGTGTTTTTGTTTTGCCAATAACTTTGGTGATGTTTGACAAATCCCCATGAATTTTTCAAAACAAGTATGCACCTGAGATCAGCTGCTGTGTGGAACATGTCAGGGTGATTCGTCAAGCGGGGCCAAGAAAAAGAGGGGGTCCCAAAACACGTTTTCCTCATGCAATTTCCCATAGGGATTTTGGACACAACTACAGCCTGAACCGCTGGACAGATTTACACAAAAGTGGGCAGAAAGCTAGCTCTTGGTGCCGAAAGAGCCCTTTTTGTAATTTTGTGTAAATCCATTCACTACTTGTGGAGTTATTAAACAATAAAGAAAGATGTATATATATGGACAAGGATCCTTCATGGGACCTCCAAGGATCCAACAGATTCCATGCTTACTGACTACCAACACTTCAACTAGGAAGTGTTGGCATGAGTTTGGCACTCAGACTCAGCTGAGTCCCAAAAAAAAGTAAAGAAAAAGAGAAGGGGGCAGGGTAGGAAAGGGCCGAAAAAGCATTTTTTAAAAATTCTTCCCACATAAATCGCAGTGGATTCGTGAATCCCTGCAAAAAAAATCAAGCACAGTCTCCAGTGCTTGTTTAAACCTCGCTCCCCATGTGGGCCTTGTCCCAGGGGCAAATACTAATAATTAAGTTGGGGAATAGGACGCACGAGGCCGCCATCCCCGGGGCTAGGCCAATATAGAAATGGGGCCTCGCAGACACCCCTCCTGGTCCTATTAGTGCCCCAGGGACCACCACTTCCCAGGGGTCCGACCAATTTAGTCATAGGGGGAGAGGGTCTGGGGTGGCCCCCCTCCCACGCCATTTTCAGTGCTGTCTTGCTACACTCTCTCAGATAATACAGAATACCACTCTCCCACAAAGCGGCTCAAACACGACGAAGCAATAGACATTACACAACACCACCTGGAAAGGGATTTCACTTTATAAAATGAAGCACATCAAAGACTGTTTTCAGATTAAGGCTTGGGGATTTATTTATGCAATGCTCTCTAACAGAAAGGCTTTCCCATATTTATATATTTTATATATATATATAAAAAAATTCCATGTTCTTAAACGCTTGGCTATTAAGAATCACCTAGCCAAACAAATTAAAGATTCGGATAATTCTCCTAAAGAAATATTTAAGATTGTCCAAGATTTTATGAAACCTGAGGCCACCTTGAGCAAGATTATGCCTTCAGCCGTTTTATGTAGGGATTTGTCAACTTTTTTCCAGGAAAAGATTCAATCTATATACTCCACTTTCTTGGTGTCCGGAGATAGGCTAACTACACCTTCGGCCTATGCTCCTCCCTGTCTCTGGACTGAATTTCAGCCTTTCTGCCCGTCTTTATCTTTGAAAGACCTTGTCAGAATTAAGTCAGGCTCGCCCTTGGATCCCTGCCCAGCTAGATTCTTTAACTTACTGGCTCCTCTTTTTAACTTCCAGTTAAATGCTATTTGGAACACCTCTCTAAGGCTGGGTAGCTTCCCTTCAGTGTGGAAAAAGGCCCTGGTCTTGCCAGTTCTCAAAAAGGAAGATGCAGATCCGAGCATACTCAAGAATTTCAGGCCTATCTCGCTCCTTCCTGCCCCTGCTAAAATCTTGGAGAAGGAGGTTCAGAGACAACTCTAATTATTTGGAGTCTAATAATCTCCTTCATGACTCCCAATCGGGCTTTAGGAAGGGTTATAGTACAGAGACTGCTCTGTTGGAAGTGGCGGAAACCATCCGAGAATCCCTAGACCATGGTAGCTGTGCCATGCTTGTGCTGTTAGATTTATCTGCAGCCTTTGATACGGTCTCTCACTCGATTCTTTTAGACCGACTGACACAGCTGGGTATCTCGGGTACCATCTTAAATTGGTTCCAATCCTTCCTGGATGGGTGATCCCAGCAGGTCCTCCTTCGCCCTCATGTCTCTCCCTCTTGCGCCATGGGTTGTGGAGTACCTCAGGGTTCTGCGTTAAGCCCGACCCTGTTCAATATCTATCTTGCCCCTCTGGCAGCACTAGTTGAGCATTGTGGCGTGCGTATAATCTCATACGCTGATGACACGCAGCTGGTGTTCTCATTTAAAGATTCCAAGATGGCTGCATTTGACAGCTTTAGGCAATGCCTAATTAAGATTGTTTCTTGGATGACAGATAACTGTCTTAAACTGAATACCGATAAAACTGAGGTGATGTTCTTTAACCAACCATCACCTCCACCGGCTGATTTATGGTGGCCAATGCAGTTGAATCCCCCTCCCACCCCGGTCTTATCTGTCAGAAATTTAGGTTTTAGATTTGACTCAGAATTGTCGGTGAAGGCCCAGATTAGCCAAGTTTCCAGAGCGTGTTTTTGGAAGCTCAAAAGTTTGCGCAGATTTCTTTATTTACTACCGATGAACTGTCGGGCCACTATAGTCCATGCCTTGATTACATCCCAGCTGGACTATGCTAATAGCTTGTATCTTGGCCTTCCTGCCTATCTCATTCAAAGGCTCCAGACAGTCCAAAAAGCTGCTGCTAGGTTTCTTAGAAACGTGCCTCTCCGGCATCACATTTCCCCCCACCTGCGTAGTCTTCACTGGCTTCCGGTGAAAAGGAGAATCGAATTTAAGGCCCTGTTACTTGCCTTTAGAGCTACCAGAGAAAGTGGACCGGGTTATCTGAGGCTAAGACTTCGGAAATACCACCAGAACAGGACCTTGCGCTCGAACTCTCAGCTTCTTCCTTGCTCTCCTTCCTACCGTAAAGCTAGGATTGGAGGGCGCGCCTTTGCAGTAAGAACAGCCGCTCTATGGAATGCGATGCCTCTCGACTTACGCAAAGCAGAATCTGAATCCACCTTTAGGAGTGCTTTGAAAACTTGGATTTTTGATCTCCCTTAGTTTGTCTTCTTTTTCTTTTTCCTTTTTTCCTTGTCTCTTTGTAGCGCCGGGACACCGCCGTTGGTGGTAGCCGAGCGCTTTATAAATGTCTTGGTATGGTATGGTATATATATATATATATATATATATATATATATATATATATATATATATAATATATATATATATATATATATATATATATATATATATATATATAAATATATATATATATATATATATATATATATATATATATATATATATATCAAATCACACAAGTTGCCTGCTGTAGAGAGGTCACTCGCCAGGTAAGTTCTTTGCCACAATATTTTATTGGAGGGTGCCACGAGGAAAGAGCTCTGCAACACAAATAAAAGTCCACACTGCTGACGCGTTACGTGATAACACACTTCTTCATAGGCAACGGACTTAAAATGCGCAGGCACTTGCAATTTTCGGCACCAACTTTTCAATTCGAAAACCCCGCCCCTATGGGCGTGGCCACCCCGTGGCATTCTGGTCTTCGTAGTGCCCTATGTTTCTAAAGTGAGCAGCAATGTCTGTGCACCAAAATGTTCAGTTCAAAACCCCAGTGGGTCGTGGTGCATGGCTCAAGTCCCCGCCAGCACTCTCATACTCCTATAAACCGGCTCCTGGCCCATAAGCAGTGGCGTCGATTGGCGTCACTGCAGGAGTGCTATGAAACACCGGGACACTCCCCGCGGCCCAGGCGAAGCCGCTATCCATCAAATCACACAAGGTGCCTGCTGTAGAGAGGTCACTCGCCAGGTAAGTTCTATGCCACAATATTTTATTCAAGGGTGCCACGAGGAAAGAGCTCTGTAACACAAAGAAAAGTCCACACTGCCGACGCGTTTCCTGATAACACACTTCTTCATAGGCAACGGACTTGAAATGCGCAGGCACTTGCAATTTTCGGCACCAACTTTTCAATTTGAAAACCCCGCCCCTGTGGGTGTGGCCACCCCCGTGGCATTCTGGTCTTCGTAGTGCCCTATGTTTCTCAAGTGAGCAGCAATGTCTGTGCACCAAAATGTTCAGTTCAAAACCCCAGTGGGTCGTGGTGCATGGCTCAAGTCCCCGCCAGCACTCTCATACTCCAATAAACCGGCTCCTGGCCCATAAGCAGTGGCGTCGATTGGCGTCACTGCAGGAGTGCTATGAAACACCGGGACACTCCACGTGGCCCAGGCAAAGCCGCTATCCATCAAATCACACAAGGTGCCTGCTGTAGAGAGGTCACTCGCCAGGTAAGTTCTTTGCCACAATATTTTATTCAAGGGTGCCACGAGGAAAGAGCTCTGCAACACAAAGAAAAGTCCACACTGCCGACGCGTTTCGTGATAACACACTTCTTCATAGGCAACGGACTTGAAATGCGCAGGCACTTGCAATTTTCGGCACCAACTTTTCAATTCGAAAACCCCGCCCCTGTGGGAGTGTCCACCCCCGTGGCATTCTGGCCTTCGTAGTGCCCTATGTTTCTCAAGTGAGCAGCAATGTCTGTGCACCAAAATGTTCAGTTCAAAACCCCAGTGGGTCGTGGTGCATGGCTCAAGTCCCCGCCAGCACTCTCATACTCCAATAAACCGGCTCCTAGCCCATAAGCAGTGGTGTCGATTGGCGTCACTGGAGGAGTACTATGAAAAACCAGGACACTCCCTGCGGCCCAGGCGAAGCCGCTATCCATCAAATCACACAAGATGCCTGCTGTAGAGAGGTCACTCGCCAGGTAAGTTCTTTGCCACAATATTTTATTGAAGGGTGCCACGAGGAAAGAGCTCTGCAACACAAATAAAAGTCCACACTGCCGACGTGTTTCGTGATAACACACTTCTTCATAGGCAACGGACTTGAAATGCGCCGGCACTTGCAATTTTCGGCACCAATTCTTCAATTCGAAAACCCTGCCCCTGTGGGCGTGGCCACCCCCGTGGCATTCTGGTCTTCCTAGTGCCCTATGTTTCTCAAGTGAGCAGCAATGTCTGTGCACCAAAATGTTCAGTTCAAAACCCCAGTGGGTTGTGGTGCATGGCTCAAGTCCCCGCCAGCACTCACATACTCCAATAAACCGGCTCCTGGCCCATAAGCAGTGGCGTCGATTGGCGTCACTGCAGGAGTGCTATGAAACACCGGGACACTCCCCGCGGCCCAGGCGAAGCCACTATCCATCAAATCACACAAGGTGCCTGCTGTAGAGAGGTCACTCGCCAGGTAAGTTCTTTGCCACAATATTTTATTGGAGGGTGCCACGAGGAAAGAGCTCTGCAACACAAATAAAAGTCCACACTGCCGACGCGTTTCGTGATAACACACTTCTTCATAGGCAATGGACTTAAAATGCGCAGGCACTTGCAATTTTCGGCACCAACTTTTCAATTCGAAAACCCCGCCCCTATGGGCGTGGCCACCTCGTGGCATTCTGGTCTTCGTAGTGCCCTATGTTTCTAAAGTGAGCAGCAATGTCTGTGCACCAAAATGTTCAGTTCAAAACCCCAGTGGGTCGTGGTGCATGGCTCAAGTCCCGCCAGCACTCTCATACTCCTATAAACCGGCTCCTGGCCCATAAGCAGTGGCGTTGATTGGCGTCACTGCAGGAGTGCTATGAAACACCGGGACACTCCCCGCGGCCCAGGCGAAGCCGCTATCCATCAAATCACACAAGGTGCCTGCTGTAGAGAGGTCACTCGCCAGGTAAGTTCTTTGCCACAATATTTTATTGGAGGGTGCCACGAGGAAAGAGCTCTGCAACACAAATAAAAGTCCACACTGCTGACGCGTTACGTGATAACACACTTCTTCATAGGCAACGGACTTAAAATGCGCAGGCACTTGCAATTTTCGGCACCAACTTTTCAATTCGAAAACCCCGCCCCTATGGGCGTGGCCACCCCGTGGCATTCTGGTCTTCGTAGTGCCCTATGTTTCTAAAGTGAGCAGCAATGTCTGTGCACCAAAATGTTCAGTTCAAAACCCCAGTGGGTCGTGGTGCATGGCTCAAGTCCCCGCCAGCACTCTCATACTCCTATAAACCGGCTCCTGGCCCATAAGCAGTGGCGTCGATTGGCGTCACTGCAGGAGTGCTATGAAACACCGGGACACTCCCCGCGGCCCAGGCGAAGCCGCTATCCATCAAATCACACAAGGTGCCTGCTGTAGAGAGGTCACTCGCCAGGTAAGTTCTATGCCACAATATTTTATTCAAGGGTGCCACGAGGAAAGAGCTCTGTAACACAAAGAAAAGTCCACACTGCCGACGCGTTTCCTGATAACACACTTCTTCATAGGCAACGGACTTGAAATGCGCAGGCACTTGCAATTTTCGGCACCAACTTTTCAATTTGAAAACCCCGCCCCTGTGGGTGTGGCCACCCCCGTGGCATTCTGGTCTTCGTAGTGCCCTATGTTTCTCAAGTGAGCAGCAATGTCTGTGCACCAAAATGTTCAGTTCAAAACCCCAGTGGGTCGTGGTGCATGGCTCAAGTCCCCGCCAGCACTCTCATACTCCAATAAACCGGCTCCTGGCCCATAAGCAGTGGCGTCGATTGGCGTCACTGCAGGAGTGCTATGAAACACCGGGACACTCCACGTGGCCCAGGCGAAGCCGCTATCCATCAAATCACACAAGGTGCCTGCTGTAGAGAGGTCACTCGCCAGGTAAGTTCTTTGCCACAATATTTTATTCAAGGGTGCCACGAGGAAAGAGCTCTGCAACACAAAGAAAAGTCCACACTGCCGACGCGTTTCGTGATAACACACTTCTTCATAGGCAACGGACTTGAAATGCGCAGGCACTTGCAATTTTCGGCACCAACTTTTCAATTCGAAAACCCCGCCCCTGTGGGAGTGTCCACCCCCGTGGCATTCTGGTCTTCGTAGTGCCCTATGTTTCTCAAGTGAGCAGCAATGTCTGTGCACCAAAATGTTCAGTTCAAAACCCCAGTGGGTCGTGGTGCATGGCTCAAGTCCCCGCCAGCACTCTCATACTCCAATAAACCGGCTCCTGGCCCATAAGCAGTGGCGTCGATTGGCGTCACTGCAGGAGTACTATGAAACACCGGGACACTCCCTGCGGCCCAGGCGAAGCCGCTATCCATCAAATCACACAAGATGCCTGCTGTAGAGAGGTCACTCGCCAGGTAAGTTCTTTGCCACAATATTTTATTGAAGGGTGCCACGAGGAAAGAGCTCTGCAACACAAATAAAAGTCCACACTGCCGACGTGTTTCGTGATAACACACTTCTTCATAGGCAACGGACTTGAAATGCGCAGGCACTTGCAATTTTCGGCACCAATTTTTCAATTCGAAAACCCTGCCCCTGTGGGCGTGGCCACCCCCGTGGCATTCTGGTCTTCCTAGTGTCCTATGTTTCTCAAGTGAGCAGCAATGTCTGTGCACCAAAATGTTCAGTTCAAAACCCCAGTGGGTTGTGGTGCATGGCTCAAGTCCCCGCCAGCACTCTCATACTCCAATAAACCGGCTCCTGGCCCATAAGCAGTGGCGTCGATTGGCGTCACTGCAGGAGTGCTATGAAACACCGGGACACTCCCCGCGGCCCAGGCGAAGCCACTATCCATCAAATCACACAAGGTGCCTGCTGTAGAGAGGTCACTCGCCAGGTAAGTTCTTTGCCACAATATTTTATTGGAGGGTGCCACGAGGAAAGAGCTCTGCAACACAAATAAAAGTCCACACTGCCGACGCGTTTCGTGATAACACACTTCTTCATAGGCAATGGACTTGAAATGCGCAGGCACTTGCAATTTTCGGCACCAACTTTTCAATTCGAAAACCCCGCCCCTATGGGCGTGGCCACCTCCGTGGCATTCTGGTCTTCGTAGTGCCCTATGTTTCTAAAGTGAGCAGCAATGTCTGTGCACCAAAATGTTCAGTTCAAAACCCCAGTGGGTCGTGGTGCATGGCTCAAGTCCCGCCAGCACTCTCATACTCCTATAAACCGGCTCCTGGCCCATAAGCAGTGGCGTCGATTGGCGTCACTGCAGGAGTGCTATGAAACACCGGGACACTCCCCGCGGCCCAGGCGAAGCTGCTATCCATCAAATCACACAAGGTGCCTGCTGTAGAGAGGTCACTCGCCAGGTAAGTTCTTTGCCACAATATTTTATTCAAGGGTGCCACGAGGAAAGAGCTCTGCAACACAAAGAAAAGTCCACACTGCCAACGCGTTTCGTGATAACACACTTCTTCATAGGCAATGGACTTGAAATGCGCAGGCACTTGCAATTTTCGGCACCAACTTTTCAATTTGAAAACCCCGCCCCTGTGGGTGTGGCCACCCCCGTGGCATTCTGGTCTTCATAGTGCCCTATGTTTCTCAAGTGAGCAGCAATGTCTGTGCACCAAAATGTTCAGTTCAAAACCCCAGTGGGTCGTGGTGCATGACTCAAGTCCCCGCCAGCACTCTCATACTCCAATAAACCGGCTCCTGGCCCATAAGCAGTGGCGTCGATTGGCGTCACTGCAAGAGTGCTATGAAACACCGGGACACTCCCCGCGGCCCAGGCGAAGCCGCTATCCATCAAATCACACAAGGTGCCTGCTGTAGAGAGGTCACTCGCCAGGTAAGTTCTATGCCACAATATTTTATTCAAGGGTGCCACGAGGAAAGAGCTCTGCAACACAAATAAAAGTCCACACTGCCGACGCGTTTCGTGATAACACACTTCCTCATAGGCAACAGACTTGAAATGCGCAGGCACTTGCAATTTTCGGCACCAACTTTTCAATTCGAAAACCCCGCCTCTGTGGGCGTGGCCACCCCCGTGGCATTCTGGTCTTCGTAGTGCCCTATGTTTCTCAAGTGAGCAGCAATGTCTGTGCACCAAAATGTTCAGTTCAAAACCCCAGTGGGTCGTGGTGCATGGCTCAAGTCCCCGCCAGCACTCTCATACTCCAATAAACCGGCTCCTGGCCCATAAGCAGTGGTGTCGATTGGCGTCACTGCAGGAGTACTATGAAACACCGGGACACTCCCTGCGGCCCAGGCGAAGCCGCTATCCATCAAATCACACAAGGTGCCTGCTGTAGAGAGGTCACTCGCCAGGTAAGTTCTTTGCCACAATATTTTATTGGAGGGTGCCACGAGGAAAGAGCTCTGCAACACAAATAAAAGTCCACACTGCCAACGCGTTTCGTGATAACACACTTCTTCATAGGCAATGGACTTGAAATGCGCAGGCACTTGCAATTTTCGGCACCAACTTTTCAATTTGAAAACCCTGCCCCTGTGGGCGTGGCCACCCCCGTGGCATTCTGGTCTTCCTAGTGCCCTATGTTTCTCAAGTGAGCAGCAATGTCTGTGCACCAAAATGTTCAGTTCAAAACCCCAGTGGGTCGTGGTGCATGGCTCAAGTCCCCGCCAGCACTCTCATACTCCAATAAACCGGCTCCTGGCCCATAAGCAGTGGCGTCGATTGGCGTCACTGCAGGAGTGCTATGAAACACCGGGACACTCCCCGCGGCCCAGGCGAAGCCGCTATCTATCAAATCACACAAGGTGCCTGCTGTAGAGAGGTCACTCGCCAGGTAAGTTCTTTGCCACAATATTTTATTGGAGGCTGCCACGAGGAAAGAGCTCTGCAACACAAATAAAAGTCCACACTGCCGACGCGTTTCGTGATAACACACTTCTTCATAGGCAACGGACTTAAAATGCGCAGGCACTTGCAATTTTCGGCACCAACTTTTCAATTCGAAAACCCCGCCCCTATGGGCGTGGCCACCCCGTGGCATTCTGGTCTTCGTAGTGCCCTATGTTTCTAAAGTGAGCAGCAATGTCTGTGCACCAAAATGTTCAGTTCAAAAACCCAGTGGGTCATGGTACATGGCTCAAGTCCCCGCCAGCATTCTCATACTCCAATAAACCAGCTCCTGGCCCATAAGCAGTGGCGTCGATTGGCATCACTGCAGGAGTGCTATGAAACACCGGGACACTCCCCACGGCCCAGGCGAAGCCGCTATCCATCAAATCACACAAGGTGCCTGCTGTAGAGAGGTCACTCGCCAGGTAAGTTCTTTGCCACAATATTTTATTGGAGGGTGCCACGAGGAAAGAGCTCTGCAACACAAATAAAAGTCCACACTGCCGACGCGTTTCGTGATAACACACTTCTTCATAGGCAACGGACTTAAAATGCGCAGGCACTTGCAATTTTCGGCACCAACTTTTCAATTCGAAAACCCTGCCCGTATGGGCGTGGCCACCCCGTGGCATTCTGGTCTTCGTAGTGCCCTATGTTTCTAAAGTGAGCAGCAATGTCTGTGCACCAAAATGTTCAGTTCAAAACCCCAGTGGGTCGTGGTGCATGGCTCAAGTCCCGCCAGCAATCTCATACTCCTATAAACCGGCTCCTGGCCCATAAGCAGTGGCGTCGATTGGCGTCACTGCAGGAGTGCTATGAAACACCGGGACACTCCCCGCGGCCCAGGCGAAGCCGCTATCCATCAAATCACACAAGGTGCCTGCTGTAGAGAGGTCACTCGCCAGGTAAGTTCTTTGCCACAATATTTTATTGGAGGGTGCCACGAGGAAAGAGCTCTGCAACACAAATAAAAGTCCACACTGCCGACGCGTTTCGTGATAACACACTTCTTCATAGGCAACGGACTTAAAATGCGCAGGCACTTGCAATTTTCGGCACCAACTTTTCAATTCGAAAACCCTGCCCGTATGGGCGTGGCCACCCCGTGGCATTCTGGTCTTCGTAGTGCCCTATGTTTCTAAAGTGAGCAGCAATGTCTGTGCACCAAAATGTTCAGTTCAAAACCCCAGTGGGTCGTGGTGCATGGCTCAAGTCCCGCCAGCAATCTCATACTCCTATAAACCGGCTCCTGGCCCATAAGCAGTGGCGTCGATTGGCGTCACTGCAGGAGTGCTATGAAACACCGGGACACTCCCCGCGGCCCAGGCGAAGCCGCTATCCATCAAATCACACAAGGTGCCTGCTGTAGAGAGGTCACTCGCCAGGTAAGTTCTTTGCCACAATATTTTATTGGAGGGTGCCACGAGGAAAGAGCTCTGCAACACAAATAAAAGTCCACACTGCCGACGCGTTTCGTGATAACACACTTCTTCATAGGCAACGGACTTAAAATGCGCAGGCACTTGCAATTTTCGGCACCAACTTTTCAATTCGAAAACCCTGCCCGTATGGGAGTGGCCACCCCGTGGCATTCTGGTCTTCGTAGTGCCCTATGTTTCTAAAGTGAGCAGCAATGTCTGTGCACCAAAATGTTCATTTCAAAACCCCAGTGGGTCGTGGTGCATGGCTCAAGTCCCGCCAGCACTCTCATACTCCTATAAACCGGCTCCTGGCCCATAAGCAGTGGCGTCGATTGGCGTCACTGCAGGAGTGCTATGAAACACCGGGACACTCCCCGCGGCCCAGGCGAAGCCGCTATCCATCAAATCACACAAGGTGCCTGCTGTAGAGAGGTCACTCGCCAGGTAAGTTCTATGCCACAATATTTTATTCAAGGGTGCCACGAGGAAAGAGCTCTGCAACACAAATAAAAGTCCACACTGCCGACGCGTTTCGTGATAACACACTTCCTCATAGGCAACAGACTTGAAATGCGCAGGCACTTGCAATTTTCGGCACCAACTTTTCAATTCGAAAACTCCGCCCCTGTGGCCGTGGCCACCCCGTGGCATTCTGGTCTACATAGTGCCCTATGTTTCTCAAGTGAGCAGCAATGTCTGTGCACCAAAATGTTCAGTTCAAAACCCCAGTGGGTCATGGTGCATGGCTCAAGTCCCTGCCAGCACTCTCATACTCCAATAAACCGGCTCCTGGCCCATAAGCAGTGGCGTCGATTGGCGTCACTGCAGGAGTGCTATGAAACACTGGTACACTCCCCGCGGCCCAGGCGAAGCCGCTATCCATCAAATCACACAAGGTGCCTGCTGTAGAGAGGTCACTCGCCAGGTAAGTTCTTTGCCACAATATTTTATTGGAGGGTGCCACGAGGAAAGAGCTCTGCAACACAAATAAAAGTCCACACTGCCGACGCGTTTCGTGATAACACACTTCTTCATAGGCAACGGACTTGAAATGCGCAGGCACTTGCAATTTTCGGCACCAACTATTTCAATTCGAAAACCCTGCCCCTGTGGGCGTGGCCACCCCGTGGCATTCTGGTCTTCGTAGTGCCCTATGTTTCTCAAGTGAGCAGCAATGTCTGTGCACCAAAATGTTCAGTTCAAAACCCCAGTGGGTCGTGGTGCATGGCTCAAGTCCCCGCCAGCACTCTCATACTCCAATAAACCGGCTCCTGGCCCATAAGCAGTGGCGTCGATTGGCGTCACTGCAGGAGTGCTATGAAACACCGGGACACTCCCCGCGGCCCAGGCGAAGCCGCTATCCATCAAATCACACAAGGTGCCTGCTGTAGAGAGGTCACTCGCCAGGTAAGTTCTTTGCCACAATATTTTATTGGAGGGTGCCACGAGGAAAGAGCTCTGCAACACAAATAAAAGTCCACACTGCCGATGCGTTTCGTGATAACACACTTCTTCATAGGCAACGGACTTGAAATGCGCAGGCACTTGCAATTTTCGGCACCAACTTTTCAATTCGAAAACCCCGCCCCTGTGGGTGTGGCCACCCCGTGGCATTCTGGTCTTCGTAGTGCCCTATGTTTCTCAAGTGAGCAGCAATGTCTGTGCACCAAAATGTTCAGTTCAAAACCCCAGTGGGTCGTGGTGCATGGCTCAAGTCCCCGCCAGCACTCTCATACTCCAATAAACCGGCTCCTGGCCCATAAGCAGTGGCGTCGATTGGCGTCACTGCAGGAGTGCTATGAAACACCGGGACACTCCCCGCGGCCCAGGCGAAGCCGCTATCCATCAAATCACACAAGGTGCCTGCTGTAGAGAGGTCACTCGCCAGGTAAGTTCTTTGCCACAATATTTTATTGGAGGGTGCCACGAGGAAAGAGCTCTGCAACACAAATAAAAGTCCACACTGCAGACGCGTTTCGTGATAACACACTTCCTCATAGGCAACAGACTTGAAATGCGCAGGCACTTGCAATTTTCGGCACCAACTTTTCAATTCGAAAACTCCGCCCCTGTGGGCGTGGCCACCCCCGTGGCATTCTGGTCTTCATAGTGCCCTATGTTTCTCAAGTGAGCAGCAATGTCTGTGCACCAAAATGTTCAGTTCAAAACCCCAGTGGGTCATGGTGCATGGCTCAAGTCCCTGCCAGCAATCTCATACTCCAATAAACCGGCTCCTGGCCCATAAGCAGTGGCGTCGATTGGCGTCACTGCAGGAGTGCTATGAAACACTGGTACACCCCCCGCGGCCCAGGCGAAGCCGCTATCCATCAAATCACACAAGGTGCCTGCTGTAGAGAGGTCACTCGCCAGGTAAGTTCTTTGCCACAATATTTTATTGGAGGGTCCCACGAGGAAAGAGCTCTGCAACACAAATAAAAGTCCACACTGCCGACGTGTTTCGTGATAACACACTTCTTCATAGGCAACGGACTTGAAATGCGCAGGCACTTGCAATTTTCGGCACCAATATTTCAATTCGAAAACCCTGCCCCTGTGGGCGTGGCCACCCCCGTGGCATTCTGGTCTTCCTAGTGTCCTATGTTTCTCAAGTGAGCAGCAATGTCTGTGCACCAAAATGTTCAGTTCAAAACCCCAGTGGGTCGTGGTGCATGGCTCAAGTCCCCGCCAGCACTCTCATACTCCAATAAACCGGCTCCTGGCCCATAAGCAGTGGCGTCGATTGGCGTCACTGCAGGAGTGCTATGAAACACCGGGACACTCCCCGCGGCCCAGGCGAAGCCGCTATCCATCAAATCACACAAAGTGCCTGCTGTAGAGAGGTCACTCGCCAGGTAAGTTCTTTGCCACAATATTTTATTGGAGGGTGCCACGAGGAAAGAGCTCTGCAACACAAATAAAAGTCCACACTGCCGATGCGTTTTGTGATAACACACTTCTTCATAGGCAACGGACTTGAAATGCGCAGGCACTTGCAATTTTCGGCACCAACTTTTCAATTCGAAAACCCCGCCCCTGTGGGTGTGGCCACCCCCGTGGTATTCTGGTCTTCGTAGTGCCCTATGTTTCTCAAGTGAGCAGTAATGTCTGTGCACCAAAATGTTCAGTTCAAAACCCCAGTGGGTTGTGGTGCATGGCTTAAGTCCCCGCCAGCACTCTCATACTCCAATAAACCGGCTCCTGGCCCATAAGCAGTGGCGTCGATTGGCGTCACTGCAGGAGTGCTATGAAACACCGGGACACTCCCCGCGGCCCAGGCGAAGCCGCTATCCATCAAATCACACAAGGTGCCTGCTGTAGAGAGGTCACTCGCCAGGTAAGTTCTTTGCCACAATATTTTATTGGAGGGTGCCACGAGGAAAGAGCTCTGCAACACAAATAAAAGTCCACACTGCCGACGCGTTTCGTGATAACACACTTCCTCATAGGCAACAGACTTGAAATGCGCAGGCACTTGCAATTTTCGGCACCAACTTTTCAATTTGAAAACTCCGCCCCTGTGGGCGTGGCCACCCCCGTGGCATTCTGGTCTTCATAGTGCCCTATGTTTCTCAAGTGAGCAGCAATGTCTGTGCACCAAAATGTTCAGTTCAAAACCCCAGTGGGTCATGGTGCATGGCTCAAGTCCCTGCCAGCACTCTCATACTCCAATAAACCGGCTCCTGGCCCATAAGCAGTGGCGTCGATTGGCGTCACTGCAGGAGTGCTATGAAACACTGGTACACCCCCCGCGGCCCAGGCGAAGCCGCTATCCATCAAATCACACAAGGTGCCTGCTGTAGAGAGGTCACTCGCCAGGTAAGTTCTTTGCCACAATATTTTATTGGAGGGTGCCCACGAGGAAAGAGCTCTGCAACACAAATAAAAGTCCACACTGCCGACGCGTTTCGTGATAACACACTTCTTCATAGGCAACGGACTTGAAATGCGCAGGCACTTGCAATTTTCGGCACCAACTTTTCAATTCGAAAACCCTGCCCCTGTGGGCGTGGCCACCCCGTGGCATTCTGGTCTTCCTAGTGTCCTATGTTTCTCAAGTGAGCAGCAATGTCTGTGCACCAAAATGTTCAGTTCAAAACCCCAGTGGGTCGTGGTGCATGGCTCAAGTCCCCGCCAGCACTCTCATACTCCAATAAACCGGCTCCTGGCCCATAAGCAGTGGCGTCGATTGGCGTCACTGCAGGAGTGCTATGAAACACCGGGACACTCCCCGCGGCCCAGGCGAAGCCGCTATCCATCAAATCACACAAGGTGCCTGCTGTAGAGAGGTCACTCGCCAGGTAAGTTCTTTGCCACAATATTTTATTGGAGGGTGCCACGAGGAAAGAGCTCTGCAACACAAATAAAAGTCCACACTGCCGACGCGTTTCGTGATAACACACTTCCTCATAGGCAACAGACTTGAAATGCGCAGGCACTTGCAATTTTCGGCACCAACTTTTCAATTCGAAAACCCCGCCCCTGTGGCCGTGGCCACCCCGTGGCATTCTGGTCTTCATAGTGCCCTATGTTTCTCAAGTGAGCAGCAATGTCTGTGCACCAAAATGTTCAGTTCAAAACCCCAGTGGGTCATGGTGCATGGATCAAGTCCCTGCCAGCACTCTCATACTCCAATAAACCGGCTCCTGGCCCATAAGCAGTGGCGTCGATTGGCGTCACTGCAGGAGTGCTATGAAACACTGGTACACTCCCCGTGGCCCAGGCGAAGCCGCTATCCATCAAATCACACAAGGTGCCTGCTGTAGAGAGGTCACTCGCCAGGTAAGTTCTTTGCCACAATATTTTATTGGAGGGTGCCACGAGGAAAGAGCTCTGCAACACAAATAAAAGTCCACACTGCCGACGTGTTTCGTGATAACACACTTCTTCATAGGCAACGGACTTAAAATGCGCAGGCACTTGCAATTTTCGGCACCAACTTTTCAATTCGAAAACCCCGCCCCTATGGGCGTGGCCACCCGTGGCATTCTGGTCTTCGTAGTGCCCTATGTTTCTAAAGTGAGCAGCAATGTCTGTGCACCAAAATGTTCAGTTCAAAACCCCAGTGGGTCGTGGTGCATGGCTCAAGTCCCGCCAGCACTCTCATACTCCTATAAACCGGCTCCTGGCCCATAAGCAGTGGCGTCGATTGGCGTCACTGCAGGAGTGCTATGAAACACCGGGACACTCCCTGCGGCCCAGGCGAAGCCGCTAACCATCAAATCACACAAGGTGCCTGCTGTAGAGAGGTCACTCGCCAGGTAAGTTCTTTGCCACAATATTTTATTGGAGGGTGCCATGAGGAAAGAGCTCTGCAACACAAATAAAAGTCCACACTGCTGACGCGTTTCGTGATAACACACTTCTTCATAGACAACGGACTTAAAATGCGCAGGCTCTTGCAATTTTCGGCACCAACTTTTCAATTCGAAAACCCCGCCCCTATGGGCATGGCCACCCCGTGGCATTCTGGTCTTCGTAGTGCCCTATGTTTCTAAAGTGAGCAGCAATGTCTGTGCACCAAAATGTTCGGTTCAAAACCCCAGTGGGTCGTGGTGCATGGCTCAAGTCCCACCAGCACTCTCATACTCCTATAAACCGGCTCCTGGCCCATAAGCAGTGGCGTCGATTGGCGTCACTGCA
The DNA here is from genome assembly GCA_963921515.1 of Calotriton arnoldi. NCBI lineage: Eukaryota > Metazoa > Chordata > Amphibia > Caudata > Salamandridae > Calotriton > Calotriton arnoldi. The sequence goes on along the minus strand of CAWUFW010002493.1, from coordinate 556,052 downwards.
GGAGTGCTATGAAACACCGGGACACTCCCCGCGGCCCAGGCGAAGCCGCTATCCATCAAATCACACAAGGTGCCTGCTGTAGAGAGGTCACTCGCCAGGTAAGTTCTTTGCCACGATATTTTATTGGAGGGTGCCACGAGGAAAGAGCTCTGCAACACAAATAAAAGTCCACACTGCCGATGCGTTTTGTGATAACACACTTCTTCATAGGCAATGGACTTGAAATGCGCAGGCACTTGCAATTTTCGGCACCAACTTTTCAATTTGAAAACCCCGCCCCTGTGGGTGTGGCCACCCCCGTGGCATTCTGGTCTTCGTAGTGCCCTATGTTTCTCAAGTGAGCAGCAATATCTGTGCACCAAAATGTTCAGTTCAAAACCCCAGTGGGTCATGGTACATGGCTCAAGTCCCCGCCAGCATTCTCATACTCCAATAAACCAGCTCCTGGCCCATAAGCAGTGGCGTCGATTGGCATCACTGCAGGAGTGCTATGAAACACCGGGACACTCCCCACGGCCCAGGCGAAGCCGCTATCCATCAAATCACACAAGGTGCCTGCTGTAGAGAGGTCACTCGCCAGGTAAGTTCTTTGCCACAATATTTTATTGGAGGGTGCCACGAGGAAAGAGCTCTGCAACACAAATAAAAGTCCACACTGCCGACGCGTTTCGTGATAACACACTTCTTCATAGGCAACGGACTTGAAATGCGCAGGCACTTGCAATTTTCGGCACCAACTTTTCAATTCGAAAACCCCGCCCCTGTGGGCGTGGCCACCCCGTGGCATTCTGGTCTTCGTAGTGCCCTATGTTTCTCAAGTGAGCAGCAATGTCTGTGCACCAAAATGTTCAGTTCAAAACCCCAGTGGGTCGTGGTGCATGGCTCAAGTCCCTGCCAGCACTCTCATACTCCAATAAACCGGCTCCTGGCCCATAAGCAGTGGCGTCGATTGGCGTCACTGCAGGAGTGCTATGAAACACCGGGACACTCCCCGCGGCCCAGGCGAAGCCGCTATCCATCAAATCACACAAGGTGCCTGCTGTAGAGAGGTCACTCGCCAGGTAAGTTCTTTGCCACAATATTTTATTGGAGGGTGCCACGAGGAAAGAGCTCTGCAACACAAATAAAAGTCCACACTGCCGACGCGTTTCGTGATAACACACTTCCTCATAGGCAACGGACTTGAAATGCGCAGGCACTTGCAATTTTCGGCACCAACTTTTCAATTCGAAAACTCCGCCCCTGTGGGCGTGGCCACCCCTGTGGCATTCTGGTCTTCATAGTGCCCTATGTTTCTCAAGTGAGCAGCAATGTCTGTTCACCAAAATGTTCAGTTCAAAACCCCAGCGGGTCATGGTGCATGGCTCAAGTCCCTGCCAGCACTCTCATACTCCAATAAACCGTCTCCTGGCCCATAAGCAGTGGGGTCGATTGGCGTCACTGCAGGAGTGCTATGAAACACTGGTACACTCCCGCGGCCCAGGCGAAGCCGCTATCCATCAAATCACACAAGGTGCCTGCTGTAGAGAGGTCACTCGCCAGGTAAGTTCTTTGCCACAATATTTTATTGGAGGGTGCCACGAGGAAAGAGCTCTGCAACACAAATAAAAGTCCACACTGCAGACGCGTTTCGTGATAACACACTTCTTCATAGGCAACGGACTTGAAATGCGCAGGCATTTGCAATTTTCGGCACCAACTTTTCAATTCGAAAACCCCGCCCCTATGGGCATGGCCACCCCCGTGGCATTCTGGTCTTCGTAGTGCCCTATGTTTCTAAAGTGAGCAGCAATGTCTGTGCACCAAAATGTTCAGTTCAAAACCCCAGTGGGTCGTGGTGCATGGCTCAAGTCCCCACCAGCACTCTCATACTCCAATAAACCGGCTCCTGGCCCATAAGCAGTGGCGTCGATTGGCGTCACTGCAGGAGTGCTATGAAACACCGGGACACTCCCCGCGGCCCAGGCGAAGCCGCTATCCATCAAATCACACAAGGTGCCTGCTGTAGAGAGGTCACTCGCCAGGTAAGTTCTTTGCCACAATATTTTATTGGAGGGTGCCACGAGGAAAGAGCTCTGCAACACAAATAAAAGTCCACACTGCCGATGCGTTTCGTGATAACACACTTCTTCATAGGCAACGGACTTGAAATGCGCAGGCACTTGCAATTTTCGGCACCAACTTTTCAATTTGAAAACCCCGCCCCTGTGGGTGTGGCCACCCCCGTGGCATTCTGGTCTTCGTAGTGCCCTATGTTTCTCAAGTGAGCAGCAATGTCTGTGCACCAAAATGTTCAGTTCAAAACCCCAGTGGGTCGTGGTGCATGGCTCAAGTCCCCGCCAGCACTCTCATACTCCAATAAACCGGCTCCTGGCCCATAAGCAGTGGCGTCGATTGGCGTCACTGCAGGAGTGCTATGAAACACCGGGACACTCCCCGCGGCCCAGGCGAAGCCGCTATCCATCAAATCACACAAGGTGCCTGCTGTAGAGAGGTCACTCGCCAGGTAAGTTCTTTGCCACAATATTTTATTGGAGGGTGCCACGAGGAAAGAGCTCTGCAACACAAATAAAAGTCCACACTGCCGACGCGTTTCGTGATAACACACTTCTTCATAGGCAACGGACTTGAAATGCGCAGGCACTTGCAATTTTCGGCACCAACTTTTCAATTCGAAAACCCCGCCCCTGTGGGCGTGGCCACCCCGTGGCATTCTGGTCTTCGTAGTGCCCTATGTTTCTCAAGTGAGCAGCAATGTCTGTGCACCAAAATGTTCAGTTCAAAACCCCAGTGGGTCGTGGTGCATGGCTCAAGTCCCGCCAGCACTCTCATACTCCTATAAACCGGCTCCTGGCCCATAAGCAGTGGCGTCGATTGGCGTCACTGCAGGAGTGCTATGAAACACCGGGACACTCCCCGCGGCCCAGGCGAAGCCGCTATCCATCAAATCACACAAGGTGCCTGCTGTAGAGAGGTCACTCGCCAGGTAAGTTCTTTGCCACAATATTTTATTGGAGGGTGCCACGAGGAAAGAGCTCTGCAACACAAATAAAAGTCCACACTGCCGACGCGTTTCGTGATAACACACTTCCTCATAGGCAACAGACTTGAAATGCGCAGGCACTTGCAATTTTCGGCACCAACTTTTCAATTCGAAAACTCCGCCCCTGTGGGCGTGGCCACCCCTGTGGCATTCTGGTCTTCATAGTGCCCTATGTTTCTCAAGTGAGCAGCAATGTCTGTGCACCAAAATGTTCAGTTCAAAACCCCAGTGGGTCATGGTGCATGGCTCAAGTCCCTGCCAGCACTCTCATACTCCAATAAACCGGCTCCTGGCCTATAAGCAGTGGCGTCGATTGGCGTCACTGCAGGAGTGCTATGAAACACTGGTACACTCCCGCGGCCCAGGCGAAGCCGCTATCCATCAAATCACACAAGGTGCCTGCTGTAGAGAGGTCACTCGCCAGGTAAGTTCTTTGCCACAATATTTTATTGGAGGGTGCCACGAGGAAAGAGCTCTGCAACACAAATAAAAGTCCACACTGCAGACGCGTTTCGTGATAACACACTTCTTCATAGGCAACGGACTTGAAATGCGCAGGCATTTGCAATTTTCGGCACCAACTTTTCAATTCGAAAACCCCGCCCCTGTGGGCGTGGCCACCCCCGTGGCATTCTGGTCTTCCTAGTGTCCTATGTTTCTCAAGTGAGCAGCAATGTCTGTGCACCAAAATGTTCAGTTCAAAACCCCAGTGGGTCGTGGTGCATGGCTCAAGTCCCCGCCAGCACTCTCATACTCCAATAAACCGGCTCCTGGCCCATAAGCAGTGGCGTCGATTGGCGTCACTGCAGGAGTGCTATGAAACACCGGGACACTCCCCGCGGACCAGGCGAAGCCGCTATCCATCAAATCACACAAGGTGCCTGCTGTAGAGAGGTCACTCGCCAGGTAAGTTCTTTGCCACAATATTTTATTGGAGGGTGCCACGAGGAAAGAGCTCTGCAACACAAATAAAAGTCCACACTGCCGACGCGTTTCGTGATAACACACTTCTTCATAGGCAACGGACTTAAAATGCGCAGGCACTTGCAATTTTCGGCACCAACTTTTCAATTCGAAAACCCTGCCCCTGTGGGCGTGGCCACCCCGTGGCATTCTGGTCTTCCTAGTGTCCTATGTTTCTCAAGTGAGCAGCAATGTCTGTGCACCAAAATGTTCAGTTCAAAACCCCAGTGGGTCGTGGTGCATGGCTCAAGTCCCCGCCAGCACTCTCATACTCCAATAAACCGGCTCCTGGCCCATAAGCAGTGGCGTCGATTGGCGTCACTGCAGGAGTGCTATGAAACACCGGGACACTCCCCGCGGCCCAGGCGAAGCCGCTATCCATCAAATCACACAAGGTGCCTGCTGTAGAGAGGTCACTCGCCAGGTAAGTTCTTTGCCACAATATTTTATTGGAGGGTGCCACGAGGAAAGAGCTCTGCAACACAAATAAAAGTCCACACTGCCGACGTGTTTCGTGATAACACACTTCTTCATAGGCAACGGACTTAAAATGCGCAGGCACTTGCAATTTTCGGCACCAACTTTTCAATTCGAAAACCCCGCCCCTATGGGCGTGGCCACCCCGTGTCATTCTGGTCTTCGTAGTGCCCTATGTTTCTAAAGTGAGCAGCAATGTCTGTGCACCAAAATGTTCAGTTCAAAACCCCAGTGGGTTGTGGTGCATGGCTCAAGTCCCGCCAGCACTCTCATACTCCTATAAACCGGCTCCTGGCCCATAAGCAGTGGCGTCGATTGGCGTCACTGCAGGAGTGCTATGAAACACCGGGACACTCCCCGCGGCCCAGGTGAAGCCGCTATCCATCAAATCACACAAGGTGCCTGCTGTAGAGAGGTCACTCGCCAGGTAAGTTCTTTGCCACAATATTTTATTGGAGGGTGCCCCGAGGAAAGAGCTCTGCAACACAAATAAAAGTCCACACTGCCGATGCGTTTTGTGATAACACACTTCTTCATAGGCAACGGACTTGAAATGCGCAGGCACTTGCAATTTTCGGCACCAACTTTTCAATTTGAAAACCCCGCCCCTGTGGGTGTGGCCACCCCTGTGGCATTCTGGTCTTCGTAGTGCCCTATGTTTCTCAAGTGAGCAGCAATGTCTGTGCACCAAAATGTTCAGTTCAAAACCCCAGTGGGTTGTGGTGCTTGGCTTAAGTCCCCGCCAGCACTCACATACTCCAATAAACCGGCTCCTGGCCCATAAGCAGTGGCGTCGATTGGCGTCACTGCAGGAGTGCTATGAAACACCGGGACACTCCCCGCGGCCCAGGCGAAGCCGCTATCCATCAAATCACACAAGGTGCCTGCTGTAGAGAGGTCACTCGCCAGGTAAGTTCTTTGCCACAATATTTTATTGGAGGGTGCCACGAGGAAAGAGCTCTGCAACACAAATAAAAGTCCACACTGCCGACGCGTTTCGTGATAACACACTTCCTCATAGGCAACAGACTTGAAATGCGCAGGCACTTGCAATTTTCGGCACCAACTTTTCAATTCGAAAACTCCGCCCCTGTGGGCGTGGCCACCCCTGTGGCATTCTGGTCTTCATAGTGCCCTATGTTTCTCAAGTGAGCAGCAATGTCTGTGCACCAAAATGTTCAGTTCAAAACCCCAGTGGGTCATGGTGCATGGCTCAAGTCCCCGCCAGCACTCTCATACTCCAATAAACCGGCTCCTGGCCCATAAGCAGTGGCGTCGATTGGCGTCACTGCAGGAGTGCTATGAAACACTGGTACACTCCCCGCGGCCCAGGCGAAGCCGCTATCCATCAAATCACACAAGGTGCCTGCTGTAGAGAGGTCACTCGCCAGGTAAGTTCTTTGCCACAATATTTTATTGGAGGGTGCCACGAGGAAAGAGCTCTGCAACACAAATAAAAGTCCACACTGCAGACGCGTTTCGTGATAACACACTTCTTCATAGGCAACGGACTTGAAATGCGCAGGCATTTGCAATTTTCGGCACCAACTTTTCAATTCAAAAACCCCGCCCCTGTGGGCGTGGCCACCCCCGTGGCATTCTGGTCTTTCTTAGTGCCCTATGTTTCTAAAGTGAGCAGCAATGTCTGTGCACCAAAATGTTCAGTTCAAAACCCCAGTGGGTCATGGTGCATGGCTCAAGTCCCTGCCAGCACTCTCATACTCCAATAAACCGGCTCCTGGCCCATAAGCAGTGGCGTCGATTGGCGTCACTGCAGGAGTGCTATGAAACACTGGTACACTCCCCGCGGCCCAGGCGAAGCCGCTATCCATCAAATCACACAAGGTGCCTGCTGTAGAGAGGTCACTCGCCAGGTAAGTTCTTTGCCACAATATTTTATTGGAGGGTCCCACGAGGAAAGAGCTCTGCAACACAAATAAAAGTCCACACTGCCGACGTGTTTCGTGATAACACACTTCTTCATAGGCAACGGACTTGAAATGCGCAGGCACTTGCAATTTTCGGCACCAATTTTTCAATTCGAAAACCCTGGCCCTGTGGGCGTGGCCACCCCCGTGGCATTCTGGTCTTCCTAGTGTCCTATGTTTCTCAAGTGAGCAGCAATGTCTGTGCACCAAAATGTTCAGTTCAAAACCCCAGTGGGTCGTGGTGCATGGCTCAAGTCCCCGCCAGCACTCTCATACTCCAATAAACCGGCTCCTGGCCCATAAGCAGTGGCGTCGATTGGCGTCACTGCAGGAGTGCTATGAAACACCGGGACACTCCCCGCGGCCCAGGCGAAGCCGCTATCCATCAAATCACACAAGGTGCCTGCTGTAGAGAGGTCACTCGCCAGGTAAGTTCTTTGCCACAATATTTTATTGGAGGGTGCCACGAGGAAAGAGCTCTGCAACACAAATAAAAGTCCACACTGCCGATGCGTTTCGTGATAACACACTTCTTCATAGGCAACGGACTTGAAATGCGCAGGCACTTGCAATTTTCGGCACCAACTTTTCAATTTGAAAACCCCGCCCCTGTGGGTGTGGCCACCCCCGTGGCATTCTGGTCTTCGTAGTGCCCTATGTTTCTCAAGTGAGCAGCAATGTCTGTGCACCAAAATGTTCAGTTCAAAACCCCAGTGGGTTGTGGTGCATGGCTCAAGTCCCCGCCAGCACTCACATACTCCAATAAACCGGCTCCTGGCCCATAAGCAGTGGCGTCGATTGGCGTCACTGCAGGAGTGCTATGAAACACCGGGACACTCCCCGCGGCCCAGGCGAAGCCGCTATCCATCAAATCACACAAGGTGCCTGCTGTAGAGAGGTCACTCGCCAGGTAAGTTCTTTGCCACAATATTTTATTGGAGGGTGCCACGAGGAAAGAGCTCTGCAACACAAATAAAAGTCCACACTGCCGATGCGTTTCGTGATAACACACTTCTTCATAGGCAACGGACTTGAAATGCGCAGGCACTTGCAATTTTCGGCACCAACTTTTCAATTTGAAAACCCCGCCCCTGTGGGTGTGGCCACCCCCGTGGCATTCTGGTCTTCGTAGTGCCCTATGTTTCTCAAGTGAGCAGCAATGTCTGTGCACCAAAATGTTCAGTTCAAAACCCCAGTGGGTTGTGGTGCATGGCTCAAGTCCCCGCCAGCACTCACATACTCCAATAAACCGGCTCCTGGCCCATAAGCAGTGGCGTCGATTGGCGTCACTGCAGGAGTGCTATGAAACACCGGGACACTCCCCGCGGCCCAGGCGAAGCCGCTATCCATCAAATCACACAAGGTGCCTGCTGTAGAGAGGTCACTCGCCAGGTAAGTTCTTTGCCACAATATTTTATTGGAGGGTGCCACGAGGAAAGAGCTCTGCAACACAAATAAAAGTCCACACTGCCGACGCGTTTCGTGATAACACACTTCCTCATAGGCAACAGACTTGAAATGCGCAGGCACTTGCAATTTTCGGCACCAACTTTTCAATTCGAAAACTCCGCCCCTGTGGGCGTGGCCACCCCTGTGGCATTCTGGTCTTCATAGTGCCCTATGTTTCTCAAGTGAGCAGCAATGTCTGTGCACCAAAATGTTCAGTTCAAAACCCCAGTGGGTCGTGGTGCATGGCTCAAGTCCCTGCCAGCACTCTCATACTCCAATAAACCGGCTCCTGGCCCATAATCAGTGGCGTCGATTGGCGTCACTGCAGGAGTGCTATGAAACACTGGTACACTCCCCGCAGCCCAGGCGAAGCCGCTATCCATCAAATCACACAAGGTGCCTGCTGTAGAGAGGTCACTCGCCAGGTAAGTTCTTTGCCACAATATTTTATTGGAGGGTGCCACGAGGAAAGAGCTCTGCAACACAAATAAAAGTCCACACTGCAGACGCGTTTCGTGATAACACACTTCTTCATAGGCAACGGACTTGAAATGCGCAGGCATTTGCAATTTTCGGCACCAACTTTTCAATTCGAAAACAACGCCCCTGTGGGCATGGCCACCCCCGTGGCATTCTGGTCTTCGTAGTGCCCTATGTTTCTAAAGTGAGCAGCAATGTCTGTGCACCAAAATGTTCAGTTCAAAACCCCAGTGGGTCGTGGTGCATGGCTCAAGTCCCCACCAGCACTCTCATACTCCAATAAACCGGCTCCTGGCCCATAAGCAGTGGCGTCGATTGGCGTCACTGCAGGAGTGCTATGAAACACCGGGACACTCCCCGCGGCCCAGGCGAAGCCGCTATCCATCAAATCACACAAGGTGCCTGCTGTAGAGAGGTCACTCGCCAGGTAAGTTCTTTGCCACAATATTTTATTGGAGGGTGCCACGAGGAAAGAGCTCTGCAACACAAATAAAAGTCCACACTGCCGACGCGTTTCGTGATAACACACTTCTTCATAGGCAACGGACTTGAAATGCGCAGGCACTTGCAATTTTCGGCACCAACTTTTCAATTCGAAAACTCCACCCCTGTGGCCGTGGCCACCCCGTGGCATTCTGGTCTTCCAGGTGTCCTATGTTTCTCAAGTGAGCAGCAATGTCTGTGCACCAAAATGTTCAGTTCAAAACCCCAGTGGGTCGTGGTGCATGGCTCAAGTCCCCGCCAGCACTCTCATACTCCAATAAACCGGCTCCTGGCCCATAAGCAGTGGCGTCGATTGGCGTCACTGCAGGAGTGCTATGACACACCGGGACACTCCCCGCGGCCCAGGCGAAGCCGCTATCCATCAAATCACACAAGGTGCCTGCTGTAGAGAGGTCACTCGCCAGGTAAGTTCTTTGCCACAATATTTTATTGGAGGGTGCCACGAGGAAAGAGCTCTGCAACACAAATAAAAGTCCACACTGCCGACGTGTTTCGTGATAACACACTTCTTCATAGGCAACGGACTTAAAATGCGCAGGCACTTGCAATTTTCGGCACCAACTTTTCAATTCGAAAACCCCGCCCCTATGGGCGTGGCCACCCCGTGTCATTCTGGTCTTCGTAGTGCCCTATGTTTCTAAAGTGAGCAGCAATGTCTGTGCACCAAAATGTTCAGTTCAAAACCCCAGTGGGTTGTGGTGCATGGCTCAAGTCCCGCCAGCACTCTCATACTCCTATAAACCGGCTCCTGGTCCATAAGCAGTGGCGTTGATTGGCGTCACTGCAGGAGTGTTATGAAACACCGGGACACTCCCCGCGGCCCAGGCGAAGCCGCTATCCATCAAATCACACAAGGTGCCTGCTGTAGAGAGGTCACTCGCCAGGTAAGTTCTTTGCCACAATATTTTATTGGAGGGTGCCACGAGGAAAGAGCTCTGCAACACAAATAAAAGTCCACACTGCCGATGCGTTTTGTGATAACACACTTCTTCATAGGCAACGGACTTGAAATGCGCAGGCACTTGCAATTTTCGGCACCAACTTTTCAATTTGAAAACCCCGCCCCTGTGGGTGTGGCCACCCCCGTGGCATTCTGGTCTTCGTAGTGCCCTATGTTTCTCAAGTGAGCAGCAATGTCTGTGCACCAAAATGTTCAGTTCAAAACCCCAGTGGGTTGTGGTGCATGGCTCAAGTCCCCGCCAGCACTCACATACTCCAATAAACCGGCTCCTGGCCCATAAGCAGTGGCGTCGATTGGCGTCACTGCAGGAGTGCTATGAAACACCGGGACACTCCCCGCGGCCCAGGCGAAGCCGCTATCCATCAAATCACACAAGGTGCCTGCTGTAGAGAGGTCACTCGCCAGGTAAGTTCTTTGCCACAATATTTTATTGGAGGGTGCCACGAGGAAAGAGCTCTGCAACACAAATAAAAGTCCACACTGCCGACGCGTTTCGTGATAACACACTTCTTCATAGGCAACGGACTTGAAATGCGCAGGCACTTGCAATTTTCGGCACCAACTTTTCAATTCGAAAACTCCGCCCCTGTGGGCGTGGCCACCCCGTGGCATTCTGGTCTTCCATGGTGTCCTATGTTTCTCAAGTGAGCAGCAATGTCTGTGCACCAAAATGTTCAGTTCAAAACCCCAGTGGGTCGTGGTGCATGGCTCAAGTCCCCGCCAGCACTCTCATACTCCAATAAACCGGCTCCTGGCCCATAAGCAGTGGCGTCGATTGGCGTCACTGCAGGAGTGCTATGAAACACCGGGACACTCCCCGCGGCCCAGGCGAAGCCGCTATCCATCAAATCACACAAGGTGCCTGCTGTAGAGAGGTCACTCGCCAGGTAAGTTCTTTGCCACAATATTTTATTGGAGGGTGCCACGAGGAAAGAGCTCTGCAACACAAATAAAAGTCCACACTGCAGACGCGTTTCGTGATAACACACTTCTTCATAGGCAACGGACTTGAAATGCGCAGGCATTTGCAATTTTCGGCACCAACTTTTCAATTCGAAAACAACGCCCCTGTGGGCATGGCCACCCCCGTGGCATTCTGGTCTTCGTAGTGCCCTATGTTTCTAAAGTGAGCAGCAATGTCTGTGCACCAAAATGTTCAGTTCAAAACCCCAGTGGGTCGTGGTGCATGGCTCAAGTCCCCACCAGCACTCTCATACTCCAATAAACCGGCTCCTGGCCCATAAGCAGTGGCGTCGATTGGCGTCACTGCAGGAGTGCTATGAAACACCGGGACACTCCCCGCGGCCCAGGCGAAGCCGCTATCCATCAAATCACACAAGGTGCCTGCTGTAGAGAGGTCACTCGCCAGGTAAGTTCTTTGCCACAATATTTTATTGGAGGGTGCCACGAGGAAAGAGCTCTGCAACACAAATAAAAGTCCACACTGCCGACGCGTTTCGTGATAACACACTTCTTCATAGGCAACGGACTTGAAATGCGCAGGCACTTGCAATTTTCGGCACCAACTTTTCAATTCGAAAACTCCACCCCTGTGGCCGTGGCCACCCCGTGGCATTCTGGTCTTCGCAGGTGTCCTATGTTTCTCAAGTGAGCAGCAATGTCTGTGCACCAAAATGTTCAGTTCAAAACCCCAGTGGGTCGTGGTGCATGGCTCAAGTCCCCGCCAGCACTCTCATACTCCAATAAACCGGCTCCTGGCCCATAAGCAGTGGCGTCGATTGGCGTCACTGCAGGAGTGCTATGAAACACCGGGACACTCCCCGCGGCCCAGGCGAAGCCGCTATCCATCAAATCACACAAGGTGCCTGCTGTAGAGAGGTCACTCGCCAGGTAAGTTCTTTGCCACAATATTTTATTGGAGGGTGCCACGAGGAAAGAGCTCTGCAACACAAATAAAAGTCCACACTGCCGACGCGTTTCGTGATAACACACTTCTTCATAGGCAACGGACTTAAAATGCGCAGGCACTTGCAATTTTCGGCACCAACTTTTCAATTCGAAAACCCCGCCCCTATGTGCGTGGCCACCCCGTGGCATTCTGGTCTTCGTAGTGCCCTATGTTTCTAAAGTGAGCAGCAATGTCTGTGCACCAAAATGTTCAGTTCAAAACCCCAGTGGGTTGTGGTGCATGGCTCAAGTCCCGCCAGCACTCTCATACTCCTATAAACCGGCTCCTGGCCCATAAGCAGTGGCGTCGATTGGCGTCACTGCAGGAGTGCTATGAAACACCGGGACACTCCCTGCGGCCCAGGCGAAGCCGCTATCCATCAAATCACACAAGGTGCCTGCTGTAGAGAGGTCACTCGCCAGGTAAGTTCTTTGCCACAATATTTTATTGGAGGGTGCCACGAGGAAAGAGCTCTGCAACACAAATAAAAGTCCACACTGCCGATGCGTTTTGTGATAACACACTTCTTCATAGGCAACGGACTTGAAATGCGCAGGCACTTGCAATTTTCGGCACCAACTTTTCAATTTGAAAACCCCGCCCCTGTGGGTGTGGCCACCCCCGTGGCATTCTGGTCTTCGTAGTGCCCTATGTTTCTCAAGTGAGCAGCAATGTCTGTGCACCAAAATGTTCAGTTCAAAACCCCAGTGGGTTGTGGTGCATGGCTCAAGTCCCCGCCAGCACTCACATACTCCAATAAACCGGCTCCTGGCCCATAAGCAGTGGCGTCGATTGGCGTCACTGCAGGAGTGCTATGAAACACTGGTACACTCCCCGCGGCCCAGGCGAAGCCGCTATCCATCAAATCACACAAGGTGCCTGCTGTAGAGAGGTTACTCGCCAGGTAAGTTCTTTGCCACAATATTTTATTGGAGGGTGCCACGAGGAAAGAGCTCTGCAACACAAATAAAAGTCCACACTGCAGACGCGTTTCGTGATAACACACTTCCTCATAGGCAACAGACTTGAAATGCGCAGGCACTTGCAATTTTCGGCACCAACTTTTCAATTCGAAAACTCCGCCCCTGTGGGCGTGGCCACCCCCGTGGCATTCTGGTCTTCATAGTGCCCTATGTTTCTCAAGTGAGCAGCAATGTCTGTGCACCAAAATGTTCAGTTCAAAACCCCAGTGGGTCGTGGTGCATGGCTCAAGTCCCCGCCAGCACTCTCATACTCCAATAAACCGGCTCCTGGCCCATAAGCAGTGGCGTCGATTGGCGTCACTGCAGGAGTGCTATGAAACACCGGGACACTCCCCGCGGCCCAGGCGAAGCCGCTATCCATCAAATCACACAAGGTGCCTGCTGTAGAGAGGTCACTCGCCAGGTAAGTTCTTTGCCACAATATTTTATTGGAGGGTGCCACGAGGAAAGAGCTCTGCAACACAAATAAAAGTCCACACTGCCGACGCGTTTCGTGATAACACACTTCTTCATAGGCAACGGACTTAAAATGCGCAGGCACTTGCAATTTTCGGCACCAACTTTTCAATTCGAAAACCCCGCCCCTATGTGCGTGGCCACCCCGTGGCATTCTGGTCTTCGTAGTGCCCTATGTTTCTAAAGTGAGCAGCAATGTCTGTGCACCAAAATGTTCAGTTCAAAACCCCAGTGGGTTGTGGTGCATGGCTCAAGTCCCGCCAGCACTCTCATACTCCTATAAACCGGCTCCTGGCCCATAAGCAGTGGCGTCGATTGGCGTCACTGCAGGAGTGCTATGAAACACCGGGACACTCCCTGCGGCCCAGGCGAAGCCGCTATCCATCAAATCACACAAGGTGCCTGCTGTAGAGAGGTCACTCGCCAGGTAAGTTCTTTGCCACAATATTTTATTGGAGGGTGCCACGAGGAAAGAGCTCTGCAACACAAATAAAAGTCCACACTGCCGATGCATTTTGTGATAACACACTTCTTCGTAGGCAACGGACTTGAAATGCGCAGGCACTTGCAATTTTCGGCACCAACTTTTCAATTTGAAAACCCCGCCCCTGTGGGTGTGGCCACCCCGTGGCATTCTGGTCTTCGTAGTGCCCTATGTTTCTCAAGTGAGCAGCAATGTCTGTGCACCAAAATGTTCAGTTCAAAACCCCAGTGGGTTGTGGTGCATGGCTCAAGTCCCCGCCAGCACTCACATACTCCAATAAACCGGCTCCTGGCCCATAAGCAGTGGCGTCGATTGGCGTCACTGCAGGAGTGCTATGAAACACTGGTACACTCCCCGCGGCCCAGGCGAAGCCGCTATCCATCAAATCACACAAGGTGCCTGCTGTAGAGAGGTTACTCGCCAGGTAAGTTCTTTGCCACAATATTTTATTGGAGGGTGCCACGAGGAAAGAGCTCTGCAACACAAATAAAAGTCCACACTGCAGACGCGTTTCGTGATAACACACTTCCTCATAGGCAACAGACTTGAAATGCGCAGGCACTTGCAATTTTCGGCACCAACTTTTCAATTTGAAAACTCCGCCCCTGTGGGCGTGGCCACCCCCGTGGCATTCTGGTCTTCATAGTGCCCTATGTTTCTCAAGTGAGCAGCAATGTCTGTGCACCAAAATGTTCAGTTCAAAACCCCAGTGGGTCATGGTGCATGGCTCAAGTCCCTGCCAGCACTCTCATACTCCAATAAACCGGCTCCTGGCCCATAAGCAGTGGCGTCGATTGGCGTCACTGCAGGAGTGCTATGAAACACTGGTACACTCCCCGCGGCCCAGGCGAAGCTGCTATCCATCAAATCACACAAGGTGCCTGCTGTAGAGAGGTTACTCGCCAGGTAAGTTCTTTGCCACAATATTTTATTGGAGGGTGCCACGAGGAAAGAGCTCTGCAACACAAATAAAAGTCCACACTGCAGACGCGTTTCGTGATAACACACTTCTTCATAGGCAACGGACTTGAAATGCGCAGGCATTTGCAATTTTCGGCACCAACTTTTCAATTCGAAAACCCCGCCCCTGTGGGCGTGGCCACCCCCGTGGCATTCTGGTCTTCGTAGTGCCCTATGTTTCTAAAGTGAGCAGCAATGTCTGTGCACCAAAATGTTCAGTTCAAAACCCCAGTGGGTCGTGGTGCATGGCTCAAGTCCCCACCAGCACTCTCATACTCCAATAAACTGGCTCCTGGCCCATAAGCAGTGGCGTCGATTGGCGTCACTGCAGGAGTGCTATGAAACACCGGGACACTCCCCGCAGCCCAGGCGAAGCCGCTATCTATCAAATCACACAAGGTGCCTGCTGTAGAGAGGTAACTCGCCAGGTAAGTTCTTTGCCACAATATTTTATTGGAGGGTGCCACGAGGAAAGAGCTCTGCAACACAAATAAAAGTACACACTGCCGATGCGTTTCGTGATAACACACTTCTTCATAGGCAACGGACTTGAAATGCGCTGGCACTTGCAATTTTCTGCACCAATTTTTCAATTTGAAAACCCCGCCCATGTGGGCGTGGCCACCCCCGTGGCATTCTGGTCTTCGTAGTGCCCTATGTTTCTAAAGTGAGCAGCAATGTCTGTGCACCAAAATGTTCAGTTCAAAACCCCAGTGGGTCGTGGTGCATGGCTCAAGTCCCCACCAGCACTCTCATACTCCAATAAACCGGCTCCTGGCCCATAAGCAGTGGCGTCGATTGGCGTCACTGCAGGAGTGCTATGAAACACCGGGACACTCCCCGCGGCCCAGGCGAAGCCGCTATCCATCAAATCACACAAGGTGCCTGCTGTAGAGAGGTCACTCGCCAGGTAAGTTCTTTGCCACAATATTTTATTGGAGGGTGCCACGAGGAAAGAGCTCTGCAACACAAATAAAAGTCCACACTGCCGACGCGTTTCGTGATAACACACTTCTTCATAGGCAACGGACTTGAAATGCGCTGGCACTTGCAATTTTCGGCACCAATTTTTCAATTTGAAAACCCCGCCCATGTGGGCGTGGCCACCCCCGTGGCATTCTGGTCTTTGTAGTGCCCTATGTTTCTAAAGTGAGCATCAATGTCTGTGCACCAAAATGTTCAGTTCAAAACCCCAGTGGGTCGTGGTGCATGGCTCAAGTCCCCACCAGCACTCTCATACTCCAATAAACCGGCTCCTGGCCCATAAGCAGTGGCGTCGATTGGCGTCACTGCAGGAGTGCTATGAAACACCGGGACACTCCCCGCGGCCCAGGCGAAGCCGCTATCCATCAAATCACACAAGGTGCCTGCTGTAGAGAGGTCACTCGCCAGGTAAGTTCTTTGCCACAATATTTTATTGGAGGGTGCCACGAGGAAAGAGCTCTGCAACACAAATAAAAGTCCACACTGCCGACGCGTTTCGTGATAACACACTTCTTCATAGGCAACTGACTTGAAATGCGCAGGCACTTGCAATTTTCGGCACCAACTTTTCAATTCGAAAACTCCACCCCTGTGGCCGTGGCCACCCCGTGGCATTCTGGTCTTCCAGGTGTCCTATGTTTCTCAAGTGAGCAGCAATGTCTGTGCACCAAAATGTTCAGTTCAAAACCCCAGTGGGTCGTGGTGCATGGCTCAAGTCCCCGCCAGCACTCTCATACTCCAATAAACCGGCTCCTGGCCCATAAGCAGTGGCGTCGATTGGCGTCACTGCAGGAGTGCTATGAAACACCGGGACACTCCTCGCGGCCCAGGCGAAGCCGCTATCCATCAAATCACACAAGGTGCCTGCTGTAGAGAGGTCACTCGCCAGGTAAGTTCTTTGCCACAATATTTTATTGGAGGGTGCCACGAGGAAAGAGCTCTGCAACACAAATAAAAGTCCACACTGCCGACGCGTTTCGTGATAACACACTTCTTCATAGGCAACGGACTTAAAATGCGCAGGCACTTGCAATTTTCGGCACCAACTTTTCAATTTGAAAACCCCGCCCCTATGTGCGTGGCCACCCCGTGGCATTCTGGTCTTCGTAGTGCCCTATGTTTCTTAAGTGAGCAGCAATGTCTGTGCACCAAAATGTTCAGTTCAAAACCCCAGTGGGTTGTGGTGCATGGCTCAAGTCCCGCCAGCACTCTCATACTCCTATAAACCGGCTCCTGGCCCATAAGCAGTGGCGTCGATTGGCGTCACTGCAGGAGTGCTATGAAACACCGGGACACTCCCTGCGGCCCAGGCGAAGCCGCTATCCATCAAATCACACAAGGTGCCTGCTGTAGAGAGGTCACTCGCCAGGTAAGTTCTTTGCCACAATATTTTATTGGAGGGTGCCACGAGGAAAGAGCTCTGCAACACAAATAAAAGTCCACACTGCCGATGCGTTTTGTGATAACACACTTCTTCATAGGCAACGGACTTGAAATGCGCAGGCACTTGCAATTTTCGGCACCAACTTTTCAATTTGAAAACCCCGCCCCTGTGGGTGTGGCCACCCCCGTGGCATTCTGGTCTTCGTAGTGCCCTATGTTTCTCAAGTGAGCAGCAATGTCTGTGCACCAAAATGTTCAGTTCAAAACCCCAGTGGGTTGTGGTGCATGGCTCAAGTCCCCGCCAGCACTCACATACTCCAATAAACCGGCTCCTGGCCCATAAGCAGTGGCGTCGATTGGCGTCACTGCAGGAGTGCTATGAAACACTGGTACACTCCCCGCGGCCCAGGCGAAGCCGCTATCCATCAAATCACACAAGGTGCCTGCTGTAGAGAGGTTACTCGCCAGGTAAGTTCTTTGCCACAATATTTTATTGGAGGGTGCCACGAGGAAAGAGCTCTGCAACACAAATAAAAGTCCACACTGCAGACGCGTTTCGTGATAACACACTTCCTCATAGGCAACAGACTTGAAATGCGCAGGCACTTGCAATTTTCGGCACCAACTTTTCAATTCAAAACTCCGCCCCTGTGGGCGTGGCCACCCCCGTGGCATTCTGGTCTTCATAGTGCCCTATGTTTCTCAAGTGAGCAGCAATGTCTGTGCACCAAAATGTTCAGTTCAAAACCCCAGTGGGTCATGGTGCATGGCTCAAGTCCCTGCCAGCAATCTCATACTCCAATAAACCGGCTCCTGGCCCATAAGCAGTGGCGTCGATTGGCGCCACTGCAGGAGTGCTATGAAACACTGGTACACTCCCTCGCGGCCCAGGCGAAGCCGCTATCCATCAAATCACACAAGGTGCCTGCTGTAGAGAGGTTACTCGCCAGGTAAGTTCTTTGCCACAATATTTTATTGGAGGGTGCCACGAGGAAAGAGCTCTGCAACACAAATAAAAGTCCACACTGCAGACGCGTTTCGTGATAACACACTTCTTCATAGGCAACGGACTTGAAATGCGCAGGCATTTGCAATTTTCGGCACCAACTTTTCAATTCGAAAACCCCGCCCCTGTGGGCGTGGCCACCCCCGTGGCATTCTGGTCTTCGTAGTGCCCTATGTTTCTAAAGTGAGCAGCAATGTCTGTGCACCAAAATGTTCAGTTCAAAACCCCAGTGGGTCGTGGTGCATGGCTCAAGTCCCCACCAGCACTCTCATACTCCAATAAACTGGCTCCTGGCCCATAAGCAGTGGCGTCGATTGGCGTCACTGCAGGAGTGCTATGAAACACCGGGACACTCCCCGCAGCCCAGGCGAAGCCGCTATCTATCAAATCACACAAGGTGCCTGCTGTAGAGAGGTAACTCGCCAGGTAAGTTCTTTGCCACAATATTTTATTGGAGGGTGCCACGAGGAAAGAGCTCTGCAACACAAATAAAAGTCCACACTGCCGATGCGTTTCGTGATAACACACTTCTTCATAGGCAACGGACTTGAAATGCGCTGGCACTTGCAATTTTCGGCACCAATTTTTCAATTTGAAAACCCCGCCCATGTGGGCGTGGCCACCCCCGTGGCATTCTGGTCTTCGTAGTGCCCTATGTTTCTCAAGTGAGCAGCAATGTCTGTGCACCAAAATGTTCAGTTCAAAACCCCAGTGGGTCGTGGTGCATGGCTCAAGTCCCCGCCAGCACTCTCATACTCCAATAAACCGGCTCCTGGCCCATAAGCAGTGGCGGCGATTGGCGTAACTGCAGGAGTGCTATGAAACACCGGGACACTCCCCGCGGCCCAGGCGAAGCCGCTATCCATCAAATCACACAAGGTGCCTGCTGTAGAGAGGTCACTCGCCAGGTAAGTTCTTTGCCACAATATTTTACTGGAGGGTGCCACGAGGAAAGAGCTCTGCAACACAAATAAAAGTCCACACTGCCGACGCGTTTCGTGATAACACACTTCCTCATAGGCAACAGACTTGAAATGCGCAGGCACTTGCAATTTTCGGCACCAACTTTTCAATTCGAAAACTCCGCCCCTGTGGGCGTGGCTACCCCGTGGCATTCTGGTCTTCATAGTGCCCTATGTATCTCAAGTGAGCAGCAATGTCTGTGCACCAAAATGTTCAGTTCAAAACCCCAGTGGGTCATGGTGCATGGCTCAAGTCCCTGCCAGCACTCTCATACTCCACTAAACCGGCTCCTGGCCCATAAGCAGTGGCGTCGATTGGCGTCACTGCAGTAGTGCTATGAAACACTGGTACACTCCCCGCGGCCCAGGCGAAGCCGCTATCCATCAAATCACACAAGGTGCCTGCTGTAGAGACGTCACTCGCCAGGTAAGTTCTTTGCCACAATATTTTATTGGAGGGTGCCACGAGGAAAGAGCTCTGCAACACAAATAAAAGTCCACACTGCAGACGCGTTTCGTGATAACACACTTCTTCATAGGCAACGGACTTGAAATGCGCAGGCATTTGCAATTTTCAGCACCAACTTTTCAATTCGAAAACCCCGCCCCTGTGGGCGTGGCCACCCCCGTGGAATTCTGGTCTTTGTAGTGCCCTATGTTTCTAAAGTGAGCAGCAATGTCTGTGCACCAAAATGTTCAGTTCAAAACCCCAGTGGGTCGTGGTGCATGGCTCAAGTCCCCACCAGCACTCTCATACTCCAATAAACCGGCTCCTGGCCCATAAGCAGTGGCGTCGATTGGCGTCACTGCAGGAGTGCTATGAAACACCGGGACACTCCCCGCAGCCCAGGCGAAGCCGCTATCTATCAAATCACACAAGGTGCCTGCTGTAGAGAGGTCACTCGCCAGGTAAGTTCTTTGCCACAATATTTTATTGGAGGGTGCCACGAGGAAAGAGCTCTGCAACACAAATAAAAGTCCACACTGCCGTTGCGTTTCGTTATAACACACTTCTTCATAGGCAACGGACTTGAAATGCGCTGGCACTTGCAATTTTCGGCACCAATTTTTCAATTTGAAAACCCCGCCCATGTGGGCGTGGCCACCCCGTGGCATTCTGGTCTTCGTAGTGCCCTATGTTTCTCAAGTGAGCAGCAATGTCTGTGCACCAAAATGTTCAGTTCAAAACCCCAGTGGGTCGTGGTGCATGGCTCAAGTCCCCGCCAGCACTCTCATACTCCAAGAAACCGGCTCCTGGCCCATAAGCAGTGGCGGCGATTGACGTCACTGCAGGAGTGCTATGAAACACCGGGACACTCCCCGCGGCCCAGGCGAATCCGCTATCCATGTAAGAAGAAACTGGCGATTTCATTTCGAGCCCACTTGGGATTTTATTTTTTACAAGAAAAGACACTGAATTCGAACTGATTCCACATGGAAAATAATGTTGCAGGTATTGAACTACGGGTTCCAGCATGCTTTCATGATGACTCACCTGAGAGACCCAAGTTGGCATTATACATGCATGCAGGTAATGGCGCCCCGGCGAGTATTCAGTTTGTTCAGCGCCATCCTCTGATGAAGGATCCTCCAGGCTCTGAAATGCGTTAGGATCTTGTACTTTTGGAGCTGAAATGCAGGTTTTCAAATAAAGGCTTTTATTAAAGCACTCAACTGCAAAGGGCATCTTTGCTTCAGGGCGATTTTTTGTGGATATATATATATATATATATATATATATATATACATATATATATATATATATATATATGCAAGCAATAATAGCACACTTGGCACATGCTACTGTTAAATGCATGGCTAATAACACACAAGCAGGAAAAAAGAAGAAACACAAGCAAGTTATACGAAATGTCCTGCAAGAAATCAGAAAGATATATACACTAAATACATCAGATGATTAACTTAGATGTGCACTAAGACTCACTCACACATCACAAAGTTAATACTCAAAGAAAACACCTCAGATGATTATAGTCACTGGACGCTGATGGTGCACAATGACAGTTACGCATCACAATGACTGTTATAGCCACTGGAAACTGAATATGCACGCAAACAGCCACACATCACAATGACAATAATCAAAAATCAAACACTTCACCTGCTGCAATATTCATATTGGCCCACACCAGACTGGGGGATTCACAGCCGGGCTTAAGAGACTCAGCAACCAGATGCCTGCACTGATGATGCATCCACCGATCATGCTTGAAATTCCAGTCACTAAGTCAACAAGCCTCAGCTTTATAATCTCAAAACACACTAGAAGGTCCCGAGAGGCTATCCCTTGCACCAAGGAAACTTACAGCAATTGGCCACTTTCTATGCAAGCATTCCAAGGCAAAGTGAGTTCTCCCATTCCTTCTGCATTTTCTTGTGTCCCAGCCTTTATCTTAACGAAGCTTACGAAAGTCTCCGGCAGTACATTCAACAATAACAAAGCAACCTTGAACGTGAATAACCTAAACAACTTAAGTAATCTGGGGCCTGCCTGTGCGCACAAAACGCTCAAGCAAGACAGAGTCAGAATTCAAAATGACATGAGGGCATGTCAAAGCCAATAGTAATAACTTCATAATACTTCCCAATGTACAACACAATGCACATTTGTGCACTACTGCCTATAGCACTGCACACTTCTGCCAATGTACAACATAATGCACATTTGAGCACCACTGCTTATAACACTGCACTTCGAGACCAAGAAGTACATTCCAAATCTCTCTCTCTCTCATGCTTTCAAATGCACATCCCACACGTTCTGTTCTTGGCAAGCTGTTCTACTCTGTGACAGGTCCCACTTTAAAACTACAAGAGATACGATGGAAATCGTCAAGGCAAGAAAGGCACATGCAGGGAAAAATAATATCGTACATTCAGACTAGGGTAAAATAAAACACAAAAAGTCATTTAAAAGCATGGTAGTCAAAGGTCATCATGTGGTTTCAATCCATAGGAGTGCCTCTAGCACTACAAGTCCCAGAGAACACCGGCTCTGTGTGGCTGCACAGCCCTCTCCTGGGCTGTTTTCAGAGACAATCAACTCCCTGGGGCAGGCCCTGCAAAAACAAAGTAGGGGGACCGCATGGCCCCCCTCGTGGAGCCATAATGGCCCTGGGGACCGCCACCCTACAGGGCCCGCTTCCTATGACCTGAGGTGCCCACCCTTAGGACATAGTTGTTTGTTTTCACTTGGTGGTAGGTTTGACATCTCTTGTCAAGCAAGAGAAAACAGTAGGTTCACTCCCAGTAGGCAGGAGCAGCAAAATTGCTCCCGCCCACTGGGTGCAGATTTTTCAGCTGTTTTCCTGCCTCCTGTCAAACGGTCAGGAATCTGATTAAAGATTAAAGATAGCTCCTGCACGCAGGAAGGAGCATTGTCTGCTGTTCCCTGCATGCAGAAGTAATGTCGGCTCTCACTGAAGGTGGAGAGCTGACAGGCACTGGATCAACAAGTGGCTGGACTGCAGGAATAGTGTCTTCAGGGCCAACATTGGCCTGAAGAGGGGGTCTGTGTGGCCCCCCTCATTGAACTAATTGGCCAGGCCCCAGGGGATGGAGTCCCTGAGGCAAAAATAGGCCTGGGTGGGGGCTGCATGGCCCCCTCCCCTTCAACTATTTGGCTGGGTCCCCGGGGGATAGGGTCCCTCGGGTCAAAAGTGGCCAGGGAGGGGGTCGGATGGCCCCCTCCCCTTTCAGTAATTGGCCAGGACCTGGCAATGGTGTCCCTGGGGCCAAAATAGGTCCGGGCAGGGGGTCCCTACAGCTCCATCCTCTTTTAGTAATTAGGTGGCCCTGGAGGATGCGGTCCCCAGTGCTGTAATTGGCCACATAACCCCCTCCAGGATTGTATATATGTAGGGTTCTGCTAACTTCAGCCGCATATGGCCGTCGGCAGTTCATGCCATGAGATAGAGTGTGTACAGCCAAACCCCACCACTCGTGGCCGAATGCTATGAGTTATGTGGGATTGGGTGCTAACAGAGGTTGGCTGCAGGGCCTGGCCACAGGCCAGACCCTACGAACAACCCCTGCCATGCAGCCTAAAGCCATGCATGGCAGTGGGTGCCTACGGGGGGTTGGCCACAGGGCCTGGCCACAGCCATGAACAGCTTAAGAAATTCACTGTGTCAATGCTAACACCCCAGACTCTAATATTAAAAGTATTTCTGCCCCCTTGGGGGGCAGATGTGGGTTATTACCAGGGGGGGAAGAAAGCCCACTAGGGACCAGGGATTGTTTTTTGAATGCGCAGGGGTGGGGGCTGCTAGAAAGGGACATGCCAATGCCCCCACCCCCAAAAAAATGGGCACAATTATTCTCCCCTGGGGGCATATAGGGGCAATAGCTCCCGATCTGCCCCCTGGGGGGGGCAAAAAGCCAACTAGGCACCAGGGACTATTTTCTTTTCTTAGTGTATGGGGGTTTTGCCCAGAATGGCAATGCCCCCATCCCTCCATCAAAAATGGGCAGAGTCGTTCTGTACACCTGGGCGGTTATTACACCCAATTTGCCTCCTCCCCCCCCCCCGGGGTGGGGACGAAAAGCACTCTTGGCTCCAGGGATGTTTTTATGGTCATGTCAGGGATAGGCCCCATAGTCAAGGGTTGCTCCCTTTTTTTAGGGACATATTTTAGCTGTTTCTGTCCCCCCCCCTTTAGGGGCATATCATCGATATGTTTAGGTTCTGGGGCAGATAACCACTAGATGGAATGTTTCTGTGTGTGTCTGTGAACTGGAGTTTGCTAGCGGTATGC
Organism: Calotriton arnoldi; assembly: GCA_963921515.1. Taxonomy (NCBI): domain Eukaryota; kingdom Metazoa; phylum Chordata; class Amphibia; order Caudata; family Salamandridae; genus Calotriton; species Calotriton arnoldi. Next base: position 532,342 of record CAWUFW010002493.1, on the reverse strand, counting down.
ATGTACTGGCTTTTGGGCGGCTGTGTGTGTAGTGGTACTTTGCTGGCAGTGTGTGTGTATGTGAGCCTGGCTGGTGGTGTGCATGGACTAGTGCTTGGTAGTGGCATGTGTAGATTAATGCTTGCCTGGCGGTGTGTGTGGACTGGCACTTGGCTGGTGGTGTGCCTTGGTTGGTGCTTGGCTCATGGTGTTCATGGATGGTACTTGGCTGGCAGTGTGCGTGGACTGGCACTTGGCTGCCAGTATGGGCGGAATGTCACTTGGCTGGCAGTACGGCTTGCGTGTATCCCCATTGTTTTCTTACTCAGAATCCACTGCAAATCTCAAATTTAGCTAAAAAGTCACATTTTCCTCACATGTCTGAGTGGGAAAGTTGAAGGATCGCCGCACCGGCAAACATTTTCTACCACCCAGCGTTCTCCTCGATCTCCTGGTAAAAATGATACCTTTCTTCTGTGGTTGCCCAAAGCAGAGTCAGACTAAAAACATATTAACAAAACTGCCCTTATGGACATGCTTTGGTTCCCCCTCAGATTTTCATTTTATACATTTTTAGGCTGACTCTGCATTGGACACCCACACAAGTGAAGTATGATTTTTTTATCAAGAAATTGAGCAAAACACTGTGTGGTAGGAAATTTGTGCTGGAACAGTGATCACAGACAGAAAGTATGAGGTTTGCAAGGGATTCTGGGTAGCGGAACCTGGTGGGAGCCACACAAGTCACCCGATCCTGGATTCCCCTGGGTGTCTAGTTTTCAAAAATGTACAAGTTTGCTAGGTTTCCCTAGGTGCTGTCTGTGCTAGGGTCCCAAATCTACAGGGGTCCCTAATCTACAGCTAGGCACATTGCAAAAAAGGGTCAGTTTTCACTGGAAAAATGTGATGTGTTCACTTATTGTTTGGGGCAGTTTCTTGTTGCGGGTACTAGGCCTACCCAAACAAGTGAGCTGCCATTTTTATCGGGAGACTTGGGGGAACACTGAGTGGGTAGAAGTTTTCACTCTTTATATTTTACCAAGGGGCATATTATCAACGGCCAGCGATAATTATCGCTGGCCGTGCTTAGCGATAGATTTCTTATCGCTGGCTATCTCCGGAAATTATCGCCCTGGTAGCGCGTTATTAACAACACGCTTCACCAGGGCGATAAAAATTCCAGAGATAGCGAGGTTATCGCCGTTTTGAGGTTATCGCCGTTTTGCAGCGATGTTCCCTGCAAAACGGCGATAACCTTGCTGATACGACCCTGTGGTCGTATCAGCACAATCCACCCCCTATGTTAGGGATGGCTAAGTCGGGATAATAGCAGACGTTAGATTTTGGCGAAAACGGCCGTTTTCGCCAAAATCTAACGTCTGCTATCATCCTGTGGGCTGCCTTGTAAATATCGCGATGTGCACATCGGCGATATTTACAACGTAGCCCATCTGGGGTACGCCCAGTAACGCCCACCTTGCATCTCATTAGAGATGCAGGATGGGCGTTGGGGGAAAGGGCGATAGTGCAGGGATTCACGCGATAGCGTGACCTTGCTGATTAGGCGATAGAATTATCGCCGCTTTCCGTCCGAAAACGGACGCTAAAGCGGCAATAATTGACTATCGCCTGGTTGATAATATGCCCCCAAATGATTTGCTGTATACACAGTACACAATGAAAAACCATTGCAAGGCTCAGCTCAGTTATTGGCTCTGGGTATCTCAGGTTCTTGGTGAACCCACAAGTCCTATATATCCCCATAACCAGAAGGATCCAGCAAACGTAACAGTATATTGCTTTCAAACATCTACAATACTTAGAAGAAGTTGCAGGTGAAAATGTAGGCACAAATGGCTGTTTTTGTTCAACGTAATTTCAATACTTTTTATTTGAACTGTTAGTTTCTATAAAAAATACTTCAAGGATCTCCACAAATGACCCCTTTCTGAATTCAGAATTTGGTCTACATTTCAGAAATGTATAGCTTTCCGGGATCCATCATTGGTTTCATAGCCATTTCTACCATTAACTGGAAGGAGGTTGAAAGCTAAAAAAAATAGGAAAAAAAGTCTATGTCCCAGTTAAATGTCAAAACTGTGTAGAAGATTTGGGTTTTCTGACAAAAGAGTGCCTGTTTCTGAAAGCTGGGAAAATGGTGATTTCGGCACTGCAAACCTTTCATTGATTCCATTTGCAGGGGAAAAAACTGATACTTTCTTCCGCAGCACTCTTTTACCATTTATCCCCCCCCAAAAAAACCTGTTGCTGTATTTTGGCTAAATTCGCAGTCCCCTCCAAGGTAATCCACAAACCTTGGGTACCTTTAGTATCCTCAGGATGTGGGAAGAGAAGGACGCAAATTTGGTGTGGATACCTTTTGTGGACAAAATGTTGCAGGAGCCTAAGCGCAAACTACCCTAAATAGCCAAAAAAAGGCTTAGCACAGGGAGGGAAACGGCCTAGCAGTAAAGGAGTTAAAGCGGGTTACTATTTATCAGTGTACTAGCCTCTTCACTGACATATGTCCCCTGCTGATGTATGTGTATGGTAGTGCTTTGCAACAGTCTAAGCTGTTCATTGAGACTTAACTCCACAGTGATGGCTGAGTATAGCTCTGTTTTATGACCTACTGACCAGTTTGCTTAGACCTCTCTCCTTTGTGATGAATGACTGTAGCAGTAGAATGAAATAAATGCATCTGTTCACTAAGACTTTTCTCAAGCGTGATCGCTCAATTTAGTAGGCATTTACAACCGACTCATCTTTCTGTTCATACCTTTCTTCAGGGTGTAGAATAATTTTACTAGTATATTGTCACACAGTGGTCTGTCTGCTAAAACATCTCTACTGGATGTATGTTGTAGTGGTTTGTGGAAATCTGACATTTTGCACTAAAACCTCTTTTCCGGTCTACTCATGGTGTTGTTGTGGTTTGCAATAGACTAACCTAGTCAGAGAGATAATTTACTTTGGTCATTAGTGTTTAGAGGGGTGTTTTAGAAAAGATAGGACTATTTACTCAGAAGTGTCTTTTACGTGATAAGTGAGCATTTCAGATTATATGGTTACAGTGAGCTCTGTGTAGTATGAATCTCTTCTTTAAAAAATTCAATTGTATTTTACATAGTATATTGAAGTTTACTTTGCTGGATGATATCATCATTGTTGGCATTTTTCACAGGTTTTTTAATATGAATTGCACTACAAATTCACCAATAGGTTAAATTTAAACATGCCCACACCTCAACTTCTCATTGGATACAATAAGTCTCCAACCACACAGATTGCAAACCACACCCTAATCAGTTATTTGGGTTTCACATCTCTCTAGAGACAGTCTCAAAACTACAGCTCCATCGTTCTTTTAGCTTTTCTTCAAAAGAAGAGAGTTTCAAAATTAAGATGTCTTCTGTTGAAGATAAAAGAGAACGGAAAGAGCAGGACAAAGAAGAAGACTTACTACCTCCAGAGAATTCTTCTGATATTTGGAAACATTTTTCCAACCCTTCAGGAGAAATTAAAGTTCTTCCAAAATTTATGAATGCGATCTATACAGCAAAAAACTGTCAAGAAGTATGGTGAAGAAGTATTCACATGGCACATCCCATATTTTGAAACACTTGAAAATGATACTTACAAGGAGGTATCGGAGAACGATGAAAGAAAGGGAATGTGGTGCATCATCAGCAGCAGCTAGACCATCTGTGGGACCCTTACCAACTGACCAGATAATTACCATGCCCACTGTGTCACCAAAATGGCAAGACATGGTCACTCATTGATGCAAATGCCATGTGCCAGTTGTACTAAATATGCCATCTGTTGCCCAGGCTATGGGATGCTGTAAGCAAGCATAATTCCTATTTGCTTTGTTCTCCTCACTGTTGTATATTCCATTGAAGTGAATTTGCTTTTATTGTGGAACACCTTCACCCTCCTAGAGAACTTCGCCAATGTTGGATTGAAACCGCTAGTCTCTGCTCCAACGCATGTAGCAGGGCACACACTCGACCCCGTCTTCGCCGCAGGAAACAGTGTCCCCTATAGCCACACCACAAAACTTCTCTGGACGGACCACCACTGTATCCACTTCTCCTTCAACAAACCCACCACACCCAAGCACGCCCACCATTTCCTGCACAGAAGCTGGAACAAGGTCACCGAGGACAGCTCACCACTGCTCTCAACAGCACTTCACCACTGTGAACCTCCGATGCCAACACCTCAGCACCCAACCTTTATCAATGGATAGTAAACTGCCCTGGCCCCCCTCAAGAAAGCCACTGGAAAACACATATAGAAAGCAAGCTGGTTCACTTCTGCCCTCCAAGAATCCAGACGCTCCTGCTGATGACTCAAAACAGATGGAGGAACCACAAAATCCTGGAAGCCCACACCGCCTTCAAAGCAGCCACCACCGCACAGCATCACCCCATCAAAAACACAAGGAAGAAGGCCCTCCAGGACAGAATCACCACCAACGCACACAACAACAAAGAACTCTTCATAATCATCAAGGAATTCACCAAACCTAAAAGCAAAACCAAAGACCTCCCACCCTCCCAAGGCCTATGCTACAGATTCGGCACCTTCTTCCACCCCAAGATCAAGACGATCTACGACAACTTCGACAGCCAGGACCTCCCCACCGCACCAGCAACTTCCTCAAATGACACCCCCGACAGACACTGCTCAGTTGGACCCCATTCACCATGGACAAAACCCTAAAGACCATGAAAAACATCCACTCCAAAGCACCATTGAACCCTTACTCGCACCGCATCTTCCACAGACCTGTCTCCACCTTCGCTACGCCGAACCATCAACTGCTCCCTCGAGATTGCCTCCTTCCCCGGTGACTAGAAACACGCTGAAATCAACCCACTCCTAAAGAAACCCTCTGCGGACCCAACAGATCTCAAGAACCTCAGGCCAATCTCCCTGCTCCCCTTCCCAGCCAAAGTCATCGAAAAAGCAGTCAACAAACAACTATCCGACTTCATTGAAACAAACGATATCCTGGACATCTCCCAATCCATATTCTGAAGCAATCACAGCATCGAGACTGCCCTCCTCGCAGCCACCTACGACATCCGCTCCCTCCTCGACAAGGGTGAAACCGCGGCCCTCATCTTCATGGATCTCTTGGCAACATTCAACACCGACTCCCACAGCACCCTAACCACTAGACTCCATGATGCCGGCATCTGCAACAAGGCCCTCGACTGGATCCGATCCTTCCTCACAGGCAGAACACAATGGGTCAGACTTCCACCATACCTCTCGGAATAGACAGAGACCAACTGCAGAGTGCCCCAGGGCTCCTCGCTCAGCCCCACCCTTTTCAACGTCTACATGGCCCTCCTCGCAACCATTGTCATGAAGCACGGTCTCAACATCGTCTCCCATGCTGACGACACACTGCTGATCTTCTCCCTCACCAACGAACCCAACGTCACCATGCACAACTTCCAAGAAGGGATGAAAGCCGTCTCCCCCTGGATGAAGAACAGCTGCCTTGAGCTCAACTCAAACAAGACAGAAGTCCTCATCCTGGGATCCACCCCCTCGGCATGGAACAATACCTGGTGGCCCTCTGTGCTAGGAACTCCCCCCACCCCGACAGACTACACACAAAGCCTTGGCATCATACTAGATGCATCGCTCACTATGGACCGCAAAATCAACTCAGTATCCTCGGCCTGTTTCAATGCCCTCTACCTGCTGCTGCAAAAGACCTCCAGATGGATCCCTACCAAATCCATAAAGATCGTCACTCGCATGCTGATCAGCAGCAGTAGCAATTACAGCAGTGCATTCTACGCTAACGTTACTCAGAAAACCTCTGCAAGCTCCAGAATGTCCAGTACGCCGCAGCCAAACTGGTCCTCGACCTCCCTTCGGCACAGTCACATCACTCAACACCTCCACGAACTCCACTTACTCCTGCTAGATAGAATAACCTTCAAACTCCTCACGCATGCTTACAAGACCCCCCACAATGACGGACCAGCATACTTGAACAGCCGCCTCTCCTTCCACGCACCCATAAGACATCTCCACTCTGCCCAGCTTGCCCTGGCCAGCATCCCACGGATCCTCAAGACCAGAACTGGAGGAAAGTCCTTCTCCTTTCTCGCTGCCAAGACCTGGAGCACCCTACCCCTCCACGACTATCTCCCACGCTACCCCAGTTCAGGAAGGACCTTAAAACCTGGCTCTTCGGATGACCACTTAGACTGATCTGCTCCCCACCTCCTCCCAGTGCCTTGAGACCCTCATGGGTGAGTAGTTGCACTTTACTAACCCTTGATTGATTGATACAAAATGTCATAAAGATTCGGCAAACGGCAAGCAAAGTTACTAGCAAACCAAAAAATGCCATGTCTATGGAAAAGCAACACTAATTATAACTGCCAAGTGGTGACTGAAAAAACCAAAGGTTTCAGGGATGCTATAGTTAGGCTCAGATTTCACCCGTACAAAACCAGTGAAATTCCGCCGTGCCCCCACAATGCACTGCTTATGAACTCACATATTACATCACTCATGAAATGGGCAGTGACATCACTGATGACATCACTGATGACAACTCAAATAGCATCACTGATGACATCATCCAGTGACAGTGAGTGTTTTTAAAAAGTTTATGAGTTTTAAATATATATACCAAGGTGTATTAGTGATTACATGGGTGTATGAATGCCTCCATGGATGATTCAGTGGGTGCATAACTGACTGTATAAGTGAGTGATTACATGTCTCAGTGAATGTATAGGTGAGTGACTAGTTGTGTGATTGTCTGTATCAGTATGTCAGTTGGTGTCCATGTGGCTGTATGGGTGTGTGAGTGGGTACATGAGTGGCTGCATGGGTGAGTGATCGGTTGTCTGAGTACCTGTATGGGTGTCTGAGTATCTGTGTGGGTGGGTGAGGGGGTTTGAATGGATGAGCCAGTGGGTGAGCCAGCAGCTGTATGGGTTAGTGAATACGTGTGTGAGGGGCTGAATGGGAGACTGATTGTGTGTATGTCAGTGTTAGTGAGTAAGTAGATGTGTCAGTGGTATATAGGTGAGTAACTGCATACATAAAAAGCAATATAGGTGAGTGTTGGATCATATGAGTGACTGTATGGGTGAGTGAGTGATTGTGAGAGTGGCTGTATGAGTGAGTGTGTGCTTGTGTAAGTGCCTGTATATGTGAGTATGTGTTAGTATCTGTATGAGAAAGTAAGTGGCTATGTGTGTAACTGATGGGTGAGTAAGTGACTATGTGATAGACTCAATGGGTGAGTGAGTAGGTGTGTGAGTAGCTCTATAAGTGAATGACAGTATATCAGTGGCTGCATGGGGATATGAGTGGATATGTCAGTGGCTGTATTAGTGAGTGAGTCAGTGTATTAGTGGCTTTATGGGTAAGTGAGTGGATGTGTGTGTAGATCTATGAATCAATGAGTGGGTGTGTAAGTTCTGGTATGGCTATGTGAATGGGTTTGAGAATGGTAGCGTGGAAGTTGAAGTGGGTGTATGAAAGGTTACATCGGGGTGTGACTGGATGGTCCAGAGATTCTGTGGATGATGTCATCAGTTATGTCATTTGAGATGGTATGAGTGATGTCACTGACCATGTCATGAGTGATCAAAAATGTGTTGTCTCAAGCAGTGCATTCTGGGGGGGTGATTTATAGTTAGCTCACTAACTATAACGGCTGAATTTCACTGGTTTCTACAAGTCAAATCTGAGCCTAACTATAATGTAACACTTGTTTTTTTCTGTGACTTTCTAATTTTTTTAAAATGCTAATTCCTACCTATAACATCCTTCTAACCTTAGTTTTTTCAGTGAATTTCTAAGGTTTTTTCAAATGCTAATTCCTATCTATAATGTCCTTCTAACCTTTGTTTTTTTCAGTGAAATTCTAAGGTTTTTTTAAATGCTATTTCTTAACTATAACGTCCCTGTAACCTTTAGTTTTCTCATTGAATTTCTATGGTTTTTTAAGTAGTAGTCACATTTGCAGAGTGGTGAAGAAAGGGGGATGGGCCTCTGACCAGCTCTCAGGAATATCGCAGTGCCAGGAGTAAAAAGTGGACTTCATCCCCCAACCTGGCGTCCTTGAGGGCCAACTACTTCTCCTGTTACCTCCAGTAAGTACCACACAGCATTATTGCTGAGAGGTTGTCGAGGGCCACGCCTCCTTTCTCCACCACTCTGGAAATGCACCTCCTGGCACACTACTGGTTCAGGAAAAAGTCAACTTTAGTCCTGAAAGCCCTCAGGAGTAAATTCAAATTTATTCCCCAACAAGTAGTGTGCCAGCAGGAGTGTGATGGAGAAAGGGGGCAAGGCCTCCAAAGACCTCTCAGCGAACCTCCTTTGTGGGACTTACTGGAGGTAACAGGAGGGCTTGTTGGCCCCCAAGGACCCTCTGGAGCCACGGGGACTTCACCCCCCAACCAGCAGCATGCTAGTAGGTAAGTTTGAGTTATGGAGTTGTCGGGCTTTTTAAAAAAAAAATCTTTCTTTTTTTAGGGAAGGGGGCTGCATAGCCCTCCTTCCTTGGGATGATTTAAGCCCCGGGTACCCCATCCCCCGTGGCCAGTCCTTTATGAGATGGGCAGGGACACCGAGCAGCCCCCCTCCCCAGGTTGATTTCAGCCCTGGGGACTCCATCTCCTGGGGCCTGGCTTTTCTTTTTTTTAAACATACAGGTTTTTATATTTAAGCGAGGAGGACGTGTGGCCCCACTCCCGGGGCTAATTTGGCCCCGGGGAGCATATCACCTGGGGCCTCTCCCTTTTTTATTTATTTGTTGGTTTTTTTTGTTTTAAAAGAGAGAGATGCCGAGTGGCTCGCCTCCAAGGCTGATTTTGGCCCCAGGGACCCCATCCCCTGGGACCAGGGGCCTCTACTGTGGGTGCCCTGGTCCCACCAAGGGCACCCAGGATACTTTGTTGAGGACAGCGGGGGGAACCTGAAGGCACCAGCAGTCCCTGGTGGCTCTCAGCCTCCTGCAGCATCCGGCATTGCTCGCCATTGCTTTTGGACAGAGGGAGCTGCTGAACATGCAGATCCCTTTGTCACGGATCACGGGTGACAAGCAGCGCTCTACAAATTCACTCCAGTCTATGCCACTCTGTGACACTCCACTCCACTCTAAAATTATCTATGCAACTCCCTCTGTGCCACTCCAGGCCACTCTACTCCGCTGTACTCTATGACACATTACTGCACTATACTCCACTGTACTACACTGTTCCACTCTATGCCGAACCACTCTACACAAGGACACTGTACATCTCCACACTGTATACCACAACACTTCACGCTATAACACTCAACATTGTGCACCACGCCACTCTATGCCACTCAACTGTATGCCACTCCACTGTACTCAATTTAACAACTCCGCACTCCAGCCTATCACACACCACTCCACTCCACTGTACCATATGTGACTACACTGTACGGCACTCCACTCTATGACACTCCACACTAGTGCACTCTGTAGCATTCCACTCAACGCTACAGCACTTAACTTTACACCCCTCCAAATTAAGACTCTCATCAACATGCCACTCTAAAGCACACCACTCCACTCTACTCTATGACACTCCACTCCTCACCACTCCACTATATGCCACTTCACGCTGTGCCTTTCTACTGTATGCTATGACACTATACGTAACAACACTGTATGCCATGACACTCAACGTCATGACACTGTACGTCAATCTACAGGGAGACGAACCGTGCAGACATAGGTGCAAGGAGCAGAGGAACCGCGGTCACACATATGATCCGTTTTTAACTTCCGTCCATGGCCTCCTATGGGGCAAGTAGATCCCCCAACAAGGGTTTGAAAATCTTACCCCCTGAAGGTGGAGGGTGACTTTTCACCCCACCTAGTGGATTCCCTTTCCAATGTTTTGGTAAGGGTGTAGCCCTAGTAGTTTAAAGTCCTGATGAATGCCATGGACCCTTTTGGGCCGAAGGGCAGAAACATGTTGACTAAGTACATGACGGTGGGAGGACATTTATTTCCTCATTTTCACCGCACACTTTGTTTTTACTGACCATGCAGGTATCTCTCACATTAAAAATTAATTTGCTACCTGCAATGGATTTTTAACCACACTTTTCTTTTGTAAGGGCTCCCACTTAGAGTTAGAAGTGCATCCCTGTCGTCAGGTGTATGCCCGCCCCTTATCAAACCAAGTTTTTAGGGGGCGAGGACTGGTCAATGATGAAGCATGACACCAGGTGGTGTGTGAGACCAGTCTTACACTTTTTGTAAGATGCCAGATCTTACAGTACACATGTAGAGACATTTAGGTTTTCACACTAGGATTGGCTCTTTGTGGGATAGAGTTATGTTGGAGGCTGCCATTTCCTAGGACCCCAGGCCTCTTGTTCCCTCCCCGGAGTCTTACTCTGGGACTCAGGTGGTTAGGTACTGTACGTCATGTCACTTTAAAACACAACACTCTATAAAACTCCACACTCTGACACTCAACTCTAGGCCACTCCATTCTATGCCCCTTCACTCTACAACACTCCACTCCACTGTATTGCACTCTACAACACTGGACTGCAGTCATTGACACTCTACTCCCTCCTCCTCTATGCCACTCCATGCCACTTTACTCAACTGTTGTGTATAACACACTGTTCCAGTCTACTCCTCCACTCTACAATACGCAGCTCTACGCTACTTCACTCTAATACTCTGTACAACATGCCACTTTATGACACACCACTCCACAATACACTACTCCACTCTATGCTGCTCCACTCTATATAATCTACTCCAGTCTACGACACTGTACGCCACACCACTTCACTGTACTCCACAACTTGCCACTCCACTCTAAGCCACTGCACTTAACAACACTTTACTTCACTCCATGCCCTACACTCTATGCCACTCTACTCCACTCTGCAACACTGTGAAAAACCCTACTCCACTTAGTGACACACCACTCCACACTACGACCTCTACACCACTCTATGATCCTATCCTCTATGCCACTGTACTGAACATCACTCCACTCTACACCACAACACTCCACAGTATGACGTGCCACTCCACTCTACAACACACCACTCCACTGTATGACACTCCACTTCACTCTAAGACACTCCACTCTACTCTACAACACCCAACACCACTCCATTCTATGACATGCCACTCCACTGCACGAGATGCCACTACACTCTATGACTTTTAAGACAATCATGAGACATCACTCTACAACACACCACTCAATGTTACTGTATGACATGCCACTCCACTCTATGAGGCACCACTCCACAGCACTCTACTTCACTCCACTACACACCAGGCCACTCCATAATACTTTATTATAGTCTCTGCTACTCCACTCCACTCCACAGTACTCCACTCTACAACACTACACTGTACAACACGCTCCTCCACTGTTCTATACAATACTCCTCTTAATGACACTCCACTCGACATCACTAGTAAAATATTACATTTTAATATGAATATATGAAAACTAAAATATACTATCTATGATACTGTAGCTCCTTCCTGAAAGGGATATCCTCAACCTCGTTTGAGCTGGAACAGCAGTCAAAGGAGTGTGCTCGTCAAACAAAATAGAACACACCAGAGGAACACAAGGTGCGGATCAAAGAGCTTATTTGAGTCACCACATGAAGCCTTTTGGCCAAAAGCCTTGATTGCATGACCACCACTGAGCAAAACACCTATTTGTAGTGATAAATAGCAAACCTAAAAGAGGGAGATGGGCATACACCAAAAACAACATAAAACCATGTCAAGCATCTTAAATTGTCATTTTATACCTTGTAATATAACATCAATCAATCAAACATAAAAACTTTATTTCGGTCTTTACGACCATAAAAGTGCAAATGTATACAGTACAAGAAGACAGAATAGCAAGCATACCAAAATTTATTAGCTGCAAATCATCAAGTTTCAACTTAATTAACTTTCCTAGACATAGATGTAAGAAATAAAATTGACTTACAAGGCAATTGAAAGCTGTGTCAGCAAGAGCCTATGCCGCAATGGAACTGAGCAACATGGCCCACCATGCAGACGCAATGCTAAAAATGGCACTATAATCAAGGTTAAGAAACATATAATTAATTAAGTAAGGACTAAAAGATTTATTTAAAAAATTACAGACAATTGCATTTTCCAAACAGACCTTCTGGTGATCCACATTTTGCCAAGAAACTTGGCAACTGCGCAGGCAACTATGAGACTAGAGTCTCATTTTAAAATGCGCAACGCTTCACGATGACAACGACTGCCAGCCACCTACAAACCGGAGTTAGCCATTTGGTGAATAATACATGGGACACACAAAGAAAATATGGCTAATTGACTCAGCTTCAGGGGGAAAACCTTGATAAAACTGCATTGTGGTGAAGGGCTGCCACCAGGAGGCTGTAAAGCTTTTCACCGAGAGGGAGCCAAATCAAAATTGAAATATGAAATAAGCATAACTCAAACATCAGATCTCTAAATTTTCTATACATCTGTAAAGATAATGTCTCAAATTGGAAATCAACACAAAATATACATCGCAACAATGGTTCGACAGAGGGCAGATCTGTCAGTTACATAACCCAGGTCCCAGTAAGCAAAGATAATGAAAGAAAAGAGAAAGAAAAAGCATTTATAAAGTGCGTAGCTACCCTGAGGCATCCCAGCGCTATCTGCGTCAGCAGACAAAGGAGACAGCTAGCTAAGCAGGGACTTGGAAAAGCCAGGTTTTAAGGAGTTTCCGGAAAGGCAAATGATTGGACTCCCGGCGTATGTGGAGAGGAAGGGCGTTCCAGAGCTTAGCAGCGTTATTGGAAGAGGAACGGCCGCTGCTTCTTGCTCTCTATATTTTTGGAACTACGGTGAGCAAGAGGTTAGCCGAACAGAGGCTTCTGTTAGGGCAGTAAGGGGTAGCAATAAATTGATTAATCATCAGTCCTTTCCCCCAGAAGGACATGCGGGTGATACAAAGAGCCTTAAATGTAATTCTCTCCAGTATAGGCAGCCAATGAAGAGTCTTCAGTGCAGGCTTGGCAGATTGCCGATAAGGGGTCTTGAGAAGTAGGCGAGCTGCTCAATTTTGGATGACCTGTAGTTTAGAGGTGGTGGCTTGGGGGGCTCCTAGGTAGAACGCATTCCCGTAGTCGAGGCATGAAAGAATCAAAGCCTGAACTATTATCCTTCTAGCAAAAAATGGGAGAAGAGGAAGGATTTTTCAAAGCATCCTCAAAATGCCATAGCATGTGGACGAAAGTTTCGCCGCTTGATAGTCAAAAGTCAGGGAGCGATGCCCAGACTTTTGATCTGGTTCTTTGGTGCTGGAACAGGGCTAAGACAATTTGGCCAAAATAACCCCAGATTGAAAATTGGAGAGTTGCCTTTGAGCATGAGCTCTGTCTTTTCTCCATTTAGCTTCAGGCAGGAGAGCTCCATCCATTTCGCAACCTTCTCCAGACCATGGCCTAGGCTGGAAGATGAATTTTCTGGGTGGTTTAAGGCCACCACAAGTTGTGTGTCATCAGCGTATGTAACTATTTTTATGCCAAATGGACAGACTATCTCTGCCTTCGGACTCATGTATACATTAAATAATGTAGGGCTCAAGGAGGATCCCAGAGGCACACCGCAGCCGAGAGAGATACACTTAGAAATGACATCTCCTTCGAAGACCTGAAAGGGCCTGCCTTCTAAGAAGGACTGAAGCCAGGTGATGACACCCCCAGTCACTCCAAGACTTCTGAGTCTGAGAGTCAAGATATTAGAGTTTACGGTGTCGAATGTGACACTGAGGTCCAGGAGAATGATAGCCACTGCGCCACCCTGGTCCAAAATTCTCCTGGACTCTTCCGCCACCGCTAAAAGAGCTGTTTCCGTCCCATGTTGGGGCCGGAAACCCATCTGTGAGGAGTGAAGCAAGTTGTTAGACTCTAAGAACCCAGATAGGACAGAATTAACATGCCTCTCAAGGATTTTACTGATCGCAGGGAGGAGGGAAATAGGACGATAATTCCCCAAGTATCCCCGGTCAAGGTTGGGTTTTTTGAGTAGCGCTTTCACCATGGCACATTTCCAGGATGGGGGAACCACTCCAGAGGAGATAGAAGAATTAATCAATTCATGAACCACTGGAAGAATTGCACCTGTAGCTAGGTTCAAAGCATGAAGAGGGGCGGGGTCCCTAGGAGAACCAGATTTTACTAGAGCCGAGATGGATTCTAGAGATTCAAGGTCCAGCAGAGGGATATGTTCCAACAAGACTTGGGTACAGTGAGGAGAGATAACTGTATGGGACAGGTCCTTATGAGCATCTGCGAGGGGGAAGGTGAGATATATATCTTGGATTTTCTTATAGAAGAACTCTGCCAGATCGTTACAGCGGGCAAGGGCGCCCTCAGCAGTGGCTTCTGGGGAGGGAAGTTTGATGAGAGATTTGGCGATGCAGAAGATTTCACGCAGAGAATTGGATGCGAGGCTGAATTTTTCCCATAACAGGTGGCTTGTGCTGATGTAATCTCAGCTTGGTAGATTTTGATTGCCTCCCTATGTTTTTGTTTACTAGATCCCGCATAGTCCCTTCTCCATTTTCTTCTAGTTTTTTACAAATTTGTTTAAGTTCGCAGAGCTTAGGGGAGTACCACGGAAAGATCTTCGACCTGTCTTTTTTGTGAGTAGATTTTTTGGGGAGGACATGGTCTAAAGAGTGCTCGATCCACTTGTTAATATTATCATTGGCCACAATAGGGTTTGATTGATTAATGTGACCAAGTGTCCAATAATACAACTCGTATTTCAAACCCACATCATTCAGTCAATTGACAATAATGCAAATGTCTATAAATCAAAAGTTAAACCAAAACATCATCAACAAGTATTTATATGTGGCATTCAGAGATAACATTTTGACAACGTGTCAAATTCAACAAGGATCCCACCGGCACAGTACCTATCACAGTACAAATGGAGAAAACAATGTAATACCACTTTAGTGTGCTAAACTACTAGAAAGGACCAGAAAAAAGGGGCAAGAAAGACATTCCGCCCAAGTGGGCTACATGTGGTGCAGAATCCAAAGAAACGTCTGTGTTACTGGCCCAATATGTCACCAGTGTCAGTGACCTTACTGGTTCATCTAACATGGGGACCCACTGTGATGCCCTCCCTCATCTTCATCCCCATGTTCAAAAATACCCCTCAGCGAGGTGCAGAGAAAGTGCACAAAACTAAATTCGAACAGACCACAACCATACAACATAAATATAAACATTGTTTCTTATTTGTGCTGCACCACATCTAAGACCCCATCAGGCATGAGAAAAGGGTAGGGGGATCCTGCCGGGATTAGCACCACCAATCTCAAATGAGATGCCTGTCCTTTACTACTAAAAATAATGCAAAAGAAACAAAAGGAGAAGAAGAAAAATGAGTTAAAACAATCTCATCCCTTTACTTGATGTACACAAAACAGAAATAGACATTCAGACCAGGCAGTTCTACATAAAAACAAGGAATCACGTTTCATGTAGGTGGATACTGAGCTCTTCCTCTGTGTTCCATCCATTTCAGGATCTTTGTACTTATGTTAGTGATCCACCTTGAATCCCTTTGTCTAAGCTTGAGTTCCCAATTGCCCCCGGACTTTGGGAGGAATGTGTTCAATGGCAAAATACACCAACAAGTTTCTGTCTTGGAAATAGTGTTGAGCAAAAGTCTGGTCATAAGGTCATGTTGATTATTTTTGTCAATAGCATGCATGTGCTCTAACATTCTTTTCTTCTATAGATGAATTGTGCTACCAATGTACCATTTTTTGCAAGGACATTCTCAGACATAAATGACAAAGGGTGTACTACATGTGTACCGCTAGTGGTGATATCCCCTTTGACCCGAAAATCCATTAATTTTTTCCCTCGTTCATATGTAAAGCTGGGTTTGTCATGTATAAGAGGACCCAAGGTGGGATCAGATGCAAGTATACCCCGGTGTTTTTTCACTATACAAGAGGCTCTGTCTGTTTTATTATTAAAAGTGGTGATAAGTCTGATGGAGAATTTCGTGGCAGTTGTAGATCTGGTAGAATCTTTAAACAGATTATTTTTCCCTCAAAAGTGTATTGGCTAATTTCTGTAGAACCCATTCTTGGTTTCCCCTTTCTCTGAAGCTCTTACACATGCTAAGTTCTTCCTCTTTAGAAGCAGCATCATTACTGCAATTTCATTTTCCCTGTAGAGTTCCCCATAAGGGACGCTCCATTTCATGGTCTCTGGGTGACTAGTAAGGGCATGTACTAAGGGCATGAAGAATAGTACTGCCTGCTCTGGCCTTTCTATGGAGACAAGTATTAAGGGACCATTCTTAATTTCAACCCCTGTATCTAGGAATTGCAGGTTTCATTACTGAAATTCATTGTAAAATCCAGGTTCAAATGATTGTTTCTAAGCTTGGAAACAAATTCTCTAATGTACCTGCTTGTGCCCT
Organism: Calotriton arnoldi; assembly: GCA_963921515.1. Taxonomy (NCBI): domain Eukaryota; kingdom Metazoa; phylum Chordata; class Amphibia; order Caudata; family Salamandridae; genus Calotriton; species Calotriton arnoldi. The sequence goes on along the minus strand of CAWUFW010002493.1, from coordinate 515,838 downwards.
GTCAAATGATGAACAGCTCCTCTGTATATCGCAGCTAGAGGACAGCATGCCTCATGTGTATATGAATGTATATATATATATATCTAAAACATCAATCCTTCTTGGTGAACTTCAGCAGGCACGGGCTCCAAAATTGTGCGTAGATTGTGTATTTCATTTTCAAAAATTAAAGTGCAACTGCATTGTCCATAATATAGCGGGTTTTTTTTGGTTCACCTTCCTCACTCGTGTTGGAAGCAAATGTAACAAAAACCAGGGTTGCTCTGACAGAAGTCAAGTCAAAATGCACATTTGTCACTTTAATGCATCAATCTTAAGTATTCCCAGAGATGCTCTTTGCTTTAGATGAACTCATTTAATTCTGACCAGCTGTTAAGCTGGGATGCCGGCTTTTACCTTCAAGAACTAACCTACGGTGTGTTCTATTTTTTTGTGGTAGGTGGCTGGTGAGACACTCCCAGATATGCAGGTGTTTGCTGCACTTCTCCATACTCACTTGACTGGAAGAGCTGTACAAGTTGCTCAATACAGGTAGGTTGTCTGTAAGAAATTGTTTGATGACACTGCCAAGTTGGAAAATTGGAGCTCAGGTTGGCCTGATGTGGATGGTGAGGTCCCAATAAGGCAGGTTACATACTATTCCAGTCTCGGTGGAGCACTAAATAGTTTAGTAAGTTATGGTGAGCCCTCCTTGCACTCTGTGGATGCATTCATCTGCTCAATAGGCAAAATCACAATTTTATTAAATATAATTTAGTTAACGTTTTAAAATATTCAGACATTAAAAGGGCTCTCTTTTGGCTTGTTGGTGCTTATTCAGCCTGCAGCTTAGTGGAACAAATTTTGGAGCTCGAGTGTGAATAGTCAGGATCTACCATGGAGGCAGCTACACTTTAGCATGTGGGGACAAACAATTGAATGTTTGGTCCTTGTTCCCACATTATTTAATATTTGCATTAATGATATTTGTTGCCAGTTTCTGGTCTCCCTGAGTTTGCCAATGCCCTGTCCTCCTGCTTCTATGAACCAGCAAAGATGTTACAACAGTAACACTAGGGGTCTCAACTTTCTCCACATACTGAGTATCAGCGTCTTGAATTATTTTCAGTATAAGAATGTCAGCAATTCTAATGTTACTAGTTACTGGGATTCTAATACCATGTGTGTGTTTACAGGTTCATTATCACAATCCTACAGACTCTTTAACAAAACTCTCAACTCATATCTACATGCCTTCACTATATACACCTTTTTGAGAATAGGAGAAGCAATTCTGTTTTCTTTTCCAGCCCACTTGTGGTAATCTACAGAACCAAAGAACAATGTCAATGCCTTACTTGGGTGTAGACCTGTTTATTTGCAGCGGAAAGCTTTATTTCCTGTCCTTTATAATGTTCCTCTCTTGGGCCCCTTGCACCCTCAGAGGGATCAAGACGAAAGAGATACTTCACTACATGGCATGGTTTGTAAAGTTCAGCTGCTTGCACTCTGCAAATCACTTACAGGCACTCCATACAATCTTTCCATACAACCACTGCCAGATGTGCAATGAACAGCGGGTCTGATTTCATCTGCCACAACATTTATCTTCACAGTTATGCACCAAAGAGGGTCCCTCTCGCTCAGCGTCTCCTTCCCTTGTGAATCTTTCAGGCCTAAGAAACAACTTCAGCATGAAGTGTTATTTCTCATTTGAAAAAAATGAGACCTTCTCCAAGCCAGCCCCTACCAACACCATGTGATACTTCAACAAATGGTGACAAATTTATATCCTCTTGACTGTGTCCCTGTGAGCACATATTAAAACTTACCACAGTGTTGCAGGATTGTGTAAATCTCTGAGCTGTACCTCACCTTGTGATGAGCATCCTTCTTCTCAAGTGATGGTTCTTATGGAGCTTGGCTAGACTCTGGCTTTATGTTACACTGGTTCTGCTGTACCCGGGATCATTCTGAGAAACACTGGGTCATCACTCATGGTTTTTCATTTGTAACTACCTGCAGCTGCTCACCAGTCAGACAGGGGTGCTGGGAAGTATCATGCTTCTGGGGTCTACATATCACAACCAGAGATACGCTATACCAAGTGGTGACTCCTCAAGTCTGGACCATGAATCAAGGACGGCTCAGGCCTACTCCTTTAACTAATGCTGACATCCTGAAGTCACAGCAGCATGGACAGAGAAAGCAAAACAGCAGTTTAGTAATAAAAAATTCTACTTGATGGAAAGTTTTATTTTGAAGACATGAAGATACCCCAGAGCTCCAGAAGGGAAACAATGTCTGGAATCCAGAAGTAACAAGAAGCAGAGATCGTAGAATAGATCTGAATGAGGAAATGTTTTCTCTAAACCAATAATTTAAATATTGAACACTGAACCCCCAAAGTAAAATCATCTAAAACAATTAACAAATAATTCATGTACTATAAATTGATTTGCACTATGTGCCCCCTGATAAAAGGCCCACCCTTAAATACATTGGGGTAATGGGGTTTAGCAATATGTGTAGTGGAATATTTTGTGGTGTTTTGAAAGAGAAATATATTAAACTGGAAACAAATGATTATGAAAAAGATCTGTGATAATTGAGTACTTAGAAAACCATTAACAAAATGCGATATTGAAATCGCGAAGCACTGGAAAGTGATTTGTTAATTGTGCATGGAGAGTTGTGAATTAGTTTTGAACCTGTTCAGTGCAAAATCCCCATTACGATTTGGAAATAACTTTCAATTACAAGAATGTGTCCATAGAAGTTTGTTTCTTCTGTGCTGTTAATCGATGATGACACACATGCAGAAGATGTCCAGTTGGCCAGGAGAAGTCCTGGGTCTCATCACTTGATCATCTAAGAATTAAAGTTACTGCTGTGGTGAGATGGGATTTCCTTTTGGGGTAAGTAAGTGAGAAGCTCTTTGGCTCAAACTGCATAACAGCAGGTTTATTACCAGACAAGAAGAAATCATAAGAATAGTCTTTTCAGGTCCGACTCCACACATTCTGTTGTTGTAATATGTTAGTGTAATATGTGTTACAGTCTCTTTAGGGGTCACCTATAGAAACACAATTTTGGAGCATGCTGATTGAGTCTGAGGCTGGGGTACCTCAATGCTAGGCATTTTCTCCAAGAACTGGTGGAAGAGGAGTCCGATATGTAGACTCTTGGATGCTAAAATGGTTGCCTCTGACTTACACAAATGTTTTCCAGGACTAAAACATTTTGAAGATTGCATTGCTCCAGGAAAGATGAATAATTCATCAATGGTTCAGTTGTACCCTAATACAGTTCTGAGACAGTTTTAATAATGTACTTCCTGGCTTAAAATCGAATTACGACTTTCATTCCTCGTTATGACAGTTGCTTGAAGATGTTACTCTGGTCAAAAAGAGCTCAACACCCTTTCTTTTCTCCAAGGAATGGAACTCAGATCGGATTCATTGGCCGTGACATGTCCTACGACTTCAGTCTGCAAGAGTCAAGATACCTGCCCACACTCACACCCATCAAAATGGTAAGGACACTAACATACAACACTTGGGCTCGAGATAAATCTAGAAAGAGTGGACGGAGGAAATATAGAGTTTTCCTGGGGCTTATGCAGGCTGTATCAGAGATATATACACACACAAAAGAGGAGGGACTAGAGAGTGTACCTTCCCTCATTCTCCCAACTAAGCTATCAATCTCACTACACGAGAAGGACAAAACGCTACTCTTAAGTATAGGAGCTAGGAAATATAATCAGCCAAAAAAGGGGAAAGGAGAAGAAATGAAAAGTATGAAAGAATCTGTTGAGAAAATTTGTTCTGGAAAATACAAGAAATGTTTATGATTGCCCTCACCCACTGTGCAGTGGCATGCTTCATCATAGGGCCGCTGTCACGCCTTGTGCAGACCAACACTCAGGGCAGAGAGCATATTTTTAATATAAACTCAAAGAAAAAACTAATATTCTTCTTACAAGGGATCCCTATTGCAGACATATAGCTGCAGCGATTTTATCAAAGGAAAGATTTTTTTCCATTTAGATGTATATAGATAAAGATAATGAAGGGAGTTATGGATATGGAAGGAATGAGAAGTAATCAAATCAAGAGAAGAGATGACTGTGTCTTTTTTGTTCCCCCGTAGGTACGCAGCAAAAGTTTGTCTATGCAAAGACGGGTAAAGCCATATTTCTGTCCTGAGTTCCCATTAGGAAAGCTTAGAGGAACTAGGTTTATAACGAGGGATCAGTATCCTGAGGAAGGCCGGTGACCCGTTTGGGCATTAATAAATGGCTGAAACATGTCGGTACAGGCAGATGGGGTAATGGAGATGTAACTCCTCCTATATACCCATTCTTAAACTTTTAATCCTGTCAAGGGGGGCCAACAATAAATAAAGATTTAGGCACCCGCTTAGACAGTATTACATACAATTCTTTCAGCTATAGAGATCCCTCATAAGAAAAATATAATTTTTTCTTTGAATTTATATCAAAAAAATATGCGCTCCGCCCTGAGTGTTGGTTTGTACTAGGGCGTGGCAGCAGCCCTGTGATGAAGCATGCCACTGCATAGTGGGTGAGGGCAATCATAAAAATTTCTTGTACATTCTAGAACAAATTTTCTTAACAGATTCTTTCATACTTTCCATTTCTTCTCATTTCCCCTTTTTGGCTGATTACATTTCCTAGCTCTTATACTTAAGAGTAGGGTTTTGTATCAGAGATAGTTTGGTCTTTCTGGTTTTCATTATTATGTATCCTTTGTATGTTTGTCAATGAATACAATATCATGTCTTACTATTACACAGCCATAATTTTGCTAGTTTAATTTACAGATACACATATTTATTCAGACAATACATTACCCACTCAAAATAACAGAACACCACTGGATACGATATGAAGAATTTTTCAACTAAATACCATTCAAGTTCATTTTCATCAGTTCTGATTAGAATAAATTATGGAGGAAAGTTATTTTATATGGTAACTTTCTCTCTTATGCCACACACCTGCTGGGTTTCTGAACTGACAAATGTTGTTCAAATAAGCAAGACCTAAATTATGTTTCAACAATTATGTAGTGGAAAAGCATCTTGACATTACACAAATTGTGATTTTAGTTAAATTAACTGATAAGGAAATAATAAATATGCAAAGCCTAATGACATTTCTTTACTTAGCACAATCTGCTCCCTTTGAATTTCTCTTATTACTTTTGACACTTTGTTAATGATGGTCGCTAGTCCTGTTTTTTTCTATGGCTTGATCCTCCATGCTCCCTGCATCTGTTCCATGGAAACATGGGCTCTTTGCCAATGCCATCTACATCCCTTCATAGATACAACAGTGACAATGTTGTGTCCGTGGTTCTGGATTAATTGTTTTCTATTCACCTCCCCTTGCATCCCTTCATTTGTCTCAGCCCCCCAGCATTGTATACATAAGCTGTTTCTACCCTTTCTTGCACAGTGTTGACACCATATGGTGGCATGGTAACATGATATTTTCTTTCCTTCTCTGCTTTCCCTCATCTGGCCCACTGGGTACCACCATCTGTCCACTGTGCACCCACCACACAATCCTGTGCTATCGCTTCTTTCAATCACAGCTGAAACATGAGGCTGGTGGTTAGAGATTGTTGTGGTTACACCTTAAATAGGGTAAACATGACATCTGCCAAATTTTGATGAAGGTTCAGTATCCACCAAGCTCCACTTAACTCCTTTAAAGTTTGCTGTTATTATATATATTTTGTGGGTGAGCCGTCCATATGGGGCTGCTTCAAAGCTGCCATATCTCCAGTGAATCACCCAGTGTGGGGGTTCAACAAGAGTCTGACTAGTATGATTGTCATATTTCCCTTGCTAACATTGAGCGGGTTGTGATGCACCCACTAGTGGACCAGCCTCAGGCATTGTTCTGAGGACGCCACCAACAACACTGTACTATTGGATTGGATGATGAATTCAGTATCATCAAATATATGTATAGAAATTGAATCCTAAATTTGTATGTTGCATTTATAGAGCACCTGGTTACTCCGAGCGGAGTGTCCCCGCGCTGAGCAGTAATATCATGTCCAGTTCAGGTAAGTCAGGACCAGTTGGGCTCTAGCTCTGTCTAAAGAGCCACGTCTTCAGAGTTTTGCAGAAGTTTGCTTCCGACTGTTCCAGTATTAGGTTGAGTGGTATCGAATTCCACAGCTGGGCGGCACGAAGACCGAAAGAGCAGCCCCCAGTCGTGCCCGGCGTACTCTGGGGATCACTGCCAGCGCTTCTTCTCCCGATTTAAGTGCTCTAGTGGGAGTGTATGCCTGGATCAGGGGAAAGAGGTAGTTGGGACCCCTCCGGTGCATTATCCTGTGCGTGAAACACAGGGCTTTGAACAATATTCTGTGTCTGACTGGAAGCCCATGGAGATGACCAAGACCTGCCCTGATGGAAGTCCAATTAGGTATTCTTAATAGCATCTGGGCAGCAGCGTTTTGTACTCTTTGAAGCAGTGCCAGTCTGCCTCTAGAGGTCCCCAAATATAGCACATTGCAGTAATCAAGTCTCGACAACAGCAGGGCCTGCATAACTGTTTTTTGTGCTGAAGTTGGTATTAACCTCAGAAACTTCTTTAATAGTCGCAACATTCCGAAACATGCGCCCACTATGGCCCTGATCTGACTATCAAATGATAGGTGGGTGTCGAATAGGATTCCTAGGTTTATCACTTTAGGTTTAGGGGCTGGGGTCGGACCCATATCCACCAGCAACCATGCCGAGGACCAGGTAGAGGGCTGTTTCCCCACCACCAGTACCCTGGTTTTGTCAGCATTTAACTTCAAGCAGCTAGCCTGCATCCAGGTTGCTAGGTCAGCGAGACACAATTTAAAATTGGCTGCGGCCCTGTTGTCATCATTGGAGAGTATGATCACAAGCTGAGTGTCCTCCGCATATGACACCATTCTCACCCCATGTCCCTCGATCAGGTCCGCTTAAGGGCGTATAGATAAGTGAAAGAGAGTCGGGCTCAGTGCCGATCCCTGGGGCACTCCTCGCTGCAAAGGGATAATGTCTGAGGTATAAGGCTTCTGTGTTACCTGGAAAGAGCGCTGGTCTAGAAAGTCTGCAATCCAGTCAAAAGCTCTGCCTTTATTGCCCACTGTCCACAGACGATCTAAGAGCACCATGTGTGACACAGTATCGAACGCTGCGCTCAGATCCAGCAGGATCAGAGCCCCAGTTTTCCCTTCATCGACCACTTTGTGTAGTGTCTCAGAGGCCAGAAGCAGGGCCGATTCCGTGCTATGTTGTGGTCTAAAACCTGACTGAGTCAGTTGGGCGTTAACGTGTTTCTCAGCCAGTTTTGCCAGGAAAGGAAGCAGAGAGATGGGATGAAATCTCTCAAGTTTGGAGGGGTCAAGAGAGGGTTTTTTAAGTAGTGGAATCACCATTGCGTGCTTCCATTCCGCCGGGAGTCGGCCTGCTTCGAATGACAGGTTAAGCACTGAGCATAGCCTGGCAGCCAGAACCGGTAGCTCCAGGTTCCAAATGGCCGGAGGCACCAGGTCTAACGGTGATCCCGATTTGATTTTGGACACTAGAGAGCATAGCTCATCCCGTGAGATGCTCTCAATATTGAAGGAGCCCTCCATGGGGGGCTCCGAGTCCCTCCTAGGGGGAAGGCCAGCCTTATGCGTGGTGTCAGGGGAAGATGCATATACTGAGGAGATTTTGTCTACAAAGAAGTGGGCAATCTCATTGCAACTGCTCCTACTTGGAGCCCTGACTGCAGATACTCTATCCAGGGAAGTCAACGATTTGACAATACTAAAAATCTATCAGGGAGCATTCTTAGCCTCGTTTATCTTAAGTGTATAAAAAACTGAGCGAGCCACTCTGATCTTTTTATGGTACTCCTTTAGCGACAGCAGATAGGTCTCTTTGTCTTGGTGGCAGTAGTTCTTCTGCCATTTTCTTTCTAGGCGCTTGCAAACTTTTTTTGTTTGTGATAGGTCCTCCATGAACCAGCCGGCTGAAGGTCTGGTCAAGATTGGTCAGTGGCTCAATGTAGAGATTACACATGTGAAGGAAAATACATGCTTCTTAGATAGAAAGTGTGTCATCACAAAAAGGCACAGAAATGGCTGTCCCATTATGAAGGTACATAGGTGTAGGAATGTAGGATCTGCTTCTATGGTTACCTCCACCTTTTGCTTGATGTAATGCTGTTTATGACTAGTCTGACTGGGATCCTGCTAACCAGGACCCCAGTCTCTCTGCTTTCTCCCCTAAATTGTTATGGTAAGTACTTAGGTACATCCCAGATTGGATACTGGGGTACTAAGGTACCCAGGGCATAGGTACCCTGGAGGTCCCCCATAGGCTGAAGCATGTATTATGCCACCTATGGGAGACCATTCAAACTATCTCTACAGGCCTGCCATTACAGCCTGTGTAAGCTGGTGCTAGCACGGCTTACGAAAGATATAGGTTCCCCTATGTCTAAGGTCAGTGCACTTAAAACCTATAAGTCACCTCTAAGGCAGGCCTTTTCAGTCCTGAAGTCAGGGTGCTTGTTCTAAGTGTGAGGGTGAGGGTGAGGGTGCCCCTGCATGAGCAGGACACCCCTACAGCCTTTGGAGTCCATTCTCCCGGGTAGTAAGTGAGACAGCTGTATCACATATAGTGGGGCACTGCGTCATTACGCGATGACCATCTCAAAACTGGCTGTCATGAACCCTGTCATGTTTGGTATAAAAAATGGTGGAATCATACCCCCACACCGTAAACAGTGTGGGAGGCATTTTTCCAAGCACTGGAAAGGCCCCCTGTTAGGCCATCAGTGCTCCCGGTACCAGTCTTCTAGACCCGGACAGCACAACATGGCTGCTGCCAACCAGAGACACGATTCTGCCCTCTTGCTGCTGAGCCATGCTCGAGCAGGGGAAGGCAGAATAATAGGCATCTTGTCACAGGGAGGTGTGACCACCTCCCAGAAAGGGTTTAGTGTATTGGGGCAGGATGGGAGCGCTTGCCAGTGCCACATAGTCTGCGAGCAGGGTCCATTTGGTGCCCTCCATGCATAGTCCAGCTCAAACCAGTTCAGGGAGCTGTTGGTTCCCCATCTGGTACGAAACTGGACAAGTACAGGGGAGTATCCTCCCCCTTGTGCAGCCCCTCCTTAGGGAGGGTCCCCAGTATCGTCCCAACCCTTTCCTTAGGGTACTTAAGAGCTTACCTGTGGGTGGGTCCCTAGATTCGTCGTTGGACACAATACAATTCAGACACCACTTCAACTTCAACCGTCTGGGCACTCTGGACTTCACTCTGGCCATCAAGGCTGCAACCAGGAAGACTCCTGGTCTCTTCACCCTGCTCATCAGCTGCAACGTCCATGCTTGTGCTCCATACAGTAACGCGTCCAGGGCCTGTGGACATCCAAGATACCTTAAGGAATCTCCCTTGAAGTGAAGGAGTCACTTCCCTGCAATTGCAGGCACTGCAAACAAGCTGACTGGTCTGCTGATCCTGGGCTCCTAGGGACTCCGAAAGGCTAAGCAACACAGGTAGTGGTTCTCCACATCACTCGATGCCTGCCCTGTCCTCTTACCAAGTTTGAGGCAAGTATCCCTTGTCGGAGGCGCAGAAACTGAACCCCTGTGTACCACATCAACTTGCAGTTGCAAAGGCTTGCTGGCTTCCTTCCACCAAGATCTCCAGGCTCCAAGTATCCCCAACCTCAAGCATCTCCAGCAACCATGATCTTCAGCCTCACCACATCACTTGCACCATGGGCCTGCATCTTTTGTGAGCTGCTCGAGGTCCTCTGCGACTCCAGTTTCTTCAGCCTGTGGGTCCTCTTGAGGGTCACTTTTGAATTATTTTGGGCTCCCTTGATTGCTCAGGGCCTGCCCTGACTCCCCTGCTTGTGGTGAGTCTCCTGCACCTTGCTGGTTCCTACATTGCACCTTCACCTACTTCCACGTTGTTTGTAGTTGCCAAGGCTTGTTGGTGCTCCCGCTGGACACTGACCCCTCAACTCTCAACATCCGACGTGGGACATCTTGTTAACAGCTCCTGGTCTTCCAAAGCATCGCCTGGTCTTCACAGCTGCAGTTCCAAGGGCATCGTCAACTCTCGCACAACACCCAACATTGGTGGGCATTCGTCTTCTGTGCCTTCTGGTCACTTCCAAGTGGCATAGACTCTGTCCCTTCTGCTTTCAGGTACTTCTCGACTTGAATCCACCTTTGGGTTCCACCGGACACTTTCACCTTCTCCAGCAGCGTCATCTTCCTGAAGTCCTCCATTGGGTTCGTTGGGCTCCTAGATACTCACCTTGGGTGGTTCCTTGGGTCCCCGGCACTTCTACATCATCTGACTATTGTCTTGACTCAAGTCGTGGTTCTCCTACCACTATTTTAGTATATGGTTGTGTATTCTGTGCTACTTACCTATTTCTATTGCAAAGTATTGTGTGCATTGTATATATCTCCGGCTAGGAGATATCTGTATGTGTTAGTGAGTGTCTTATAATAAATACACATTTTTATAAATACACTGTGTGGTTCTTTTTCACTTCATCTATACCTATATGATTGTTTTTTGGTAAAACAAGCTGCTTTACACTAAGGCTGCTCTCCACAGCTACCACTTAGAGAGCTTTCTAAGGTTGTCTAAGACCACTAAAATCACCATAAGGTTTGCCAGGATCAGTGCAGGGTGTCCACTTACATAAGTGTACCTCGTATACTAAGCCAGCCTCTCACAAAAGGTTTGCAAAGCATTTGTGGACAGTATACTACTTTAGGCTGAACTAAAATTCAATGCAATGTCATATGTCTTTTACTGTAATTTATTTGTTTGTTTAATTATTGGGAACATTTATACAAGCCAAGGAGCCTATGATACAAATAGCAATAAACAGGTAAAAAGATCATGAGCACACCTTAAATAAAAGTGAAGAGAGTGTCAATATAAAGTATTAAACATATTAAACCAAAAATGTACAACAATATAGTTACCCCATCCATAAAGAAGACAGGTAATGCAAGTCAGTCTAGATACCATCCATCAGTAATATCTTTGTGAGCACCCACAAACAGATAAGTTGAACTGAGACGAGATCAAATAATTAAAGGGGGGTTGTATGTCTAAAGACTAACCGAAAACTTTGGGTTTTAGAAAATATCTGAGGCAAAATCAACAATCAAAATCTTGTGAAAGCTATAGTTATCAAAGAGTAACAATTGATGTGCTATTTTCAAACTCTACATGTATCTGCCATGAAGATACAGAAATATCATCAAAGTGCATATATGTGACATTAAAGATTTTTAGGACACAGTATGTGTGTCAGACGATATTTTGGACCACGATATTCATACATAAAACTGATTAAAACACATCTTTTCAGATAGGTTACATGATATCGGATCATTTATATGGTTTGTGGGTTTATGAATGGAAATAGTGAGGTTAGCCACAGATTTAAAGTCTAGTAGGGATTCACAGGTTGATTGATGTCAGCTTCAAACATGTGGTTTTGTATGATCTTCTAAGACCACAGTGATGTTCAAGATTAGCCATGGAAGTGCTGCGAATCTAAGAGCATGCAGTCATTCTCCAATGTTTTTCCTTACTAATTTCCTTGGTGTACTACAGAGTGGGACAATGTCTTTGATTATCTCAGTCAGTTCATCATTATTATCATGCTCTCCATGGAAGCTGAGGAGGGTGTCTGTGAAGCAGGCAACACAATGATCGGATCTATTATTTAAAAAGTCTTGAATCTAGAAATTCTTTGGTTGTCATTGAGTGGTAGTTTCAGAAAAGGGCATAAGAAATGTGATGTAGTGATGGTCTGATTGTTCCACAATAAAGAGATGATCAACTAGAATGCAAATCTTTTTCATAATAAAAACAAGATTAAAACTGCCCTATTTAATATGTGCAAATTGCAGCAATATTAGGCCATTCTCAAGCAAGAAGGAGTTAAAAATGGATAATTGTCACAAGGGTTGCCTCTATCTAAGCTAAAACCTCCAGCAAAATATTATTGTTGCAATATGAATAGGAGTGTTGCAAATGGGTTCCACTTATTCAGTATGCCCAGATGTTTTTGCCTTTCAATCAACCAGGTTTCGACCCATATTGTGAATGAGTCTCCTTACCAGAGGTTCACTCTGAGTAATTTGATTGTAAATTGGGTTGTGCATGTTTACCGCCAGTGTCTGCCTTTTAAGTCAAGGCTGCAGTGATGCAGCTAGAGCAAGGGACACTGAGCTGTTTACAAGTGAACGCATGTGCAAACGCATGCGCACACGGGTACAGGCTTCACGTAAGAGACTATAATCGTGTGCAGCCTGGTAGTTGCACACCGGCAGCCTAATATGGCAGTTTTAAACTGCAAATTTGACCTGTGAAAATACCCCTTTTGACAGCCCTAAACCTATCTTTTATATATTATTAAGTCTCCCCTATGTAGGCCTTATTACCCATAAAGGAAGGGTAGAAATAAATTATGGACATGTCCGTACAGTGACATTTTCCCGAAAATGATTTTCATTTTAGCCAAGGCTGGCTGCTGCCATAGCAAATCAATGGGCTACATTGGTACATTTATTTATCTGATTAGTAGAAGCTATAAAAATCCTTCATACACGCCTGTGAATTGGAATTGGAATTTAAAGTCCTCTTTAACAGTGAGAACGTATTTAAAAATATTATTTTACAAAAGTAGTTTTAGAAAGTTGCCATTATTCTGCCTAAAGTTCCCAGGAGTTTTCAGCTGCCTGGGATGGTAATGGCTCTCCCACTGGGGAATGCGTATTGGAACCCCACAGTGCACAAAGGGGCCTGTGTGTAAAGAGAGTGGATCTTCCTCACAGAATGGCTGGGGAGGAGTTCGGCCCTGCCCGGATTACACTTCAAAGGTCATTTCCCCAGCACACACAAAGAGACCTGACACCAGCCTTTTGTATTCCCAGCTGGCCCAGTGCCAAACCCAGGAAAGGGGGAAGGTTTAACAAAGGGTGAATTCCCCACCCACAAGCTGGACTGTGCATAAGTAGCCTCCCAGAATCTGAAAGAGAGCAAGATTTTGGACATGTACTGTGATAGTGGCAGCATCATGGACAACTGGAAGGAAAAGCCCCCTAATGTGCTTCTGACTCGGTCTTCAGCTGATCCGTGCACCAGTAGGCCTCAGAGATGCTGCCCCCTTTAAACTGCCTGAGGACCAGTTGGATTTTGAATCCACTGTTCCCTCAATTGCTCTGTAAGATGGCAAAGAGGCCATGGGGTCTGTGAAGGGTACAGCAAAAGAGAAGGCTGGTGCAGGGAGCCAGTGAAACCAGCTCCCCTCATATTGCAACCCTTTTGAGGTCAGAAGGCCTGCTGAAACTTCTCCTGGTTGCCAGAGCACATCACAAATCATAATAAGATAACTGAAATCGACCCAATGGGCTGACGTTATGAAAGGACTAAAGCTTGGCAAACTTTTGGAGCAATGGAGCACGTGGGGCTCTGCCACAATTCTGTTCAAAAGTTTTCCAGGGAGGGCCAAATTCCCAGTGGATGACACAACACATTTTGTCACAGCTCCTCCCCAGACTTCCTTTGGACCAAGGGACCCTTCCACCCAGGCAGGTGCAAATTCTAGTGGGCCTGGGACCCCAACCCACCATTCAGAACATAGGAGCACCTTCCCACTCCCAGTGCCAAGACCGGGGTAACAGGAAAGACCCAGCAGGAGACAAGCCCTCCTTCTGTGAGAGCAGTTGAAGGAGTGCCAGCTCCTGCCTGCCACACTCCCAGAGTGCATGAGTGTGATGCTGTCATGGCAGCCAGAAGTAGGCTTCCCATAGTGCCCCCATCGCTCTATCTGCACCTCGGCGCCCAGTGAGCTCCAGCACCCAGGAATAAAAAAAAGAAACAAACAAAAACAGGAAGAAATTAAATATGTAGCCACTTTCAGGAGCAGGGCAGCTCTCCTGAACAGAGCGGGAGAGACACTACTTGAACATTCACTACTTCTTCTCCTGGAGCGGACCACAATGGCCTGCAGTGCTTATTTTAAATATTTTTTCTTCCTTGTGGCAGCACCAGGAAGGAAGATGCACCACCAACGGAGTAAATGAGTGTTGTGGGGGACCAGCAGACATTGTTGCAGCCCCCCAGATGGGAACTTGAAAACTGACTCTAAGTTTCTGGGGTCTTGAAATCCATGACTTCAGACCTTTTCCCATTATTTCAAAACACTCCTAAGACTGGAACTTTTGTCCTACATATTAGGAGTGTAGTGATCTCTAATGGTTGGTTCTGTGGCTGCATGTTGGCATGCAGCCATAAGGTGTTAACGAAAGACTGAGGCACATGTTATGTTAATTTTGAATGCTTTATTAACTGTTTTTTAACAGTATATTGTTAAGAGTGGTTTTGACAAACATTGTAATTATTGACAACAATGAATGCATTTACACAGGGCTATTGATTTCACTGTTAAGAGCTTCTATACTGAACTACTCACCATTGAAGGAAATCTCAACAGCTATACCGATGACAACAAGAGTAGGATCTGCCATCAACATAAGGACATTTAAGACATCCACAAGATATACATGGCTGTCAAATAGGCACAGATCAAAGTTGACTCTTGCATGACTGCTGTCATATCAGACAGCTTTGACATCTTTTTTTTTTTTTGTAATCCTTATATCACCAAATATGCGTCTGCAATTATTATAAAGCCGCCCTTTTGATCTATGCGCCCCGCGGCCACTGTATTCACTTTGGTCTGTGAACCAATCCAGACCTGCACCATTATTGATGACTTGGTGTAATCATTGGCCCATGAGGGGTTATTCGAATCCCAAACCTCTACACCACAATATAAAGGCCTGCCAGATATCAAGGCAATTCTCTTTTCCTCCTCCCTGGTCCAGAGGGTCTCTCCATTTCATACATATTTCCCTCCGTGCTATCAAAATAAGATACAGCAGTAAACCTCTGTGTGAATGCTTCATCTTCTTACTTATCGTATCATCTTCCCCAAAAAGAACAAGTGCCACATTCAAAATGATTTCCCTGCCAAAAATACCACAGAGGGCTTTCTCAATTCCACTCCAATAGGCTCTCAGCCTGGGGCACTCGTAAAAAATGTGGAGGTCGTTAGCTTTTATGAGATCGCATCTTGGTCATTTGGGGGTGGGAGATGGAGCAAACTTTGCTATCTTAGCCAGAGTCCAGTACAGCCGATTGATAACAAAAAAGTGATTCTTCTTGAGGCTAGCCGGCTTTACATACTTATATAGAAGCTTCAAGGAAAGTTCATAAATTGCTTCAATATCACACTCCAAAGAAACCTCATTCCATACTGAGTGTTGTGGAAGATACTCCTTCTCATCTGCCTCCAGGGACTTCTTATATCATTTAGCAATTTACTTGCTCTTAAGATTTACGTCTTGAAGGGATTGCTCCAGTTCCCAGTCACCACAGATTTCATTCTTCTCAGCTGTAAACCAAGATACTAATAGCATGTATTTGAATCTAGAGAAGTCACTTCCAATCCTAGCTCTTAAAACCTCCCATGGATGGACCCCCTCTGATGTTATCAGATCTGACCATATTGTAATGCCCGGCTTTCTAATTGGAATAGTTCGGCTATCTTTAAGGCATAACGGGGTCCCAGGAGATTCCCAGATTGGGGCAAAATCAGAGTAGTAACCTACCCCCCATCTGCTTCTAACCTTATACCACAGGCTGAGGGCAGACTTCAGTACTTTTAAACGTACTTTTTGGAAGTACCTTGGTGCCCCTAATTTGTACAAGAAACCGTCCCCACCATCCTGCCTTATCATTTCAGCCAGAAGTCTTCCCCAAGTTGAATCATCAGGCTTCGTGAGCATCATCCGGATATTCTTAAATTGAAAGGCTACACAATACCAATTAATATCAGGGAGAGCCAGTCCACCTTTAATAAGCCTGCGCCTAAGCTTCTTCCAGGCCAGCCTATCACCCTTATAGGCCCAGATAAAACTTACGATCTTACTCTGGATTTTACTAATGCCCAACTTTGGGAAATTGAGGGGGATGGCATTAAACAAGTAAGTTAATTTGGGGAGAATAACCATTTTAACTAGGTTAACCCTTCCATAGATTGTTAAAGGAAGGTTTTTCCACCTTGCTAATAAACGATCAATTTCTTTTATAACCCTATTTAGGTTAATCTGTGGGATCTTCTCGATGTCCTTAGTGATTATAATACCCAAGTATTTAAAATCTTGACTTATTCTCCCCCCCCAATAGTCGATATTCCAACACATCACCTCTGTTTTAGAGGTGTTGGCTAGATACCCCGACAGAGATCCGAACTCTTCTAGCAAGGTTTCAACCCTTGGAACTGCCACTGCGGGGTTATCAGTATATAACAGCAAGTCATCAGCGTACAAGGTGACCTTGCTGCTATAATGATGGGATTTAAAGGGAGTTATTAAGACATCTGCTCCTATTGCCTGTGCCAAGGGTTCTATATAGATATTGAATAACAGGGGCGAAAGGGGACAACACTGTCTCGTTCTTCTGAGTATATTAAAACTAGATGTTAAGATCCCGTTCAGTAGTATTTTAGCAGAGGCCCCCTGATAACATTTTTCCAGAATCTGGATAAAAATAGACCCAAAACCCATTATTCTTAACACTTCCCAAAGATATACCCAGCATACTCTATCGAACGCCTTGGCCACATCTAGTGCCACCACGGCCAAGGGTTCAGATTGAGCAGTTGCCAAGTCTATGTTATCTATGAGTTGCTGTGTTTGTTCTTGAATATACCTTCTAAGGATAAATCCTTTCTGATCAGAATCAATCAGCTGTGGAACGATTTTGACCAGCCTCCCTGCTAGAATGCTCAAAAAAATCTTATAATCAGCATTCAGCAGGGAGATCGGTCTTTAGGAATCAGCCCTTAAGGAGTCCTTAGTGGGCTTCAGAATGAGCACTATCGTTGCCTCCTTCCAGGACCTAGGTACCTGGCCCCCTAATCGATAGACCGAATTAAACAGAGTGCCAATGATCGGAACCAACTCCTCCATCAGGAGTTTATATACCTCGCTAGGAAGCGCGTATGTACCTGCTGCTTTATTAGTTTTGCATCTCCCGATTTGCGTTCTGATCTCGTCCTCTGTTATTGGGGCATCTAGTTTTTTACGGCTTTCAGCTGTTAAAGTAGACAAGGATTTCTCCCTCAACCAGGTCTTAAGAGTCTCGATATTTGGTGAGATCTCCTCCTTATAGAGCTCAGAGAATAAAGAGAGTAGACAAGCTTGCATGTCCTCCG
Source organism: Calotriton arnoldi (assembly GCA_963921515.1). Lineage (NCBI taxonomy): Eukaryota > Metazoa > Chordata > Amphibia > Caudata > Salamandridae > Calotriton > Calotriton arnoldi. Next base: position 498,515 of record CAWUFW010002493.1, on the reverse strand, counting down.
ATCTACTAGATGTCTCCCCATTTTCATTTATAATTAGTTCGTTTATGTGGTTCTTTGCCCGATCCGTTCTGGCCTTCCAGGCCAGAAGTGCTCCTGCCTTCTCTCCGTACTCGAAATTCTGCATGAACTTTGTCAGCCACTGTGCTTTACATTTCTGATTGAGCCTGATCCTGTATTCCTGGCGGGCGTTTTCAAGCTTTCTCTGAGCTTGTTGTCTTCTTTCAGGGGCCCCCTGATTGAGCCGGAGCAGATCTACTTCAAGTTGGGAGATTTTATCCTCCAGCGTTCTTAACTCTTGTGATTCCTCTCTATTTTTGGTACAATTAAGACTATGCAGAAAGCCCCTCAAATATGCCTTAAAGGCATCCCAAACATAGTCTATAGACGTATATCCAATATGTATAATAAAATAGTCGAGGGATACACGTTTGAGCCCTATAGCTATCTCTGGATCCGCCAACATAGATCTTTTAAGTGTCCATCTAGGTCTTATTTTATACCTCCTCCCCACTAAGTAAAAAGCAACAGGGGAGTGATCTGATATATGACTTGGCTGAATGGTAACTGACGTCATATCATCTATAATAGACCTGTCGGCCAAAACATAGTCGATTCTTGAGAAATATCCGTGTTTCTTACTGTGAAAAGTAAAACCCTGTATGTTGCCCTTCTTAGCTCTCCATATATCAGAAAGCTCCAGGTCATGCATCATGTTATTTAAAGCCTGACGGACCCGGGGCGCCCCTACATAGTGACTCTGATTCGATTTATTAAGCAGGGGTTCAAGCAACACATTAAAATCTCCCCCGATTATTATAGGGGAAACTACTTCCATCAAGTTCCATTGTAGCTTACATAAATGCGAAGGATCATCGATGTTTGGACGGTAGAAGGATACACATGCTAACTCTGATCCTCCAAAGGCTAGTTTGGCTATAATCCATCTCCCAGTTTGATCTGTTTTAAATGATTTAGCATCCCGCCCCCTGTTTTTATCAAGATAGTGACCCCCTTGCAATGGACTGTCTGTTCTGATGTACAGAAGTATTTTGTCCAAGGGTACCGTGAAAATACGATTCGACTCTCTGAAAGACTCAAATGGGTCTCCTGAATTAAGCAGATCTGGGCTGGGCTTTGCTATAGATATTTCATTGCTAACCTTTGCCTACGGAGACATCTTAAGCCATTAATGTTCCACGAAAGGAGATTTAAATCTCTAACTCCCATCAGAAAGGATCATCCATCGAAGGGGCCAACTAGGCATATCTACAACTAACAAGAAAAACAAAGGACAGGCTAACTGATATTGATAATGTAATAGAGGATTCTTTTTTAAAAACATTTTCCCACTGCTCCCCACCCCGTGATCCATCCCCACTTCCCACCCCCCACCCCACCCACGTGCTCCTCCAACCCTCCGGGGAACCCTCCCTACTATATTAGGCTAAAAGCCTAAAGGGCTTCAGTCCCTCGGGCAAAGATAATTTGTTTCTTCCCCATTTTCCTTTCCCTGGTCGCTCTTAGCTCCTTCACTTCCGCATCTCTCTACACCTATACCCCTGCTCCCTTCTTAATTTTATCTATAGGATCATCTACCTCCTTTACTGAGCGGTGGACATACATATGATTGTTCCACATAGTATGAAGTGATGCTGGGAACTTCAACTGCGCCCTAGCCCCCAGTTTGTTCAATTCCTCTATCCGTTTGCCCATCTCCCATTGTTTCTGTGCGGTGGTGTGGCACACATCCGATCTAATAGCAAATGAGAAAGAGTCAAATGTTAAAGTGCCTTCTTTCAGTGCTGCCGATAGAATTGTCTCTTTTACAGTATAGGTAAGAAAATTTATCAGGATTTTCCTGGGCTTCTGTTTTGCGGGATTTCTTTTATAGGGATCTCGATGCACCCGCTGTATCTCTTGGGATAGATCTACATTTAGGGAGTTTTTTAAGACTGTATCTTTTAGTAATGATATCACAAATCCCCTGATATCAGAGCCTTTAAGAGCTTCGGGGACATTAATCAGTCTCAAGTTGTTTCTCCTAGAATGATTCTCGAGACGCTCTAGATCTTCCTTCATTTCTCTATTTTGACTCACTAGCTTAGCCATTTCTACTGAGGATATATTAATTGACTCTTTGATTTTTGGAATCTCCTGCTCCAGAGTATCTGTTCTCAAAGATACTTCTTCCAGCTTCTGGGCTAACACTGCACAAGAGGCCTGGATTGCTACCTGATTGGTTTCAGAGAAATCTATTCCCCATCTTTTCCTTAAGTGCTAGGAGAATATCCGCCAGAGATCCTGGGCTTGTCGTGGTAGGATGTTGGAGAGATAGTGCTTGTTGTGTTAATTCCGAGTGGAGACCTGGCTGGGCATCTTGCACCTCCAGCACACTAAAGCGATTTGAAGTAGAGACTGGAGGGTGAACAGAAATTTGGGGGCAACTAGAGTCCTCGGGCAATGTCTCTGCCAATTGGTTAGGGACCATTGATGAAGAGAGGAGGTGTGAGATTTCCAACGGCATAGTCGGCGTAGTCTGAGGTTGACTCAATTCCATCTTGCTGACAGTAGAGGGGAGGGAACCTTCTTTAATAGGGACTGAGGTTTGGGCGGGGGTGGCGAGCACTTTGTAGTAGGACTTTAGGGAGGGTGTAATCTTCACTACAGGTGCCTATATTTTCTTCCCTTTGCCTCTTCCTCTGGTTCTAGGGCTTTTGGTGCCTATATGGGGCTCAATTTTTGCTCCCTTTTCCTTCGCTTTATCTTTCTCCCCCCTTCTTCTTTTTTTGTACCTCAGGAACGTTTACACTGGTTACTGAGGGGGGGTCTTGGATGGTCAACACGGTATAGGGTAAAAGCTGTACAGCCCTTGTACGGAGAGTATATCTGCACACTTACATTGAGGGATTGACCTTTGTTTGCTGGCCCTCACTCCTCTCCATATAACAAAGGTCTCCCCCTCCTCCTCCTCCTCCTCCTGATCCCCCAACAGCCGCAGCGATCACACTCTGCCAATTCTGGCTCGAGCCAAAGAAAGGAAAGGTCCCTGGGTATCCAGCAAAGTCAGCCTTACCTTCTTTTTCAGGCTCAATTCCTGCATCGAATCTCAGCTCCTTATGCCCTACCTGAGGGGCTGGTTCCCCCGTCCTGATCCGCGCGTGTCCCGGCACCACCATAGAATAGTCATCAGTGCTGACTCTGCCTCCAGAGGCCTGGACCTGGAAACACACAGCTCGACTGCGACACCACTCCCGAGCTGCGCCCTCCCACCGCGAGGCTCGGAGTGCTGAGGAGGCTCCCCAGGGCTCTGGAGCCATCCGCCGGTCATAGACAATTTTCGAAAACGGGATCTATAAGAAAGAGAAGCGGAAGGTATTTGCACGCGGGGGGAGAGGGGTGCAGGAGGCAGAGATCAACAAGTAAACATTGCGGATAATCCCCTAGAGAGACCAAGGATCACAACGCTCGAGCGGACTGTCGACCCATGGCCACTTAGCTGACGGCCACCATGTTCCCCAAAGTGTAGTCCTCCACTTCCAGCTTTGACATGAAAGGGGCGCAGATCACCATTCATCTCTGTCAATATAAAAAAAATAGAAAATGCCATCCCCATCAACACAGATGTCAAAGGTTTGGTCAATATCACAGTTAACTGTAAATTCATTCAACATCACAAACTGGAATAATCTCTCTACATGAGCAAGAACATGCTTCTCCTAAAAAGGGACAAAGGAAAGAGACAAGCTCCATTCCATTTGGCTGTTTAAAGACAGCATAATCTCCGGCCCTTTACCTTTGCCTTGTTGGCCCACTAGGCCAATATAGTGCAGTGCAGATATTTTCGCGGCCCCTAGATCATACTCGACCTGAGACCACCCCAAAGGAAACCTCTACTTCTAAAACAATTGTGACTTCATCATCCCAACAAAGATCTCTAAAGAGCCAAATTGCTTTGCTCAAGGCTTCCCTTCAACCAGAGAATGTAAATGTTACACCTGTCTTGTTGTGACACAGACTTATCCCACTCATCATACACTCCCACATCACCAACACAATCTCCACTTAGAGTATAGTCACTGGATGATATCCCCTGTTTCCATCAAATACTTTCAAAAGGGGCAGCAAAACTAAATATTTCTTTAGAGACTCCCAAATTAAAGATGTCCATAATATTAGAGACTCTTCAAATGAAGGCAGTTCCCAAATGTTTACTACCTCTGGTTCCTGGTCTCCTAGAGAAAGTTGAAGACAAATGTATGACTCTGGCCATTGTGATGATGGTAACACCAGGCCTACAAAAAAAACATAAAGGTCGCCTCAACAAAACCCAAAGTTCCTCATGGTAGATCCTAGTCCTGACTCAGTTATCATATTTACAGTGAGACATAAACATGCATCAGGCCCAGAAGCGGCTGCACTACCTGAAAGAGAGAGTAAGAGGCTTGACCCAAGAAAGAAAATGATATGTGGCACATTGTAGACACATTTGAAGGACACCAGTGCTATAAAACTGCTCGGGACGTATCTCTGAGAAATCTGAGATGGTATGAAATCCTTTGTGTCAAATTTGCCATAACTCTGCAAACAGAGTTCCTTAGAAATACCTAAAGATGGGTCCCTGATCTCAAACAAGGTCATTAGTGCTGCAGTGGACTCCACTGAACTCACATCTATGGATTACTGCCATGGCATCTCCCGTAAAAGATCTCAGGGGTGAAACAGCAAAAAAAGAAAGAACAGCAATATTGACATCAGAGCAGACACCAAAAATGAAAATTGACCGTTTTGAAAACATTACTCTTCAGTGGAAGAAATTCCTCCAGCTGTTGGCAATAATGTTCAAAAACTAACGCTCCAATTGCTCACACCTCTTGTAAGAGCAGTGATGTCTCACCTAGAAGAGTGGAAGTCTATAACCACAGACCGATGGGAACTGAACATCACCGAAGAGGCTCCTGGATTTGTTTCAGGGCAATGCCACTGCCTATTCTATCAAAAACCAAACAAGAGGTAGAAAAAAGTAGAGCTAAAGCAGGAAAACAAGGGAGTATACTCAAAGTATGTTTTAGTGTTCAGAAATGATCAAACCAACCAATATTGTCCAATATTAGATCTCCAACTTGTTAACTAATACATTATCAAAGAGAAATTGAGAATGTAAAAATTTGCTCTGTTATATAATCTGCAAGTCACAGAGTTTCACATTCCAAATCAACATAGGAAATACTTGATATTTCTTGAAGGAGACATTCACTCTCAGTGCTCTGTCTTCCCAATTCAGGCTGCTCCCAGGACAGTTTCGAAGAGCAAGGCAGTTGTCACAGCCTATCTAAGAAAGAAAAGAATATTTGTTAATCCGTACTTGGATAACTGACTACTAAAAGCAGACTCTCGGGGAAAGCCAGCTCAAGACTTTGAAAGCACTGCCAGAGTGTTAAAGAAACTAGTCTTAAATATCATGGACAAGCCAATCAGAACACCAGTCCTAGGTTTCACATAATTGGGAGCAAAAATACAAAAACAAAAAAGTGTATCCTTCGAGAGTTACATCAATCTTGAAGACCTGCATAGAATTTGAGAAAAACATCAATTCTAGTGCTTAACTGGTTGCTTCTGTCCTAAGGTCCATGATAAACTTCATATTCATAGTCCCACAAACAACACAGTTTATGAGTGGCCTTCAAACGTGTCTCAAGGATCTGTGGTCACAGAAGTATGACAATTGCAAAGACTGTCTATTCTACACAATCCAGCATGCAGAATCTCTAACATGGTGGTTCAATGATCAGAATATGTGGAAAGAAGTATTCTTCCAAAAGAAAATTCTAAGACAGATCGTACTGACAGATGCATCAATGTCAGGATTTGGAACCCATGTAAATCACCTGACATTCTGAGATCTTTGATCTGATAAGAAGAAGGCATACCATATACATCTTTTAGAACTGAAGGTGGTTCACCTTGCCCTCAAAGCATTTCTACCCTCTCTGGATCAAAAACCATCATGATTCAAATGGACAACACTACCCGCATGTATTACACCAACAACCAAGGGAGAACAAGATTAGGACAGTTATCTATTCAACCACAATGTGGGCACTGGGCATTGGCCAGAGGGATTGTGCTAACAGCAATTAACATCCCAGCAATTGAGAACCAATAAACAGATTTTCTCTGTCGATGTCACAAGGAAAGCACAAATAGATCCTGAGTGACAAAGTCATACGAATTGTTTTTTGAAAATGGGGTTTCCAACATTAGACTTATTGTCAAGGCAAAAAGCATTGAAAAGCAGGGGCTAGGGCACCTGAACGGAGCTCAATGGTCACTGCCTTGTTGGTCAATTGGTCAACATTTGTTTATGCTTTTCTTCTGATCCCACGCATTCCATCCGTGATTGTGAAAATATGCAAATTCATTAAAACAATTGTCCACATAGTGCCAGATTGGGTCAGACAGTGATGGTACCTGGACCTTCTGGATCTGTCAATCATACTTTGCAGAATGCTACCTTTCAGACCAGATATTCTAACCAGACTTCAGGGCCAAATCCAACAACCAAGCCCACAGCCCTTCAATTTTGCATGGCTCCTGTAGTCAGACAATATGAATATCTACATCATGTCCAGGAGTCTTTAGAGATGTCTAAAGAAGGAAAATGTTTATCAACAGATCATGCTGTGCACTAAACCGGAAGAAACTCTTTATGTGGTGTCACAGGAATGGGTCACAATCCTATTTCTTGTCAAGGCAAAGTTCTACTACCTTACTTGCTATATGTAGGCAAATCAAAACTACAAACCTCTTCTATAAAATCCACCTGTCTGATACAACAACTTATAGAAAGTCACCACAGCAAGTTTCTTTAAAATTCCAGCAATTAAAGATTTTCTAAAACAACTGAAGCTGTTCTTTCCATCAGTGAAAAAGCCAATTCCACCATGGGTGTTCAACCTAGTACCTTCAAGGTTGATGAGCTCTCTTAATGAGCCCATTCATGCAGCACCATTGCAGGCTGCAAGTTTGGGTGCAGTGTTTGATGGCAAACACCTTCATGGGGTTTTCAGACTAACCAAAAGAGTCAGGGAGGCCAACTGCACAGAAATAGAGATCAGCATGTGAACTGCTGCTCAGTATGCATTGTTTGTAGCAAATGTTGTTCCTTTCCAGGCACTGAAAACAACATGCCCATTCTATGACAGACTCAGATGGTACACTCAGTGGTTTATTCACGAGCCCCCTGTGCCACAAGAGCTTCCCTTTTTGTGACACTTTGGTGGTGCAAATGACAAAATCATATCTATGAGGCCACGCAAAGCCACTAAGCGTTGCTTTGAATGGCCTCATAGATATGGAGTAAGGCAAGGCAGCGCAAAGCGGTGTGTTGCCTTACGCTGCACTCGGAAGGCATTCCATAGGCATTGCAGTGGGTTTTCCCTTGCAACACCCATGTATTTTGACACTGCCCCAGATTTACAAGATCATGTAAACCTGGGGAAGCGCCAAATCGTTATGCCTCCAAGGTGAGGCGTAACGAGAAATGTCTTTATTTCTCCTCATTGTTTCCTTTCCCTGTAGGAAAGTGCCCTATTCTGCACCAGAACAATCCTGCCAGCAACACAGGCACCCTTGCACCATGGTGCAAGTGTGCCTGCGTTAGAGCTAGGCAGTCGCACGGCACCAGCGCAAGGAGAGAGGACAGGAATGCTCCGTATTGCATAAATACGATGCATTCTTTCCCTTTCACTTTGGCGTAGGGCAGCGCAGCAAGATGATTTGCTGCAATGTCCTACGCCAAATCCCAATAAATAAGGGCTCCAGTATGGTAGAATCTCTGGAGCAAATCTGAGCCATACTCCCCACTGAATTCTCATACTTTGCCTTCATCCCCATGCATTAGCATCAGTGTTGAATTCCACATTTATCTGCAGTGATCACATATATATTGGTATATATATATTCAAACATAATCATAATCCCCAGCCCTTCCACATGGTTGAGACACAGTCCACCTTCTTTGGCTATGTATAGTCATCTTCCGCTATCCAAATAGGTTAAAATGTTATAAATATCAACACATACAACATAATCATGCATGGAATAGTGCAGAATATATGCCATGATTCTGCAAATAAAAGTAACCTTTCTTTCTATTCAATTACAGGGTGATGAGTTGGTGGTGGAATGCACCTACAACACAATGAGACGTTCCAACGTGACACTTGTAAGTTGAAAATATGCTTTCATTCACTAATTTCAAGTTGCTTTGAGACAATACTTACCTCTTTGTGTTCCTTCAACAACTAACTTTATCTCTCTTCTCTTACTGGAAGAAAAGAAAAATAGTGTCAATATCATACAGCGCATTTACGACTTGTCGCACAATGGGCTGCCTAGCACCAATGCAGATACCCTTGCACCATTTTGAAAGGAGGCCTGCATTGCATGCAGGAAGGTTTTTTGGCAGGATGGGACACCTTCCTGCACAAAAACAATCCGGAGAGACATTTTCCTTTTTCTATGTGCTGCAGAATGCAGCACACATAGAAAGAGGAAGTAACGAGGAGAAATGAAGATATTTCTCCTTGTTAGGCCTCTTTTGGCGAGGCATATCTTTTTGGTGCTGTCCTAGATTGACAAGGTTTTGTACATTTGGGAATGCATTAAAAACCATGGGAGTTGCATGGGAACACCCACACACTGCCCATGGAATGCCTACACAGGGCACAGTAACGCAACGCAGTGATTTGCACTGTTTTGCGTTACTCCAGATTTTTGGAGCCACTCAAAGATATGCAAAAATCTGACTTAAGGTTTGTGTCACTCTTGCACCACGTTGCGTGGTGCAAGAGCGACGCAAAAGGGTCATAAATATGGTCCTAATTTTGGAAACGCCAAGCTGAGAGGGAGAAAAGACCAGTCTTGATATCAGCAGTCTCTGACCTCCCACAAGGCCCAAATAATATAACCCCCAAAAGAATAGGCCAATTTCTGTGAGGAACTATTAGCCCCATCCTTGATGGCTTGTATATTTTACTCATACCACAACTAGCCCAAACAACAACAGTTGTAGGCCTAAAGACAATAGTTTGAATTTGTGAAAGTCTGAGCTTTAATAAAAATTACCAATTACTCCACTGAAAAATTCCAGGGAAAGCATGCTTTTGTGTCTGACATCATCATTGTGCGAGGAGTCCCTGCATCCTAGATAACAAGTAGTACTTCAGCCCATCCCATTCCAGCTTTACATTCCTGAAGAAATATCTGCGATCTCTTTTAACAATATACTAGTGTTTTTGCTTCATCATTATTTTCCTTATTATTATTCGTATTATTATTATTATTGTCATTGTTGTTATGATGTCACTTCCCTCTAGATTTTGATCTGATCATAAACAAGTCTATGAATGTAGTAGAGACTTACGAGGAACTATTTTCAACTATTGTGTGACAATATGTGGGCCTGATTCACAAAAGTAAGCTCATACTTTTGTGTAAGATTACGATTTTTTGCTATTCACAAACAAATTTACGAGTAGTATCTTTATGACTATCCTATCTTTTTATGTGCAGTCTCTGCCAAAAAAGTAGAGACTCCACAGTCGTTAATATACTACTTGTAAAATTAGTTTCTGAGAAGCAAGAATTGTAAACTTACAAAAAAGTGTAAGTTTACCTTTGTCAATCAGGCCCTGTGAATCTTCTTGTAATCAAAAGAAAACCCTAATATACCAGAATACACCTGTATTTGACCAATGCAGAGGGTCCTGCTTACCATCATGGCACCAAGAGTAGACTGTTATAATGTACTTGTTACTCAATGCATCTTCCCTATTGAGGTTCTCTGCCTTGCTGCTCAGCCTATGGTGAGGTCGTTTAGAATGTTCAGTGTGTTTGTATTGAAAGGAGAATCAGTTGATGTGGAAGGGCTGAGCAGCGAGGAGGCTGCTCCTAGTGGGGCACTTTTATGGATCAGACCAACATCCTGTAACCTGTAACCTATGAAGTAATCTCAAGAATAAATCTACAACCTTTATATACAAGACATGCCTGCGCATCATTCTTCGTTTTAACACTGGCGACGATACTGAAAGAACCTGCATGACCTTGAATGGACTGGTACCTAAGAAACTGAAGAAGCGCAATTGCAAGAAGCTAACTAGCAGTCCTGAGCCCCACCAGAGACCAGAAGATCGATCGGCCCCATTGTGGACGTGCCAGTTAATGATGGACTTGGGTGAGTGTTCCCCAAACGAGTAACTAGTCTAACAGCTAACAGCCTTGAGGAATAAGGTATTTTTTTTTCTGCCTTTTCACGGTAGAGCGTTTGCGTGAAGGTGTTCCTCTTCCGCAAAGTGACATTCCTACAACCTCTTGATGGTGTCCCTCATCACCTGTGAACGGTCAGCCCTAACCTGGGCCTGCCAGTTCCTGCTGTTACTACTGTGGAGTTTGCTGACATATGTGTGTTTTAGAAGAATTGCTTCCGTCTGGAATTTTAAGGCGCGTTTAGAGACTGTCTGCATGCATGCAAAGGCATGCTGTAACATTTTATTTTTTTACAAGTGTTTTGGAGGTACACTATTCCTGGTGTTCATCTACGTGTCTCCTTCCCAGCCACGTTCTGTGGATTTGCTTGCTGTGTCACGTTGTTGGGAGGATCTTTAGCACACAAGAGGAGTGTCCTGGTATTGTGTGCCACCTGTGTTGGATTGTGTCAAACATAACTTCGAAGTTAGTGTGGTGGAGAGTTCATGCCAGGGCATTTCATTGTGTGAACTGTTTGATCTTGTGCACAACTTTAATTGCACTGGGTGACCCTCGTCATGTGGACTGCACCTCTAAGTATGCTGTAAGTTACTTGAGGAGTTGTTGAGGGCATCGATTTTTTTTTTTAAGCAGAAATTTGGGCAAGTTGGGGCAATTGGACGTTTAACTGTTATTCCTGTGATTTAAAAAGTATACAGCGCGTGACTTTCTACAAACGATCCTACCTGCTGTGCCTCGAGCCCTGCTGTGATGCATTCGTGAGATTCTTACGTAATGGTATCGTAATGGTATCCAAGCAGCCTGTGACTGCTTGGGGACGCTTTCCAGCTTTGACATGACGGGAGCCACCCGGCCCCACGTCAATCAGCGTGCCGCCATTTTAGGATACTGATCTACTTGGTTCCTGCTGCTTCAAACATGAAATTCACTCGCGTTGCCAACCACTTTTTTCACGTTTTGCCAACCACGTAAAAAAAAAAAGAGGAAGTTTACGGTTATGAGTACATAACCAGGCAAGTGTGGGAGTAAGCTGCAGTTCTATATTGGTCTACTGGGTTATCGTTGTTGGAGATCGTATGTCAGCACAAGTAACTTCAACTGCTGCTCTATTTGTCTTACTGCGTGGCAGTCACAGCTTTATCCACATCATGAGCAAAATGTGGAATAATACTACTATCATCGTTATGGTCATCTTCAAGCATGTACCGGAGGGATGAGTGACCGAGTGAGATATCGCTCACTGACGGGAAGTCCAGCATGTTTTATCTGACTTTTAAACCATTTGCTGTCATTTTAAATATCCCTGCATATTTAAGGGGGTATAATTTTTCTCAAGGGTTCCAATTTAATGTAAGGGGATGTGCTCTTTTGTCAAGTCAGTGGGGGAGTCCACAAGGTGGGTTTGGTCATACCTACTGTCTATTTTAGGGGTTAGTGATACCCTGACTGTCTCCCTTGTGTTATGACTGTGCGCTTGTGTGCTAGATTTTTCTGAATTTCCATGTTTTGGTCAGTATGTTTTGGGTTAAAGATACCCTGGATTTGTTTCGAGAGTGTTTTGGGTTTAAAGATACCCTGGATTTGTTTTGGGTTCAAAGATACCCATAGTATGTTGCGAGAGTGTTTTGGGTTTAAAGGATACCCTGGATTTGTTTTGGGTTTAATGATACCCATAGAATGTTCGAGAGTGTTTTGGGTTTAAGGATACCCTGGATTTGCTTTGGGTTTAAAGATAACCATAGTGCGTTTCGAGAGTGTTTTGGGTTTAAAGATACCCTGAATTTGTTTTGGGTTTAAGGATACCCATACTATGTTCGAGAGTGTTTTGGGTTTAAAGTTACCCTGTTTTGGTATGGGTGGAGTCTTTTTCCTTTTCTTTTAGGTTAAACCTGTCCTGCCATTAGTATGTGCAGTAGAGGGGTGTAATCCCTGGTCCTGCCGCAGTCTTGTGCTTTAGTATGAGGCACAATGGGTACTCTGTGTGGTGTGGTGTTTTGGTACCCGTAGTTTGTAGTGTGTGTTATGGTGTTTTAGTATCCACTGTTTTAATGAATGGAACTCTTCATCTTGCATTCATTGTTTGTTTTTGTTCATTATAAGGGGGAGATGTGTTTAACATTTTTGTTGTTTTATGCATCCTCCTTTGCTGTCATATGTGTGTTTTACTATCTCCATACATTTGATTGTTTATGGTCATTATAAAGGGGGGGTATGTATATGATTTTGTTGTTTATGCATCCTCCTTTGCTGACATATGTGTGTTTTATCATCTTCATACATTTGATTGTTTTTGATTATTATAAGGGGGAGATGTGTTATAATGTACTTGTTACTCAATGCATCTTCCCTATTGAGGTTCTCTGCCTTGCTGCTCTGCCTATGGTGAGGTTGTTTAGAATGTTCAGTGTGTTTGTATTGAAAGGAGAATCAGTTGATGTGGAAGGGCTGAGCAGCGAGGAGGCTGCTCCTAGTGGGGCACTTTTATGGATCAGACCAACATCCTGTAACCTGTAACTTATGAAGTAATCTCAAGAATAAATCTACAACCTTTATATACAAGACATGCCTGCGCATCATTCTTCGTTTTAACATAGACCTTCCTAATCCTTCCACTTCGTAAAATCAGGATAACACCTTTTTTGAAAAATCATATAAGCAAAGAATGAATTCCTTAAAGTTCTAGAGCAGCTCACTGGATGGAGTTCCATGAGACTTTCACACTAGACAAGTATTAGCACTCCTACAGGGCGAGCTAGTAAACACACCACATATTCCTTTCCAGTATTACTCCACTTTGGCTAGAAAGCATCTTATTATATATAGGCATCTGTTATGTTCTCCAAAAAGATTAGGATCACGCAATGTAGATTTCCTAACCACGAAAAGATAATGATGCCCTTTTCAGTGAAAAGGAAAACTGTCTTGTGTCTCTCAACCTTTACAATGAGTTATGGTCAAGTGGAGAGGAGTGTTAAAGTCGGACAGACCTGTCTCCCACCTCCTCTGCAGTAGATTTTATAGTGTTTGATCACACGAAACCAAAATCAAATGAGACATTTAAATATGAGTATTTTACAACAATTTCTAATTTCTGAGAAAGAAAGAAAGAAAGAAAGAAAGAAAGAAAGAAAGAAAGACCACAATAAAATGTGCAATGGGACATTTGGAGAAAGTGTTCAGCTCAGAATTTAGCGTTCTGTTTCATATAATCACACAGTGTGCCCTCCAACAATCCCTTTCTTCTATTCCTGATGACTTTGGCCTTGTAACTTTATTCTCTGCCATTGTGTAGGCCTTCACCCACTGGTGGCACCTGGACGTTTTCAGAAAACATGGAGGCCACAGGCGCTCACCAGCTGCCTGCCTTCTACCAGTTCACATTCATTCTACTGGTGAACTATCTACAGAAATACCACCAGGTGCTCACCCTGATCTACTTTCCTAAGATATTATGATCTTCATCTTGTCCTACCTTAGCTCTTTGCCAGTGTTTGGGTCGTCCCCTAAAGTCATACCAAGGACTTGACACCTTTTCCATTTCTTCCATGCATGCCAAAATATGCCAGTCAGTGCAAGGTATGTGCACCACTAGAAATCAAAACTGGAAATCAGGTTTCCACATCAGACATGTATCATTTGCTGGATTAGGCCTGTGGGTGTTAAGGGCATTGGTCCACATTCACCAATAATGTATCACATATCAAGATTCAAACCAGAAGAGGTTGGTCAAGACACAGTCAGACTCAATGTCACCTGTCAGGTAAAATAGATTTTGCTGTCAATGTGATTAACATGAAGTGACCTTAGAAAGTGATAGTTAAATGTTAGTCATATGGTGAAGCTCTTGTTCTTCATTCCTGCTGCTGTGTGGTAGTGTGTTGTAAAGTCCCAATCAAGTATATCAATAGTATGAAGGGGCCCTGTGTTGTCACGTGCCTTCCAGCAATAATGGATGAAGAGGTAGGTAGAGAGCAGGAAAAGTACAAAGATGTTCCAGCCAAAGTGAATTTGTAACAGACTCTGATTTCTATTAGAAAGTAGTATACGGTATAAAGAAGGGATGTCGGCCCTGGATTGAAATCCAGGTTCCAGTAGATATACTCCAATGGCAAAGTGAAGGATGGATCACAAAAAAAAAAAAGATCACCAGACCTAATCATGGGAATCCCAGGCAAGATCAGATTGAGGCAAACTGAGGTTCCAAGGGAAAGTTGATAGCCTAAGTGTATTGTAAAGTCCTACTCAAGTGTATCAATTGTATGTAGGGATCCTGTGCTGTCACGAACCTTCCAGCAGTAATGGATGAAGAGGGTAGGTAGAGAGCAGGAAAAGCACAAAATTGTTCTGGCCAAAGTGAATTTGTAACACACTCTGATTTCTATTAAAAAGTAGTATACGGTATAAAGAAGGGATGCCGGTCCTGGATTTAAATCCAGGTTCGAGTAGGTATACCCCATTGGCAAAGTGAAGCATGGATAACAACAAAAAAAAGGCAACAGCCCTCATCATGGGAATCTCAGGCAAGATTTGACTGAGGCAAACTGAAGTTCCAAGGGGAAGTTGATAGCCAAAGTAACTCACTGGTTTCTGACACTTGAGGAAGATGTGGCTGATCTGGACTTTTTTGGCACTGAGTTTGAGTTGGTTCAGATTGTCCAGTATACAATTGATGACAGATAGGGTACCAGTGCCTAACAGTTGATATCAGAGGATTTCTCCAGATTTCTTCAGTCTTAGGAAGATTTGGGTGCTGTCAGCATAATTGTAAAGGGTAAGCCCAGAGAAATGTATTACCTTTGGAAATGAACTAATGTAAGCTTTGAACATCAGAGATGCTATTGTGCAGTTTTGTGGAAGACCTAATTTTATGTGCACTAGTGGAAATGAGCATAATAGGAGGGAGACAATCTGAACCTAACCTGATAGGAAGGAGGTGATCCATTCAGGAGCTTTCCTTTGAATGTCCATTTGATCTAGCTTGCACTTCAGTTTCTCGGAGTTACCCAATTATTATATGTGAGTCAGGAGACTGATCAAATTGAACTGGTTCTAAATTTTCAAGAAATATTGAGACATCACCTGTTTAAAAGAAAGTCATTGTCAGTGAAGATTCAATTAGAATAAGACCAACAAGTATAGTTATTGCTACTGTACACCTTGAATTATAAGTGAGGTTGCATAAGAATACCTATATATTAATAAGATGAAGAGTTGTGTGCAAAATGCTAGGAATCCCACACAGGGTGCTTCAGTGACCTTAAAAATAAATTGCAAAATGTTATAGCAAATGTTAGGCAGATTGGATGGAGCTACACATTTTTATCAGTGAGTGTGATTGAAGGCCACTTGTTTATGGTGTTTTGTCACACAGGCATATTGCATGTATTTAAGATGGTTTGCCTAGTGATCAACCATTTACAATTTGACATGTGGTGCAAGAACCAATACTCTGTCTGTGGCCATGCAGCTTCCATTTTGAAGGCTATATCTTATCACTTGGTGTACAGGGAGAATCATATCACTCATGTTGCATTGCGCAGTAGTCTCTGCCCATAACTAACTTGCTTTGACATGTTTTGTGTTACTCCAGGGTGGTCTTAGCACAACTGATGAGATGTGCTTCACTTTCCTGTATTACTATCCCAGGAACATCATTGCTCAGTGCTCAAGCAACATAGATTACAAAGGGCTGTCATCAACTCTTGGCTTTGATGTGTACAGGTATGTATAAGTTCTAATTTCCTTGTGATGTAGGTTAACAATGGAGTCTCCTCTGTTTGAGTATCTGCCAAAGATGACATAACTAACTTTCATGATGTTTTTGCTGATAACTGTTCTGTTCCTATGTTGACACTGTCATCTTTGCCCTCCCTGACATTTCAATTTATGCATTAGAGAGGTTCCTCAGACATATTTTGCCCTTTGTATCAGGCCTCTTCGGACCATCCAGTCAACTTTTTCTAACTTTGACTTCTGAAAAAGTTGCTTCTCCCCATTTGCCATAAAAATAGAATCTTCTGGATCAAGATCATTTTATGTAGATATGTTTCTCAAAGAGATTCTAAAATTGTGTCAGTGGCTTATAGTCCATATGCTACAGCTTCCCTTTCAATTGCAACATAGAAAAGGAGAACAAAATACATGAATCTGTGAGAAAAAAGTCTCTGGCACCTCAACTTTGTCTATAAAGGCTGATGATATTATTGCTCTTCTAGACAGCAATGGTTGTACTCTGTGAGATTATGACAACAGCTTATTGAAGGTCTACCCCAGAAAAGATAAGCTGACTTCCAGAAGATTTTTAATGAGGTCATGATGGTCTTGAAAAAAACAATATGAGGTGCAGCAGCCTTGGCCACATCTTCTTGGCTCTAGCTTACAGGCATAAACACAGAGAACTGATAACTCATTTGGAATCTGCCAATCTCAGGTACAACATTGTTGACAGTGATGCAGATGAGAAAATGCAGCAAATTGCAGATACCATTAGAGTTTTAGACCTTCAGAAAGTGAAGGAATAATGAAGATAGCAGTACAAGCTGCAAAGCAGCATTAGATATCTCTTATCTAACAAAATGCTGAGAACCCTCAATATCACACTCAGCATTAGCAAAGACAGACATATATGTAAATGCATTCTAGCAAAGGAAGATGAGGTCATCCAACTATTGCAGCTGACTGGAGCTAAGAGACGCCTTTTCCCTTTCCCTCTTCTGACAGCCACCCTTCTAGGGAGTTGTGTATCCCAGCATATGTCAGCCTGGCAAAACATCACCAGAGCTAGATGTGTGCTTAATGTAGTGCTGAGTGACTGTTGTATGAAATTCAAGAATTCACCACGAGCAGTAACTCCATGAAGATCTGTCCATTTCCATTAGGAGGAGCAGAGAAAGGATGTTGACATCCTCTTGACAAGACAGGCAGTGGAAAGAGTTCTAGATCATTGAAAATGAAAGGGGAGTTAATGCTTCTACTATCTGGTTTGGCCCAAGTACTAGTTCAAATTCATTCATGATCTAAAAGTAGAAGACAAATGGATCAAAAAGAAAAAATCAGGATACGCAACATATACTACAAACTCAAGGACACTTGATGAGCGCAGAAGGTCTTCAGGATTGTAATAGCAATTATAAGTTATATTCATATAGCGGTTACTACCCCCGACAAGGCATTGCATGAGTAGTAGAATTTAGAGCAATGATGGAATGAGGATAATGGATTTGAAAGGAGAAGACGTAAGTTGTTTTTGTGTGTAGTAGTCATCTGTTAGTTGGGTGTCATTGGTAGTGGACGTTTGAGAAGGAGTTTTGGGGGTTCATAGTACTCAGAAAGGTTTAGGATGGGTCGGAGAGAGAAAGGATGGGACAAAGGCTTGAAAGGAGTATTTTTTATACAAAAAAAACCTGAAATTAACTCAAGCATACATATTTGCACATGCCACTTGGTAAGGTTGTATTGGCTGGAGCGAATGCCTCTATTATAAATACCTATACGTGCACAGAAGCAGTAATATTTAAGATGGTCTGGTGTGCACAAATGGGGAAATATGCAATTATTGTCATGACATTTCTTAACAGTTTTAGTAGCAGGCATAAACTCTTCTGTATTGCACCTAAATGTACATAGAAGCTGCAAATAAGACATTTTCTGATATACATGTCTCTTGTGGTATAATAAACATTTTTACCTTATATTAATGCATATTTCTCTAAACTGATTACAAAACAAATAAAAAAAACCCTGAGACTAATGGTTGAAAAAGATTATTTTACTCCCAAGGACCTTTCAGGGTGCCTGGCGGTGATGACAGCTCTCTCACCTACCCACACCTGAATGACCTGCTTATCAAAGCATCCACTCCTTTGCAAGGAGGATGTCCTTTTCAGCGGTTGAGATCCTACATATCTCACCTTGCAAGTCAGCTTTGCCAATATCACACCAGTGCAGTCCATTTGTGAGAAGTATTGGATGTACAAAAGCATAAGATTTTTTCTTTCGAAGATAGACTGTGGCTAAGCAGGGTAAATGTCTCAAACTCCAAAACACTCTCCATTGGACAAGACAGCCTTTTGTGCACCATAAAGTCTGTACCTTCATGGTCTATACCTCTCCACTCCATATAATATCTCTTCAAGGGTGAAACCTGTGTAATTTCCTTAGTGGAACGTCTTGCCTAAAATTACACAATAATATGCAAAAAGCAGTTCCAAAACCTCATGCACAAAAAGGCACAAAGACTCATTTTGTGCTAAAATGCATGAAAGCAGCATGATGCGATGCATGTGAGCAGCCTTTTGCATTATTGCGTGGTACTCCAAGATACCAGCCTGCTCCTGTCTTCCTGCTCAATAGTGTTTCCATGCTCATCTCACTGCAAATGTACCTTCTTCCTGCCAATGTCTCCGATTTTTCCTACTTTACTTACACTTTAAGTCTACTTCCTATGACCTTGTGGGTTTACTTTAAAATCTTTCCTTGCCTGTCTGTGCTTTGTTTTTTGTCACCATCCCCTCCGTGTCATCGCGGAGACAGGCAGTGTACCTGAGCACTTCTGATCCCAATAGCAAAATGGGGGTGTGATCCTGTAGAATATGTTTTCCAAAGAGTAGGTGGAAGCACTAGTTTTATTTTGTGTAGTGTGAACTTGACTTCACTAGTTTGAAAAAAACGGTCTCTTTACCTTGTAGCTTCTCCACATCAGCAAATCCATTTCAACTGACCCTCGCAAAGAAGGTATTGAACATTGTGGAACTCATTGTGAGATACAGGCTGCAGACCTATCCCATAGGAGAATTTTGGCTTCCATGTAAAAGAATAAGGGACAGATTTAATAATGGCTTGTGCTGTCCTTTGCGTTACACAAGGTAAGGCAAGGACAATGCAAGAACTTAACTGGGATTTACTATGTCACGCAAAGCCAATTTGTGTGGCTCTGGGTGGTTTAGTAAAACCAAAGTAACGCAAGGCAGCGCATTTCGCTGTCTTGCGTTACCTTGCGGCTGGGAGGTGTTCCATGGGCGGAGTATGGGTGTTACCACGCATCCACCCATTGATCTTGTTGCAGTCCCAGATTTACAAAGAGTTGAAAACATGGGAATGCGTCAAAATTGGATGCCCCCAGACGTAATGAGGAGAAATATATATATTTTTTATGTGTGATGCTTTCAGCATTACAAATGGGAAAAATAAAGTGCATTTAAGGATTCTTTTTGTGCAGGGTGGTGTCCCTTCCTGCACAAATATCCTTCCTGTAGCGTAAGCACCGTTACACTATGGCACAAGGGTGCCTGCATTGGCGATAGGGAGCACACAGTGCACCACTTGGTGCAGCAATTTTCCTTGCTGTGTTGCTTTGTGTGAAATGTTATTAAATCTGTCCCCAAGTCTGAAGGAAAATCTTTGACCCAGACAAACCTACTTGGTGTATTGGACCTGCCCTTCATCGCAGTTGGCCTAAAATTGCATTTATGTCCCAGTCAACCGCGAATAGTTACTTCTGATTGGTGTTTTTCTCTTGATGCTTTATGCATTAAATGTTTAAAAATTCATCTGGTTCCCCTTTTTGGTGTATTGGTGTAATTTTCTCCAGAAGACATTTCTGTTGTATTAAGTTTTTTTTATTCTGTAGAACAGAGTTCATTGTGAAGTTCCTGAAAAACAGGTGTAGTAGACAACTGTTGTTATTTATTATCCTGGCAAGATTTGGTTTGCTGGAACAATTTGTTTTTTGGGTTCAGTGCTCTCAGCCATGACGGCAATGACTGTTGTTCTGAAGACTTCTGCTTTGGTTTATTTGTTGGTTGTACTGTTGTTAATCCAGGAATTATCCTCACTCCCATTGCCTTCCTGTCCAGAAAAGTGTGCAGCAGGTACATTCCGTTGCACACTTTGGTGAACAAAGGAGGCAAGTGAATGTCTCATTGGTTGTTTATTTAGCAGGAGCCTCCTTATTTGGAACAATAATTTTACTTCTTGTGCTGTTGGACAGCAGCACGAGCTGTAGAACGTAGAAAATAGATTTCAGGGCTATGGGGTCAGCTAATTCACAGATTTCTCTCCATCTCAGTAACCTAGAGTGAATCTGCAGGAAATAAAAAATAAGAAGGAAGACAGTGATTGCAATACAAGTCATCATCGTCATTATCATAACAAGAATTTACCCAAATGTATATTACCGTCTTTGAAACAACACTACTTACATTCAGGAGGAAATCTATAGAATACCTGGTGTCCCTTCAGGGCACATGGGTCTACAACAGGAGCTAGGAGAGGCAAGCAAAAAGTGATTCAATGAATAAATAAATAGCCAGTGTCCCACCAGATGTCATTTGACCCCAGTGGGAGCCAGGAAATATATTATTAAATTAATTTAACTAAATACCTTGAGTTCGTGCAGGTCCCCTGGCACTCCAATGGGGGCTAAGGGGAGGCAGGCAAGTGTGATTAAATTAATAAGTAAATAAACACCTGGTGTTTCACCATGACCTATGGGGCCCCTATGGAAGCCATAATTTCAAACTGCCATCATGTACTACAGATTACTACAAGCAAATAAAAGCACACATTAATACAATTAATGTAGTATTTTGAGAATTATTTAAAAATAGCATGGCTCCAAAGAGCCATAACAATGAATGCTGCTAGCATAAGAGTTTTTTTAAAGTGCCATAGAATTATTAATAATTAGACACACAAACTGACTTCAGAAAGTGGTGAGTGCCCACATGGCACGCAGAGAAGGAGGCTTGGAGTACAAAGACAAAATGGCTGTCCTTGGCTGTCACACACTGACTCATCACAATGGCTGTCCCCAACATTAAATGGCTCACAGGAGATTGACTGCAGACCAAATCTTACTACTCTGGAAGCCAGATCTTTCAATAGAACCTTCCACCGTTGAACTTCTTGATCTGGCTCTGCAGGCCATTCAGTTCAGACACAGGATTCTCTCCCAAGACTACATAGACATTTTATAAGTATGTATGGGTCAATCTAAAAGATCTACCTATTCTTTGCAGTGAAAGAGGTTTCTGATCTGGTGCATCCAAATGACTATTAACCCCGCAAATTGGTACCCATACAGCCCTGGTACTTTTGTACGCGGACAATGCAGTACTTGTAGCATTAACAGCAAATGGTTTCAAAGTCTTGTAAATGGTTTTAATGATTTTATGATTAAAGTAATCCTTAAGGTGAATCACCAAAAGTTGTTTAGAATGCTCTTTGGCCCTAAAATGTACTAAGTCTAAGAGTTTTGACATTGGAGGGACACCGATAGAAAACCTTTTTCTTTTAATTACCTAGGCCTTCTGCTTGATGCTAATGGGTCTTGGGAGAAGCTAATAAATCAGAGAATTCCAAAGATGGGAGCAGCTTGTAAAAATATTAGGTTTGCTAAAAAGCTAGGGCATAAATCAGGAGAAGATTCAGCTGCATAGAGGCAAGTGCTTATCTCTTGGTGTTTATGGGGGAGGAGTGTGGGGATGCACTACCATAGGGAAGCTACAGGCAGCAGAAACAAGTTTTTATGTAGACTCTTAGCCTTACCCAAATCTATCCCAAGATTTATTACACATACAGAATTGGGATTCGGATTTATGGATGATTTTATCGGTATAGCTCCCTTACTACTTTGGGTGAAGTTATGGAGCACTCCTATGGCTGGTTTTTCAAGGGAACCTTTGAAGGATTGTTTAAATTTTGACAATATGTCTGCTATTCCATGACTGGCTTATGTTAAAAATGCCTTCTATAAACTAGCCCTGAGTTTTCTCTAGAATTCTCCCGAAGGCATAGGTGCCCAGAATAAAGAGAGTGTTAAAGAGATCTTTGCTTCACAAAGAGAAGATATCAGAACAGTGGCGGCTGTCACCAAGTAGCATGGTGAACTGGGGGGGGGGGTTGAAAAATAAATTAAAATTTAACTTACCTTGCTGCCGGACCGCCGCCTCGCGTCGTCCTCTAAAGCAGGAAGCACAGGCTCCACAAAGCAAATCACAAAGCTGCAATGCAGAGTTGTGTTTGGTCTGAGTGCCATGAATACTCCCACTACATTGAGGAGGCCTGGACTGCCCGAAAATCGCACTCTGGATTCCCCAGCCGGAGCGACCCCTTTTTCTGCCTACATCTATAGCCACACCACAAGCATATTATGAAACAGTGAACTTCTAGCATAGCAGCCAGCCACTAGGTTCTCCCCAAAAAAGTGACCAACATGAGCTGGAAAGTATGGAAGCACTCCTGATATTCCAACTGGAGTGTGTCTCACGAGGTTATGAAGATATTTTAAACAGAAGCAATCTGCTTAAGCTGCTGTCAGCTCTACCAGAGTTGTGGACGCTGGACTCGAGAGACTTGATCTATATTATGTTCATCCCGGGGGTCAAAGAGAGTCCACAGGATGCAACAAAAGTTCTCTTTAGAAATTAAGAGATCTCCAGGCTGAGGAAAGCACAGCAAGAGACCCTGGTAGAATGGGGCATAAGCTTAAGCAAGCCCGTAAAACCAAAGTATTCATGGCTCCTTGCAAACAACATGCCTCGCCAGCACTCAGCTTTAGTATTGTGCGCCTCGAAGGGCTCTGCTTTCTCCCAGTTGGAAGCAGAACATATCACAATTTCAACGGACCATGCAGCAAATAAAAGAGTGTGCCGCCTTACAAAGAAACAGCCACTGAAGTTTGCGAAATGCTCCAGGGAATAGGAGCCTCCAGAGTCCCATGAAACAAATAGTTAAGTCAGTATTGCAACTGTGTTCATGGAATGTATGTGGCTTAAGCTCTCTTTTGAAGGACAACTCAGCTCTTAAGGAAATATTTTCTAAAGACATAATTTGCCTTCAGGAAACCTGGAAATTAGCGCACAAGTCCTAGCCTGAACACAATGAAAACTGTGCATTTGCCTCTCCCTCTACATCATGGGCACATGCATCGGGAGGTGTCTCAATCCTGGTCCATAAATCTCTTGAGATGGAGGGGTCAATCATGGCACTTTTTCCGGAAGCTTGCATCATGCTCAGGCTTGCAGCAACATCATTCACTGACCAAAAAAGAGCCCGTTGCTAATCTTAGGAAGCATATACATAAATCCGAAGCAACCCAAAAATCAATTAATCACGCTGGAGATTTTATAACTGATTAAGGCTCTACGCCAACAACATCCTGGCAGGAGATTTTAATATGTTTTTGCTTGGGACATCCCACACGTACCCTGGGCAATCTATGGAATATTCTGGAGATTGTGCCAAGTCTCCCTAAGAGAGATAAACCTGGTCAGACATGTGCCTCTGCCTTAAATGCCTTGGATCTACAAACCTGAAATGGAATGGGAAGTAAGGACCTCGGTAATTGACAATATGTGGGTCTCTTCTCAGTATTTCACCCAGATAAGTAACTTTCAGGTTTGCCACTACCCAATTAGCGACCACGCTTTTCTCCTATGCTCCATCCATAGAGATACTTTGAAATTACAGCAATTACAAGTAGCTGGTACAGAAGATGGCACTTGTGGGATACAAAGAATAAAATGGTCTGTGAATCTGACCCTGGGAGATTTGGCAGAATTGAGAAAAGAACTGCAAAGTAAAACATCTTCCTAAAGGTGACAAATTCTAATGAGTAGATTATTGGTAAAATTGCTACACAATCCCCAAACAACATGTAGAGCTCGCTACGCAAATGAAACCAATAATTCTGGACTGAGGCCTTTGAAATGCGATCCAAACAAACTCCGGAGGCTGGTCCATAGAGGTTTTGCCACGGGGAGTGTGCTAATGGAGGTCAGGAAGGCCCGGAAGATGTACAGACAAAAAGCATGGGAGATTGCCATGGCCCAAAAAAAGCACGCATGGGTGGAACTGTACGAGACAACAAAAACAAAAAACCCAACAAAAGTTTGGTCACTTGTTAGGAGAAAATCAAACCAAAACAATGTGAAGAAATTTCCAGCTGTATCAGTTGAGCGGTGGAATCATTATATCCATACAACTCTGATAAATTAGTAGGTAGCCTTGCAACTTCATTTGAAGAGTTTCTGGAGGACACCGGTCCAACTCAAAATACATCATTGTGGTCAGGTGCCACATTTACTACGGATTTATTTTACCATACCTTAGCCTCTTTCAGAGCTGCGGGAGGCCCTGGCCAAAACAGCATCCCCACAAGCATCTTCAGAGACTCTGCAGTAGATTGGGCCAACCTTCTCGAGCCATTCTTTAAAAATTGCCTAATGGAAAATACAGTCCCAGACACTTGGAGAGGCGCCTTGCTGACCCCAATCCATAAAAAGCACCCATGTGATAACCTGGCCAACTTCTGACTTATTGCCCTTCTGGATGTGGACGGCAAATGTTTTGCAAAGATTTTAAATAATGAACTGGAAGAATGGTCCCGCTTCAAGGCCCTTATTCCAATCACCCAATCTGGCTTCAGGTGCGGACATGGAACTGAAGATAATTTGATTATACTCTCTGCGCTCATTAAAATTGCGAACTCCATTAACTCTCAACCTTTATACGTGGCTTCTATTAATTTTAAAACTGCCTTTGATAGAGTGGATAGAGGGAGACTATGGAAAAAGTTGTCGAAGTGGGGCATAGCTGAAGGCCTCTTGGGTGCTATCATGAGCCCATACACTGACACATGGGTAAAAGTAAAAGTAACACCTGATAGAATCACTACCCATAAAATCAAGACCTCCACTGGGAGTGAAACAAGGCTGTATTCTGGCGCCATTGCTGTTTAACCTCTACATGGCAGACATTAACAAAGCATTAGAGGCAGCAAATGCAGTTGCCCCGATGTTTGCAGGGCATCACATACATTGTCTCCAGGATGCAGATGACACTTTACTTTTTGAACATACAGCAGTAGGACTGCAGCGTTCATTGGCTACATCGGTTACTGTGTAGAAATAAGCTTGAAATCAATTATAGCAAAATGACAATAATGGCCTATGGACTGAGAAATAAACGACCGTCTAAAATCAATTTCAGTATAAACAACACAGAGCTCAAACAAGTAACCAGGTTAAAATACTTGTGCATCTATTTTAATTCCCATGGCTCACATGCTACACACTTAGAGCATGTTAAAGTGTCCGCCTTGTTAGTGATAATGAACTTCAAGAGGTAAGCTTCATCATTAAATGGGCCAGATCTCACAGGCTTATGTAGCGTAACTAACGCCAAATTCATACCCACTCTTGCGTATGGAACCTTGATTTTTAATGACAACATTTCTGTCTGGCTGGACAAAGCCCAATTGAGGTGTTACAGATGACGTTTTAACCTTTCTAACGCGGTTCCATCCTCATAAGTTAGCCTGGAATTCAGGCTCTGCAAACAGGTAATAACATAAAAAGCAAGATTCCTGGGATACTACGGAAAGTTGAGCATGGCAGACGCAGGGTCACTAAAAGAAATGATCCTTCGGGGCATCTTTCATAAATCTCTACCATGGGAATGTTACTTGAGGGATACAATGACAGCCTTAGAGAAGCCGATTATTCCACTTCCTAATTTACCATGGGAACGTTACTTGAGGGATACAATGAAAGCCTTAGAGAAGCCGATTATTCCACTTCCTAACTTGTCTGCAAAGCTTTCAGCTAAATTATTGTTAAAATCGGCCAGGATCCAATCAAGGGTCACAGATATCCATGAACTATCGCTGGAGGCTCACGCTAATTTATGTGACCCCCTGTATCAAGAACTAGGGAGAGCCGCGTAGCTAGCCTCCCACATGAAAATATTCATGAAGAGAGAGGTAATGAGACTGAGATGTGGGCTCATCCCTTTAAAGGCCTACAAATTCGGAAGACTAGCTGGGTCAGTTGATCAACAATGTCGGCTATGTAACTGTATGAAGGAAGCTCTAGCACACATGATATGTGTTTGCCCAGTTTTAAAAAATCTGAGCAACTTCTTGCTAAAACTACTGTTTCGAAATCTCAGCATAAGGGATTGCAACATTGCTGTTCTTGCATTCCTGAGCGGTGTGAACCCACACTTAAAAGCCAGGGACATGAAATTTCTTTTGGCCCTCACACCATCAAATTCCTAAGCATTAATGTCTTTTAAATGTGAGAGAGCTTAAGAACTTTTACTTGTCGTTTTTATAATGTCCCATTATTCTACTCTGTCTTCTGGCACTTTATTGAAGTCAGAATTTTTACTTGTTTTTATAATGCATCATTATTCTACTCTGTCTTATGGCACTTTATGGAAATCGCTTTTTCTTTTTTTGGGGGGGCATCACTTGTCATACTTTTTATCTGTCGTTTTTACAATGTCTCACTATTCTACCCTGTTTGTTACATTGTGACAGTTTTTAATAACCTGAAACAACAAAATGTATCTATCTATCTATCTTCCTTCTGCTGCCTTCATGAACCAGGACCTGGGAAAGCAGGGAATCACAGTGAAAGCTTGGAGAAGCAGATTCTGTTCATGGCTGCCCATAACACAATGGTGTGCCATTAGTGTTTGAAGACTCACTCTAAATGTGGTGCATGCTATTTTCACCAATGTGTAAGGGGCACCTCCAACGTCTGAAGCATTTCAGGAAGCCAAAGATAACAATGTGTTACAATCATCATAACCAAACTGTCCTCTTTTTCTCTTTTTTTTGCAGCAACCCTGGTGCTTTGAACTTTGTATCCTGGACAGCTGAAAATATTGGGCTGGCACAAAAGGCAACAAAGGAAACATGTCAGAATATTGTACTGATGCCTTTCAATGTAAGTTCTTCTATTTTCTGGTCAGGAAGGAGAGAGCTTGCATGATGTGTATTAGAGGGACAGAGTTATTGTATAGTATGAGGTGTAGAATTGTGACTAGTGCATGAGCTTTTAAGATGTGCATGTTGAGTACCATGCTGTGGACTCAACCACCTCTTCACCTGAAAACCAATGTGGGATCACACTGCTTCACCCCCCAGCAGGTTCGCCCCTAAGCATTATGGTGAATGTAGTTCGCCAAGCGTGTGTACTTGCAAATTTTTTTCGAGTATTTCACCAGGTTGGTGTAGATTAGTGCTGGCCATCGCTATACATGTGTTTCTGGATTCGTATCCGTCGTCAGTAGAGATTAGGCGTTCAAGTATTTGGGGTTGCTGAGCAGGCTGCCAAAGAGTTCTTGAGTCACAGTACCTCTCAAGGCGCGCAGGTGCCTCTCCACGAGCTCGTCAGCTCAAGCGGCTCGAGGGAGCCTTCTAAACAGGAAACCAATGTGGGATCACACTGCTTCACCCCCCAGCAGGTTCGCCCCTAAGCATTATGGTGAATGCAGTTCGCCAAGCGTGTGTACTTGCAAAAGTTTTTTGAGTATTTCACCAGGTTGGTGCAGATTAGTGCTGGCCATCTCTATACACGTGTTTCAGGATTCTTATCCGTCGTCAGTAGAGATTAGGCGTTCAAGTATTTGGGGTTGCTGAGCAGGCTGCCAAAGTGTTCTCGGGTCACAATACCTCTCAAGGCATGCAGGTGCCTCTCCACGAGCTCGTCAGCTCAAGCGGCTCGAGGGAGCCTTTTAAACAGGAAACCAATGTGGGATCACACTGCTTCACCCCCCGGCAGGTTCACCCCCAAGCATTATGGTGAATGCAGTTCGCCAAGCGTGTGTACTTGCAAACGTTTTTCGAGTATTTCACCAGGTTGGTGCAGATTAGTGCTGGCCATCTCTATACACGTGTTTCTGGATTCTTATCCGTCGTCAGTAGAGATTAGGCATTCAAGTATTTGGGGTTGCTGAGCAGGCTGCCAAAGTGTTCTCGGGTCACAGTACCTCTCAAGGCGCGCAGGTGCCTCTCCACGAGCTCGTCAGCTCAAGCGGCTCGAGGGAGCCTATTAAACAGGAAACCAATGTGGGATCACACTGCTTCACCCCCCAGCAGGTTCGCCCCTAAGCAATATGGTGAATGCAGTTCACCAAGCGTGTGTACTTGCAAATGTTTTTCGAGTATTTCACCAGGTTGGTGCAGATTAGTGCTGGCCATCTCTATACACGTGTTTCTGGATTCTTATCCGTCGTCAGTAGAGATTAGGCATTCAAGTATTTGGGGTTGCTGAGCAGGCTGCCAAAGTGTTCTCGGGTCACAGTACCTCTCCAAGGCGCGCAGGTGCCTCTCCACGAGCTCGTCAGCTCAAGCGGCTCGAGGGAGCCTATTAAACAGGAAACCAATGTGGGATCACACTGCTTCACCCCCCAGCAGGTTCGCCCCTAAGCATTATGGTGAATGTAGTTCGCCAAGCGTGTGTACTTGCAAAAATTTTTCGAGTATTTCACCAGGTTGGTGCAGATTAGTGCTGGCCATCTCTATACACGTGTTTCTGGATTCTTATCCGCCGTCAGTAGAGATTAGGCGTTCAAGTATTTGGGGTTGCTGAGCAGGCTGCCAAAGTGTTCTCGGGTCATAGTACCTCTCAAGGCGCGCAGGTGCCTCTCCACGAGCTCGTCAGCTCAAGCGGCTCGAGGGAGCCTTTTAAACAGGAAACCAATGTGGGATCACACTGCTTCACCCCCCAGCAGGTTCGCCCCTAAGCATTATGGTGAATGCAGTTCGCCAAGCGTGTGTACTTGCAAACCTGTTTCGAGTATTTCACCAGGTTGGTGCAGATTAGTGCTGGCCATCTCTATACACGTGTTTCTGGATTCTTATCCGTCGTCAGTAGAGATTAGGCGTTCAAGTATTTCGGGTTGCTGAGCAGGCTGCCAAAGTGTTCTTGTGTCACAGTACCTCTCAAGGAGCGCAGGTGCCTCTCCACGAGCTCCTCAGCTCAAGCGGCTCGAGGGAGCCTTTTAAACAGGAAACCAATGTGGGATCACACTGCTTCACCCCCCAGCACGTTCGCCCCTAAGCATTATGGTGAATACAGTTCGCCAAGCGTGTGTACTTGCAAACGTTTTTCGAGTATTTCACCAGGTTGGTGCAGATTAGTGCTGGCCATCTCTATACACGTGTTTCTGGATTCTTATCCGTCGTCAGTAGAGATTAGGCGTTGATAAGACACCGGACAGCCACACAGCCCACAAAGACGCCATCCGTAACCACCACCACCTCATCAGGTCCGCCAAGAGAATCTCCTTCAAAGACCGCCTCGACAACAACGCACACAACAGCAAGGAGCTTTTCAACATCGTGAAGGAACTCTCCAATCCCAGCTCCAACACCAACGACATCCCGCCGTCGCAACCCCTGTGCTATTCCCTCGCCACCTTCTTTCACCGCAAGATCGCCGACATCCATGACAGCTTCAACACCCAGACAGCCCCAACTAAGATCGATGCACCAGACCCGCCACACACCATCGACCATGACCCCCTGCCAGCCTGGGCCAGCGTGAACATCGAGGACACCATCAAGACCATGAGCACAATACACTCCGGCTCCCCGTCAGACCCTTTCCCGCACCACATCTTCAACAAAGCCAGCAGCTCCATCGCACCCCACCTGTGCAACATCATCAATCTCTCCTTCGAGACCGCGACCTTCCCAGAGAGCTGGAAACACGCAGAGATCAACGCCCTACTCAAAAAACCCAAGGCGGACCCGAGAGACCTCAAGAACTTCCGGCCCATCTCTCTGCTTCCGTTCCCAGCCAAGGTCATCGAGAAGATCGTCAACAAACAGCTAACCCGATACCTCGAAGAAAACAGCATCCTGGACCCATCCCAATCAGGGTTCCGCAGCAACCACAGCACTGAGACTGCCCTCATCGCCGCCACCGACGACATCAGGATCCTGCTGGACAATGGTGAGACCGCAGCCCTCATCCTGCTGGACCTCTCCGCCGCCTTTGACACTGTCTGCTACCGCACTCTACGCGCACGCCTCCACGACGCAGGGATCCGAGACAAGGCCCTGGAATGGACCACCTCCTTCCTCGACGGCAGAACCCAGAGAGTCCGCCTCCCACCTTTCCGATCCGAAGCCTCCGAGATCATCTGCGGCGTACCCCAAGGCTCCTCCCTCAGCCCAACACTGTTCAACATCTACATGGCCCCGCTCGCACGCATCGCCAGACAACACGACCTCAACATTATCTCCTACGCCGACGACACTCAACTGATGCTCTCCCTCACCAAGGACCCCCTCGCCGCCAAAGCCAATCTCCATGAAGGAATGAAGGCCGTCGCCGATTGGATGAAGATCAGCCGACTAAAGCTGAACACGGACAAAACGGAGGTCCTCATCCTCGGCTCCAACCCCTCAGCCTGGGACGACTCCTGGTGGCCAACGACGCTGGGAGCAGCACCGACACCCACCGACCACGCACGCAACCTGGGAGTCATCCTCGACTCAACGCTCTCCATGGCCAAGCAAGTCAACGCAGTCTCCTCCTCCTGCTTCAACACCCTCCGCATGCTTCGCAAGATCTACAGGTGGATCCCGACAGACACAAGAAGAACAGTCACCCAGGCCCTCGTCAGTAGCAGACTGGACTATGGGAACGCCCTCTACGCGGGAGCCCCGGCCAAGCTCATCAAGCGACTGCAACGCATACAAAACGCCTCCGCACGCCTGATCCTCGACGTACCACGCCACAGCCACATCACCCCCCACTTGAGGAACCTGCACTGGCTCCCCGTCGACAGGAGGATCACCTTCAAACTCCTCATCCACGCACACAAGGCACTCCACAAAACTGGCCCAGCCTACCTCAACAGATGACTCTTCTTCTACGTCCCCAACCGCCAGCTCCGCTCCGCCGACCTCTCCCTCGCCACCGTCCCTCGCATTCGAAGAACAACCACCGGCAGCAGATCCTTCTCACACCTCGCCGCCAAGACCTGGAACACCCTTCCACTAAGCCTACGACAGACCCAAGACCTGCTGACCTTCAGGAGGCTACTCAAGACCTGGCTGTTCGACCAGTAGCAGCATCCCCTCCCCCTTCCCTCTCCCCAGCGCCTTGAGACCCTCGCGGGTAAGTAGTGCGCTCTACAAATTCTGTGATTGATTGATTGATTGATAGGCGTTCAAGTATTTTGGGTTGCTGAGCAGGCTGCCAAAGTGTTCTCGGGTCACAGTACCTCTCAAGGCGCGCAGGTGCCTCTCCACGAGCTTGTCAGCTCAAGCGGCTCGAGGGAGCCTTTTAAACAGGAAAGCAATGTGGGATCACACTGCGTCACCCCCCAGCAGGTTCGCCCCTAAGCATTATGGTGAATGCAGTTCGCCAAGCGTATGTACTTGCAAAAGTTTTTCGAGTATTTCACCAGGTTGGTGCAGATTAGTGCTGGCCATCTCTATACACGTGTTTCTGGATTCTTATCCGTCGTCAGTAGAGATTAGGCGTTCAAGTATTTGGGGTTCCTGAGCAGCCTGCCAAAGTGTTCTCGGGTCACAGTACCTCTCAAGGCACGCAGGTGCCTCTCCATGAGCTCGTCTGCTCAAGCGGCTCGAGGGAGCTTTTTAAACAGGAAACCAATGTGGGATCACACTGCTTCACCCCCCAGCAGGTTCGCCCCTAAGCATTATGGTGAATGCAGTTCGCCAAGCGTGTGTACTTGCAAATGTTTCTCGAGTATTTCACCAGGTTGGTGCAGAATAGTGCTGGCCATCTCTATACACGTGTGTTGGAAACGGGGTTACCGAGTCCGTCACTGTAGCATGGCGCGAGGCGGGAAAGCACGCGAAGGCAATGTGTAAGGCAGTTGTGCAGCACACTCTTACTTTGACTCAGGAATGCGGACGCAATAACAGGACACCACACCAGGCTTGTGTATTTAAAATCAAGATCTTTTATATAAATCAAGGTAGCATCAGATGATGCAGATTAATTCAGATCTACATTTAAAATCATTGCATTACTCAACTGGTGCACATTCTTATTAAAGCATCATAGCTCATCAACATTGTAGGCCACTTAAAGGCCGCAGGAATCATCTCCTAAACGTAGCACCAATAATGATCACAAGGTGCATTAATAAAACATGGGCCTAAACATGCAGTTCACTTCAAGCATATTCAATTACTTAAAAGAAGGCTTTTCACGTTACATTTCAAACAGGGCCTGCAATAATCTAGGCGCACCCACATTCAGTACAGTGGGCGTCGCAACTCCAGTACACCTGTAACATAAAACACTTCAACTCTTGGCGGTGTACACTTCAGCTCAATTCAATTAATCACTTTCCCCCTTTAGTAAAGACTTTGCAGTTATAAGCATAGGCCTAGGCAGTAATTACAGTAGGTGTCATCATTAAATTAATAAACAATGTGGGGAACCCCTCAACATGTCCTGTATTCTGGGGCTTCTGTGTCCCTCAGGGGTTAATTTCAGGCCAGGCCCACTCCTCTCCGGGGCCTCGCCTCATGGGGAAAGTTACACAGGTTAATTCAAGGGTTAATGGTGGCCCCCGGCCCCCAGTGGCGTCTCTGCGGGCCCTAGGGGCCTCCTGGGCTCACCTGATGTGTCGGTCGTTGGTCGCGCTTCCTTGCGACTGGCGATCTCCCGGGCCGGCCCGTGTTCTGAAGGGCGGGGCCCGGTCGGGGTGCCTCGGCCTTCTGGCCGGAATTGCGGGTCGTTGCGGGGGCCGGTATCACCCTCCTCCGGCCCCCGGGATCGGGTAAGTGGATTGCAGGATTTGCGGGATTTCGGGAAGGGGAGCGGGAGCCGGCAGTCCTCTCCGGCCAGCTCCCCGTCTCCCTCTGCACGTCCGGAGCTCTTCCTCGGCCTCCGTCGGCGCTGGGGGCGTGGCGGGAGCCGGAGCCCAATCCCTGCTCGGCCTTCCCTGGGGCGCGGCCGGCGTCCCCGGTTGCCCAGCAACGGTGTCGGCGGGGCCTGGAGGCCTTGCGGGTCGCGCTAGGCCGCGGCTTCCTCACGCGGCCCCCTTGGGCTGCGGCGGTGATTCCTTCGGCCGCGACTTCGGCGGTGGGGCCCCGGGCCCGGCGGTGATCTCTTGGGGGCAATTTGTAGGCTTCGGTGAGGGCGCGGACGGCGCACCTCACCACACTCACTCGAGGGGCCTCCCTCACCACAGCACTTCCTTCGGTGAGGGCGCGGACGGCGCACCTCACCACACGGCCTCGAGGAGGGCTTCCCTCACCGCAGCACTTCCTTCGGTGAGGGCGCGGACGGCGCACCTCACCACACGGCCTCGAGGAGGGCTTCCCTCACCGCAGCACTTCTCCTCACGCGGCCGCGGCGGTGAGTCACTCACGAGGTCAGTGACCTGAGGGGGGGCAGTTTCTCCCTCTTGGAGACATAGCGCGGGGCGCACCAGCAGCCTGTGGGCAGGGCTGACTGGAAAGGTTCTTGGGGGCAGCCCAGCAGCAGGCAAGAGTTGATAGGGGGTGAAGGTCTAGCGCTTCAGGGCACGGCGCTTTACCTTGTGATCCCCCGTTTGGCAGTTCAGGTTTCAGGCCTTGCTGGACGGTCAGGCCTCCCCAAATTAAGGTTTCTTGCGGCTGTTCCAGATTGGTTGCTTCTTAGGAGTTTCTTGTCAGGAGTTTCTTGTCAGAAGTTTCTTATTATGAGTTTCTTGTCAAAAGTTTCTTGTCAGAAGTTTCTTCTTATGACGGGGGGAATGAGTTGGTGGTTCTGGGAGTGCTTGATGTTACTTCCCAGCACGCTGAAGGTGGTTCCCTGGGTCCCCTCACGCTGGGCAAGGTCAGTGGGTGGTGGGCGTTCCTCAGCTAACTTACTACAGCAGGGCCTAAGCCTTGTCAGCAGCAATAGTGTAGGTCTCCCCTAGGCCCTAAAGCCTGTACTCCGGCAGAGGTTCTCCCAGGATCAGTGGTGCCCCAACTGACTAAAAGATTTCCCTCCA
The DNA here is from genome assembly GCA_963921515.1 of Calotriton arnoldi. Taxonomy (NCBI): domain Eukaryota; kingdom Metazoa; phylum Chordata; class Amphibia; order Caudata; family Salamandridae; genus Calotriton; species Calotriton arnoldi. Next base: position 464,477 of record CAWUFW010002493.1, on the reverse strand, counting down.
AGCCTCTTATACCCCTAGGTCAGGTGACCCTCCTAAAGGCGGCAAAACATAACTCCTCCCACAGCCTGGAAGGTTCTGGAACCTTCTACATGTCTGGCTATGTGGCCCAGAGGCGGGGACGGAATGGATACTGTATCCCTATGTCCCAGCCTGACCCTGGCTACTAGTGTGTATGTGTGCAAGGCCCCTCTGCTGTAGCAGGGGCCTGTGGCAGCCATCTTGAGTGAGAGAGCACCTGCACCTCAGCACTGGTTAGCAGTGGCAAGGCGCCAGGAGACGTAGGTCCAGTAAAAAGACGGTGGCAAAAATGAGGCGCAAAAGGAAAAAAAACAGGGCAAGACCACCCTAGGGCTGACAGGTCTAACACGCGTCCCCCCCAGCCGAAAGAGGGGAGAGCTTCCCAACCTCTAGGGAGTTCTCGTCGCTAAGGCGGAAAAACCGGGAGAGACCGTCAGCGTTGGCGTGGTCTACACCGGGTCGATGTTCCACCCGAAAGTCCATCCCCTGGAGGGAAATGGACCACCTCAACAATTTGGGGTTTTCGCCTCTCATCTGCATGAGCCAGCGAAGGGGTCTGTGGTCGGTCTGGATCAGGAAGTGACAACCAAAAAGGTATGGCCTCAACTTCTTTACAGCCCAAACCACGGCAAAGGCTTCTCGTTCGATGGTACTCCACCGCTGTTCCCGGGGGAGTAGTCTTCGGGAAATGAAGGCCACTGGCTGGTCTTGGCCATCGTCATTCAGCTGCGGGAGCACAGCTCCTATTCCATGCTCAGAAGCGTCTGTCTGCACGATAAATTCCCGTCCAAAGTCTGGAGTCCTGAGCACCGGTGCGGTGCACATTGCACGTTTGAGGGTTTCAAAGGCTTCCTGGCAGGCAGCCGTCCAGATGACTCTGCGTGGCTGCTTCTTTGAAGTCAATTCCGTCAATGGGCCCACGATGGTTCCATATCCCTTGACGAACCGGCGGTAGTATCCTGTGAGGCCGAGAAAAGCTCGGACCTCGGTTTGGGTCTTGGGGGGCTCCCAGGCCAAGATGGTCTCGATCTTGGCTTGGAGGGGTTGCACCTTACCTCCGCCCACCAGATGTCCCAGGTACACGACAGATCCCTGTCCAATCTGGCACTTGCTGGCCTTGATGGTTAGACCAGCCCGTTGCAGAGCCTGTAGCACCTCCTGGAGATGCTCCAGATGGTCCTCTCAGCTGCTACTGAAGACAGCTATGTCATCCAGGTAGGCAGCAGAGAAGGCCTCTAGGCCAGACAGCACCTGGTTCACCAACCGCTGGAAAGTGGCTGGAGCATTTTTCAACCCGAAGGGCATCACCCGAAATTGAAAGTGGCCCTCGGGGGTGGAGAACGCAGTCTTCTCCCTTGCTCCTTCCGCCATGGCAATCTGCCAATAGCCTGACGTCAAATCAATGGTACTCAAATACCGGGCTGCTCCCAGCCGGTCAATGAGCTCATCCGCCCGAGGGATCGGGTGAGCGTCGGTCTTTGTGACTGAGTTGAGTCCACGGTAATCCACACAGAACTGAAGTTCTGGTGTGGTGCCCGGTGGGGCCGCTTTCGGCACCAACACCACCGGACTAGCCCAAGGGCTACTGGAAGGCTCAATCACCCCCAGTTCTAGCATCTTGGTAACCTCACCCTGGATACTAGCCTTGACTTTATCGGACAGCCGGTAAGACTTGGTTTTTACGGGCGGACTGTCCCCTGTGTCCACATCATGGGTACACAGGTGCGTGATCCCAGGCGTGAGGGAGAACAACGAGGAGACTGCCCCAAGACCTGGCGGCAGTCCCTCTGTTGCTCTGGGGTTAAGGATGGGGCGAGGACCACTCCCTCTACCGAACCATCCTTCTCATGGGCCGCCAGAAGGTCTGGAAGAGGCTCACTCTCCTCCTCCTCACTTCCATCTGTTATCATCAGGAGAGTGAGCTCTGAACGCTCCTGGTGTGGCTTCAGGCGGTTGACGTGGAACACCCTGTGGGGTTGACGGGGGGTCTTCACATCGACGACATACGTGGTCTGGCCTCTTCTTTCCAAGATCTCAAACGGTCCAGTCCACCGGTCCTGGAGGGCGCTAAGCTCTCCTGGCTCCATGACCCACACCTTCTGTCCAGCGTCCAACTCTACCGTCCGAGCGTTCCGGTCATACCAGGTCTTCATGACGGCCTGACTAGCCTCTAGGTTGTCCGAGGCTTCCTTCCACAGCTTGGCCACTTGGCTGCGGAATGCCAGCATATAGCTGACCACATCACGGGGAAGCTTCGAGGAAGACTTCTCCCACCCCTCCTTGACAAGACTGAGGGGCCCCTGAACGGGGTGGCCATAGAGCAGCTCAAAGGGGCTGAAACCGACCCCCTTCTGCGGCACCTCTCGGTAGGAGAAGAGCAGACAGGGTAAGAGGACGTCCCACTTCCTTCTCAAGTCCTCGGGTAGGCTCCTGATCATCCCCTTCAAGGTTTTGTTAAAGCGCTCCACGAGCCCGTTCGTCTGGGGGTGGTAAGGAGTGGAGAACCGGTAGGTCACTCCACACTCCTTCCACATGGCCTGCATGTAGGCCGACATGAAATTCGTGCCCCTATCTGACACCACGACATTGGGGAATCCCACTCGGGTAAAAATCCCCATCAGGGCCCGCGCCACCACCGGTGCAGTGATGGTCCTCAGAGGGATTGCCTCTGGGTACCGGGTGCCGTGGTCTACCAGCACCAAAATGAACCTATGTCCCGCAGAAGTCGGCGGGTCCAATGGCCCGACAATGTCAATCCCTACCCGCTCAAAAGGGGTATCGACAACTGGGAGAGGTTCTAGAGGGACCTTCACTTTAGTCCCTGTCTTGCCGCTCGCTTGGCAAGTGGTGCAAGTCTTGCAAAAAGTGTCAGAAGTGACGCGCATCCTGGGTCAGTAAAAATGTGGGACCAGACGCGCAAACGTCTTGTCTTGGCCCAGGTGTCCTGCTAGTGGTATTTTGTGTGCCAACTCTAGCAGAAAGGCTCGGTAGCATTGGGGGACCACTACGGCCCTTGATGACCCATGCACTGGAGCCTTAGGCTCACTGTAGAGGAGACCATCCTCCCAGTAGACATGGTAGTTACCAGTCTCGGTTCCAGCTGCTTGGGCTTCGCCCTGTTGCCGCATGCCTTCAAGCGTAGGGCACTCCTTCTGCGCCCGGCAAAATTCCTCCCGGGTAGGCCCTCCTTCCACCTGCCACTCTGCAGGGGTCGGCAGGTCCCCCACGGGAACACCAACCACCTCAGCGGACTCCGGGGTCACCTCCGCGGGCTCCCCATCCATCTCACTGGGTGTCTCCTCCTGGACATCTCCTCGTCCAGCAGTGGGCTGGGCCATTATTTCGAGCTGAGTTCCTTGTCGGGCAGCCATGGACCGCGTGACGACGCAAGTCCATCCTGGTAATCCCAACATCTCAGCATGGGCATTGAACTCTACCTCCCTCCAGGCAGTATGTTCTAAGTCCTTACCCAGCAGACAGTCAACTGGCATGGCAGGGCTCACCGCAACCTTCGACAGACCTGATACTCCTCCCCACTCAAAGGGAACTTGGGCCACGGGGTAATGACCCAGGCTATTATCAGCCATAACAACCGGGTGGAATACCTCAGGAATCACCTGCTCTGGGGACACCAGCTGACGTCTCACCATCGTCATGCTGGCACCTGTGTCCCTCAGAGCCTCCACCTCCTCCCCGTTCACCAGGACCCTCTGCCGATACTTGGCAGTGTTCGCGGGTACCTGAACCCGTGGGATGATCTCTCTATCCCCCAGGGAAACTAAGGTCAAGCCTGTCCACTCACCTCCCCTACCTAGGGACAACTCCTCCCCAAGCGCTACACTGGCCACCCCGGGGCTCTTACCTCCTGTGGGGGCTGGGGTTCTCTTGCGACACTGGGGATCCCCCTTGTAGTGTCCAACCTCCCCGCACTCGTAGCACCGGACAGTTCTGGGCTGCTGACTCCTGTCAGGATAAGTGGGTTTCTGGAATCCAGATTGGGATGGGGAACCTACCCCTCTCCCAGGCGGTCTATTTTGGGGGCCTTTAAAGAACTCCCTCTTTTTATCTCTCCCTCTTTCTTCTGGGGAGCCCCTGTCCACCTTTCAGGGGTCCGCCCCAGCTCCCTTGTGGGACACCCGAGTGCTGACCCATGTGTCTGCCTCCTCTGCAAGCTCCCTAGGATTGGTCAGCTTGCGGTCCACCAAGTACTGGCGCAGCTCCGGAAAACATTTCTCTAGGAGGTGATCTCTCAAGAACAGGTCGTACAGCCCTTTGTAATTATCAACGTTGCTGCCACGCACCCAACCCTCCAATGCCTTCCGGGCATAATCAAAAAAATCCACCCAGTTTTGTGTGTGAAGCTTGTGGCTGTTGCTGAACTTTTGGCGGTACTTCTCTGGGGTGAGGCCAAACTTCTTGAGCAGGGCCTCCTTCATGATAGGGTAGTTGGTCTGATCCCCCTTATCCAAGGTTAAAAGTGTGTCCCTTACTGGTGGAGGTATGTACCTGTAAAGACCTCCCCCCCAGTAGCTCTCAGGAACTCTATGGGCCACCAAAGCCACCTCGTACGCCGCCAACCACTTATCGATGTCATCTCCTACCCTAAAACTGGCTATCACCTCTCTTGGTAGATAAAATTTGGGCTCCTGTGGAACCCCAGCAGGTACGCTGCCACCATTCACTTTGCCCTGCATCTCCATCTGCAAGGCTCGGAGCTCTAGTTCCTTCAGGCTAAGCTCATGCGCAAGCTTCCTTTCCTCCATGGCTAGCCTTGCCTGTTCTCCTTCTCTTTTCATCCTAGCAAGTTCTAATGTTAATCGCCTCTCCTCCCTCCTGTCCTCAAATTCCTCTGCCGACAAACTCCCCCTGACGCACTACTGCCTGCCCTGGAACGTCTTCCTGGCAACACATTCTCGCTAACATCAATGTGCAGTAGGTCCAGTTCTCCTGGGTTGTCTGCCTCCCCCTGCTCCTCGTCCCCTCTTCCCTCTGGGTGGGCCATTACCCATGCCCTCAAAGCTTTCTGAAGCACTTCCTTTCTGGCGCCTCGCTTGACGGCCACCCCCCTCTCTAGGCAGAACTCCTTGAGCTGTGTCACCGTATACCTTTCTAGGTTGGTCAACTCAAACTCCATCCTCCTAGGTGGGGCCCCAGACAATTTAGGGAAAGGGTTCTAGACTGTAGGTAGCAGGTCTAACGCAGGAATGTACACAATCGGTAATCATAAAAGAATTCCTAGCTCTTGCATTTCAATAGGTGTCCAATTGCGGCGCACACTGAGTCACTGTAGGGTGCTGCACAAACACCAGTCCTTATCCCACCGCTGAACACCAATGTTGGAAACGGGGTTACCGAGTCCGTCACGGTAGCATGGCGCGAGGCGGGAAAGCACGCGAAGGCAATGTGTAAGGCAGTTGTGCAGCACACACTTACTTTGACTCAGGAATGCGGATGCAATAACAGGACACCACACCAGGCTTGTGTATTTAAAATCAAGATCTTTTATATAAATCAAGGTAGCATCAGATGATGCAGATTAATTCAGATCTACATTTAAAATCATTGCATTACTCAACTGGTGCACATTCTTATTAAAGCATCATAGCTCATCAACATTGTAGGCCACTAAAAGGCCGCAGGAATCATCTCCTAAACGTAGCACCAATAATGATCACAAGGTGCATTAATAAAACATGGGCCTAAACATGCAGTTCACTTCAAGCATATTCAATTACTTAAAAGAAGGCTTTTCACGTTACATTTCAAACAGGGCCTGCATTAATCTAGGCGCACCCACATTCAGTACAGTGGGCGTCGCAACTCCAGTACACCTGTAACATAAAACACTTCAACTCTTGGCGGTGTACACTTCAGCTCAATTCAATTAATCACTTTCCCCCTTTAGTACAGACTTTGCAGTTATAAGCATAGGCCTAGGCAGTAATTACAGTAGGCGTCATCATTAAATTAATAAACAATGTGGGGAACCCCTCAACATGTCCTGTATTCTGGGGCTTCTGTGTCCCTCAGGGGTTAATTGCAGGCCAGGCCCACTCCTCTCCGGGGCCTCGCCTCATGGGGAAAGTTACACAGGTTAATTCAAGGGTTAATGGTGGCCCCCGGCCCCCAGTGGCGTCTCTGCGGGCCCTGGGGCCTCCTGGGCTCACCTGATGTGTCGGTCGTTGGTCGCGCTTCCTTGCGACTGGCGATCTCCCGGGCCGGCCCGTGTTCTGAAGGGCGGGCCCGGTCGGGGTGCCTCGGCCTTCTGGCCGGAATTGCGGGTCGTTGCGGGGGCCGGTATCACCCTCCTCCGGCCCCCGGGATCGGGTAAGTGGATTGCGAGATTTGCGGGATTTCGGGAAGGGGGGCGGGAGCCGGCAGTCCTCTCCGGCCGGCTCCCCATCTCCCTCTGCACGTCCAGAGCTCTTCCTCGGCCTCCGTCGGCGCTGGGGGCGTGGGGGAGCCGGCGCCCAATTGCTGCGGGGCCTTCCCGGGGGCGCGGCCGGCGTCCCCGGTTGCCCAGCAACGGTGTCGGCGGGGCCTGGAGGCCTCGCGGGTCGCGCTAGGCCGCGGCTTCCTCACGCGGCCCCCTTGGGCTGCGGCGGTGATTCCTTCGGCCGCGACTTCGGCGGTGGGGCCCCGGGCCCAGCGGTGATCTCTTGGGGGCAATTTGTAGGCTTCGGTGAGGGCGCGGACGGCGCACCTCACCACACTCACTCGAGGGGCATCCCTCACCACAGCACTTCCTTCGGTGAGGGCGCGGACGGCGCACCTCACCACACGGCCTCGAGGAGGGCTTCCCTCACTGCAGCACTTCCTTCGGTGAGGGCGCGGACGGTGCACCTCACCACACGGCCTCGAGGAGGGCTTCCCTCACCGCAGCACTTCTCCTCACGCGGCGGCGGCCGCGGCGGTGAGTCACTCATGAGGTCAGTGACCTGAGGGGGGGCAGTTTCTCCCTCTTGGAGACATAGCGCGGGGCGCACCAGCAGCCTGTGGGCAGGGCTGACTGGAAAGGTTCTTGGGGGCAGCCCAGCAGCAGGCAAGAGTTGATAGGGGGTGAAGGTCTAGCGCTTCAGGGCACGGCACTTTACCTGGTGATCCCCAGTTTGGCAGTTCAGGTTTCAGGCCTTGCTGGATGGTCAGGCCTCCCCAAATTAAGGTTTCTTGCGGCTGTTCCAGATTGGTTGCTTCTTAGGAGTTTCTTGTCAGGAGTTTCTTGTCAGAAGTTTCTTATTATGAGTTTCTTGTCAAAAGTTTCTTGTCAGAAGTTTCTTCTTATGAGGGGGGGAATGAGTTGGTGGTTCTGGGAGTGCTTGAAGTTACTTCCCAGCACGCTGAAGGTGGTTCCCTGGGTCCCCTCACGCTGGGCAAGGTCAGTGGTTGGTGGGCGTTCCTCAGCTAACTTACTACAGCAGGGCCTAAGCCTTGTCAGCAGCAGTAGTGTAGGTCTCCCCCCTAGGCCCTAAAGCCTGTACTCCGGCAGAGGTTCTCCCAGGATCAGTGGTGCCCCAACTGACTAAAAGATTTCCCTCCAAGCCTCTTATACCCCTAGGTCAGGTGACCCTCCTAAAGGCGGCAAAACATAACTCCTCCCACAGCCTGGAAGGTTCTGGAACCTTCTACATGTCTGGTTATGTGGCCCAGAGGCGGGGACGGAATGGATACTGTATCCCTATGTCCCAGCCTGACCCTGGCTACTAGTGTGTATGTGTGCAAGGCCCCTCTGCTGTAGCAGGGGCCTGTGGCAGCCATCTTGAGTGAGAGAGCACCTGCACCTCAGCACTGGTTAGCAGTGGCAAGGCGCCCGGAGACCTAGGTCCAGTAAAAATACGGTGGCAAAAATCAGGGGCAAAAGGAAAAAAAAACAGGGCAAAACCACCCTAGGGCTGACAGGTCTAACAACGTGTTTCTGGATTCTTATCCCTCGTCAGTAGAGATTAGGCGTTCAAGTATTTGGGGTTGCTGAGCAGGCTGCCAAAGTGTTCTCGGGTCACAGTACCTCTCAAGGCGTGCAGGTGCCTCTCCACGAGCTCATCAGCTCAAGCGGCTCGAGGGAGCCTATTAAACAGGAAACCAATGTGGGATCACACTGCTTCACCCCCCAGCAGGTTCGCCCCTAAGCAATATGGTGAATGCAGTTCACCAAGCGTGTGTACTTGCAAAAGTTTTTCGAGTATTTCACCAGGTTGGTGCAGATTAGTGCTGGCCATCTCTATACACGTGTTTCTGGATTCTTATCCGTCATCAGTAGAGATTAGGCGTTCAAGTATTTTGGGTTGCTGAGCAGGCTGCCAAAGTGTTCTCTGGTCACAGTACCTCTCAATGCGCGCAGGTGCCTCTCCACGAGCTCGTCAGCTCAAGCGGCTCGAGGGAGCCTTTTAAACAGGAAACCAATGTGGGATCACACTGCTTCACCCCCCAGCAGGTTCGCCCCTAAACATTATGGTGAATGTAGTTCGCCAAGCGTGTGTACTTGCAAACATTTTTCGAGTATTTCACCAGTTTGGTGCAGATTAGTGCTGGCCATCTCTATACACGTGTTTCTGGATTCTTATCCGCCGTCAGTAGAGATTAGGCGTTCAAGTATTTGGGGTTGCTGAGCAGGCTGCCAAAGTGTTCTCGGGTCATAGTACCTCTCAAGGCGTGCAGGTGCCTCTCCACGAGCTCGTCAGTTCAAGCGGCTCGAGGGAGCCTTTTAAATAGGAAACCAATGTGGGATCACACTGCTTCATCCCCCAGCAGGTTCGCCCCTAAGCATTATGGTGAATGCAGTTCGCCAAGCGTGTGTACTTGCAAACCTTTTTCGAGTATTTCACCAGGTTGGTGCAGATTAGTGCTGGCCATCTCTATACACGTGTTTCTGGATTCTTATCCGTCGTCAGTAGAGATTAGGCGTTCAAGTATTTCGGGTTGCTGAGCAGGCTGCCAAAGTGTTCTTGTGTCACAGTACCTCTCAAGGAGCGCAGGTGCCTCTCCACGAGCTCCTCAGCTCAAGCGGCTCGAGGGAGCCTTTTAAACAGGAAACCAATGTGGGATCACACTGCTTCACCCCCCAGCACGTTCGCCCCTAAGCATTATGGTGAATACAGTTCGCCAAGCGTGTGTACTTGCAAACGTTTTTCGAGTATTTCACCAGGTTGGTGCAGATTAGTGCTGGCCATCTCTATACACGTGTTTCTGGATTCTTATCCGTCGTCAGTAGAGATTAGGCGTTCAAGTATTTGGGGTTGCTGAGCAGGCTGCCAAAGTGTTCTCGGGTCACAGTACCTCCAAGGCGCGTAGGTGACTCTCCACGAGCTAGTCAGCTCAAGCGGCTCGAGGGAGCCTTTTAAACAGGAAACCAATGTGGGATCACACTGCTTCACCCCCCAGCAGGTTCGCCCCTAAGCATTATGGTGAATGCAGTTCGCCAAGCGTGTGTACTTGCAAATGTTTTTTGAGTATTTCACCAGGTTGGTGCAGATTAGTGCTGGCCATCTCTGTACACGTGTTTCTGGATTCTTATCCGTCGTCAGTAGAGAATAGGCGATCAAGTATTTGGGGTTGCTGAGCAGGCTGCCAAAGTGTTCTCGGGTCACAGTACCTCTCAAGGCGCGCAGGTGCCTCTCCACGAGCTCATCAGCTCAAGCGGCTCGAGGGAGCCTTTTAAACAGGAAACCAATGTGGGATCACACTGCTTCACCCCCCAGCAGGTTCGCCCCTAAGCATTATGGTGAATGCAGTTCGCCAAGCGTGTGTACTTGCAAATGTTATTCGAGTATTTCACCAGGTTGGTGCAGATTAGTGCTGGCCATCTCTATACATGTGTTTCTGTATTCTTATCCGTCGTCAGTAGAGATTAGGCGTTCAAGTATTTGGGGTTGCTGAGCAGGCTGCCAAAGTGTTCTCGGGTCACAGTACCTCTCAAGGCGCGCAGGTGCCTCTCCACGAGCTCGTCAGCTCAAGCGGCTCGAGGGAGCCTTTTAAACAGGAAACCAATGTGGGATCACACTGCTTCACCCCCAGCAGGTTCGCCCCTAAGCATTATGGTGAATGCAGTTCGCCAAGCGTGTGTACTTGCAAAAGTTTTTCGAGTATTTCACCAGGTTGGTGCAGATTAGTGCTGGCCATCTCTATACACATGTTTCTGGATTCTTATCCGTCGTCAGTAGAGATTAGGCGTTCAAGTATTTGGGGTTGCTGAGCAGGCTGCCAAAGTGTTCTCGGGTCACAGTACCTCTCAAGGCGTGCAGGTGCCTCTCCACGAGCTCGTCAGCTCAAGCGGCTCGAGGGAGCCTTTTAAACAGGAAACCAATGTGGGATCACACTGCTTCACCCCCGGCAGGTTCGCCCCCAAGCATTATGGTGAATGCAGTTCGCCAAGAGTGTGTACTTGCAAAAGTTTTTCGAGTATTTCACCAGGTTGGTGCAGATTAGTGCTGGCCATCTCTATACACGTGTTTCTGGATTCTTATCCGTCGTCAGTAGAGATTAGGCGTTCAAGTATTTGGGGTTGCTGAGCAGTCTGCCAAAGTGTTCTCGGGTCACAGTACCTCTCAAGGCGCGCAGGAGCCTCTCCACGAGCTCGTCAGCTCAAGCGGCTCGAGGAGCCTTTTAAACAGGAAACCAATGTGGGATCACACTGCTTCACCCCCCCAGCAGGTTCGCCCCTAAGCATTATGGTGAATGCAGTACGCCAAGCGTGTGTACTTGCAAACGTTTTACGAGTATTTCACCAGGTTGGTACAGATTAGTGCTGGCCATCTCTATACACGTGTTTCTGGATTATTATCCGTCGTCAGTAGAGATTAGGCATTCAAGTATTTGGGGTTGCTGAGCAGGCTGCCAAAGTGTTCTCGGGAAACAGTACCTCTCAAGGCGCGGGTGCCTCTCCACGAGCTCGTCAGCTCAAGCGGCTCGAGGGAGCCTTTTAAACAGGAAACCAATGTGGGATCACACTGCTTCACCCCCCAGCAGGTTCGCCCCTAAGCATTATGGTGAATGCAGTTCGCCAAGCGTGTGTACTTGCAAACCTTTTTCGAGTATTTCACCAGGTTGGTGCAGATTAGTGCTGGCCATCTCTATACACGTGTTTCTGGATTCTTATCCATCGTCAGTAGAGATTAGGCGTTCAAGTATTTCGGGTTGCTGAGCAGGCTGCCAAAGTGTTCTTGTGTCACAGTGCCTCTCAAGGAGCGCAGGTGCCTCTCCACGAGCTCCTCAGCTCAAGCGGCTCGAGGGAGCCTTTTAAACAGGAAACCAATGTGGGATCACACTGCTTCACCCCCCAGCACGTTCGCCCCTAAGCATTATGGTGAATACAGTTCGCCAAGCGTGTGTACTTGCAAACGTTTTTCGAGTATTTCACCAGGTTGGTGCAGATTAGTGCTGGCCATCTCTATACACGTGTTCCTGGATTCTTATCCGTCGTCAGTAGAGATTAGGCGTTCAAGTATTTGGGGTTGCTGAGCAGGCTGCCAAAGTGTTCTCGGGTCACAGTACCTCCAAGGCGCGTAGGTGACTCTCCACGAGCTAGTCAGCTCAAGCGGCTCGAGGGAGCCTTTTAAACAGGAAACCAATGTGGGATCACACTGCTTCACCCCCCAGCAGGTTCGCCCCTAAGCATTATGGTGAATGCAGTTCGCCAAGCGTGTGTACTTGCAAATGTTTTTTGAGTATTTCACCAGGTTGGTGCAGATTAGTGCTGGCCATCTCTGTACACGTGTTTCTGGATTCTTATCCGTCGTCAGTAGAGAATAGGCGATCAAGTATTTGGGGTTGCTGAGCAGGCTGCCAAAGTGTTCTCGGGTCACAGTACCTCTCAAGGCGCGCAGGTGCCTCTCCACGAGCTCGTCAGCTCAAGCGGCTCGAGGGAGCCTTTTAAACAGGAAACCAATGTGGGATCACACTGCTTCACCCCCCAGCAGGTTCGCCCCTAAGCATTATGGTGAATGCAGTTCGCCAAGCGTGTGTACTTGCAAATGTTATTCGAGTATTTCACCAGGTTGGTGCAGATTAGTGCTGGCCATCTCTATACATGTGTTTCTGGATTCTTATCCGTCGTCAGTAGAAATTAGGCGTTCAAGTATTTGGGGTTGCTGAGCAGGCTGCCAAAGTGTTCTCGGGTCACAGTACCTCTCAAGGCACGCAGGTGCCTCTCCACGAGCTCGTCAGCTCAAGCGGCTCGAGGGAGCCTTTTAAACAGGAAACCAATGTGGGATCACACTGCTTCACCCCCCAGCAGGTTCGCCCCTAAGCATTATGGTGAATGCAGTTCGCCAAGCGTGTGTACTTGCAAAAGTTTTTCGAGTATTTCACCAGGTTGGTGCAGATTAGTGCTGGCCATCTCTATACACATGTTTCTGGATTCTTATCCGTCGTCAGTAGAGATTAGGCGTTCAAGTATTTGGGGTTGCTGAGCAGGCTGCCAAAGTGTTCTCGGGTCACAGTACCTCTCAAGGCGTGCAGGTGCCTCTCCATGAGCTCGTCAGCTCATGCGGCTCGAGGGAGCCTTTTAAACAGGAAACCAATGTGGGATCACACTGCTTCACCCCCGGCAGGTTCGCCCCCAAGCATTATGGTGAATGCAGTTCGCCAAGCGTGTGTACTTGCAAAAGTTTTTCGAGTATTTCACCAGGTTGGTGCAGATTAGTGCTGGCCATCTCTATACACGTGTTTCTGGATTCTTATCCGTCGTCAGTAGAGATTAGGCGTTCAAGTATTTGGGGTTGCTGAGCAGGCTGCCAAAGTGTTCTCGGGTCACAGTACCTCTCAAGGCGCGCAGGAGCCTCTCCACGAGCTCGTCAGCTCAAGCGGCTCGAGGGAGCCTTTTAAACAGGAAACCAATGTGGGATCACACTGCTTCACCCCCCCAGCAGGTTCGCCCCTAAGCATTATGGTGAATGCAGTACGCCAAGCGTGTGTACTTGCAAAAGTTTTTCGAGTATTTCACCAGGTTGGTACAGATTAGTGCTGGCCATCTCTATACACGTGTTTCTGGATTATTATCCGTCGTCAGTAGAGATTAGGCGTTGGGGCTGCTGAGCAGGCTGCCAAAGTGTTCTCGGCTCACAGTACCTCTCAAGGCACGCAGGTGCCTCTCTTTGGCAGCCTACTCAGCAAACCCCAAATTTGAAGCCTGTAATCTCTACTGATGACGGTTAAAGAACCAGAAACACGTGTCTAGAGATCAGCACTATCGGCGCCAATTCTGGCGAAACACTCTGAATATTATAGCAAAGCAAGCAACATGAGACTGCATTTACCAGAATGCCAGGGGCGAACCTTGCTGGGGGGTGAAGCGGTGTGCTCCCACCCCTGTTCCTGTTTAAAAGTACTCCCGTGAGTCATTGAGCTGACGAACTCGTGGAAGAAGCACCCTCGCACTAGTGAGAGGTACTTGACCTGATGCAATGTTTTGCAGCCTACTCAGCAAACCCCAAATTTGAAGCCTGTAATCTCTACTGATGACGGTTAAAGAACCAGAAACACGTGTCTAGAGATCAGCACTATCTGCGCCAACTCTGGCGAAACACTCTGAATACTATAGCAAAGCAAGCAACATGAGACTGCATTTACCAGAATGCCAGGGGCGAACCTTGCTGGGGGGGTGACGCGGTGTGCTCCCGCACCTGTTCCTGTTTAAAAGTACTCTCGTGAGTCATTGAGCTGACGAGCTCGTGGAAGAAGTACCCGCGCGCCAGTGAGAGGTACTTGACCTGATGCAATGTTTGGCAGCCTACTCAGCAAACCCCAAATTTGAAGCCTGTAATCTCTGCTGATGACTGTTAAAGAACCAGAAACACGTGTCTAGAGATCAGCACTATCTGCGCCAACTCTGGCGAAACACTCTGAATACTATAGCAAAGCAAGCAACATGAGACTGCATTTACCAGAATGCCAGGGCGAACCTTGCTGGGGGTGAAGCGGTGTTCTCCCACCCCTGTTCCTGTTTAAAAGTACTCCCGTGAGTCATTGAGCTGACGAGCTCGTGGAAGAAGCACCCGCGCGCCAGTGAGAGGTACTTGACCTGATGCAATGTTTGGCAGCCTACTCAGCAAACCCCAAATTTGAAGCCTGTAATCTCTACTGATGACGGTTAAAGAACCAGAAACACGTGTCTAGAGATCAGCACTATCTGCGCCAACTCTGGCGAAACACTCTGAATACTATAGCAAAGCAAGCAACATGAGACTGCATTTACCAGAATGCCAGGGGCGAACCTTGCTGGGGGTGAAGCGGTGTGCTCCCACCCCTGTTCCTGTTTAAAAGTACTCCCGTGAGTCATTGAGCTGACGAACTCGTGGAAGAAGCACCTCGCACTAGTGAGAGGTACTTGACCTGATGCAATGTTTTGCAGCCTACTCAGCAAACCCCAAATTTGAAGCCTGTAATCTCTACTGATGACGGTTAAAGAACCAGAAACACGTGTCTAGAGATCAGCACTATCTGCGCCAACTCTGGCGAAACACTCTGAATACTATAGCAAAGCAAGCAACATGAGACTGCATTTACCAGAATGCCAGGGGCGAACCTTGCTGGGGGGTGACGCGGTGTGCTCGAGCACCTGTTCCTGTTTAAAAGTACTCTCGTGAGTCATTGAGCTGACGAGCTCATGGAAGAAGTACCCGCGTGCCAGTGAGAGGTACTTTACCTGATGCAATGTTTGGCAGCCTACTCAGCAAACCCCAAATTTGAAGCCTGTAATCTCTGCTGATGACGGTTAAAGAACCAGAAACACGTGTCTAGAGATCAGCACTATCTGCGCCAACTCTGGCGAAACACTCTGAATACTATAGCAAAGCAAGCAACATGAGACTGCATTTACCAGAATGCCAGGGGCGAACCTTGCTGGGGGGTGAAGCGGTGTTCTCCCACCCCTGTTCCTGTTTAAAAGTACTCCCGTGAGTCATTGAGCTGACGAGCTCGTGAAAGAAGCACCCGCGCGCCAGTGAGAGGTACTTGACCTGATGCAATGTTTGGCAGCCTACTCAGCAAACCCCAAATTTGAAGCCTGTAATCTCTACTGATGACGGTTAAAGAACAAGAAACACGTGTCTAGAGATCAGCACTATCTGCGCCAACTCTGGCGAAACACTCTGAATACTATAGCAAAGCAAGCAACATGAGACTGCATTTACCAGAATGCCAGGGGCGAACCTTGCTGGCGGTGAAGCTGTGTGCTCCCACCCGTGTTCCTGTTTAAAAGTACTCCCGTGAGTCATTGAGCTGACGAGCTCGTGGAAGAAGTACCCGCGCGCCAGTGAGAGGTACTTGACCTGATGCAATGTTTGGCAGCCTACTCAGCAAACCCCAAATTTGAAGCCTGTAATCTCTACTGATGACGGTTAAAGAACCAGAAACACGTATCTAGAGATCAGCACTATCTGCGCCAACTCTGGCGAAACACTCTGAATACTATAGCAAAGCAAGCAACATGAGACTGCATTTACCAGAATGCCAGGGGCGAACCTTGCTGGGGGTGAGGCGGTGTGCTCCCACCCCTGTTCCTGTTTAAAAGTACTCCCATGAGTCATTGAGCTGACGAGCTCGTGGAAGAAGCACCCGCGCGCCAGTGAGAGGTACTTGACCTGATGCAATGTTTGGCAGCCTACTCAGCAAACCCCAAATTTGAAGCCTGTAATCTCTACTGATGACGGTTAAAGAACCAGAAACACGTGTCTAGAGATCAGCACTATCTGCGCCAACTCTGGCGAAACACTCTGAATACTATAGCAAAGCAAGCAACATGAGACTGCATTTACCAGAATGCCAGGGGCGAACCTTGCTGGGGGGTGAAGCGGTGTGCTCCCACCGCTGTTCCCACCTCTTCACCTGAGTCACTGTAATGAGAATGAGGGCACCAGATTGCTGCACCCTAATCAGTGATACTAAAGCATCCTTAATGTGTAAATACCAGCATGACTGGGCACAACGAGGTGCATGTGATTATCAAAGAGAACGTATCTCTGCACTGTCAAATAAGAATGTGTGACATTACAACGCATACATTTACAACGCATGCCTTTACAACACAGTTTTTACATCGCAACATCCATTACAACGCATGATTTTACATCGCATGCCATCACAACGCATTTTTAGAAACTACATTTACAACGCATTCCATTACATCGCATTATACCTTTACAACGCATACCATTAGAACGCATACCATTACATTGCATTTAAGGTAAGTTTTGGATAGTGTAGGGGTAAAAATTACTATTCCCACTCCAGTGAGTGCAACTTTAGGGTAAGTGTTGGATAGTGTAGGGGTAAAAATTACTATTCCCACTCCAGTGAGTGCAACAGTAGGGTAAGTGTTAGATAGTGTAAGGGTAAAAACTATGCGTTGTAATGGTATGCATTGTAATGGTATGTGTTGTAGTGACATGCGTTGGAATGACATGTGTTGTAGTGACATGGGATGTAATGGCTGCGTTGTAATGGCATGCGATGTAAAGGATGTTGCGTTGTAATGACTGCGTTGTAAAGGTAGTGCAATGTAATGACTGCGTTGTAAAAGTTGTTTCCCGTCAAATAATAATATTATTAAGGATGAAAACCCTCACCAACCCTTAAGTGGCATGCTTCATCATCGGGTCCCACCCTTACGCCAGGTCCCTTTGTACCTGGTGAGGACTACAACTCTCCATAATAGCGAGCAGCTCTTGAAGTGTTTTCAAGAAACATGAGTCTTAATGAGAGCGGTGGTCTGGATGAGTGCAGAGTGCTATGCGTGTGTGAAGTGAATAAAAAATACCTTTATTTTTGTAGCTCCAACGGTAAAGGTTAAAAAATATCAAGGAAGAGTGAGAATTCACCCCAATGCAAAGGTGGTCAACATGTTTCTGCCATAAAATGACCTTGCTATGATGTTCTCAACCATTCTTCAGCACCAATAATGTATGCCATTGTGCAGAAACCTATAAGTGAAGTGAAAAGAACTATTTAATCAATAATTGATACAAACGGTGGCCCGCAAGGCTTGTCTGGGAACCACTGTTGTTCTTATCTGAAACCGTACAGAAGCACCCAAAAAAAAATCAATCCATTCAAATGTTCCTTAATTTAACACACTTGAACTCGAAATGTGTTCATAGTGTGAATAAGGTTGGAATACATTAGTAATACTGCACACTACAGGTGTCATACTAATTGCAAAAATAGTGCAGCTTTATAATGTAGGTCTTATACACAACAGTTGGGTGTTTGATTTCAACTCTAGCCTGTTATAAAGCAGACTGTGGAACAGCACTTCATACACAGAAAAGATGGAAAGTAAAAGATTTAAAACGCTGTGGAGCTCTCAATAGTGGTCAATTTAGTAATTTGCGTTTATTGCACAAAACAACATTCTCATGAGAGGACGCAAAGAAAACTGTGAAATGTAGTAATAGGACGGTGCTGTAAGTCTAGGCATGGAAAAAAGTATCTCAAAACCTTGATTTATTAGCATTTGAAACGTCTGTTGTGTAAGGTAGCATTCTTGCAATGACACAAAGGCCAGCTGAGAACTCTACTACCAGAAGGGTATTGCGAAAAAGCAGCCTGTGCCGGAAAACGTCAATTAGATATATAATAAAGTCAGTCAGTACTAATATCAATAGATCATATACAACAGACCTGGGTTAGTTCTATGCTTTCAATTAGAATGCGTTCTATGTAGGCTTGGGCTGTGAACTCCACTCTGTTTGTGGAGTTTTTCACACTCCGCGCTCCCTGGAGCTTGTGGAGTTCTGAAAAACTACTCTATGCTACGCGGAAAACCAACACTAGACAACTTCCCAGCAATGCTGGCGGTCGCGGATGGTAGATACTGCTCGCGTTGAGAAACCTTCCGAACGTGTTGAGGAAGCTGCCACTCAAGTAGAACTTCTGTGTGGGATGCTGTTCACGCTGATTTTACAGCGCTGGACAAACACCCAGTGGTAAAAATCAGTGTGACCGGCACAAGCTAACCCACTCCACCACTTGCGGAACTCCGCGTAGCTTGGCAGAGTTTTTTTGTCACTTCAAGTAGTTCCGCATAGCGGAACTCCATGATCCCGGCCCAGGCTTAATTCTATGCTCCAAATTAGTATACATTGGTTATACAATGTCATGTGTATTATTTGCCTAGTATAAATATAAGAAACTCTATGTATAAATACATAGCATTCAGCCTTTTGTGTAGACACTAGGGTGTTTTCTATCCCTCTACACTTGTGTGTTAAATACTGTAGGACATTATCCAGCTTCTGTAGCTAGCGGTTATGAAATAATGGCAGTGTTGTGTATTCACTTAAATTGCTTGCATAGTATGATATAAATGAAAGAAGAGCAGCACACACAAGGTCATAATTGAGGCCCTTAATATGACTTTTCAGCCTGAACACCCAATGTTGTTCCCTATAGAATAGAAGGTTTTCCAGACTACACGTTTGTGGAGTGTAATAAGTTTTGTTAAGAATTACCCATCTCATATCATCGCTACTTGTGTTATTGGTGTGATCTTCAAAGAACAGCTGGGCGCTCAGTCCTAAATTAATCTCTATTTTTTGTTGGGTAAGGAGGCAGACAGAGCGGGAACCACATTAATAGTGCCCTCTGATCTTCTGAAGGGTCCAAAGGGTCTCTTGATTGTTTCTCTGTTGTATGTACAACCACATCCTTCAAGTTCTTACTACATTTAAAGGCAAACAGTGTTTTTTCCAGACTCATCTCTCCTGTGTTAAGGATGTGCCAGGTCTTTGTGACTACCTTCACAACTGTTTTAGTTAAATGACTAAAGTACTCACACAAACTAATCTGGTCAATGGACATTTAGGTTGAACCTCCAGGAGTGCATCTGTATGGCTGTTTTGTGCTCTCTTTACTGCTTTATGTACTAAATGTGGAGGGTAACTCCTTTGTATTAAATCTTTACTGAGTTCATCAGTGTGTTTCTTAAAGTTCTCTAACTCAGAACAGTTCTTACGTATTCTGAGGAATTGGTCAACTGGAAGGGTATTACATATGACATTTGGATGGAAAATGTCAAACAGTAGAGAGATTCATGCCATAGGTTTTTTTACAATTCCAAATGTATATGTCCCTTTTTGGGTACAAAAATAGATCTAAAGATTGAATTTAAGTCCTACTGTATTCACAGGTGTATTGTATATGGTCATTTCTGGTATTCAACTATTGTGTAAATTGGAGAAGCAACTTGGAGTCTCCCTCCCACACTACAAGGATGCTATCAATATACCTTCTCCATATTTTTTGGTATTAGCTAGGTAAGGATTTTTGGATGGGTAGATATATGTGTTTTCAAAATTGTGCATATATAGACTGCCCATCGAAGTCTCTGTGGCTTGCCAAAAAAGTTGGTTTTGAAATGCAAAGAAAGTTTTTTTCATTGCTAGAGCAGCACAGTCCATTTTGAAGGATATTGGTGTCATGTCGTCTCATTTGGTCACATATCACGGTTTCTACTATCTGCAAAGTCTTGTCTTGTGAGATGTTGGTATATAATGATTCTACATCAAAGTTAACCAGGTAATGTGCTTCTATATCAAATGGTACATCAGTCAAGATTGTGAGGACAAGTTTTGTATCATGTAAATATGGTGGCATCTCTGACACCATGGGTTGTGGGAAAACAGTCCACAAATTGTGAGAGGGTTCAAGTAAAGAGCGTGTTCTGTATCTTATTCAATTCTTCAATCTTTATCTTGAACGGAGTCAGTTATATTGATCATTTTATTTGGTTCTCCAAGGCCTGAAATTCTACTAGAAGGAGATAAGCAGTCTTTTTGGCTGTATTACTAATTAGAATTAGTCAGTTCCTGGTGCATTGCCACACAGTCAGGGACCACTCTTTCCTAAACGTCTTATTATCTAAAAATAATCTAGGCTCATTGGTGACTATCAGCTCTTGAGGAGGTACATTGCTGCGAAGATACTCAGTTAGAATTACGCTATGTAGGGCTGTTCAAATATGTTGTTTTTTGAGATTCGATAATTTAGTCCATTCATCAGTTTGGCATATAGCTTCAGTTATCTGTGTATCTAAAAGGCTGGGGGTAGTTAGGACCATTGCTTCGCCAAATCCTAAACCCATATTTTCAGTCATATTGGTCACTATAAAAAGAGAAAACAAAAAGAAAGAGCAAAAGAGAGAGAAAATGAGGCATGTAGCCTAGAGACTAGGGCAGAGTAATGGACAAGTAATGGGACTCTCAGCTGTAGGGCTAATTTATATAATCACAACACACAAAATGGCTCCACAGGGAGCAAGTGACCAAACCAGACACACACTGTTAAGTTCCTTCGGACCCCTTTTGTGTGTTCTCATTATAGTACAGGACCTTTTCAGGAATATGATGCTTACACATGGGTGGTCCTCAAGCACACTGCTGCATCTCAATGGTGGGGGTCCTTCCCTTTCCTCCCCTTTTGTCTAACTCAAAACACTACACCTAGTCGGACCTTGAGCACACTGATGCATTTTGTAGGTTTTCTTTCTTTCTCCTTGCGATTAACTCAAGACATTACTCTCAATCTAGTGTGCTCTTCATACATCAATTACTAAGTTGATTGCTGTTGAGCACTAAACAGCATTTTAGTTAATTTTCTTTCCTCCTTTTCTGTGTATGTACCTCTGTTTCAAAGGTTGCCATATAAAAGCCTAGAGCTGAAATCAAACACCCAACTGTTGTGGGTTAGACCTACCTATGATGGTGCACTACTTTTGCAGTTAGCATGAGCTTGTCGTGTGTAGTATCACTAATGCAAGTTCACCTTATTCGCTCTTTAAACACATGTTGAGTTCAAGTGAGTTAACGTAATGAACATTTGAATGGATTGATTCTTTGTTTAAGTACTTTTGTACTGTTTCAGGTAAGACAAATGTGGGTCCTTTAGACAAGCTTTGGGGGTCACCGTTTGTATCAATCATTGATTAAATATTTGTTCATTTCACTTCACTTATAGGTTGCTGTTATTGGTCTTGAAGAATAGCTAAGAACCCCATAGCAAGGTCATTGTGAGGAAGAAACATGTTGACTATCTTTGCACTGGAGGGACTTCTCACTCCTTTTTGATCTTTTGTAACCTTATCCTTGGAGATACAAGAATAATGTTTTCATTTCAGCCTACCAAGAGGTACATTTAATTCACTTCACACATGCTTAGAACTCTCCACTCCTCACCCAGATTACCACTCTTGCTAAGACCCATATTACTTGAAAACACCCTCAAGAGCTCCTCTCTATTATAGAGAGTTGTTTCCCACACCAAGTACAAATGGCCCTGGTGTGAGGAGGGACCTGCTGATGAAGCATAGCACCTAATGGTGGGGAGGGTTCTTGTCCTCAATATTATTATTATTTGACAGTAGAGAGATACCTTCTCTTTGATAACCACACACACCTCGTTGTGCCCTCTCATGTTGTTTGGGAATGGTACATGTCTGGTTTGGTCACTTGCTTTCTGTGGACCCCGCTTGTGTGTTGTGAAATACCAGCATGCCCACAGGCTATCTTGGAAATAGCACCAAGTGGACATCCTAGAGATGTAGGAACAAACAACAACATATTGGTCTCTAAAAGAGAAGCACCTGCCTGAGTGTGGTTTACAGGTGTTTTTAGAGTTTCAGGCAGACAAAATGTCCAATTAAAGCTGAGCTCACCTGCTGTACACTAATGAGGTTTCTTTTCCAACAGTCTTATCTCATCCACCATCAGAATAATCTTACAAGAGACACCCGTCTTTATGTACAGTTGCATGTAATAGGGTTTTTTTTTCCAGTGGGTTCCTCTGTTAATAATACATTTTGCTGAAAGTTAAATATCTTATGGAATACTGTGTTTAGGTTTCCATATATAGAAGATACCTTTCTTAGAATGTATTTTCTATTGTAAGGCCACCAAGACTGCAGCCTTACAACATCACCCAAAAAGCAATCAGGTTGCCAATTCCCATAAATTGCCTTGCTGCTAGTGAAGGGGAGCACCCAAACTGTAGTTTTATCTGGGGCTAGGAAAATTCTTGCACCAGCACTTTGCCTATGTACACCCTATATCTAGGAAAAATATGTATATGGGCATCCCATACCATAAAACACTCGACTGGAGTCTAATGAAATCATGGAGAACACCTCCCGAGTCACATCACATGTAGGGACAGTGCGTATATTGGGCCACAGGAATTATGTTGCAATGCAGGAATTAATTATGCAGCAAGAAGTAGGCATGGTTTTGTAACTGAATACTATTAATGCTACCAATAATGCAGCAATGTTTTTGACTATTATTTATGGGCATGGATATTAATACTATGTGGAGCTCAATGCTTCAAAAAAAGAGAGGTATTCATAATCTGACAATACTTTTCTTTTTTTCCCACAACAACAAATAATTGACCACTGCTCCCAAAGTCAGCAGTTTGTGTAAATGATATACAGTTTATACCAGACCTCAGTTTGATTCTAATTACTATCAATATGTTACTGTTGCATTCAGAGTGTCATGTCTACATTTCGGAACCTTAAACTCAGACCCATGGTAATTTTGTGTTCAATGAATAAGGCTTCATACCAACTCAGTTACAACAAGAAAGAGACCAGCAGAACATGTTGTATATTACACATTTGTTATGTCGATCTCCCTACATTTCAGGACCTCAGATCTTGAGAGGGTTGAACTTTGTTTATGATTCTGAATGACATGTTACCACAACTGTTTTCATTAGGGAGCTATGTTGTGAATATGGATTGTCATCAGCAGAGAATCAAAATGTTTGTATGTCTGAACTGTTGTCATTTTAGTTTGGGTGCTCAGTGGTTGAGTGGAGGGACTACTACCTGTGAACTCTGTTCACAGAAATTGCATCTGTCTTCATCCGATCACAGTAGCTGAGCTGGTTCAAAGATCAGGGCTAGAATATGCACCCCAAAATGTGTAATTTTTAACTTTATCGACAATGATCACCCATAAGCTAAGAAGTTTATAATTAGTTGAATGATATTTGGTTTAATTAGGAAGAAGAATGTGTGATTTGAAAAGTAATGGTGCATTGTGCAATTGTGCAGAGACAGAGTCGGGACTCACCATTTGATATCAATGTGTTTTTAAAAAGCGTAGAAACAATTGAGTTCTTAATCTGGAATTCTGAAGTAAACATAGACGAAATGAAAGTGTGACAACAGAGAACAACTTTATCCTGATGAAAAAACATAAACGTTGATTCACCAATGTTGTCTGAAATTTACTGACCCTTCAGGGGCAGCCACCTTTAATGTCAGAAAGCTCATGTCACAACTGTGCATGGAGAAAAATCTGTTTGCTTCTGTTTTGATAGTAGAGCATTAAGCTTCCAAGGGAAAGGCTGTGTCTTGGCCAAAGGAAGAGAGGATTACTAGGAGATGTTCTCTGTGGTGTAGTGGCTTGAAGGTGAGCTCATATCAAACAATCCTTAAGACTGATATTTGTGGGGTGCAACCAACTATCTCTGGCTTTGAGAGGAGTGTAATGGTGTGAAACACACCACAGACAAAAACTCTTTCCAAAGAGGAATTTCTAGTTAACTGGCATATGACGTCCCTTAATATTTGCATACATTTCTCTCAAGAGGAGTGAGTACTGGAAGGCCTCAGGACTCAGAGTGTAAAGCCGAGAGGGAGATCACATGTTGAGGTCGAAAACTCGACTCTTGTTCCTGAACAGCAGGTACAGTATTCAATAAAATCCTTTGGGTGATGTGTCAGGTATCTTCAACTGGTTGGGATACCACATCTGACTTGCTCAGTTCATTGCAATAAGAATGGTCATGGATGCCAATGTTCTGAAACTCTTCTGATTCTTGCAATCAATTGATGTGGAGGAAATACATTATGTTGCCTTTGACAAATTCTCCGGAGACCCCAAAAACTGATGATCAGATGTATAGTAAATTTCCTTTTTGTTGCAAATAGAGGGTTTGCCGAGTTGCTAGAGATTTTGCAACACAACATGAGACAGTTCTTTATAGTTCTTTCCAGAGATATGATGGCTTAGACCATTTGCTTCCTCAATGTAGAGGCCTGGGAGGTGATTGAGTGTTTTGTCTTATCACTCAGTGCCTAACTGGTTGATTCTACGTAGAGAGAATGATTAACCTAATTCTTTTCTCCTCCATTTGAACCAACAGGTTTTTTCCCTTGAATCTCAGTGCGAAGAACTAGCCTGATGTCCGTCAGCATCAGTACATGGCAAAAGACACCAATGGAGAACAGAAAATGTGAAGAGAGAGGTTTTCAGTAGTGCTCAGGTCTTCAGTTGTGCTCTCTAAGCTTTCAGGGAAGCTTCTGTGAATACTGTCATTTGAAGTTGCAGTATTCCCTAAAGGAACACGTTCCTTGTGTTGCTGAACCCCCAACTCCAGTTTAGAAACTGAAATATATGGGAGAACATCTCAGTTCTTTTTTCCAAATTGATCAAAAACAAAGCTCACTGGAGCTCAACACACTCTTTCAAAAGTTTCATATACAAATGTGTATTTGAGGTCAAAGAGATGTAGCACACATCATGCTTAAAAGAAATGCCATGCTCCTGACCAAAGGAAAGTATAAGGTCTGCAGTGACTCAAGCTACCTTCCCCAAGTGCACTGTAAACTCATTTGTTGCTTACTACAGTCTGAAAAAAAGACTTGATAATGAGACTGACCGACCATGAGGTGAAGATATATTATAAACAGATAATATTTTCATTCTTAAGGTAATTGCAGATAGCTACTGAGGTCTATGTGACCATTTTTGATATTCTCTTCACATAAATTTGTTGAGGAAACGTGGGTGTAGTGTTCTTCTCTTTTCCATTCTCCTTTTTTCTTGAATGTCTGCAGTGTACTTCAGACCCTTGTTTTTTATGGAGTATCATCTCTGCCACATTATTAGCCAGGTAAGTACTAATCTCCTTTTGAAGGAACACAGAATATTCCACAGCACATTACCCTAGCCAGAGCAAATTTCCTAACTTCACGCCACATTGGTCAACACCCAGAAGTATCTAGTAACGTATGTAAAGTCAGTAAGGAAATCGTGCACCCTGCCTTCCTTCAGGTTGTCAAGCAGCATTGGTCATTGGAACCCACATTTACATCCTTATTGTGGTGATATGGGAAGTTGAAGATTTTAAAAGCTATTACTTCTAGGGAAAGAAGTCAATCTTGTCATCATTTGTTTTATTTCCTCAATGTCATGCAGCTAAAACAGGACAGTGCCTGAAAAAACATGCTTTCTGTCCTCAGCTGAGCCTCTGGGAAGAGGCTTGACAACATTGACTAATAGTGTATATGGAGATCTAACCCAAGAGCAACTTGTCTAGATGATACATGTGTCATATCCACAGCTGGCAAGTTGGCTTGAAAAGGTTAAGAGTTTGGAAATGATCACTTAAAAGTCCATCCTCTTGGATGGACGATATTGAATGAAATATTCTATTATATCCAATACATTCCTTTTTGATCTATTCAGAATGCAGGTGTTGCTGGTGGTGCTTCAGGACTAGACACCTTCTTTCTCAGGACATTCCTTCATTCTCTCTATCATTTGGTACTGTACTATCCTGGGAACCTTTTAGACACAACTGACCTGACCAGATAATGAAATGTTAATGTCCTCAGTGCCAAAATGATAGAAGAGGAGAATGAGAGGTAGTAGGCTGGTACTAAGTGCATCATGCTGCGGAGTGTGGAAGACACATCTAAGGTAGAAGAGGCAAAAGCAGGGGGCTTATTTACATGTCTTTTGGGAGTGAATTTTTCCTAGGCCTTTTGGGGTGTGAATTTCTCCTAGGCCCAGTATTAAGCCTACAAGTGTGGATGTGACAGAAGGCTCAGAAGTCTTGAAATGGTGTGCTGAGAACAGCTGCAGATGCTTTTCTCTGATGTCTTCTAGTTTCGTTCTGAGGAAGCAGGCAATACAGTTACTTGGAATCCCCATCCACACATTACCATCACAATCATGGCAGTACTTGCATGATTCAATTTTTACTCACAGAATATTAAATGGCCACTTGCATTGGCAACAAGAAGCTACTTCGCAATCTCTAGACCATCCAGAACGCCGCAGTCAGACTGATCTGCAACATCCCCAGCAGCAGTCACATCACCCAACACCGCCGCGATCTCCACTGGCTCCCAGTCGAAAGAAGAATAACCTTCAGACTCCTCACCCACACATACAAGGTCCTTCACAACTCCAGACCGATATACCTGAACAACTGCCTCTCCTTGCTCACACCCAAAAGACACCTCATATCAGCCGACCTCTCTCTGCCCACCGTCCCATGCATCTACAAGTCCAGAACGGAAGGGAAAGTCCTTCTCCTATCTCGCAGCCAAGGCCTGGAATGACCTCCCCCTCCACCTCTGGCAAGCTCCCATACTGCCCCAGTTCAGGAAGGACCTCAAGACCTGGCTCTTCGGATGACCCAAGCACTCAACGGTGCGCCTTCCTCCCCCCAGCGCCTTGAGACCCTCACAGGTGAGTAGTTGAGCTTTACCAGCCCTGATTGATTGATTGTATTCACGGAGAAGAATGCAGAAGAGCTGTCCCACAAAATAGCATTGAGTTTGGTAGGAAAGTCAAACACACCTCTTCTTGGAAAATAAAGATGCTTCTTTAAAGGACAGACCATTTGTGAGAGAGGAAAGTTGTAGCTCGACCCTATTTTGTTTAGTTGGAACTGAACAAAAAACTGACATAAACTGGTTGCCCAAAAAACTGATCTCTTCATCCAAAACGTATAGCTTTCACTATTAAAACAAAACATAAGGTTCAACAACCTGCTAGTAAAAATTGCTTCTGTTTGTTAAGATAATCGATTTTTTAAAGAATTTTTAAAAGAAAAAAAAATTAACGTTTCTGAGGTCCAGCATGGTGGTCAGGAATTATTCAAATGTTAGATATCTCTTGATGATTTCTTGCTGCAGAAACAGTGAAATTTATGGCAGGAAACCATGTTGTTAAACACTGTGGCAGAAAAGGAATATTCTTAATATGAAGTGTGGATGAGTTCCCATAAATACAACACAAACAGGATCTATCTAGACTTGTGTTGTGCTAGCGGCATTAAGCATGAGAAGCAACACTGGCTCACAGTGGTATCCTTATGAATGAATTGCTAAATTTGTGAATTAATCTCCACTTTGAATAAATCTACACAGAAAACAAATAAAATCCCCACCAACTTCTCTTACAATTCTTTAATGCACATTGCATTGGCAACATGTAAATTAACAAAGCCAAGGCTCTCAGTAATGGAGAAGAATCTATGGTAGGTAAAACACAACATTAAAAGGAAATGTCTCCCTTTTCTTTTGATTTTTGTATGTAGTGAGTGGCCCACAATATGGCTATTTTTAGTCATAAAATATAATTGCCACTTCGAAAAGTTTTTTACATGTTCTCAGAGATGCTTGTCCCTTATGACCCGAGACTCTCTGGACAGTTATAGTGGCTGTGAGATGAGGTACATCTCTCCAGTGGATTCCTTGGTTGTCTAGTAGATTCCTACAAGTGGTTTCTGGCTGTCTTGGTCAACCTCATTGGTCAGAAGAAATGGGAAGTATCTCTGTCTAGTGCAGCCCCTCTTCTATTGAGAGTAGGAGAAATCAGATCCTAAGTTATTTTTAAAATGCTTGTGCCAGAGGAAGACCAAGGAAGGGGTTATCTGTTCCTTGAAAACTACCCATCTGGCTCTGTTCTGTAATCTTGTGGCCAAAAGACGTCTAAGTCTGGTGGCCCAAACAATTCCTATATGGGTATCATATATCTTCTATAATCCCAGGACAAATATTATGGCAAATAGGGCTCCAATAGAAGGGGTAAAAAAAAAATTTCTAAGTGTTTTGTTTTTATTTGCCTGATTGCCAATACACTAGAAAGTTTGATACATTACCTTCTGTTGACATGCTGCTTGTTATCACCACCTCATAATGAGATAAAATAATCCTGCCATAACCTGTGCTTAAACATCTATGGGAACATGGAGTATGAAAGATTCCATTGATAAAATTGTATGAAATTTAGTTTATTGAAACTGATGCTTTAAAAGGGGGTTGATCAGGCAACCTCCATGGTGTCTATCATAGCCTCTGATGGTCCACAGGCCTCTGCTTTGGGATCGTATTTCTGTTGTTATTTCTTCAGCATTTAGGGTTTAATTTTAGGTAAGAGAGATGCTTCTTTCTAGTGTGGTCTTGCTGTAATGCCTAGAGAAGTATGGCCCCACAAAGGAGTAACTGTGTTTCTATTAAAAAGGTTTAGGCTAATTTCCGTAATAGTGTCTGATGATACAAAGGGGAGGTTTGAAAGATTGTGATCACAGAAAAATTGTCTATGTGCCATAAATATGATCCTTCTTTTCCCTAATGGTTAAGGAGTGAACAGGATACATTGGATAGGGGTGATGGAAGGAGCCCAAAGGCGTTTTAGACCTACCAAATATTAGTATACACACATATAGTTGCATATCATTTGCCACTTGTTTTTTTTAATTGTTTTGTCTCCTATCTTAGAAGGCTGTTTTTCTTTTTTGTCTCACATTTCTTTATTGAGAGACATATGAGAGACTTTGAACATTAGGCATTACAGTGAAACATCAAAACAGCATTGAAATACAATGTCCATTACTAGAACGAGGATGTCATTCTCGGTGGAAGGTGAGGGGGAACAAGGTGGGGGTACAAACATAAGGGTAAGTAATGAGGAGAAATAAAGATATTTCTCCATGTTAATCTGAGGTCAATGAGGAGAACCATTTTGTGCAATCCCAGGTTCACAGACCTTTGAAAATCTGAGGTTATGTAAAAACCATGGATGGATGGTTGGTAGTGCCTACACTCCACTTATGGAATGCCTTTCTGCTGCAAGGTAAAGCAAGGCAGTGAAATGTGCTGCCTTGCTTTACTTTGGATTTACTAAACCACACAGAGCCATGTAAGGTTTCCCAATTAAGGGCATGTGTTGCCTTGCATCACCTTGTGTGACTCAAATACAATGCAAACCCTTAGTGAATCTGCCTCTATATTTCTAAAACTGCAACATGGATCAGTTAGTAGGAAAATAACTTCCATTGACTTATACTTGGAAGACCAATGTTACCTTTCTTTTGATAGCATAGAACAGAATCATAAAAACTGAAGGGCCAGACATAAAATTCAATGGGTAATTCAAAAACTGTGCATTTATGGTCTTGGTTCACTGTCATGACGGCCATGCCTAGAGTGTCAGCAAGGCAAACTGAATTTGAGCCTGAAATGGTGCATCAGTTAACCCTCTTCATCGGAGAAGGATGCAGATTTGGAGAAATAGGAAGGTAAAAATCATGATCAAAAGTGACAGCCTGACAAATGTTTCTTGGGTTCCATAAACAAATTCAAGGAATCTACTTAGTGTCTCTTTTATTGCAGAAACACTGTGGGTGTGAGTGTGTTTGGACATGCATGTTTGTGTGCTGGTACGTGTGGGTGGTAGATGTCATTATCTAATTGTAGGAGACTGGAATATTAGCATGTGATTGCCATAATAGTCCTAACAGGGCTGTACTTTAAAGGTTCTGCCGCCTTTGAGCAATTTGCGTACCAATTTGTGCCTCTGTCAATACCAGGTAGTTGATTACTGTCCCCTTTGATAATTAATTCCCTCCAAACTGTTCTCTGCTTTCAGGGATCCTCTATATTGGACTCTGGATTTCTTCACAACATCACCGAGCCACCAGTGACTCCCTGCAACAGTTCGGGGTCATCCAGCACCACTCCAGCTACATCAACTGAGCAATACATGTCATCTCTGGCAAATAAGCCAAATTCTGCACCTCCTTGGTACAATGGACAAAGTCCTTAAACAGGACAGCTTTGTCTCATTCTGTTTCTCATGTCAACATTTTTTTGTGATCATGTCTCAATTCTTTGGATTTCTAGAAGCTAAATATATGCAACCCAAATAGTATTAGGTGAATGGCAAGGGGAATGTGAATACTCACCAAAACACACATAGTTACATTATATGTTTGTTATGTTTGTGTGTGTGCATGCGTATATGGGCAGTCTTCTCCTCCCATCGGACAGTTAGTCTATTTTGCTTCCTCAACAAGAATATCTCTGTTCCAACCATTTTCTTTGCTATGGTTAGTATTACTAAAAAGTGTGTTGCTAGGATGAAAATTGCTGACAGCTGCTAAAAGTGAAACATACAGTATAGGATTAGTATAAACATTTATTCCCATCTTTATAAGCAGAGATAACTGTGGTGGTTAATTATTGCATTGGCATTAACAGATTTACTTTGATTCTAAGGGCCTGTTTTGGAAAAAGTAAGAGGCATTGTAGTCAGGTAGGGTAATAAGAATTTAGCTTAAGTTAAAAAAAACTCAGAAATTACTGAACAGTTTAAAGTGACAATAAACTTAGCTGTTGAAATAATACAAACACCAATGTTTAATAGAAGAAAAAAAACACTGAAGTTTGCCAGTTATATTTACTGAGCTAAATATCACTTGCACTCCTGCCATGCACTGCTTATGACCTCACATAGTACATCATCCCTAACCGGTTAAAGAACATAAATAATAACATCACTGAAGACATCTCAAATGATATCATTAATGAAATCACTAAGGACATCATCTAACAAATATGAAAGTTTGCTTTTCAAATAGGAATGTATTCAGCAAGACAGACAGACCCAATTTTCCATAAACTCTGTAGTACTAATGGTTGTAACTTTTCACAGTAAGCAGAACATGAAGTAAATCTGTGAAATTATGCACATTAAGATGATATTTAGCAAACATATAAGAACATTCAATGAAAAAACCGAAGGTTAAACCTTAGTTATAGATATGAAAACGTAATGTATTCTTCCTATACAAACCAAATGTAACCTACACAAACACTAGAAATTCAAAATTTATGGTTATACCATAAATTTATAATTCACGTACCTCCTTTAGATTTCTACAACTTTATTTATTCTTTCTATACAAACCAAACTTAAACGACACATATTTTAGAAATTCTAAAGTTATAGCTAAAACTTAAATTTGTAATTTAACCACCACCTTGAAATTACTATTACCCATGCCCCTCCATACACTGTGTACTGAACTCGGGAGTCACACTACATTAACTATAAATCGGCACTCTACCACGCACTGTGTTCTCACAAATTATGTGATGTGTGGTGTCATAGGTAATGTTATAAATGCTATGATTTCAGTTAGTATAGGTCATGTAATATGAGAGAGTATAAAGCAATGTATGGAGAAGGTGTGAGTAATACTTAAGTATAACTTTAGAATTTCTAATGTTTGTGTAGCTTAAGTTTGGTTTGTATAGGAATCACATCTACAGAACATGATATGCTGTTTAATACCAGCGTTCGTCTGTAGGTAGTTATAGCTAGAACCTAGTTTCCATAGACAACACTTTTTTGTTTTGCTAATAACTTTGGTGCCGTTTTCAAAAGTAGTACGCCAATCACTTCAGCTGCTGTCTGGAAAGCTTTGGGGTGATCCATCAAGTGGGGGCCAAGAAAAAGGGAGGGGGGCAAAAAGTGTTCTCCCAATGCAATATCCCATAGGAATTTAAGACATGACTACAACCCGAACTGCTGAACGGAATTACACCAAATTTGGCAGACACGTAGATTTTGGTCCAGAGAGAGCCTTTTTTGTAATATGGTGCAAATCCATTCAGGAGCTTTGGAGTTATCAAAGAAAATATTTGTAGATAACTAGGGACACGTACCCTCCACGGATCCGGCGGATCTCATGGTGAAAGCTAATTGGCTGCCACCACTTCAACCAGTAAGCGGTCGCTGTCATTTAGTGACTTGAGCCTAAGCCTGAGTCCCGAAAGTACACAAACAAAAAATGAAAGGGGGCAGGGTAGGAATACCCTGATTACCTTGGCACACATACACAGACACACACACATAATGTCCAGTCACTTTCAGACATATAAAACCTGGTAACAAGCCGGGCACACTAGCAAAAATACACAATGTCATAATGCCAATTACAACAATAACTGCATGCAACTGGTTATTTCTGTGCAACAGGTCAATAGGTATGGTATTTTTTATGTTAAACGTAAAATTTCCAAATGTCTGAAACATTGGCATGCCAAGTGACTTCTGTCCCAAGTCAATGGTTTATTCTGTTTGTGCTTTGGCAAATTTTTTGCTGGTGAAAAGATCTCTCACCCACTTGGGGAGGAGACGCAGGGGCATCAACCTAACTTTCCATGTAAGGGTTAATTGTGAAATTCTCTTTTTACTATACCATCATTGTTGTGGCATGTATAGTGCAAATATAGACAATCTATTAATGGTGATAACAACAATGACTGCACAACACTGGTCTGGTTATTTCTTTGTCATAGGGAAATATGTATGGTATTGTTAGTGATACTTACAATTTCAAATGTCTGACCCATTGGCAAGTCGGCTAAAGTCTGTTTTTTATGTTGATTGCAATTTGTCAAACTATATTTTAGTTACAAAATGGCTCAATTTCAGACCAGTGAGAAAGGCGGGATGCATCATGGCTTGCAACCTGTTCTTCAACAAGTCACTGTCAGAACTTCTTTCAGAGGGTGACCAGGAATGCAGGGGCTACCAGGCCCAACTCTGGGGGGTTGAGGCCTATTACTCTTTTAACCCAGGGCCCGACCTAGTATGGATCCACCTCAGGCTCGGGGGAACAGGAGTTCCTTAGCGTGCCCTCTCTGCAGACATCAGAACGGCAGCGGCTGATGATGGTGCAACTGGTGGATCATCCAATGGCCTGAAGCGATTATTTTAGGATGCACTGATTGTCGGGCTGGATGTCAGTTGATCTACTGACATTAAGAGACTGTTACGAAGAGGGCGCCCTTCGACGACTGCTCTATTGTAGTATTCACATTTCCTTGGAGTGCAGTTTTTGGTGTAAGGGGCACTTACCTAGCCGCTATGCAGGCTATTTGGGAACCCGGACATAGAGCAATCCACACACAACTTACACCAAACAATGATGACTTTCGGAAGTGGCTGGCCATATCTTGTCTGCATCAAATGATGATAGCTATGACACAAGATTGTTTTCCTGGTGGAAGGCTATATTGAGACAGCAGTTTGTAGGTAAATAGTGGGAGCAGGTCCTGGAACACCCTAAGTGGGTTATGCTGAATGACCGCTTTAAATACAAAAATTTCAATTAGCTCCACACCATTTATCTCATGCCTTACAGAGTAAACATTATGTACAATGTGCGCAATAGGGGCTGCCCTAGATGCAGATTTCGTTCACATGGTTTAAAGCTGCCAGGTGATTGAGTACTTTTGGGAGAAGATGACGGCAGAGTTAGAGCATGCCCTGGGTCGACAGGGCCTAAAGACTGTGGAGGCTTGCCTCCTGGGCATCTATAGCTGAAGGCCGGCTGCGAAAGGTGGGAGCACGTTTCTGGATTTAGCATTTGACTTAGCCCGCAGTGATAGTGCCAGTCACTGGAAGTCTCCAGATGGCTTGCCACATAATCAATGGAAAACAGAGGTGCTGACCTAGGCGAGAGTGGAGGAAAGTGCACAGTGCCAAGAAGTCTACAGGGGGCTCCATAGGAGACTGTTGGCAGGCCTCTGGCAGTAGTTAGTAACTAGCTTCGAGAACTCAGAGAAAGCGGTGACATGAATATCCGGGCCTTGAGACAGGGACCATGACATATGCAGATGATGGTACGGAACCACTGTGGGACATGGAACGGTGGTGTGGGTGATGGCAGGCTTCACCTTGCCTGGTACAGACATGGTCTCCTTGCAGATTTGCAAGTACCACACTCCTTGCCCTGGGTGCAATGGGCTATAAGGCAGGCTTGAGAAGGTAAAGGTTTTACTTAATCTCTTCAAGATGTACAGGGGGAGTAGCGACAGACGATTGTAGGGATGCACTTGTTGTGTATGTTGTGTGAAGTAGCTGAGCTTGTTGGTGCCCAAGTTAATTGCTTTTAGGTGAAAATGCAATACAAATTTTTAAAAAGGTGATTTCATTGCACGTCTATAGGCAAGCTGCTCTTGCTGATCCCCAATCTCCTCACTTGCAGTTGCGCTGTTGTAGTGACCTGAAGTTCAATGGTGCATTCTTTGCAGGTCTTTCAGTCTCTCCTCGTGATGGGGGGAGGTGATGATAAGTTTCTGGAGCTGATCCCTCATCCAGGGGTCGATGTTTGGGTGTTCTCATGGCAGCCTCACTCCTCTGATGATGTCCTGAATCAGTACACACCTCTGGCTAGTTCCGGTGACCCCTCTGGTATACAGGATCACCTCAACCCTACTGCAACAACCTGTTCGGCACAGTAGGTGTCCGCACTGCATCCCCTCCTGGCATACCAGATTGCCAATCCTTAGCTGCACACTGGCTCTGGCCTGAGCAGCACAGCCTTCAAAATAGCTCATGACTCGGCAGCCCCTCCTGGCATACAGGGTTGCCGATCCTTTAGCTACACAAGGGCTCCAGCTCGATCAGCCTAGCATTCACCAGGTCTTACTTGACAGCACCTGCCTGAGATCTCTTCTTTCGTAATTGAATTCACAATGTATATATTAAAAATAGCTCTTAGATACTCTTTCTCTGCTCTTTCTCTTTCTTTTTTTATTTTCTTTTTATTCACTCTTTTGCACACAAAAAATGATCTTTTATGGCCTCTTACAGGCTTGAACAAAATAAATAAAGTTTTTATGTCTTTTTTATCCCCACCTCTGCACTTAGTTGGTGTTTCCTCCTGGGGGATCTTTTCTCTTTTTGTCTACTATCTATAGTACTTATCTAACTCTTTCTTTTCCTACAGCCTTGAGAAAGCCCTGGCTCAACCTGCCAAATAGGGCGAAACACGTGTCGGCTGTCTCCCTCTTTTTTGAATTCTTGTCACATAAAACATGACAAAAAAGAGTGAAATGGATCTATTAAGTGGCAACTGTAAATAAAATTTCTACTTTCACTGAATCTCATTGTGGACTCTTGTGTTGTGATAAAAAGGATTCATCCTAATGAACAAAATAGACTATTTGAAGAAAAGGAACACATGCTCACACCCTTATCCTTATCTGTTTATACGAGGCTGAAAGGTCCAGAGCCTTGAGTGATGTTCCTTTAGTACCTTAGGAATTCATATCCAGCATCAGGATCCCTGGACCTTTGCTCTCTGTTGAATCCTTACTTGACAGTGGCCCTCCCCTGTCATACATAGCTCACCTGCTATGTCTTCTACACAAGCAACAACCTGAATGGTGCAGGAGACATTTCCCCACACCTCACAATGGGAGTCAACTCGACAGGATTCCCCACTGGACATTACTCCCTCTAAAGCTCTCCTCTTCCTCTCAGGGCACACTGATCATGGCAAGTAGCAAGACGATGGTGCTTCAGGATCCAGAGCAGGTGGTCTTGGATTCCCTGGTGATAGGCCCCTCACCCAGCAGAAAGACTGGCAGGTCTTGGCCCCAGTCCTGGTCACAGGCAGGAGTCTTGCAGTGCTCCTTCTCCTCACACAGCCCGTCTGACTGTTAGGCAGATGACAATTTTAGGGGTCTCAAATTCCACTTCTTAAAGTCCATTTCCAGATTCTAACGGTGACTTAGGGTCTGAGTCTTTGAAGTTTATGTTAGGGGTCTGCTTCCTTTCTACTTCCCAATGCTCTACTCTCACTTCCTTGGGAAAGCAGTCTGTCACAGCAGAAGTGACTCCACAGCGGATAGCCTTTCAACACAGGCCATGGGAGTGACTAGAGTTCAGACCTGGATGTCAACCACAGTGATATGTGCATCAAAAAGTTAGCCCAGGGTCCTCGCACTACTCTTTATAATTCTCTTAACAGCCTCATCTCCTTCCAGAGGTATACCCAGACCCTTTCTTTGTGACCTCTCACTGAATCAAATAGTACCCTTTCAAGTATACAGGGAAAGCCTGACTCTCTCCCTCTGTGGTGTTTGTCCCACCCAGCTTACACGAATGCACAAATACATAAATCTGTCTGAGGGGATTACTCTACCACCCCATGTTTTCCCCATGCAGGCCTGGGTTTCCCAAAATGGAACCTAGGGTCCTCCATGCAATTAAGCATTTACAGGCACACATACACCCAGTACATGTATACTACCTACACACACTGCACAGCAGTGTATCCTTTATGTATTGTACCTCTCTTAGGCACACATACACCCAGCACATATGTTCAGCATGCAAGTACTGCCCAGCACTGCATCCTTTTTGTACTGTACCACTCACAGGCACACATACACCCAGCGTATGCATACATCATGCACGCACTGCACAGCACTACATCCTTCAGGTAAGGAACCACTCATAAACAGACATACACCCAGCACATGTATTCAACATTCATGCACTGCCCAGTACTGCATTATATTTGTATTATAACCTTCCCAGGCACACATACACCCAGCGCAGACACACCATTGAGGATTGAGTGAGTAATCACACAGCAATAGAACTTTAAAATGAGTGAGCCTGTAAGCCTCACTTGAGTGACACAGATTAAAAAGGACCCACTAACTCCTTCTGATCCTTACACGGTATGCTGCCACCACCACGCTTGCGCTGCTTAACTCTTGGTGAAGGCAGTAGCCTTTTAACCCTATGAGAGTAGCACTTTGGGCACCTATCCCGGTCCGCCAAGACCGCAATCTGTGAGACATGTCTGTGTCATTCCTCACACGCATGATCTGTGTTTGCCTATGACAACAAAAGTCTGCATTAGGATCCAGACATCAGTACAGTTGGGCACTCAAAGAAGGGATGCACGTTCATTATCATTCAGAGGACTTTTCTGTCCCAACAATCACATTTCTAGCTGAAGAAAGGAGAGCATGTGGTGTTTCCCATCGTCATGTGGAACTACTGTTTGTATATTATGGCCATTCCCCAACCGACCACCTAGCACCATCCTAGTGGCCACCGGGACTTTGGGAAAAGTACTGTTGGTGATTTCGTGTGTTTACAGATATGTAGTTTTCCACAGGAAGAGCATTTTTTGTTTTGCTAATGACTTTGGAGACTTAGGACAAATCTGCAGAAAGCTTTCCAAAAAAAAGTTAATTCGCCTCAGCTCCTTCTTAGAAGGTTTCAAGTGGGTTTTCAAACCCTGATTTCCCATGTAGATTCTCATAGGAATCTTTGCTGACCAATACAGAAAAATCAGCTGCATTGAATTAACATGAAATTTGGCAAAATGTTAGAACTTTACTGAGAAAGCGTGTTTTTTTCTTACTTGGTGTAAATCCATTTAGCAGTTTTCCAGAAATATGCAAATAGATGCTTGAGTTGCGATTTAAGGGGATACATAGCTATCTATATCTGAGTGGGGGTCCCGCAGGAGTTCCACTGGAGACACTTGGCCCTGTATATTAAAGAATTGGAACCTCTGATTTGCTTACGGAGCTTGTGCACCAGACAGCCCTTTGAATACATTGGGACCGGTAGTGAATGATTAGATTGAGTGGCCACAACCCAGAGAACAAGCATTTGCAATGCAATTGGTCTCGCCTTTGGGACCTTATATGTATTTAGCTACGCAGCACATTACCCTGGGTGCTGAAACATCTACTGTACTTTAACATGGAGGGAAAGTAAGCACGAAACTACGTGACACGCCAGGTATGGGAACACATGGAGAGAAATATTGCCTTTCAGCAGGAAATGGTATAGCCCAAAGCTCTGTTTTTAATATAAAATCAGGGCCTTTGGTGGTCATATTACTGAAAATACAAGATTTGGAAAAAATGTTATTATCTACGGGTGCTCGTGGAAGACAATTTCTATGGACAAGAATCTAGAGAATGCTAAAGTGATTCTGGTATTTTACTGACCTCTGCTGGTCGTTTTCTATCAAGAAAGTTAAATAGAGGCAGTTGCCAGAAAAATTAAAAAAGAAAGTCCCTAAGCAGAAAGCAATTCTGGTATTTTACTGACCTCTACTGGTCGTTTTCTATCAAGACAGTTAAATAGAGGCAGTTGAACAGAAAAAAAAGTCCCTTAGCGGAAGCGAGACAAGTCCTAGGGCTGATCTCCAGAGCCCAGAAAGTACATACACATATAAGTATATACTAAAGTATATACAAGAGGTCTCGAATTCTCGAACTAAAAATGTTGCTACTATCATTACAAGACTCAGCAAATCGGTTCCTGTGTCCTGAATTTGTAAAAAAGAAAACATATAAGCCATAGAGTAGCTATAAACTGATGCCCTGGCACTTGTTGGGGGGAATGTGATAGCGACCCCCCATGGACTAAAATGTTAAAACAAGTTTGTACCACAGATACCGACTTACACCCATGAGGTACAGCTGTACATCCGTGGGAGAATCTGCAAAAGCTTCATCCGTAGCTTGGATGCTACTTAGGTATCATGGGGTGAAGCCTATGTGGCCTGTATGAGGAGTACCATCATACATGGGGAAAATGTAAAAAATATAAAAAACGCAATGTGAACTTGGTGTCTGTGTGACGTTGGCCGCACATGTGTGGTTGGGTTCAGGCAGGCCACCAATCTCCCACTCTGGATGACCAAAAACTGTGCAGCAAGGGGTGGGCAGACTATGTCGGGTTGACCCTCTGCAGGGGGGTTTGCCACCGTCGATAAGGTTGACCACAGCAGAAGGTTGTGTGCATCGTGTTTTCACCAGGCCCTGTGGCCAGCCCCCACTTGCATGGCCAAAGGCTGTGTTCAGCAGAGCAGCTGGCGGAAATATAAGTTTTTAAAAAAACAGAAATTCACTGAAAATAACAGGTTAAAGTGATGCTATAGTGATTTGTGGTAATAGAACACACATTAAATAGCAGTTGATTGGTAGAGATAGATTGTGGTTCTCTACCATCATAAGGACATTACTTATAATATGCAAACTTCAGAGAAGTTTTTGAATGAATAATTGTAAGGGGTGTCAAAGCATTGTAGTTTTTATTGTAAAATATAGTTTTTAAGTCACATTAGCTGCTACTTAGTTGAAGAAAGTACTGGTTTGTGGTTGGGTGTTTTTTTAAGAACCAAGCAAGCGAAAAATAGTTACATGGGTGGTGGTTTGTATATAAATACTAATGTAAAGAATTTTGAATAAATCACAGCGAACACTAGAAAGAAGTATGTATGTTGGCAGGCTAAAAATTGTGGAATTAACTCATGGTTCAATGAGGGATTCTACGTTTACACTTATCCCTGGACCCCACCCTCAGCGCCCTTAAAGGTTCCAGCTCCTTCCTGAGTTATTGGTTTCAATGGCGGAGTGCCTTCACTGAACATTGTCGCTTCCTATCTATTCCAAAGCTTGTAAGTTTTATTAGGCTTCAGCAGAGCTGCTACAGTGGCAAGTAGATATCACCTCAAGTAGGGATACGAGGACATGTTTACAGCAAAATATTGTCTTCATATTTTCAGACTTCTCTGTATATCGACTCCAAATTAATCACTAGTTTAAGTAGAGAATGCAAAGAGAAATAAAGAATGTACAACAGGGTTTGTATCCATAAAGCGTTTATTGAAAAGTGTTTTTATGAAAAGGTGCCAACGACCTCTAAAGAAATTTAAAATGGAAATGAACTCAACAAAAGGTTAAACGGCAGCATTTGATCCTCTTAAGTATTCTATCACGAAATAAATGATCCTTTGCAGTTGTATAATAGTTCCGTACTTGATATAAAAAGTGGTTTTCTTGTGAAGCATAATTTGAACCAGGTGCAATGGAGTGCACTTCATTATCTGGAGGAAAAAGCAGGTCTGGCTGCTTGAACATTGAGTGCCTAGTGCCAGGGCACCTTGTGGAAACACTCATACGTTTAATGAAATAGTGTACAAGAGTTTCAGAAAACACCTAAGAAATAAGGAAGCAGGACATTGGAGCTCACCTTCTGTGCATCATTCCAACCACGCCCATGCACCCCTCATTCACCCACAGTAGCAGCTCCTGGAGGGAGTGCTGCGGGGCGGTGGGGCGGGGCGGGGGTGGGGCAGGGTGGGGGGTAGTAAACTCCGGCTTACGGCCGAACTGAGTTAAGTACATAAATAAATAAATAAAAAGAATTACATTACGCGCGCTGCAGTTCGGCCGTAAGCCAGAGTTTACTATCCCCGCCCTGCCCCTCCCCCGCCCCGCAGAACTCCCTCCAGGAGCTGCTACTGTTCACCCAACTCATGATAATACCCACTCGCTCGTATGCAAGAATCCTTGCGTCTACCATCACATGCATCCCTCGAGCAATGCAACACCACCAGTCCATCTAGCCCCCTGCCACTGTTGCACGCAGCCATAGTCACCCAGTTATCTATGTTTCAATTCCCTCAAAGCCATCAATCCAGCCATGCATCCATCCAACACATGCTTGTGTCTGCATTAGCCTCTGTGTGTGTTCTGATGCAATGTGTGTCTGTGTGGGTTTGTGTATAAGTCTCTACATTTTGTCTTTGTGCATGTAGGTGCTTCTATGTGTGTTAGCTGGTTGTGCTGCCAAATATATAACACACGTGCACATTGCCGATACAACAAATAACTCAAATGAGTGTGACGTTGAACTTGACTGCGCTTGTTTTACCTTCTTGCCAACACGGTCCTCTGTTTTACACTGCCAGGTTTTTTACTACCTTTGACTAGGTGGTGAAGCGCTTTTTCGGCAAGTAGCACGCTACTCTAGAACCCAAACACGATTAGTGAGGAATTAGTATAGAGAAATATGAAATTAATTTGAGTGGTGGACATGTTAGTCTGTTATTTGGATTGAAAAGGAATAGTGGAGAGATAGCAGAGGGAAGGGTCTAGAAAACATATATCTCAGTTTAGCTTTGGGAAAAAGATTGACCATCAACTGCATTTGTATATCCTGTTAATGAAAAATGACTGGCTGTAGATAAGTAAACATAGCTTCCAGCTTATAATGTGAGAAACGTCTTAAAGGACATCTGAGCATCTACAGCAGGGTTTCTAGTCGCAGGTGCAGAATGTATTGCTCAAAAGGCACAGACCTTTCCCAGAAGAAAACCTCAGGACAGTCCCTACCCAAAATCTCAAACCATCTTTAGCGTCTTCTAGACTTTTGGAGCAGCTCGACTCGCCCTGAGTGTCACTGAAACCTTGAGTG
The DNA here is from genome assembly GCA_963921515.1 of Calotriton arnoldi. Lineage (NCBI taxonomy): Eukaryota > Metazoa > Chordata > Amphibia > Caudata > Salamandridae > Calotriton > Calotriton arnoldi. The sequence goes on along the minus strand of CAWUFW010002493.1, from coordinate 423,348 downwards.
GTCTGTGTCATGTCCAATGATCTGAAGCTAATGACAAGTGAAGGTCATTGGGCCGGACCACGAGTTTAGTGACAGCTGTGACTGGCTTTATTGTTTGGGATGGATCACTCCTCAGGGTGTTTTGGCAGTAATTGAATTCGCCTGTTGGTGGTATCTGGATTTGTTGAAATTCCCTTTTGCTAACAATCAAAAATGCACTTTTTTGTAGTAAAATGGTTAAATATCGATGTGTGTAATTTACAAGAGACTATTTGAAATAAGTCCTGCAGGTGTTTTCAGAAAGAAATAATTTACTGAAGATACAAAAATGGTCAGGTGATCTAGTCAATATCTCCAACAGATTCTAGTTTCACCACCAAATCTGTTCAGGTGATCCAGACACAGCTAGACCATGGATTATAATCATTCCAGACTCAAGGTACTTCATTCTAAAGATAATCAAAATCTCATCTGGAGAATACGTGTTCTAGCAATTGATGGAACAGATATTCCGTGTTTGCATACTCTTAATTGTATGGGTGCATCATAATCACATGCAGGGAGCACCCGCATATAATCCTGTTTGTGTAAACGTCAAGGGTTAGAATTGTGAAATGTATTAACATAACTACGTGACATATTTTAGGCTTTTCACTAGTGCCATGGAGAATTAACGTAGGCAATGGATGTAACTAGCAGAAAATGTTAACAGAAGAACTCGTGGAAGAACTGACAATACTCATGTACTAAATGTGTTTATTAATGGTGATATTTTCACAAGAAGGTAAAAGTATTAGTTGAAAATGTATTAATGATTATGTGAATTCATAATGTTTAAATCATGCGGTCTTATGTTAGCTAAAATTGTAGGTCTGAAATGCAAGCCCCTGACAAGTTTCGCTTTAGAATTAACGTTCAAAATTTCATGTGCGCTGTGAAAGCTGTTCTTTCTCACGTTTTGCATTGCAGGTGGAGAAGCATTCTTTTAGGCAGAATAATGTCTTTGTTTTAGCAACTAGGCAAGCAGAAAAGAAGTTACAATCGTGTGACATTGGGATTCACATGGGAGGAGGCCTGGGAGCCACGGACACAATTTTGCAAAGGTTGTACATGAAGAACACCGTGGAAAAGGGCACTCAAAATTGTACCCAGAGTGAATGACGTGTGCGAGGTGCACTATGGGAATTCAATTTGTGGATAACTGATTGTTGGAACTAGGGAAAGTGCCCACATTTTTCTTGCCTTTGGAGAGATGGCATCTCAGAGCAAGCTCTTTCTTCTGTAATGGTGGCTTTATGCTACCTGACCAATCTTGACAGTGGAGAGACTTCTAAGAAAGACTCCACAACTGACACCTTATTTTTTTCCTCTTGACTTAATTTGCTTACCTAGTACCGTCGGGGTGGCATTTTTGCGATAGTGTAGGGATAGACTCGATGCTTTACATTCATCAACCCTCGATGCAGGGAAATTTGGACTATTGCTTCCTAATCATCTGTATCCTCCTTCTCAAATTAATTGTATTACTCAAGCTGCATGGTTTGCATTGGATGCTCAGATTTGGCCTTATGCTAATTCCTTTGTATTTCTGTACTCTCGTGCAGAGATGTGTTTATGTTCAGTTGTTTGTGGCTCTGTAATAAAACTCAACTAACCTTCCTTAACTTTGCTTTGGTTATCAAGCATCAGGAATTTGTGCCAAATCGATTTTACTAAATGGTTCCTCCCCTTTACACTTTCATGCTGCTAAAAACTTTCATCTAAGAGTTCCAGAACAAAGAGAAGGGCCCCCTCATGCACGCCTACGGGCAGGGTTGTAATTTCCTGTCCTCCTTTTGAGTAATTTTGAAATCCTCTTCACCATCCCTCTGCTCTCCAAATCCCATTTCAGCAAAATAAATAAGAGCTGGCACATGAAACACGTGTAGTGCCAAGAAATGCAGGGTGTTTGTAACTTGTCACGATTGCATCACAGCAGAGATGGCTGTTGAATCGTTCATGACTAGACATAGCGCTGTGTTTGGAGGCCAAGTTTCAGGAGGCGCAGTGGACCCAGCCAAGCAGCTAGGCCGGATAAACAAGGGCCGCAGGCGCGTTAACCGCACCGACATAGGAAGCAGTCACCCGCCCTCCCCGGAAGGATGCTTTCTGGGTAATTATCAGCTCGTCTGCTTGTAAAGCATTGCACTCTTGCATAATCGCGAATTCGTTGTGTCTAAATCGCAGAATAGGTCGGCCTTGAGAAACTTCACTCATAAACACAACTGCAAGATTTCTTTGTTAAAGTCTCCATATGTCACATGTAAAATCGTATTCAAGCAAAATGTGTGCTGTGCATGTTTAACAATGTCTAGTTTTCACTTTTGCTCTGTGCAAAAAATCTTTATTTATAGGAAATGGGGCAAAATGTGTTTGCTCCATCCCATGTGGCAATTGATTGGAAATTGTTCTTGTCATTTTTGGACCATTGTAACTTTTCTCTCATCCGGCCCCGTGCACGCTGTAGGCGAGTGATTGCATTCGTGTTCAGTTCACTTGAAGATGTAAACTTTAATGTTCACATGTCAGCATGGCCACAGGCAGATATTGATTACTTTGTGTATTGGCGTTAATTATGTTCGATGTGACCTTTAATTTTTTCCAGGGCAAATTCAGGAACTGGATCGTGACGTCAAATTATAATTGTATCTTTTTATTTGCTGTAGTTGATGAAAGGTGATATAATAGTTATGCAATTAGTTTAGAACTTACTTTATTTTAATATAATTTTTGGGAGTTTTGACTAACTTGGCACAACGCCTGTAGGGCAGGAGGTTTTTACTGAAAAAACAAAACAAAAATGCGAAATCAATATTTGTGATATCTAGATCAGCGACACTAGTTTTCCCTGAAGGAATAGACTGTGAAAATTACTCCTAAGGGCAGAAAGTGCTTGGGAGAGACTGGGGGGAGTTAAACTTGGGGGACCTCTGCATGCTCCTGGAAGAAAGTCCCCTCCCTGCAGAGGCGCATAGGGAGCTCAGTAGCATCTCAGCCTGGGGGTCCAAGCTCCATTGGACTGTGACAGAAGCCTTGCCTCAACTGAGAGATAGCAGTGCTTTAGAATTATCTGGGCCTGAGAGCCTGCCAGCCTCCTGTATGGCCTTTAGGAAACAAAACTAGCGCAGAGGTCCAGCGTTCCACCTAGGGGCTCTACCCAGGCGCTGCCGAATGATGAGGCTGCCAGTACCGAGACCGAACAGTCTTCACCCCAACTTATGCCTCATGACTCCGGCTTCCACCAGCCCAACTTCCTGTCTCCTTATCTCACTCCTGCAACTGTTTCCAACCTGTTATCTCACATGAGTGTGGTGTCTACCACAGTCAACAACCAGTACAAATTAAGCAATGGGGCAAAATTTGAATAAGAACGATTACTATGAAATACTCTGAGCATTAAACATCTGCCCTTCCTTACAACCCTCAGCTCCAATTTAGTCTCAAATTTATTGATAATCCAGTTTACACCTGCAAGGAAAATTATCACCAAATAATCTGTGTAGCGGGTCCACCCTGGCCATCATCCAATCTTATCCTGTTGGTGGTGCCCCGACCGCCAATCAGCAGAGCCGATGCTTGCTGGGGACACAATTAGTCTCATATTTTCAGTTGCATTGTGGATGGGTGGTATTTATAGCAGCAAACTCCAAAATATGAGCAGAGTATCTACCCAGCGAGAGTGCTTCAATGCCTTCTCAGGGGTGATAAGCGCTATATAAATGAAAATCCAATTTACCCCAATTTTGGAATTTCAATCTCAGCCCGAAATCCTGCTTATCCGCCACCTTAGATCACAGATATGGTAAATTCCACCTGTTTCGAGTTCTGCAAGTCGTAATGAGACACAACATGCATGGGCAGTGTTTTCTACACAGATTACTGCACGACACATACAAAAGTAAAAGACAGAACAGTGAGGGAAAGAAAAGGCGAGTAAAAGTAAAAGAAAGTAAAAGAAAAAGGAAAAAGTGGAAAGAGAAGGAGAGGAGCTGATTGAACAAGGGAGAGCAAAGAAAGTCTGGAAGTTGGTAAGAAAAAAGGAATTTAAACAAATTTAATCTGAACAAGGAAAGAGCAGGGCATAGAAAGAACAAAACAACTAACTTAGAAATAAAAAACAGGCAAAAGCGAAAGTAGATGATTAAGAATAAAGCATTGAAAAGAAGAACAAAATAAATCAAAAGGGATAGAACAAAATAAAAGGACAAAAAGTCAGAAACGGATATGTGCTGCAGAACAAAGGCAGGCAAGAGATTTGGGCCTGACAAGCTCCCACGCTCGCCACTGCAATAGATATTAAATATAATTCAAGAATTATTACCATTTGAACAAAAGGGCAGTACATGGCACCGAGTGTATATTCTTTATTCAGTTTTTTAAAGAAAACCATACAAGCGCAAAACATATATATAATAAAATAATAATGACTTCATCTCGCCCCAGATGTTTACCTATGCGTCCGTAGAGTCTATTGTGTGTTAACATTTTTACATATTTGTACAGGCATAAAATTCACTTAATATAAAAACACCACATCTTAAATATCACTATTAAAATGTACTCATTGTGCGATACATTACCTAGATTGCTTGTGCATTTAATACGTTACACGGCCTCACAAAAGACATCAGTATCATGTCATTTATAGTCTAATTCCTATAAACGTATTCAAAGATTTGTTGGCCGCTCTCTTGGGTTAGATCCAGCACCCTTTAAAAAAGTAGCTATCGACATTAGCACGCTCCGAATAAAACTGTTAAAAATGCGTTCCATTGAAAGCAAAACTGTGAAATGCTCTTAGTACATTATTTTTCCTAAAGTGCTGGTGCATGGATTTTTATCAGCACTCTGTCTTTAGCATGAGCCTCCTTAAGAGAAAAGAAGCATTGTTTAAATAGACAATTACTTTATAGTCCCTAAAAGTGCTTGTGAGTAGGTTTTAGCAGCATTCTTACCTAAGGTGCATTCCCTATTGAGATTAGCAAATTTCCAGTAGACGTTAGTACTCCCTAAATAGCTGATAAAGACATTTCATTCGCAACAGGATGGTCAATTTTATATCCTTGCGGATTACTTCCAATTCCTGCATCTCCGCCGCCAGGTATGCAACAGGTACCTAGACACCGTGAAGACCATCCACTCTGCACTATCACCTTTGAGGATTCTGATAGTGTCCTTCAGGTGTCTTGGAGCTAGAATGCAGCAGATGGAATTAGCCTTGTCCTCCCAATATCAATGTACCAGGGACAAAAAAAAAGAAAATGCTCCACGGTGTCAGGGCTAGCCAAGCATGAGGGGCAATGGGGCAGTATTCCAGCCGGTCCATCTGCTGCAGATCCGGTTTACTGGTAGGGTACTGTACCGAAATTCCAAGTACAAGGTTTTAGCCTGTGGAGGTTCTATTCCAATAAGGAGTTCCTCCCATTCCATGCTATCTTTAATGTCCAGGAACCTCACTGTTCGCTCCCCAGCAGTACGACGACTTAACCGTAGTCAGTTAATATAGTTCCGGCATCTCTTTTTAAGACACATTAGAGTATTTTTCTGTCTGTATTCAGGGTTGGACCATAATTTGCTCAACACCCTTCTCTTTGTGCAAAATAATCCACAGCCCCCACCCATCACCCATCGTATATACCAAACAGCAATGCTTCCAGAAGTCTGGGTTACCACCCGCCAGGCACACACGTGCAGGCAATACACTTCCACTGTCTGTAGAGCTGTCTCTGCCCTTTAAATTGCACCATCTCAATCCAGAAACATGCAATGGCTCCCATTTTGCTTTTGCAATTGATACGGTGAGCCAAACTGGAGGATGTACATCAGAAGTCATCCACTCCAGCATTTTCAATGTTTGTTACCTATGTATTACCTTACATTGCTGTAATTTACTTTTCTCTTTGAGAGCAGCTTAAAACTCGCAATATGTTGCTACATATGCATCCAGCCGTTACTTTTTGCCTCCAACCCTTGAGCGCAACACCTGAACCTGGCTTCTGCAATGGTCTAGCAGTAGCACGGTCCTGGATAGACTGTTTGCCTGATTTTAGTGTGCATAAAAATACATGAAATAGCCCTTTGTATCTACACATGCAGATAATGTTTATTTGTTTCTTTCTTTCTACAGTCTTGCATCCTCAAATTGCATGCTATCAAAAAATCCTCTATATCAGTGGTTACTAAACATTTTAGAACCATGACCCAATTTTTAGAACAACAAACTTTCAAGACCCATCTAGCATTAATGGACATGAGGCGAGCAATTGTTTAATGTAACTAATGTGCCATGTGGGATCGCACTGTCGTTTACAAACACCACATTTTCCAATAAAATGGCCTCTAAATTTGTACAAACATACAATTCTACTGATAAAACTATACAGCACCCAAATGATAATGTGTGGAGATTGGGTTCAGTGGTTATTTATCATTTGTGTGCCACCAAGTAAAAGCGTTTTGATGTGCTTTGGTGCTATTCAAATCGTTCTTTCCATCACATTTCAGAATTCCAAAAATTGTGCTTCAGTTTTGCTTTCTTAATTGTTGAATGTGTACTGTTCATTAACAGATATTTACATTTTGTTGTGTGTAACACAAAAATGACATCCCACAGCCTTTCTTTTCATACACCTGTACACCAGCAAGATTGTAAGCACAAAACTCCAGGTTTGAAACAGCAGTCGGTTTATCAGAAGTCACAGCCTAACATCTGACCTCTGTCATTGTAGTGCAGCAAATGTGACTAGATAAATACAGAATTTAAAGGCATCTTTTTTTATTGCTTGGACTTTCATGACCCACCAAAAGTTGGGTCATGGAAATCCCTGTTCTATATCCCTAAAATATGGCAGGAAAAACTGACCTTTACTCAAAATGTCTTGCTGTTGCCTCTCCTTGTTTCTTCTAATCGCCCTCTCCTTCCCTTCCACCATCTGCATGCCTTATCTCTCTGAGCACAACTTACTCTGCTATATGCAGGTTTGCCCTAATCTTTAATATTCTATTTTTGCATGCTGACCACAACTCATTTACAAGATCCCAACCTCTCCTCTGAAAGTCACACCCATGCAATCTAACAATAGCTGTTCTCTTCTAGCTCAACTGTTAACCCCACTAGGCATGTACATATGGCATATTCCCCACTACTAATGATCACAATTAACACATTTAATTCATCACAAAGAAACGAGTAAATGCATGGAATAGTTTCCTTGGAGTAACCACACTGGACTAATCACTAACCCTGGGTTTACGAGGCAGCATGCTACCCGGCGTAAAGTGCTTCAATGCCTTGTAAGGGTCAAATCATGCTAGATAAATGCAAATCCAATTATCCCTAATTTTGAAATTTGAATCTTAGCTCAATATCCTGCTTATCCCCCACCTTAGTTATTATGTAATGTCATAAGGTGAGAAAGGGCTTTATCTAACCCAGAAAGAACTGTTTCTATTAAATACCTGATATGTATTGAATTTTATATTTAGCTTTGAGCAACCAGCCCCTCCAAATATGGTTGAGAGCTGAAGGGGGGGATCAGTTGGTGGGGACAGGAATTGGGGGTGGGGGGGTTCTGTTTATGTTTCAGCAGCGTGAAGCCTAACCATTTAAACATTTAAACTGATGGAAAATAATTCAAGCTGTTTTTTCTGCTCTGCAAGAGTTTTGTTTTTGGAACATTCCTAAAGCTCCCAGGTCTACCCAGAAACCTGATAGAAGGGGTACAATATTTTGGATCAGTTTACACACTTCAAATTCAAAATGCCTCATGGCTGTTCAAGATTACACCAACCTATTCGATCTATGCATACCTCAGTCGCAATTAGATCACCTTTGTTGTTCTGTCATCATTTGATTGGTATCAAGGTCTTAAAATCAAACCTAGGCTTTGAAAATGATCACATGTCCCATGTTACTGTTAGTGGTGCCGCAACAAACAAGTATTGGCATAGCCAATAGGTCTCGCCTTTGGGATGTTATAAGTGTTAGCCAGAGCTGTTGGTTTTGTCTTTAAGCACTGTTGTAGAGCAGTGTGGCAACTGTGCAGCATATTGAAATGGTATAATAAAAAAGTGTTATAAGCATTGTTGTTACCTTATATATAACTACGAAGACATTATGTACAACTGACTGACCCGATTAAACAAGCATTGGAAATGCAATAGGTTTCGCATTTGCTTGAGTTAGCTTTATTGGCCTTGTAAATGACAATGTTTTTCACCTATGTATTATGGAGTGTATGCATGTGGTGTGTTGTGAAATTATGTGGAGTGTATTGTAATTGTTAGTTGTGGAATCGTGTGGTGTGGAATTGTGAGGTGTGGAGTGGATTTGTGTAGTGAAATTATGTGGCATGGAATGCAGTGGAAATATACGGATAGTAATTATGTGGTATTGAGTGTACTGGAATTATGTGGGGCGCTGTAATTATGTGGAATGGTATTTTGTGTTGTGGAGTGGTATGTAGTGGAATTTAATTATGTGGCATAATGTGGAATTTTGTGATGCAGATTGAATGCATGTGGTGTGGTGTGTAATTGTATTATTGAGTTGAATTATGGGGTTTGGTGTCAAGTTATGTGGTGTGGAGTGGAAATGTGTGGAGTTGAATTGTGTGGTTTGGAACTGTGTGAATAATCAACACTAGCTAGTACAAGCAGAGACGTGCAAACATGCGCCCCCTGCCCCTCTACCCAAAGTTAGCCCAGGGGCTGGTTGCTCCTCGCAGGCAGAGTGACAGGAGGCCGAGGAAAGGCAAGCATGCCTATTAACTTTCACCAGCCATGCCTGGCAGCCTGAGAAATGGCAGGACTCGGAGGGAGCCTTTAGAAGCAAGTGACCAGAGGAAATGAGGGCTGGCACGGGTTTAACCCTTCATGAATCACGCAAGAAACTATGTAAGACCTCTTTTCCAACCATGTTTGACATTCAATTAGTAAGGGGGTGGGCTGGAAATCCCGATTTCACTTGAGAGCGAAACTGTTGATAACTGGGCCAGCTCTCTGCTCATTGGTTGGGAGGTGTAACAGCTGAATTTTTAGGGCCTGGGCGAATTATGTGATAAAGCACATTCCGTGTGTTATTTCCTTTTTTTCCCCTCTACTTTGCTCATCTTTGTTCGCCCCTACACTTTTTTTTTGCTAATAGTCTAACTCTGCAGATACAGATCTCTAGGGTGCTGGGACTGAAGGAGTCTCTGTGGCCTTAGGGTGTAAATTGCTGACTGTTATTCTGCTGAAAGAGAGCCATCCTGCAGTAGCTCGCGCGTGCCTACAGGTATGTGCAGCTTACATCTGTCCCTCAAGGAACATTTTCTCACATTGCGTTTTATAATCACACGTTTACGTTTTGGGTGATATTTAGATTTTCGCAAATCAGCCTGCTAACTTATGTACATGTCCAAACTACATTAAAATGACTTCTCTGGCTCCCAGTGAAATGGAACGCCAAATTCAAAGTTGTCTGCATCACGCCTGAAGAGCTTAGACACAACAGACCAGACTGTCCCCGGAGAGAGACCTCCCACTGTGCACCCATGAAACCCCCACATCACTGACTATGTTAATTCGCAAACAGGGCTCCAGGTTCTGTGGTGAACTCATTGCGTCACTGAGGCCACAACCAACCTATCGCCTCTGCAGAGTACAGCTAAAAATGGAACTCTCCGTGGAAGGCTTTGCTAGAGCTGGGTCACAGAAGTGAGAGGCCATAACGGCCGAACTGTTTCTTACTAAAGGCAAGTCACAACACATGTGCTACAGGCCGCACTCACGAACATAAGCACGCTCCTGACTAACTACCATCCTACACGAGAAGATCTAGGATTGTCTAACTTTATCTAGAATTATATATATAACCCATAATCAAGAATATTCACTAACTGTACCACAACTTTTATGCACGACATTTCTACAGTGACTGCTAGATAACGTAGTAAGAAGTAAAAAAAATCTAAGGAAAATAACCATAGATGGAATAAAACAAAGAAACGACAACAAGCTAGAGGAAATGAATTGAAAGGGAAAGGGAAAATGGAAAAGAGCACTCCACTTTAAGAGACCACTAAGATGCTGTGGGTGTGTTTTTTTCCTCATTGGTTCCCATCCACAAAGCTGCCTCTGGTTCCAAGCACAAAAGCAATTAGCACATTAATTGGAATATTGAGAATGGGGGTAGCCAGTCATATTCCTCAGACTGTACTCGGTTCAGTGGCTGTCAGTCATGTCTCTGGGCCCCGTCTACCACAATAGAAGGCACGAGAGAAGAAGGCGATAACTATATTGGAAATAAAATGTTAAGTATTAACGTATACCCACGGCCACTGGAATTATGTGACTATGCAGCTGCTGCAACTTTTGCATAATTATAGATTTGCAGCATTTGCCCACAGTAGAGACTAGTTTTCAGTAATGGTTCTTCCACTTCTCCTTACTTTATTTGACCCTTGTTTTGAATGCATGCCTCCAGAATATCCCGTTATCGGATGAACGGTGGTACGAAAACATGTTTTTTTTTCGAAAAGAAAGCCCTTTTAGCTTTATTAAAAATGGAATAAACTTTAAACCTATTTTTTCATAAAACTTCCCAAAAGCCACGCGCATGTCTTGTGCATGAGTGCTTCGCTGTACCAGTTACTGCTTGAATTGCCACAGACATGTGAAGTGGACCACAGATGAGCAGGGGGTCCAGCTTCTATGTCATTTGCCTAATAACAGCTGTTTGCGGGTGCTGAGAATCGCTTGGGCTGCGATATGTAGCGCTAGACAAAGCCCTTGCTACAGGAATGATTCGATCTCGACCATTTAACGTTAAATGTAAAAAAATATAGATCCACATGTGAATATAATCCAAAAATGCTTATGGAATAAAACAGGGTTTCCAGCAGGGCTTCTCCCCTTCACCTGAGACTAATTATGTGAGGGGTGCTGAACCTTTCCCAGACACTTGAAACACCTACCCGCCTGCAGTCAATCACAGACCCTCTTCTCACCGCCATTAGTACCCCTGTGCCCCTCTAGTTTACACAGTGCCCCCGCCGGGCCTGGCATCCCTCGGGTGGTTTCCCAGATCGAATGAAGTAAGGAACCACCCTCTGCAGTGTTAAGTTTCACTTGGGTTCACACACCGTGCCTCCAGTTACACGGCTCGCTTGTGTCTGCGAGAAGGCTGACCCCTCCCACCCGCCTCGCGCTCTATTCCCAAGGCGCTATAGCTCGAAGCGCTCTGTCGCATGAAACTACATACAATATCCCGTCTGCCCTGGACCTGTTTAGGTTACACGGAGAAGCTAAGAGGGGATTGTCTCTGCAGCCTCGGGGTCCTCAGCTGCAGGGGAGGGGAGAGGGGGAGGAGCCCCCATTTACATTAACAGGCTCAAACACACAAATTGTTCTGCTCTAAAAAATCCCTCGTGTGATTAATCCTACGAGCCGAGGGCTGCTCAATCCAAATGCCTCGTAGTCAGACTCGTGTCATCGTGTTTGGCCGTTGTCATAGTTATGTTAGTACATTTGGTCGCACAGCTGCAAATCACCGGGATACAAGGTGCCTCTCTGGGTTTTTGGTGTGGCACTCGTTCTACCCTGTGGTGTACTAGGAACATTCCTCTGCAGCTGGCACTGTCTACGGGTGGCTTCTTACCCAAAGAAACAAGCATTTGCAACGCAATAGGACCCGCATTTAAATATTTTCCGCGAATTTAGTAAAGTTTTTTTCTTTTCTTTTTATTTTGTTATCTTCTTTTTAAATCATCTTTTTAGATCACACTGTTAGTCACATGTGAACTTTATATTACATCATCCATGACGAAAACATTAAACATGGCATTTCCATATTCCCGATGCATTTCGGGTGAATACCCTTCTTCAGGGGAATCATTCTCTGGAAAGGAATAGGTTAAACATCGTATAATGCTAGAATGTTCAATTGCGGTGGGCTCAAAGTAAACAATATAGTTACGTTTATAGTTCAAGATGAAGAGGTGAATAGAAAACAAAACGCCAAAACAACTGGGTGAGATGTAAAAACGGTATAGATCGGTGTAATTGCGTGTGCACATGCCGATGAAGGAAAGTGAAAGTGCGGCGTCAATACGATCTTAACCACAGTGGAACGTGGGTGAATACGAATGCGGGAGTTTGTGCCGAACGTGATGGTAGAAAAACTTGCCTATCTATTGTAAGTGCAACCAAGGTCATAGTGCTCATGCGTGAGTGTTCGGCTGGTGTCATAGGAAACACATACCTAGTAAATGCCACAAGAAACGTAGAAGTTGGGTCTACCTCTGTAACACGAGAATTAAAAAATCTTCCCTGAACTGCAAGAAAAGTGAAGAATGATGAAACTGCATCAACAGATCACCGTGGTGATTAATCAGCGTGAGATGGTAAAAGCATCATATCGTGTTTACCTTGTGGGAGAGTCCGAAGGTTCTGTACTCGGTAAAACCGTGGATCAAACCCTGGTGTAACTCCGGCGAGTAAGCGCCAGGTCTTATGGGAAATATTCCACAGTGGAACGGTAGAAATAGGAACGTGGAATAGAAAAGCGGACGCTATGTTGGACGGGGTATCGGCTGCAAAATCATCTTATTGCCGAACCTGTTTCAGCAGCAGCCCAGCCCTTCCGGAAAAAATAACTTACTCATGGACCTCTAGTGATCCCATTGGCGGCAAAGCAGACGAGAAAAGTTTTCATAAATGCCGGGGTCGGGAATGGCGCGTTTTGACACAGTTGATCCTGTGAGCTACACGCAGCCGAGGCCTGATGCTAACGCGGCATAATGAGGCGGCGCCTGCTTGTAATTCGCCTCACCATTGTTCTCTCGGCTCTCAGAAGGCTGCAGGAAACCGCTTCGCTGCTTGTGCTGTCTCTGCCTCCCGCGCTGTGAATTGTGAAAACCCACTGTTTTGTCACGCATGCGTACGATGTAAGGCATCGCGCGCATGCGAGACAAAGAGTGCGAATTCACCCACCAATCACACGCCAAACATGCATTTCTTAATGCATAGGACGCGTTTTTTACGCGAGACCTATTGCATTGGAAATGGGAGGGTGGGGGTTAAGGAAGGCACGAAGGGGAGTGGGGGGAGCTGATGGGGGGGGCGAAAAGTCACGGACTGCGGGAGGGGGCGGGGGGGGGACACAGGGGCAAAAATAGTTTTGGAGTAAAGGGGCCAATAGCCAGGGAAGGATATAAATGACAACATGGCCGTCAGGAGGAGGGACTAACAACCCGAAAACGAATCAAAATGCAGCATTTATGATTGAAGCCAATGAAAAACATAGATGGAAAGTGGGCGGAGCTTCCCCCCACAATACTGTATACAGCATCTCTCGACGAGACAGCGCATGCGCTGCCTAGCCGAGACCTAAAAAGGAGCTTAAAGAGAAGAAGGGGAGCCTTCCACTAAAAATCCAATAACAGCAGTAAAAATTCCCTATTTTCTTCATCCCTTGTATTATTCAAAACTTTAAACCCTCCAAAAAGACTTAACACACATGAGAAGATAAGTTAAATAATGTTGTTCGTACTGGGTGTATTTTTGTTCAAAAATAAAAACAATTCCCACTAGGTGCTATGCCACTGTGGGGTAAAAACAGTAGGTGCCTCACATAAGCTACCACAGTGAGCCTATTCGAGTACAATTCCAAATGGTTACTGCTTTCATTATAGATGGGTCTCTTTTTTGCAGGAAAAAAAAGTCCCCCAAAAAGATTTTTTCAAACACAGGGGGACAGACATACACACATGCCCTGATAAAACTAGCTTAATTTTTAGTGGCAATGAAACATGTAGTCCACCCATGATTACTGGTCAGAGCATGTGATTTTGTTTTTCTCCATGAGCCAGGGTCTGGATTATTACATATTGTTCATCATTTCCCTGTATATAATTTTAGCTGGATGGTGACGTGACCTTATAGGTATAGTTTAGTACTCCTATTCGTCCAATCCTGACAGGATGGATAGCTGGGTGATGGTCTGGCTTCAGTTGTTGTATATGTTCACATTTTATTTTTGCCACCAACAGTCCTGATGGCTTCAAACTTCCCAAAAAACTGCTTCTTTGAGTGAGCTGCAATGTAACTGTAACCTGCCGCCAGCAGTAAAACAAAACATTTATGTAACAGAATTATTTCTATTTTAGTTGGTGGCTCAGGAGTGGTGCGAGAAGCTGCAGTCATTCGGTTCCTGTCAAGATACAAAAAAAAGTTTGGCCGATCATCCATCAATCTTTTAAAATCGTTTTGGTTTTCTAAAACAAGTCCTAGAGTGTGAGTTTGTTGTTGAGAAACAAATACTAATGACCGTCCAACAAGGTAGTTTTTTCCTGGGTGAGGTGGTCATAATTTGTTATTTTTTCTGTCCTGGAAGTGAGAGACAGAAAAAAAATGACATCACATTATGCACTCTAAATAGTGGGGACAGTGTAACGCCCTTCCTCTGATATCCCCTTTTCCATTTGGCCATCGCAGCAGTAGCGGTCGGTGGTGGGAGTGCCGCCGGGTGCTGACGTGGGGCGGGGGAGGGGCAGGGTGGGGGGTAGTAAACACCGGAATGTGGATGAACGGAGGTAAGTAAACAATTAAATAAATAAAACGAATTTTGTTGCGGGCGCTGCATCGCATTTGGCGATGCAGCGCGCGCAACCAAATTCGTTTTATTTATTTATATGTGTACTTACCTGTAATCGGCCGTAATCCGTAGTTTACTACCCCCCACCCTGCCCCTCCCCTCCCCCACCCCACGTCAGCGCCCGGCGGCACTCCCACCACCGACCGCTACTGCATCGGAGGAAGGATTTAATCGACTGAGTCAAAGGGGCTCCATCGACAGAAAGCAAGCGTCCTCCCAACACTAAATGGGACAGGCAGAATGGCATTCTACGGACAGGAGATGGAGTACCTGACCACCAAACTCTAAATCATCCCTGCAAAGTGAGAGGAGTTTGTAAAGTGAACTATGTGACAATCTCTCTGAGGTACAGACAGGACCACTGGAATTACGGGCAGACAAGGAGTACATTATGCAGCAATGTGGACTAAATTATGTTGCAAGAAAACACAAATTATGCAGCATAATATGGACCATTTTGTGATAGGATCACTTTATTATTTTGTCATTTTTGCACGTTATCTCTATCACGGCAATTGTTTCACTTCATTAGTACAAGTTCCACATCCAAATGCAGCTGTAAGTGACTGAAAGGTGACAAGTCAACCTTTGCAAATTTCCACTGCATGGCAGCACGTGTTACAGTAATTTTGATAGCGTTTGATCTGTTTGAACTAGAAACATGCTTTTTGTTAAAAACTGTAGATGAAAGATTATTTGGCAAATGCAACAAGTTTATAATTAAGCGGAAATCACCACAGTTTTAAAATCACATAATTCCAGTGGCCTAGAATACAGGGAGTGTGAAAGGAAATACTGCAGGATGTCAATTTGTTTCAAATTCAGATAAAGAACAAAAAAAAACTGTAAATGAACTGTACAAATTATTTCAATATATATCCCCAGTTATGAAAGCACAAATGAAGAAAATTTTGTTTTTATAGTTTTGAAGTGTGATGAAAACCAAGATTTTAATAGGATCAAAACAAATCCTTGTAATGCACGAATCATACCTCTTTTATTGTATTGCACACTTCTATAGCACTCAGTATCCGTGTGTGTGGTACTAAAACACTTAACTACATAGACAGCACGGTACGCAATATCGGGTGGTGTGTGGTTGTAAAGGGGTTGTGTTTGTTTTATGATCCTATGTTTGAATTGTTTCCAAGTCGTGTGTGATGATCACCAAGGTGCAGTTATCATGTTATGAGAAGCAGTGCGCAGCCGTGTAGGTGATGACAAGGTTTGAAAGATACAATTGCACATTTTAGTGTTCAATAATTTTATTGGCATTTAAATAACCAAAGTACAGTACAAAGATGCATAGGCCTTGCGTCAAACAAGATGTAGTCTTAATACAAAATAATTCATTTTATTACAGTACATAGAATAAAATATGTGTAATAGTACATCATCTTACCAAAGGACAACATAATGCGGAAAACATAAGTGGCACATAAAAATAAATAAAGAAATCCCGTAAAACAATAAGGTATAGGGTTGTGTGCCTTTATTAATTCCTTATAATATAGATAATTGAAGTAAGACAAGAGAGAATCTGAGAACATGTCTAAAGATGGCAAGGAATGTAGCAAGGTGTTGCACCCGACCTTGTCACATGAACAATGAATGTAATGAAAGGGCAAAAGGGGAAGGAGAGGAGGAGGGAGAGTGCACAGCTAAGTCCCATAAGTAGAGTAAAGATAAAGGCAAGTGTATAGACTATAATGTTTACATTATCCATGTAATGAAGCAAATTCATCTAAGGAGCCAGATAGAGGATATCTGAGGGAAGGACCTTCTTTTTGAGTGTGAATTATGGGGACTTCTTTAAAATGAGACCCACGCCCAACAAGTATAAAACGAAATGTGGATGGAAGATTTCCATTCCGATAAAATAACCATCACAGCAGCCAAGAGGAGTAGGTCTAGAAGAGCTATATAATTACAGCTTGGAGTAATCAAAGATTTGGATGCTCTGGGTCCTAATATTACTGTAGGGTAATCTAAAACTATCGAGAAGTGGAAAATTGTCTACAATTGGAACTGGACTTGGTCCCAGTAGGATTTGAGAAGTCGGCAGTGAAAAAACATATGTTGGTGGGAATCAGTCTTGTCTCCACAGTTCCAACATTTTCCATCCTAACGAAACTTCAATTAATGAAGCCTAGCAGGAGTCCAGTGTAGAAGGTGCATAGCAAAGAATTTTGTCTGGAAAATAGATGGTGCAATTTTGTTCTTCAAGGCCATTTTGTTAATGTTCTGCCATCCTTCGTCTGAGATGTGTCCAATTGTTTCTTTGTCAAAATGATTGGCCCATTTAATGGCAATGGAAGACTGTTGGGATGGGGGAGGACTAGAGAGTACCCTATATATTTTGGAAGCAAAATGGCCAGACCTAAGCCAACTTTATAGGCGACCTGGTAGGGAAGGAGGGTTTGGTTTGCTAAGTTTGGATAGTTTGACTTTTAACTTTAAAAAACTGTAGAAGTCTAGTGCCGAAAGATTGTAAGTATGCGCTAAACTAGAGAAAGGTAAGGGACAATTATTATCATCCAAAAGATCTATGAATTGCAAAATGCCCTTGGATGCCCATGTTTCCGGAGAAAAGTTAGGTGTATCAATCCTAGTTTTGGGAATATACCACAGTGCTGCAAGCGTGGAAATTTGTAATGGTATCTACATATACTTATCTAATTTTTGAAGAGCGCCTATAGTGTTAGGAAATATCATCTGTGATTGAGGAGGTTTAAATGTAGGCATTGTGATGATGGCTGGGAGAGTAAATAGAGCACACAGAGCAGCTTCTATTTCTACCCATCGTGGAGGGACTAGCAAATGAGGAGCGAACCAGAGAGCTCCTTGAGCAGCTAAAAAAGATGACTGGTATAAACTGAAATTGGGAGGTTGCAGCCGATATCCTTTTGAAGGACTTTGTATGAAATCCGGGCCCTCTTATCTCGCCAGAAAAATTTAGAGGTTAATCTATCAATGTTGTAGAAGAATGAGGGTGACAAATTAAAGGGGAGCATGCTTAAAACAAAGTTAACTATCGGTGTGACCATCATCTTGAGGGTTTGGATTCTCCCCCACCACGAGATGAATTTAGGAGACCATAAAGTTAGTAAATCCTTGATTTTGGAGAAACTTTGTTCCATTCACTGTAATGGTGTCGGCTGAGTCTCTGCCAAACCAGATTCCCAGATATTTAAGACAATTTGGTTGCCATTTAAGGCCAGAGTCACCCAAATGAAACGAGAAGCAAAGTGGATTAAGTGGGAAGACTTTAGTCTTCTCCATGTTTAAGGAATAACCTGAGACTCGAGCGATTTCTTGAATAATGCCAGAGATGCTAGGAATTGCCTTTTCAATATCCTAACTGAAAATTAAAATATCATTTGCATATGCTGCGGTTTTGTACAATTTGGACCCAAATTTTATCTCCTTTATCTCTCGGGATGAATTTAGTAAGTTGAGAAGAGGGTTAATGGCGAGAAGAGGATGATAAGGTGTGAAAGACACAGCAGCACATTTTATGGTTTTTCAGTACACTGTTAGCTTTGAGAAACTCTGCTGGACCCTCTATGGTATTTCCTATGTTTACACACTGCTCAGCTAGTTACTACACTGGTTTGTCCAATCAGAATTTTTGGTGCAGATTTACTTATCATTCACACAATGCAATGAAGCAAGGCACCTTGCTGTGCTGTTTTACGTAAAAATGCAAAAACAACAATTGATGGACAGAATGCAGAACAATGTCATACATTCACCCCAGTACAGAGATCTGGGCCTAAATCCATCGTTTTTTTGCTCACCATGCCATTCCAGTTTGGACCCAGCCATATGCAAATCAGTCTTGACCCTGCGCCCAATGGGAACAGTCCAGCCCGAACTGCCAGGCCAGGTCCTCCCTGGACTGGAAACAAGCATCCTAGGACCGGTTTCGGGCTATCAGCCCTCATCAGCCAGGATAGCTTGACTCCAGTGGCATGGAGAGCACGGGACCCACGTCTGGGCATACCCGTCCCACTCGGGGTGACAAATGCAAAAACAACAATTGATGGACAGAATGCAGAACAATGTCATACATTCACCCCAGTACAGAGATCTGGGCCTAAATCCATCGTTTTTTTGCTCACCATGCCATTCCAGTTTGGATCCAGCCATATGCAAATCAGTCTTGACCCTGCGCCCAATGGGAACAGTCAAGTCCGAACTGCCAGGCCAAGTCCTCCCTGGACTGGAAACAAGCATCCTAGGACCGGTTTCGGGCTATCAGCCCTCATCAGCCAGGATAGCTTGACTCCAGTGGCATGGAGAGCACGGGACCCACGTCTGGGCATACCCGTCACACTCGGGGGTGACAAATGCAAAAACAACAATTGATGGACAGAATGCACAAGAATGTCATACATTCACCCCAGTACAGAGATCTGGGCCTAAATCCATCGTTTTTTCTCACCATGCCATTCCAGTTTGGACCCAGCCATATGCAAATCAGTCTTGACCCTGCGCCCAATGGGAACAGTCCAGCCCGAACTGCCAGGCCAGGTCCTCCCTGGACTGGAAACAACCATCCTAGGACCGGTTTCGGGCTATCAGCCCTCATCAGCCAGGATAGCTTGACTCCAGTGGCATGGAGAGCACGGGACCCACGTATGGGCATACCCGTCCCACTCGGGTGACAAATGCAAAAACAACAATTGATGGACAGAATGCAGAACAATGTCATACATTCACCCCAGTACAGAGATCTGGGCCTAAATCCATCGTTTTTTGCTCACCATGCCATTCCAGTTTGGACCCAGCCATATGCAAATCAGTCTTCACCCTGCGCCCAATGGGAACAGTCCAGCCCGAACTGCCAGGCCAGGTCCTCCCTGGACTGGAAACAAGCATCCTAGGACCGGTTTCGGGCTATCAGCCCTCATCAGCCAGGATAGCTTGACTCCAGTGGCATGGAGAGCACGGGACCCACGTCTGGGCATACCCGTCCCACTCGGGGTGACAAATGCAAAAACAACAATTGATGGACAGAATGCAGAACAATGTCATACATTTACCCCAGTACAGAGATCTGGGCCTAAAGCCATCGTTTTTTTGCTCACCATGCCATTCCGGTTTGGACCCAGCCATATGCAAATCAGTCTTGACCCTGCGCCCAATGGGAACAGTCCAGCCCGAACTGCCAGGCCAGGTCCTCCCTAGACTGGAAACAAGCATCCTAGGACCACTGGATTCAAGCTAGCCTGGCTGAAGAAGGGTGACATACCCTGAAACCGGTCCCAGGATGCTTGTTTCCGGTCCAGGGAAGACCTGGCCTGGCAGTTCGGTCTGGACTGTTCCCATGGGGTACAGGGTCAAGACTGATTTGCATATGGCTGGGTCCATACTGGGGTGGTGTAGTGGGCAAAAGAACGATGGATTTAACCCAGATCTTTTGACTGGGGGAGAATGTTTGCATTGTCAGCATTCCGTCCATCATTTGTTTGCTGTAACACTTTTCGCCCTAAGTGGGATGGGTATGCCCGACGTGGGTCCCTTGCTCACTGTACCACTGGATTCAAGCTAGCCTGGCTGAAGAAGGGTGACATACCCTGAAACCGGTCCCAGGATGCTTGTTTCCGGTTGAGGGAAGACCTGGCCTGGCAGTTCGGTCTGGACTGTTCCCATGGGGTACAGGGTCAAGACTGATTTGCATATGGCTGGGTCCAAACTGGGGTGGTGCAGTGGGCAAAAGAACGATGGATTTAACCCAGATCTTTTGACTGGGGGAGAATGTTTGCATTGTCAGCATTCCGTCCATCATTTGTTTGCTGTAACACTTTTCGCCCTAAGTGGGATGGGTATGCCCAGACGTGGGTCCCTTGCTCACTGTACCACTGGATTCAAGCTAGCCTGGCTGAAGAAGGGTGACATACCCTGAAACCGGTCCCAGGATGCTTGTTTCCGGTCCAGGGAAGACCTGGCCTGGCAGTTCGGTCTGGACTGTTCCCATGGGGTACAGGGTCAAGACTGATTTGCATATGACTGGGTCCAAACTGGGGTGGTGTAGTGGGCAAAAGAACGATGGATTTAACCCAGATATTTTGACTGGGGGAGAATGTTTGCATTGTCAGCATTTCGTCCATCATTTGTTTGCTGTAACACGTTTTAATTAAAAAGGCAGACAGCAGAAATGCAGCATATTTACAAAGATATGGAACATTTCTGCTGTCCCCTAGGCCGACGCACTGCATGCTGCCTAGCGCCAACACAGGCACCCTTTCGCCATGGTGAAAGAGTACCTGAGTTACGGTTAGGATTGGTTTCTTAATGAAGTGACACTTTCCTGCACAAAAACAATCCTAGGAGGCATATTTCTCTTTCTGTGTGTGTTGCAGAATGCAGCACACATAGAATGAGGAAGCAGCAAGGAGAAATTAGGATATTTCTACTTGTTATGCCTCACTAGGGAAGGCGTAGCATTTTGAATCCTTTACTAGCTTTTAGTAAATCTGGAAATGTGTCAAAATCCATGGGTGGATGCAGGGGAACTCCCACTCATGGAACATCTTCCCAACATAAGGTAACACACGGCAGCAATATGCACTGCCTTGCATTACTTTGTATTTACTAAACCACATAAAGCCACACAAAGTGGCTTTGCATGGGTTAGTAAATGAGAAAATTATGTTGCGTTGGAGCTGCGGCACAAAAGTGACTCAATACTGAAGCAAAATCTTAGTAAATCTGCCCAGCTAGGGGGCATATTCTCAAGAACGTGTGATAACTACCGCAAGTGTAGCTTAATGCAACCCCACACATCGCAGTCCATCACGGGAAAACAACTCCGTGTTAACGTGGTATTCACAACACGGCGGTACCATGCGATAGTCACAGGACAACGCGTCAAATGAACGCGACGCCGCAAAAACGCGAAACCCCAACGCGAAAATAGTAGCGATGACGCCAATAGCGATACAAAAATCTACGAAAACCAGACACAGGCCTGCAATTCCCACGCGTCATGCGGGAAAATGCACCATAAAAGTAGAAAAAAACATACAAACAAAAGCCAAACAACAGCGAAGCACAATGGAGGCAGCCGGAGCAAGTACAGAGGACAACCAGAACCCCACAAGCCCCACGGAGGACCAGCCTGGAATATGGCAGACCATCGTGGACAAGGTGAATGCAGTCGGAGGGCTGAAGAGGACAATGGACGAGGTCAAGAGGCGCTGGAATGATGTGAAGCGCAAAACCAAGCTGAAACTCGCAAACAACCGGAAGGCAGCAATGCAGACTGGAGGTGGCAGTCCAGCGCCACAGGAGGAGCTGGACGAGATGGAGGAAATGGTCTCCACAGTCATCAGTGGGGAGACGGTGGCAGGAGTCGGGGGACCGGACACTGCTCAACATGACCGGACACAACAGCAACAGGGTGAGTAACAACCAGGGACTGGGGGGACGGAGGGAGATGGGCACAATGGCACACATGCACAATTAAGCATAGCACATCTGCGGACAAAACATGCCCCAGACCCACAACTCCCACCAAGAGACCAATGCACACAGGTATGCAACATCTCAGCACTGCATAAGCACAGAACCCAGAGGCACACCGCATGGAAGGGAGAAGGGCAGCTAAATCAGAGCTGCAGGGGCGCCTCCCCCAAAATGCGGCACACACACATAACATGCAGAGCACATCAACATTGACAACGAGGTGGTACAAACCGCAGCACGTCCACAACAGAACAGAGGACACAACAGGTGCCGCATGTGCGTAGAACCTGGCCAATCACATATGGCACTGCAGGGAAATGTGAGTTGACAATGTACAAGCACAAAACTCACATCCGTGATGTAGTCGGAATGTCCACTGTCCCGCATCAAATAGGCAGCTCCCCCCAAATAGTCACAATGTACACTGTCATGCAGTCTGAATGCAGACATGTACAATACGTCAACATACATGTGTACACGATGTTAAACTGCATCTCCCCTTCACATTGAAGGGGGAAATCCAACACCTCCTGCAGAGCAGTCCAAACCTCTCTTCTCTGATGACGAAGAGGACCACCACACCTTCGACTCAGACGCCCTCGAACAGCTCGTGGAGAGCCTCCGCAGCCCACTTCCAGGATCAGGGCAGCCCAGCTGCCACGAGGAGCCCCCCCCTGCACAGCACACACAGCAGGCAGCACCCACCACCACGGCTGCCTCCCAGGACCCCCATGACGAACACATGGCCTTCCAACGCCGTGTGTTGGGGCGCCAGGAGAAGCTGGCTGAACAGGTGCAGGTGGGGTTCGACCGCATGGCAGCCAAACTAGACACCATACGTGGGTGTCTAAGTCCCATCAGGGACCACTCACAGTCGCTAACGGACACCCACAGTCCGCTCCATGCTCTCCAACGGACCATGGCTGACATCGCCAGAGTCCTGACTCTGCGACAAGAGCGACTGTCTAGCCAGAGTGCCTCCAGCGATCTCGCCCGGGAGTTGGGACACATGCGGAGGATCATGGAGAACATGGAGCGGACGCAGGTGGAAAGATCGGCTGCCACGGCTGCACACCAGCGAGAGGTAGCTGGGTCCCTCAATGCCCTAAAGACCCTCCTCATGGCATTGCTGCCATAAGGCCTGGCGCTGATGCATGCTGCTGCTACCACCCCATCCACATCTCCGGCCCCTGATGTGTCTGTGCCACACAGTGCTGGAGACAGTACACCACCACCCACATGTGAGGCACATGCAACAGCAGAGGACGAAGATGCAGATGAATCAGCCCTCGTGGTCAGGAGGACGCAGTAGCATTCATCTCCGCCATGTGGCCTGTTTCTGCTTGGTTCTGCCCTCTGCATCATCACCTTCCACTGTCCCCCGATGCACTCTGCGACACTCACCTTGGACCTCTACATGGACTGCCATATTCTGTTTGGTCACCAATGACACAGCTATCAGACTGCGGACTGAACTCCTCCTCTCCTGATGTACCTGTCATTCCCTGAAGGACTCTGGCTGGCCCTCCACGGGCCGACAATGTGAAGTGGGGTTGGCATGGCCCTGTACTGCTCCAGCTGCAACACTCCCTTGAATGTGTAATAAACATTCATATCCACACAGCTGTGTCATGTCTATGATCTTATAAGTGTGGAAGTATGGATGAATGTAGGGTCAGTGATTCCCCCTTACGTCCATGTTGCCCATGTTGTGGGACTATTGTCACAGGGTGACAGATTGCCGATTCCAGTCCGTGTGGCGCCGACACTACAACGGAGACACATCCATTGGTCACTTCCTTGTCCAGCCCAGGGCGGAACCACGCCCAGAGCCCCGGGGTCATTGTTCACACCCTTACGCTGGACTGGCATACGCCAGGACATCCCACTCCGATTACACACACAGGGGGGGGGACAACGCTACATGTCCC
Organism: Calotriton arnoldi; assembly: GCA_963921515.1. Classification (NCBI taxonomy): domain Eukaryota; kingdom Metazoa; phylum Chordata; class Amphibia; order Caudata; family Salamandridae; genus Calotriton; species Calotriton arnoldi. Next base: position 399,291 of record CAWUFW010002493.1, on the reverse strand, counting down.
AGGTCTCCACTGTGGGGATCTGCAGCTCACAGGTCTAGTTGTCAGCATGCCACAGCCACTCCCTCACGGCTGGTGTACACCCACACCACACCCATCCAGCTCTGGTGTCACAGGACATGTGACCCTGGCAATAAAAAGTGCCTGGCGCACGTCCTGGACGCCATTTCCACTCTCTCTGACTGGGTGTCTCCGTGTAGTTCTCATGTGTGCATGAGGGCCTAGGGCCCTGCCACCTCACATTGCCCAGTGCCGGGGGTGACATGATGGCGTCCGCACAACGGGACTCATCATTAAGGGTCCATGGCTAGCGGTGCACAGACTTGGTGGCACCGGATACACTGCGGCAGGCACAGGCACCCCGCCACGGGACGGTGTCTTGCGGTGCAGTGAGATAGGGGCACCTAAAGTGCTGAGCGGGTGTGCAGCCTGCGATGATGCGCCGTCCTGGCGGTCCGGACTGGCAAGGATTAGTGTGAGCCCTGCTGGACCGCAGTGTAGGCCTGGGCCAGCGGGCAGTGCGCCCCTCCCGCCACGTGGCGTTGCGTCGCGCTTCACAGAGTTAGTGGCACCTCAAGCGCTGAGCGGGTGTGCAGCCTGCGATGATGCCGTGTGCACTGATGTGGTCTTTGCCATTGCGAAATCAAGACCCAGAGTCAGGTGTGTGACCTGGTGGCCCGCGGTGCGGGGCTGCATGATGTGGAGGGTGCCATGGTCGCGGGCACCGGGCTTGGAGATCCCTCCGGAACGTGGTGGGCCCTCTTGGAGACACGCCGGTGGCGGAAGGTGAGAAGTGAGGCCTGGTTGCGCAGGGGCGGGCAATCACCGCCGGGCGGTGGGAGGGGCTGGGGTGCAGCAGCCTGTGTGCGCAGGGGCGGGCAAACGATGATGGCGTGTGCAACTGTATGGACTCTGCCATTCATGTCTCTGGAAACTGTTTCAGATGACGGACCTGGGGGACTGCTGTGAATACCGGCACGTGGTTGGAGACACACCGGTGGCAGCAGGTGAGCAGTGAGGCCTAGGTCCGCAGTGTCGGCACTCTCTCCCTCTCTCTTTCTCTATCCCTCTCTCCCTCTCTCTTTCTCTCTCCCTCTATTTCTCTCTCCCTCTCTCCCTCTCTCTTTCTCTCTCCCTCTCTCTTTCTCTCTCCCTCTCTCTTTCTCTCTCCCTCTCTCTTCCTCTCTTTCGCTCTCTCTCTCTGTACTTTGATGGGCGCATGGCACACCTTCTGATCGAGATTTCTGTTTTGCAGGCTGTGACTTACAGAATGTCCTGAGACGACCCGCCATGCCTCTTCAGAATAGTTTTTATTGGTTTGTTCAGTAATGAACGTATTGTTTGGATATTTTGATATGGGTGTATGATTTCCCTTTTTCCGGCCACACATGTATGTTGGGTGTTGTGATTGTGCGACTTCAGGCGATTTGTTTGGTTCATGATTTCGTGGAGTTGATGTGCAATATCTTTGTCCATAGGGGGGGTGTGGGGGGTGCCCGGGGTAGGGCCCGGGGGGGGGGAGGGAGGATCCTCGGGGTGGTGGCGGTGGGTGTTGTTGTCCTATTGGGGCTCAGGCCTGCTTGATGGGTTGCTCCAGGGCATCTGTTGTTCTTCATGTGTGGCTATGGGCTGTGCTCCCTTGTCTGGTGCCGGTTGTCGTCCGACTTTACACCAGGTAGGAGCAAGTGTTAGTTTCCTGCTGCTAACGCGCCTTAGCGCATGTTTTGTGATCTTATCGCCGATCTGGCTGGTCGTTGAGAATGTTGTGGAGTGGTGTTGTCGCGGCTTTTGGCACGGGAACGCCTACTCTGCATATTATTAGCGTTAGTTGCCGGGATCCTCTGTGGCGATGTTTTTTGCGACTGCTATCACAGGTAAACTGGTGTTATGGGCTGTTAGCACCAGCTTGGGAATGGGGTGATAAATGTATCACGGATTTGGCTGCGATAAAGTGCCGTTAACTCGGCGATAGCTCCTTGAGAATATGCCCCCTAGTGTATAGTTCTGGGCCAGAGCTAGCATTGTTGGAGGGAGTGAGAAGTGGAGAGATCTGGTGGGGTGTGCATTGTTACTATCATCTCATAACTGAAAGCCATTGTGAGATGTAAGGAAGCGGCCATAGTGTTTAGATATTTGAGGCCTGAAGTCATGAACGAAATTATCGGCCTCCGATTCACTTGCAGTGTGTGGCAGATCTCTTCAGTTATTCGATGTCTGTTCATTTAGTGATTGCTCGTTTATTGGTTGCACAGTCTGGACAACCCTCGTAGCTTATATGCCTTAATAAAACATAGGAGGTGTAAGTGTTATGGTGTTAGTATTAGTTTGGGCAACAAATGTTATGTATGAACTTGCGGAACTAAATAATACCCCAGCGAAGTATAGGTCAGCCTCCCTTAACTTACCTGTTTATTGAAAGTAGTTTGATGAGAGGATTGTTTTCAATTTGTGGATTGTAAGCTAAGGCTGGAGGATACAACGGTCTTTGCAGGCTCTATTTGTTGGGATGTGTGGTGGTGTGGTTATCTTGAAAATAGCCTTGTTTTTTACACTCTTTTGAAGTGCATATGCTAATAGATGCTTTGAATGCTGGCTGGTAGTATTTTCCAGAGCTTGGCAACTTGTACTGAGATCACAGTGTCTTTTTCAGATTTTCTTATGGTAAGGTGGTATGATGATAAGTGGCACACGCCTGGAGCACAGGCCCTGATTTGTTTGTATTGCTTGAATTTAACTTGTAGGTATAGCGATCCTTTTGCTTGGAGGCTCAGTGAATAAGTGCATTGAGCATTGTCGTTCTTGCTATAGGTAGCAAGTGGAGTGATGTGTTCTCTTGGATGAAAGCAGAATAGAAGTCTTGCAGCAGCATTTTGAATGAGTTGTATTTTGAGTCTGATGATGCAGATGCACCAAGGTATAGGTTGTTGGCATAGCCAAGGTTGGAGGATGGCTTTCAGTTTCTGTTGGTATCCAAGGTATGGGAGGATGCAACATAGTGTTTTTATTGTGAAGAAGGCGCTCTGTTTTACTGTGTAGCAATATAGGTCTTAACCCATGGTTATCCCTAGTTTTCTTAAGCTGTTGGTATTGTTGGGGGACAAATGTTTCTCAGGCCATGTGGCGGTAGGTTGTTTTTTTTGCTACTGTCCACAGGTCATAAGCTCTGTCTTTGCAGTATTTAGCTTTAGATGGTTATTCATCATCCATGTGTTTATGGCCCAAAGGCAGTCATCAATTTTTAAATTGTAGAGGTCTTCCAGACCAGCTATTTAAAAAAATTGTTTAATGTCATCTACATAGTTGTAACAGGTGAGGTTTTATGATTTAATCCGTTTTAGTAATCGGGTTAGGTAGATGTTTGAATAATAGAGGGGGACATGATGGACTCCGTGGGGCACCACTGCATTGTGTGTGAGGAGCTGATTTGCAAAGTGGCACCAACACTAGTTCACTGGCACAGCAGAGAAGCCAAGAATTCAATGGACATTAGCTTAACTCCATCTCACCTTTCACATATGGTATGACAAAAAATAATTTTCAGTGTGAAGAGATTGCGCAACTTTAGAGGCTTCTAGATCATGTTGTTCTTAACCCAGTAACATTCAAGACTTTTCCTATCCCTTTTACATAGGTGGCTGTCACAAACAACAACCCTACCAGCCATTCAGAAGCAATGTCCAATCAGGAAACCCCAGATTCCAATATGGCATAGTGCTTTGATTAGGCTATTGTGCTGGGGCAGTCAGGTACAGGTACTGACATTGCTCCAGCAATGTCAAGTTTTGAGTAAGCCTACTTTACAACTTTACACCATCCTACTTTAAATTAGGTTTGGGCAATTAATTCCGCTCTGCCGGCAGAGTTTTGGCCACGTTGGTTTACACATGTTACGCGGAGTTCCGGCCAAATTCTGCCAACCTGCACGACGGTAAGTTGCTGAACACGAACAAGAATTGGCATCCCCTAGCCCGATTTTCAGGCGCTAGGAGGGCACCAGTGAGATTTTTGAAATGTGGGCTGTAGAATGTGTTTGCGACCGTTCGCGATGAGAGAGCTGCTGCTTGAGTAGAAAATCTACTCGAGCTGCAGGAAAACCAACTTGAGAAGCAGCACCCTCTGGCACACTGCACGGTGCTGTTCGTGCTGATTTTTCATTATGGAACAGGCTTACAGGTGCTAAAAATCAGCGCGAGCAGTGCACTGTGCCTAATCCTGCCCGTTCGCAGAACTCCGTGGAATCTCGCAGAGTTTTCATGTAACTCCGCAGAATTCCATGGAGTGAAACTCCTTGAGTTCCTCCCACCCCTGCTTTAAATTTCATCTAATTGATAGGATCTAAAGTTGGATTGTGAAAATTTGATTGAGTGTGCTTTATTATGTACGTTAACAAATTCCACATATTTCTTCACACAGAATCACATAGTGTGAACCTGAATATCAAAACCAGAATATGGATCGCACAGAATATCATGGACAGAATATCAAATCCAAAATATTGACAGGTAAGTATTGATTTTTTATACTTTCCTCCACATATATGTACCTACTCAATATATATCTTCAAGGTAGGTAACTATGTAGTTATGAATATTAAATCTATACTTCTCAATATACACTTACCTTTTAATACTCTGTACTCGATGTTCTTCTACAACGATATTCTAGGGGTCATTATTTAGTAGCATTTGGGAAACAATGCACCTATAGTGCACATCTTTAATCTTTAATCATAGCTGAGGACCATGCACCCGAAATATATGTATATCTGGCTACAACCCTTTCTACAGCCTCGAAGTACGGAGACCTCTAGTGGCTGGTACCGTGACTGCATTTTATGTGGCCTAAAGATGTAAAAGCAAGACTCAAACAAACGTGATATTGATCAATATATTGCTGACAGTGATCAATGATAAACATTGCTATGCTTTTATTGATAAAAAAGTATTGCTTTTAAACCTGGTTACAGATTCCAGTGATATTAAGTGTGGGAATTCCATATCAGTAAACACTGAGTTCAGTTTTTCTAGGGTGGAGAATTATCCCAGTATTTAGCTAGCACCTGGAATGGGAAAATATATCTGCAGAAAACTGTTTTCTACAATGACCCCCCACAGGTCTTCCAACTCACTCTGGGTCTCCCCTCCCAAACAGAGTGCCAGGTTTAGATGAATGCTGCACACGTAATGCTCCAGCAGAAATTGTAATCACAATTTTGCTGCAGTGCGGCCTTTAGTTTCTTCTGCTGTGGAAGCTTTGGGCATAGAGAAAGATCTAAACTTCCAGAGGTAAGATCTGCATACTTTTGTCTCTGTGTCCAGACATTCTGAAGCTGAACTTTGTTGAGTTTGAGTTAAATGATCTTGCCATACCATGACATTGAGTTTGTTTCATGGATGAAAGAGAATCGAGAAACTTTGCCGAATTCACTGGGGAAAATCAGAACTTTGCACAAACCTACTGTTAATGAGCAGGGGATTTTTATTTACTCGTGATGATACCTTGCCATATCTACCTTTGCGACAGGGTGTTCAGCTAATGAAACATTATGCCTTGGGGGGAACTATGGTTAAAACTATAATTAACAAATACATGTTGATGATTTTCTTCCTCCAAGCTTTGAATACCAGAACAGTTAAATACCAGTTGCCCTAGTGTACCAGAGCAGGTGGAAGAAGGGACTTAGAGAGAAATGTGTCCCTGCTTGTATTTTCCCAAAGGTGATGATTCTCGATTGACTTATTTTTATTGCCCGGCTCTATGTACGAAGTAATATTTATTCCTTCTCCTCATGTGGGGCTCACAGCAGTCACTTTCACTTAGACTAGCCCTCTACTTTCCACCCGGTTTTACTGTATCTTAAAATATGTTTTTTAATTTTTCGTTTTCAACAACATTTTGAATTTTGTTAGCAGGTGGTGTGATCTTGTACCTGCCCACTAACAACTTGCGACATCTTCTCCAAGGTGAGTAGCCCCATCTTAAAATATATCCTATGTGCTTTGCATCCAGTTAAATGCCAGACGTCCTACGTTAAATTCTTTCACTGTAATCATAGCGGGTGTGTTTACCATTCTAGTGTCCTGACAAGAAATGGAATTATCTCTTTTGTAAATAATTTAACGAGTGCAAAATGTAAAGCAGATTCAGTTTATATCATTTTTTCAAAATATGTAAGAAGGGGGGCATCAAAAATGTGCCTTAAGGATATTACATAAAGTGTTGCAGGGAAAACGATGCACCACACTGATTTAGCACCGGTTTGTTTGTGCAACTAAAAAGGAGTGAGGAAAACGGTATGTGCTCCAGTGTCAATGTGAAAGATGGGGCCAGGATTGACATAATGTTTGCATAACCAGGGAGTCATTTCTACCTTCTACAGAAAGAGATCAACCAAGACTTGAGATGAAATGTACCCATAAACAGTGGCGGCTGCCTCGGAACAGGGGTGGTGGGTGGGGGGAATAAAAAAAAAAATAAGCTTACCTTCTACGCCGCGACGCCGCACGCCTCCCCTCTGTCCTCTTCAGATCTGCAGCAAGCACTGGAAGCAGCCAGGCTTCCGGACTCTCCCAGCCAATCACGACACTGCATGCAGCTCAGGTAGTGCTTGGGAGGCTGGGCATGTTCTCCACGGGGCTGTGCAACACAGCCACGTGGAGAACATGCTAAGTGCGCATGACGGTTTGGCCAAACCCAAAGGGCACACCACTCCTCACTCTGCTCTGGTGACACAGAGCCCAGCACCGCCCCCACTACGAGTGCTGCATAGAAAAATAAAATGATAATAACGTCCTGTTATTATCATTTTCTTTGTCTTTTCTACACTGCTGAAATAGCAGTAGGGCGACGCTCCTCCACCTTAGCGGGAGAACCGCCACTGCCGTGGGGAGACATTTTGTTTGATTTACCACACACAATGTTTTGGGTAGCAGCGTGGTATACAAATCGACTTATCATCATTTTGATCTGCATCATCGCCTTTGTCCTGTATTTTCAAATTTTAAGAATTTTAGATTTTTATAAGTCTTTTAAATTTCAGAAATAATTTTCTGCAGGTTCTTATATTAATTTAATTTAGTGAATCTTATGCCCAAAATATTTGTGCTTTCCCCAGTTCTTGCTTGATTGGAGTTAGAGCCTTGATCATGAAATTCTGCTGCCCTGGTCACTGTACAGTGTGAGGAGCCCCTGTAAGTGGTGGCAATTGTGGTGATAGCTTCTGGCAGAGCTGTTTATTTTTTCAGCTGGCATTAGATGGCATAGTTTCTGGCAATGCACAATGTCTTTTACCAAGACAATGTGTCTTACTTTAGTTGTTGGATGTTTACTGCAACTTATCACTTGAGTCTACACTGCATATTTCTGTTATTGCTGTGTTTCCTACCCATTTGGGGTTGCTTCTATTCCCTTCTTGAGGGAGCCTCACCTGGCGGCTCAGGATGGACTCTTCTATGGAGATATGGTCAGTACTGATTTGCACAAGATGGGCCTCTGTCTAGAGTGGTAGTGGCACAGTGGGCAAAAACCATGGGCTAGGAAGCTTCACATAACAATTGCCAGTGCTTTACACAAGAATTTTTCCCATCGCTCTTTGTGCAACACCTAACACTCACAAAATGGCAGATGCCCAGCTGAGCTAGGCCGCAAAATGTTACACTCTGCCTCTGTGGTCAAGACGCCACTGTTTGGACCAAATGATCCCATTTTTAGGGTGAGAATATGTTCTTTTGATTAGATAAGTTTGTCACTATTAGTGTTGAAATGTCACAACCTCTTTACTGAACATAACTCACTTGGACATATTTACCTGCAATTCACATAATGCAGTGCCTTAAAACAGGTTGCTGTGCTGCGTTGCGTGAATGGGAGAGAGCTGAAAAGCACCATATCTACTAACATATGATGCACCATATCTACTAAGATATGATGCTCTTGAACTCAATGGTGACTGGTGACATTTGAAAGTGGTGATGCGTGAAATTATAGTCGTACTGCACTGCGGCGAGCGAGTGTAGCCTACGGGCGCTTCGGGGGGGTTCTCCCCCCAGGAAAATATTGAAAAAAGAGTGGACAAATGGTGCATTTTCAAGCAAATTTGAGGAAGCAGGAAGGTTAATACAGCAATACGATTGAATTATTTATCATTTAAGAAACTTTAGTGAGCTTCTATCTTTCTCTGGTGAAAAAGCCCTTTGCTGTTGAGTTGCAGTTCAGCAATCTCACTGACGACTGAAGAGCCTGAGAAAATGTACATTTCCTTCTCCACTCATCCATGTGCGTGAATACACTATTGCACTGTCCACTGCCACATGGCACAGTTAACCAGGACACCCCACAAGTGACAAAAGATTGCGGCCGAAATTTGGCGCAACTTGCAAAAAAAGGTTCTGGCTGAGCCTGTGATCATAAATAGTGTGTGTCTGTGTGGGGAAGCGTGAATATATTGTACTGTTTCAACACTAGCACACTGTAGGATGTGGCATGCATTACACTAATCAGAGAGTGGCAATGCTTGCCCCATGGGTGAACAGCCATGAGGGAATCATAAATGTCTGCCCATCACTCCCGTGAGATGGAACCTCACTGCCTGCTAGTGTATGAGTGTCCGCCTGCTCCCTGCCATGTGCCCTGCTCTATCTCAAGTGAGATCATGTGGCGGCTGAATGTATTCTCACCGGTATCGCAGGGCCACAAATGTAAGCATTTCATATTCTGGGATCCTGGTACAAAATTATGCACATTTCAAGGTTAACCATATCTTACTCTTTGTCTAATCACATTGGGTCCTAATGGCGCTGATCATAATTCAATACATTAAAGGTGTATCACAGTTATGTATGCAACGTGGCATGATATTCACATGGTGGCGTTAAAATGGCCTTCTCTACAGTCTTGCCACACACGGAATAGGATTTTCAGATAAATGGATAGTCTCTGCGCACATCAATGATATACTTTATACAGCTTCAATAAAACAAAACATGTATTGTTTTAAAGGCAAAATTGCATTAAGTTATTTTGTACCTTTCTTAAAAAGCGTTTACTTCTTAAATTTCAATGTGCAGCCCTGGGTTTGATAAGGCTCGCGGATACACCAGGAGGTTACACATCTGATGCTCCGGGTACAGAAACTGCAGATCGCGGGGCCCTCGAGCTGCAGGGCCCAAAGCCTGGATCACGTACACAATCAGAATATACAGGCTGTGGTTGTCTGCTCTCCTCTAATAAGTTATTGTGTCATTTTATCAGTGCATGCTCGTCCGGTGTTTGATTAACACAAAAGATACCACACAAACAGGCACCCACCACATGCACAAACACCACGTTATACCCACACACGAGTCGAGCATAAACTAAAAAATGCAAGATGCTGAACGCGGACGTCAAAGCGGCTTCTCTTGTGATCTGCCTTGCACTGGCTCATCACATGGTAACCAGTCACAAACCCTCTACCCTAACAGAGATGAATCCAAACAGCACTACCAGGAAGTAGTTTTAGCGATACAAATTTCTCCAAATAAAAATGGAAACCACGACCCGGGTTAGCAGCTTTCTCAAAGACAAGGATATTATGTCAAAAATGAGAAAGATGGTGCCACCAGACAAACCTCACTGGGTATTCCTTACAAATGAAAACCAACATACCACTGGCATTGAAAGAGTGGTGCGCATGACCGGTGGTGTTTTGAGCCTCCGTGGTTCCCGTACCTGAGAGTTTATGATTACCCGCCATAGGTGGAATGTGGCCGTAGCTTTCCTAATTAAATGAGCTTAGAATTCATTTGGGTTTCCGTGGTCCGGTGACCTCGACCCGAGGGTGTTTCTCCCTTGCAGAACTATGATTGTTCTTGCCTTTTGAAATTACCGAATCTGCATGCCAGCAGGCGGCGCGCAGCTCTAAAAATTTCTGTGATTGCCGAGTTCCTATGAGGAGTGCCAGGAAATGTTTAAAATAAATGCAAAACGCGAAACTACCTGTATCACAATGCCACGCAAGAAATCGATGTAAATAAAAAATGGCAAGCCTGCCTCTTCTAACGGGGTGCACGCGCTTTAACAGACAGCTAATTTGTTGGAGTAAAACCACACCCTCTTGTCTTCCATTTAATGTTCAGTGACTCCCAATCTGACGTCATGGATGCATCCTTGCCACGTGATGTAACGTCACTACTACGGCGGGCGTTTACTACCGTGAAGTGAATAGATCCCTCTCTGTTCACTCAACAGCTGCGTCTACACAGACGTCCACGCCCAGCTGAAATGCTTATCACTTGACATGTCACATGTGTAGAATGTGAGACCTGTGGTAGCAAGTGTTTGACCTCAGCTCAGAGCTGCCTTTACCCTCGACTTATCTAAACCGGTGACAAATATTTGCTCTCAAGCACCTTTTAACAAGGCACTTCACTGTGCAAAGATCAAGTGGTTTTTATTTGTTTTAGTTAACGGATTGTACAGATGAGTACAAATGTACAAGATAATTAATTTCACAGGGAAAATATGTTTGAGTACCTTTCAGCGCGATAGAATACATCACAAGAACAATATGGCAGTTAAATGCACTGCTGTACGTGTGAAGCTGCATAAAGTCTGAGCACATCTCGGAAAATTCAATTGAGCTGTGAGTGTAAATAAGCAGTTACAACTATTAACAGGTTTTGCTGCAGTGATTCCACGAAAAAGAGCAGCAGAAATACACCCGCTCAAGGATTTATTCTTACCCGGAACACCGGACAGAAAGGAGTGTTTACATTAACATGTTCATGTCCTTGCTGTAGATATGAAGTAAAATGAAAGATGCAGGGAAATTCTTGCTAAGCCACATTTATAACCATACTGACAGGAGGGAAAATATTAACGTTCTCGCTAATGAGAGAAGAGAAAAGGCCGGGGTCAAAAGAGGACACTCCGTTTACTCGAAATGGCGTAGTTAGGCATTCCAGCGAGCCAGTCAGGTTTAACTTGACCTAGGGGCAAGTCGGGGAACCTTCACCCACCTTTGCCTAATCAAAATGTCTAGTCATCTGCTGATTTAGGGCTGCGTCACTGCATGTGGGCACAGCCCTTCCTTGGTGGTGTAGCAAAGTGTTGGTCCGAGGTTCATCCCTACCTTCGGGGATTTGCAGAGCACAGAATGGAATTCTATACCTCTCACATTGCAAAGGCGACTTCCGCCTGGTCTTCGGTGATCCAGCGGCAATACAGTTAATTCGAATATATCCCTGGATAACACTGTCATGCTTCTGCAAATGATTTATCACATTCCTCATCCTCTCAAAAGCAGATAACCACATGCTCCCCTGCGGTTTCACAGCCTCGCACATTGGAAGTACACACAGTCCCGGCTGGCATGATGGGCGTGGGGAGAGGGGGGTGGGGTGGGGGGGTCGCGCGGGTTCGCGTGGGAGGGGGGGAAGCGGGACTGTAATAACAATTTAAAAAAACTTACTTTCACCCGGGTCACACGCCGCCGCCTCAGCTCCTGCTGCTCCTGGCCGGGCCCCACGTCAGGAAGCAGGCTTCCTGACCCTCCCCACCCCAATCCAATCACAACGCTGCAATGGCAGCGTTGTGATTGGTGCGGACGGCGCCCAGCTGGGCGCCTGTAGGGAGGCCATTTTCTCTATGTAGGCTGCATGCAGCCTACATAGAGAACAAGCATTTGCAATGCAATAGGTCTCGCATTTACGCAAGCTTGAGCTCTTGGCATTGTCAATGACAATGCCTTCTCTTTACATTTTAAATAACAAAACACAAATAAAAGGTATTGTTATTTCCAATGCCACTAGCTCAAACTTTTGTAAATGCGAGACCTATTGCATTGCAAATGCTTGTTTATAGTTCAAACCTAGCTGAAAGGCAAGGGAACATGGTATAGGGTCAAAAGCACAGACAGCAAGTGATTGGAGGGGTAGCTGAGTCCTTAAAGCGGAAGTGGACAGGGACTGTACTATGATATAGAGCTGTTTAAAGAGGTGTGTCAGTGTCTTCAGCTGTTCTGTAAATTGCAGCAGGCTCGGGCCTCCACACTTCTCCTTTAAAAACAGTAAACGTGGTCTGCCATTGAGAAATTGCAATAACTTTAACGCACTGGAAATTGTCCATGTGAACTAAATTAGGCGTTCATTACACACTTTTTCACCATGCCTGTTAGAAAAACTCACAAAATGTCATCACACGGCGTGGTCGAGCCAGGCATTAATGCAGAGGGACCTCTGTGTTTTGTGCACAAACCTGGCCATTGTAAATGGCCTCTCGGGTGCTTTCATTAATTATAGAGTGAAGCCGATACCGAAGGCCTACCTCCGAGGCATGCCTGTCGGAAGCAGCATGACCAGCTAGCTAGCTCCACTCTGCTTCACGGAACAGGCTGGCGCTTCCTGGTAGCAACTTTTCATGGTAATGCACATTCTCCCGCACTAACATTTAATTGTTCAGCTACTGGTCGTTGTGACGTTACAGGTGTTAATAGTTTTCTTTGAAATCGGCTGTGCCCTATGCTCAGAGTTTATGAGCGAGACACTCTAGGGGAACAGAACTGTAAAAAGTCCACGGCTCCAAAGAACATTAAATAACTGCACTGAATCGGTGGTCGTATTGGAAGAATGAGAGATGGCTGGAAATAGGAAGGAAGGCGGAATGGAGCGAGTTTGTTTGGGTCATTAAGGAACTGGGAAGGAAGAAATATAGAAAGAGCAATCGAAAGATGGATGAACTAAAACGAGAAGTGAGGCAGGGAGGGAAGGTAGGCAGGGAGAGGAGGCTAGTGGCTTGGAGAAATTAGCTTTTCACAGGAGGAAAGGAAAGAGAAGGAGGGTAGACAATAAGGTGTGGGTTGAAAGAATTGCGCTTTAAGTAGGACCTACCTCGAAGTGGCATCCTCCCTGGGTGAGCAGCCACTGTAAGCAGGACAGGTTGCCGGTAGCTGCAGCATCGTGCGCCGGGGTGGCCCTGTTGCGCGCTTGGCTGTTGCCCTCCACCCCCGCTTCTTCCACTAGGTACCGAAGGCAGCTCAGTTTCCCGGAGCGGGCGGCATGGTGTGCCGCGGAGGCCCCCAGAATGTCTCGGTCTGCCTGAAGCAGCCCCTCTGCCTTCAGGGTCCGCAGGCTTTCCAGGTCCCCCTGACGGTCCGCGTTGAGTGTCCGCTCTAGGGCCATAGCTGTTCCTGGCCAGTTGAAGGACTGGGTGGGGTGAAACCTCTTCAACAAGTGGGAACAGACCCCACCGTGAGCTCGGGTATTTTTGCGGCGTGAGCCATGGATGAGTCTCCTAACACTGCGCTACAAAGGCGCAAAATCGATAAAGCGAGGCTTGCAGACAAGGCGACAGTTAAAAAAAAAAGCATTTGCAATGCAATAGGTCCGATTGCATTGCAAATGCTTAAGTTTAAAACTGAGCGCAACGCCGCTTGAAGGACACCGCGCTCGTTTTTTTTTTTTTTTTTTAACTTTAAAACTGAGCGCGGTGTCCTTGAAGCGGGCGCTGCGCTTAGTGGTAAAGTAAAAAAATATATAAATAAACCGAGCGCGGTGTCCTTGAAGCGGCGCCGCGTTCAGTATTTAAGTAAAAAAAAAAAAAAAACACTCGGCAAACGGAAACAAAGACACACACACGCGTACACGAACGCACAATACTACAGCTTCTTCATAAGGCCCAAATACTTCGAGGAGGACTTAAAACACACATTCCGTTGAACGACTGCTCCAATGTGAACTCTCAGGCACAGAGGAGAACGTGCTTCGGTGGCAGCCACTCGCCTGGATATTGTTGGCGTCAGCGGCAGAATGAACAAGCGCCATTACTCATGAAATCTAAAAACACACAAGCCTGGCTTCCGAGCAGCAGGTAGCTGTTGACTGTAAGAACCCGTCCTTCTGGTCCTTGTGAGGCGGAAAGCGCATAACAGGCAGTGAGGTGATCTGGAGCCGACGGGGGAGGGAGGGAAAGTGAAAGTGCGCCATACGTGCGTTACTGCTTAAACGCCGACGCATGCACGTACGTGTGCACATCTCCTGTCCCACGCATGCCGGAGAAGCGAGGCGGGAGCCCACCCCGCACTGGCAAGCAGTAGAGGAAGTCCGGCGGGAGCCCACCCCGCCTTCGTGAATGCCGCATGATGCGGCCGGAGCAGGATTCAAGAGCCGGTAAGTGGTGCATGCAAGCGCGCCATGCCTGGACAGGAGATGTGCACGCGTATGGTGCGAGCAGGAGTTGTGATAATGCCGCGAGCCGTACACGTGCACATCTCCTGTCTGTTAAGCTTCAGCACAGACAGCTGATGTGCACGCGTACGGTTTGCCACTCCCCCCTGCCCTCGAGCAGAGGCGCCCATCCGCCCGCCCCCAACCAGGCACTTCTGCTTTCTCGCAGTGTGAGAAGCAGAAACATAAAATGGTAGTTTTAGTATTTTATGTTTCTGCTTCTCGCACTGCGAGAAAGCAGTGGGGCGATGCCCCAATGGAGGAGCTGCCCCTGCTTGAACTCTCTCTCTGCGCTGGTGCACTTGTTACTGCATGAACCATAGTGCAAGGGTGCATGCATTATAGGGTAGGATTGTTTCTTGATCGGGGATGGACACTTTCCTGCACAAAAACAATCCTTAAAGGCGTTTTTTTTTCTGTTTATGTGCTGCAGAATGCAGCATGCATAGAAAGAAGTTATGAGGAAAAATAAATATATGTTTCTCGTTATGCATTCTTCGGGGAGGTGTAGCTTTTTGATGCATTCCCTGGTTTACAAGTCTTTGTAAATCTGGGTCTGGGCAAAAACATGGGTAGATGCTTGGAACGCCCATGCTCCACCCATGCTCCACCCATGCTCCACCCATGCTCCACCCATGTAAAGCCTCCCCATCACAAAGTAACACAAGGCTGTTCTTTGAGCTGCCTTACGTCACTTTGCATTTACTAAACCACTCAGATCCACTCAAAGGGACTTTGCATGGCTTAGTAAATGGCAACAAGGATTTTGCATCGTGTCTATGCCATAAAAGTGGCACACCCCGATGCAAAAATCGCCCCCTCAGCGTGCATGTAGGCTGAAATCCTCAATCTAAATTTGATGGTCAATCAGTGTCCCAGAAATTCTCCTCTCTAGATAAAAGGGTTCTAGCTTTTCCGCTCACAATTTCTTTGAATATTTTGAACTCTGAAGAAGGGTTTTCTAGAAAGAATGGTCTCAGGATGATCATGAGCTGTTCACTGAATCTCAATCTGAAACTCAGAGTTTTAGAGTTTGGTAAACGTTCAAACTCATCACCCGACCACCACAGGGCAAGCATGTCAGATTGATGGTTGTCCTACCCTATTTAAAACATGACAACTATCACTCATTTTCCCCATCCAGGGCCTACCATGCCAGATCATGCCTTGCAGGAAAAGAGCACAAAGGCACTCAAGCACAAGGAGAATGCTTCCTGTGCATCAGGGACATTGTATGTTTTGTTTTGCTTTGGTAGTTTGTTACGTGAAAATGAAAAACTTTGCAACAAACATGGCACCTGCTCTGCAAATGTTAGTGCCTTAAGTAGAGGCACACAGTTACGGTCATGCCTAACAGGGATCTCTAAATAGTGACCAATGAGTTTGGAAAAAGGGAACATGTTGACTTCAGCTTGTCTTCAGTCACATAGTAAATGTTTTAGAAAAGTCAGCTAAAGCAAATATGGATAATGCTCTTTCTTAGTTGAGTTAGCGAGAGAGCTCCAAAAATCTTTGCCGCTCCTCTGAAAGTTCTCTTTCGTGGCTGCCTTGTTTTAAATTTTCGAGGGTTTAGTGACTGGATCTTTCTGAATCTGAAAATTCTGTGTTCTCCAAAGTGTATTTAGAGGCTATTCATCTAGTTGAGTTGATTTTTTTATATTGCTTTGTGTGGTATAAATTACATTTTAAATTCTATTCTGGCCTCCAGTGGGCGCCAGCGTAAACGTCTGGGATTATGCTTATGTTTCTTAGTGTATGTAGTCCTAAAGAACTGTCATTCTGTAGGCACATGTCTGTTCAGGGAGACTACAGTAGATAATATTTTGGCCTATGCGTAGCATGACAGGGCAGACATCCTATAGCCACTACGTGAATCTTCTGCTTCAGTGGTTTACACAGGAGGTTATTGTATGGGGCCAAACTAAAGTAGTTCTGTATATCCTATTTGGGTTTTGTGTGTATGGTACGTGAATTTCTCGAAATTCAGCTTCAAATTGGGTGTTGTTATCTGAATTCCAGTATATCTTCACTATTGTCAAGGTAAAGATGTCTCACATGCAGTTTGTTTCTGACAGAGCTCATTAGTTGGGGCTTGACAGCTCCTCTGTCGCTTTACCTTATGTGATAAACACAAGGTAAAGAGCTTTAAGAGCACAACTGAGAGAGGGAATTTTGCTTCTCCCACAAGTTGACTTTCCTCCCTACTCATTTATATTGATCAGAAGTTGTGTGCTTCCATTGGGAAAGAGTGATTGTAGTGGACAGATTATGCTCAATATAGTAGACCTGGATATGTTATTGTGATAAGGTAACCATCAAGGCTGTAGGCCCAAATTATTTTTTATGAAAAGCATGTGTTACAGTAGGCCTCTATGGAACTGCCTACCAAAGACACACAAAGTGGCTTTACATTTTGCATTTTGCTTTTTCATTGTAACCTCCTTTGCCAAATACCCTAGGCAAGAACATTACATTGTGATTACACTGACAAATGTAATAGCAATGAATTTTATATTGTGAGTTCTGACAGATGCAGTAAGAAGAGAGATTACATTGCAAACTTTCTGACAAATGTCATTGGATGGGATTTAGTACACATATCTCTTGGTAGGTCGGAGTCACAGTAAAGCCTTGATGTCTCTGAAAGAAGATTTACTGTTCATGTCAGTGTCTACTTTGGGTTTCTCTAATTGTTTTATTTTGAGAGTTTTATATAGCGCTGGCTAGACCCAGAGGTATCAGAGTGCTTTACATGAGAAGATAATATAACACAAACATGGCATACAAGTAGAAAAAAAGATAAAGAAACAACGTGTGAAGTATACAAAAACAAAATAAATATACAGGTGCAAGAGCTATACATTTCAAGTAACTAGGTATATGATGTTCGGGGGATGGACAGATAATACTGGACAAAATGTAACATGGTGATTGGAGATCAGGTGCAGGTCACAGGTTAGGACCCCCAAAGATAATTGGGCTAAACATGGCGTATTGTTTAATGGGTCTCTCTCCCAGCAAAGACCACAAAGATTGTAAATTGCCCAGTGTTCTAACATTGGCCCATATAGAACCGTTGATGTTTTTTAGACCAAAAACCTTTTTGTTTGCTGATTGTTGCATTGTACATCACATATAATGGGAGTAGGCTTCATTTACATGGTTGTATCCCCCTGTGATACTTATATAGGGTATGGGATTTGCACCTGATTTAATCTGCAAACCCCCTATAGGAACAGTCCCTATTTGTAATCTGACCTGAAATCATGTGAATATTTGTCATTAGTAAGAGTATAGTATTTAGGTAGGTGTGCATTCAAGTACTTATCTTTTTAAAGAAAATATATTGTTTCAGCATTGATTTAGTTTGTGTGTTTTGTGTGTTGCACAATGCTGAGTTTCGAAACCACAACATCTCCGTGATTCAGCCTTGGACTGCTCCACCTCCATACCCTGAGAGTCAGGTTTTACATTGGGAACTCTTTGACAAAGGCAGGAGGACGAGGTTTTGCATTTGGAACTCTGTGACAACTACAATAGGAAGAACTTTGCATTGTGAACTACTTGAACATAAGGAATGGCTATACATTGTTTAACACCAACGGCCCATCTTTCATCAGGGCTGGACTGCTGGCTGCAAAATTAAGAGATAACACCACTGGTTCTTCAGTAATCTCAATGCCTTCTCAGTAGCTGCTGCGAAGGGGGTTTCATTTAAGGCTCTGAAAGTTTGGGTCATGGTCGGTGTCTTTTAGGCCTCTGTGCACTAAGCTTTTATTATTTTTCAGAAATAAACTCACAAACCAGAAGTTTGTTTATAAAAAACAAAGAACTAATGCCCCCCACATCCTGGTGTTTCTTCTCATGGTTTTGTTTACTGTTTGTGATGGCCAGAAATAAAGGACATTAAACTGTGCACTCTTAATAGAGCAGGCAGTCTGACGTCCTTACTTTGACAGCCCCTACTCTGTTGGGCCATCGTGATAGGGTTTTCCAATGGCAGAGCCAGCATGCATGCACACCACCATCAAATAACTGATGTCCATCTGACTCAAAATAGAGCAGGCGGACCAAGGGTACCCTGTCAGCCCAACTGTAAACCAGGCCCTATTCACCCTTCTTATGTAGATCTCTAATTTAGGTGGTGCTACAGAGGCCCATTGAAAAAATATAGGTGATAATAATTATCAATCCTGCTATGTCTAGATTGGGAACAGCTAGAAATATGATCAAAGCACTATTTTACAATTTTTAATCATTATTAAATCCCACCTCAATGACTAAATCATACTTTTTAATAAATATTAAGGAAAAGTAACTTGTAGAAAGTTACACTTTCCCTGACTGAAGCTCCTGAAAGCTAATTTGCATTAGCTCTCTAGCAGTGACCAAGAGAGTGGTTAGTCCTGATGAGGTGTGAAGACTGCTGCCACAGCAAAGACAGTGGCTTGAGTATGACAAAGTATGTTCTCCCCTGGCAGGAAGATCAATTGGAGGTGTACCCACAACATTAATTTACTTCAAAGGGGCCTTCCCTGTCACAAGCAGATGCTGGGTGACACTTGAAAAGGCCCAGATGTTGTCCTCTCAGTCAAGCAGACATCAAACCCAGTGGAGGGAGCTGCTCCTGGAACTTGCTTGATGTGACCAGTGACGAGTAAACTGCTTGTTACCCTGACAACACTTCTGGGTGGACACACAGGCTCTCCACAAGGAGAAACATGTTTCCCTTTGTTTGATTTTAAGAATGATTGACACTCTGGGATTTTTGCTGTATGGCAAACATGGGTAGGTTCACCATTGAGTCCTTTTACCCCATTGGTTAGAGAGGGACCAGGTGTTATCTCCACCCACTAAGTAGTGCAATGCATTGATGTGGCATTTATTTTATTTTATTTATTTTATTTTATGTGATTTTATATAGCGCGAACATTACCCGAAGGTGTCAGAGCACTTTACAAAAGAACCAGTTGCGTTACATAAGGACTTTGGATTACATGAGTTACATAAGAGATACAAACAGAAAAAATTGCAAATGTACAAGTTGTAAAGTCACTCAGGGAAGAGATACAAACGGGGGGAAATTAAAAACAAATTAAAGAATTGCAAATGTACAAGTTGTAAAATCACTCAAGGAAGAGATACAAACAGAAGAGAAAAATAAATGTACAAGTTGTAAAGTCACACAAGGAAGAGATACAAACGGATAAACTCTAAAATCACATAGGAATGGTAGTAAGTACAAAGGTCTACTACATATACTAGTGGCTAGAGTTCTAAATATACAAATAGTAAAATCACTCAGGATTACATTTTAACAGCGATTAGGCTTGGACAATTATATATGACATATTTACATATATATATATTTATGAGTTACAGAAGCATGGCTCAGGCATAGGGAAAAAAGCAGGCAAGGGGAGAGAAATTCAGGGGAGAGAGGAAAGGACTAGGGACGCCTCCCGCCGCTAATGTAGAGGGACTGGCTGTTGAGATGGCACGGAGTTATCACGAGGCATTATGTCCTCCGTAGGCGCCATTTTGAAGTCAGGCAGTGCCGATTCCAGTTTGACTCAGAGTTCGGGGGAGTTGGTATATAAACATTGCCCTGCATGTCTCGCCCGTTTTTGTGCCTGCCGCCGCCCCAGATAGCCGTTTCAATGCCTTCTTGGGCGGTCTGCACTTCTCCCCACGCTGTGCAGCATCAAGGGGAAATGGCGGCCGCGTCTTCACCCGTTTCGTGCCTCGGTATCGCATGTCGCCTTCACCGCAGGCACCGCTCACCAGTCCGCGGCGCCTGCATGCATCAACTTGGGGCAAATACGGGAGCGGCGATCCACTCACTCCCCCCATAGCACCGCTCAACTCGTCTGTGGCCTCACAATACAGGCTCACCGCTCGAGGCAGCCGAGTCTTCCTTATCTCCACCACAGCTCCAGGCGTTCTCGATGGCGTGTCCGCCCGCTCCGCTTCGCTCCACCTGCGGTCACGGACCTCCTCAGCACCGCCGGTCTTATTGCAGGGGTTGGTCGGACCCGGGTCCGTCTCTCCTGCCGATCCCTCTCAGCAGGGTCTGGTTGTTCTGAGATACGGCGGTCCTGCTTCATCTGCCGTCAACTTCCCTCCCAGCTCCCTCTCGCCCTCGCAATCGCAAAAGATGGGCAAACTCCCGGGAATCAGGTCCAAAGGAATTCCCCAGCCGGGGAGCTCCCGGACGGAGCTCCTACCCGGCGGCCATCTTCAGAGCATCCACAAGTACCCTCTGCAGAACACTTTCTGGACCTGTGGAAAAACAAAAGAGGACTGGATCACTGTCTGTGACCTGAGAGGAGCCCTTAAGGACTAGACCTGCTCCCCTTGTACCCAAGACAAGGAGGTGTACTCCAAAGGTCAGTGGCTGATATCCTTTGTGGCTATAAGTTACTAAGAGATTCAAGAGGCATTTTCCTTAAGTTCCCAGCTGCCCAGTACCACTTAGACCTGACATAGAACCTAATGGTGCCCTCTTCTGGAGCGAGTCTTGACCTGAAAGTGCTGTTCCTGAAACATTGGGACCCTCTCCTCTGTCTAACTAGACTTCTCCTACCACTCCTGAAAGTCTGGACTTAGAAAATATTTGGACCTCTAGATCCCTAGATGACTGAGACACAGAAGCCTAACCTATTTACCCAAGGAGTTTTTAACTATTTTGGGGTCGATTCCGATCTCGGCCGGTAGGGCACCGAATCGGATTCGGCTTAACCGGATCCGATTCGGAGCCCTATTTCCCGACCGATTCGTACGTGCGTCCGGGCGAGCGAGTACGATGCGTGCGCACGCGAAATCGCCGACTGACTCGTTCGCGGGACCCAACCGCTCCGACCGACTCGCACGGACACGACTCGCACCGCGCAATGGAGACGTTCTCCGGCCAGGTAAGTATGATACGCGCCTCGAGCAGTCCGACCGACTCGCGCAGTCTGGCTCCAAAGAGCAGTCGGAGCCGCACTTTGGGGGTCCGTGTCGGACCCCCCTGTACGCGTAGCCGCACGAGTCGCACACAGGGGGGACCCATGGGTCCCCCCTACCTGTGCATGTATGGCGCGAGTCGCTTCGCCGCGTACCCGCTGTAGGGGGCGCCCTTGTTCGCCTCGCACCCATTGAGTCAATGGGAGCCCGCGTACGCGTTGTACGACCGGCTCCCATTGACTTCAATGGGAGTCCGACCGAATCGAGTCCGATAGCATACGTGCGCATCGTACTCGTTCGGTCGGGCTAGTAGGGTCCGATTCGGTCGGAAATCTCTCCGGGTCCGGCTCGGTCGGTGAGATTTCCGGCCCGAATCGGAATCGGCCCCAAAGTCTTTAGACAGTTTCACTAAATTAATCATGTCTGCTATATGCCATAACTAACATTGAGTGAGTTCGGGTTTAAATTACTGGACTTAAGATGATAGTGCTTTTATTGCTTGTGGGAATCCATCCCAATTATTAAACCACTTTCTTGCATTGGTATTCAGTGGTGGGATCCAGAGCTTGCATTTAGCAGTACCACTCAGCTATGAAAAATTAAAAATCCATACATTTAATTGACAGCAATTTATTTTTTTTATTTGGTCATTTTTGTAGAATGGAAATAGGTTTCAAGGTAACCTATGTATTTCTGACATGGGCACAAGATATGAAGTGGTATTTTTACATCTCTGAATTTGTGGGTACCCATAGGAGCATATGATTTAGAGAGTATTTTTTCTTACACACTGACTTACATTTCCTCGGCACAAATAGAGCAAAATCCAATTTGTAATAACAAACATTCTACTATTCTATGCTCCCACATGTCTTCTAATAAAAATGGTCCCTCACTTGCAAGGGTAAGCCTAGTGCCTGGGACAGGAAACGGCCCAAAATGCAACAATATACATCACATATTTCCACTCAAAATGGAGCCGTTTTTTGCAAAGTAGGTAGCTGTGGATTTTGGACCCTAGCTCAGCCGGCACCTAGGGAAACCTAGAAAACCTGTACATTTTTAAAAACTAGATACCTAAGGGAATCCAGGATTGGATGACTTGAGTTGCTCTCCCCAGGTTGTTTTACCCATATTTCCTTGCAAATCTCAAACTTTCACTAAAAAAACACATTTTCCTCACATTTCTGTAATGGAAAGCTCTGGAATCTGCAGGGAGCAACAAACTTCCTTCCACCCAGCACTCCCCTAAGTCTTCCAATAAAAATGGTACCTCCCTTGTGTGGGTAGACCTAGTGCTCGCGACAGGAAATGGCCCAAAACGCAACATGGATACATCACATTTTTCCACTCAAACCTGACACGTTTTTTGCAATGTAGGTAGCTGTGGATTTTGGGCCCTAGCTCAGCCAACACCTAGGGAAACCTAGTAAACCTGTAAATAAATTAAAACTAGCCACATAGGGAATTGCAGGGTGGGGTGACTTTCATGGCTTTCACCAGGGTATTTTACCCAGAACCCCTCGCAAACCTCAACTTTTACTAACAAAACACATTTTCCTCACATTTCTCTGATGGAAAGTTCGGTAATCTATGGGGAGCCACAAACTTCCTTTCACCCAGCATCTCTATAAGTCTTCAAATAAAAATGGTACCTCACTTGTGTGGGTAGGCCTACCGCCTGCGACAGGAAAGGGCCCAAAACGCAACATGGATACATCATGATGGGTTCCCACTGGTACTCCTCATTCCATGGGGATTAACTCATAAATGTTTAATACCGGTGAGATGTGTATGCATTGTACAGGGTTTTATGGATGTGAAGTTTGCACCCCATCATTAAAGTGGAACTAGTAATTGGACCTACAGAGATGAATGATCTCTCAGGCCAGATTGTTTTTAGTTGGGGGGGGGAAGGGATGAAAGCTTTCTAGCTGGGATAGCAACTCATGAAGCTTAAGTGCCTGCTCAAACTACTTCTCAGTGTACTGAAAAAGTGCATGCATTTATATTGATATCTTCCTGTTTCTTTCTGTCTTGACCATACCTTTGAGTACTGCAGTCTTTAGATCTTGCATTCTGTGGTTGAGTTCTGAATTGTGCTCACTAACAGCACTATCATAATCAGAACCTGGCCCCTTTAGGCTCTGCCAATTGAGCTTCTTTTGTTTATATGGTTCTTAGCTGATTTATTGAATATAATAGGCCCTACATAAGCATCTTATACACATGATTCGGTATAGCGCAGTGTTAGAGGTACAGGTGAATCTGCTACTTTGTAGGTTTTCCTTTTGAGTGAAATTGTGATGTTTTGAGAAGTGTTGAGCTGGTGGATGTGGTGACAAGCTAGACACCTCTTGATGCACCTGGCATTGCTCCATAGGCCTGTTTAGATATGCTATTTTGGTATTTTCTAACTTTGTGTACAAATTTGATGTTTTTTTGTTGAGCGGCACTTAAACGATAACCAGAGCATAACCATCTAAATCCTCAGTGTTCAACCTCCAATGATACCTTTGCTCAATTATTCACCAGGGGATAGTTGGAGTTTGTCAGGAATGACATTGAGGGATACCCAAACATTCAAAAGGGCACTCTCATAAATACGCACATCCACATCCGGGACCTGTTCACAAAGTGCTTAGTTGAAAACAAGTAAGACATCGAGGATAGCACCATGTAATTTCAAGATAGTTGCATCATACCTGCCTTATGTACCTTCGACAATGCAGTAGTCCTAAACTACTGACTACCAGGCATCAAAAATGCATCCACAGGGCAAAACAAATAATCAGAGGAAGGAGTATCCGGAACCATTTTTTGCAGACAGGGGTACAACGTTGGTGTTCCATCTTGAGGATTATACTTTTAAATATACTGATGAACAAAATGAGAGAAGAAAATGCATCTTCAGCATTAGCAAAGGGAAGCTTTTAAAGGGACTGAAAATATAGGCAGCTCAGAGTTGAATATTAACAATGGGGTAAACCTGAATCCCAGCA
Organism: Calotriton arnoldi; assembly: GCA_963921515.1. Classification (NCBI taxonomy): domain Eukaryota; kingdom Metazoa; phylum Chordata; class Amphibia; order Caudata; family Salamandridae; genus Calotriton; species Calotriton arnoldi. The sequence continues at coordinate 375,143 of CAWUFW010002493.1, read as the reverse complement.
CATAGGCAGTGAATAAATCAGGGCAATAGTAAGGGAACAAGAAAGGTAGAAAAGGAGATGCAGTGCCAAAAATCTGATCTTACCCTAACTACTCTGAACCTTTGAAGCAGGTATGCGTCATCAACAACTCAGTCCCTCAAGGAGTCACATGCAATGTACATTATAAGCTAAGACTGATCCACCCTTAAACGAGTCTCTTGAATGCGCAAGTCAGAAGGATGGTGCCCCATTGGCCTATGATGACAGCGGAAGTTGTGATGAAGGCCATTAGTAATTGCTGTTCGACCTAATAGCCTATTCTTAATAAATTATGTTCAGCTGGTAGCCTAACTTGAAGCCTGCTTAATGAAACAATGGTGATGCAAAAAGTTCTAGAAACAGGAAAAGGGGTACCCAATTATGGACAACCTTTTCTGAATCTACTTAGCAGGCTTGCATGCAGGATTTACTCAAACAAATATTACTAACACTGCGACCAATCCAGTGATAGCAGGCAGCAAGGCAGACCTAAAAAATCTACAGCTGCATGGCCCACGTTGAACATATAAAGGTGATTTGGAAAGCAGACAGACTTATCATTATCCCAAGGGTGCTCGTGAAGCACAGAACCACTGCCAAAGATTGGAAATGTCAAACTTTGGGAGTTCTCGCATATGTATTATGAAGTGATACAAATTCATTCTATTGATCATGGAAACAAAATTGCACAGCCTGCCTGAGGATGACAGGGCACTGGTTATCAAAGTTCAAATGGCAAACAAAGGGATACTGTCCTGAACAAGCATTGATGATGATTGAACAAGGCGTGCTCGGGCCTGGTGCAGGATAATACATTTGTCAGAAGTATCAACATTCCAGCATGGGGCCAAGACTCAGGCTGTGTTATATTCAAATGTGAAGAAGGACATCTTCAAGATAAGTCAAAGCCTTCAGTGCAGCAGCTGCAGGTTTGTCATAATCAACCCTGCAGCTGCTACACTGCATCCTCTCAAACTACCTCTGCTACATCCAGGCGGTCCCACACCAAAATCTAAAAGCAGATGATTTTAGCACCAGCTGTAATGAAAGCAGAGATTGGCCAATAAATATTGGCACTGAATTTAACTACTTTTTAGATGGTTGTGCATGTGTGCAAGAGCAACATACCAACAATCACAATGAAGCAAGCAGCCACTAGCTGACATGGGCTGCACAACTACCCCATGCCTTATTCAGTGCATTGCAGAAGCAAAATGTGACTGACTGTTGAACACGCTAGTTAATGAAGAATGCTGCCTGAAAGTACCTCTATGCATATATATAGATAGTATATGTATGTATTTTTATTATTAAGTTTTGAAAAACATGAGGCTGGTGGAACAGATGAAGCTGTCTCTATGCCAAACCTAAAAAGGAATTCAGCAAACCTTTCCTGGAATGTTATTTTGTAGATATTAAACATTAATGATAAATAACCATGTCAGAAATATATATTATCAGTCTAATCAGGAATGTACAATGAAAGGATATCTTATGAGTGTGTTTGTGTGTTCAGTATTTAATAGTTTTTGTCCTACTGACTTTTTGTTGCTTAACAAAACAATCTGTCTCTTTAATTTCAGAAGGTCCTAAGATCCCTGCATGAGTGCCTCCATCCCCAGACAAATGGAAGGAGAAAATGAAACTGAAGCAATCAAGTTTGTCATTGTGGGTTTTGTTGGTGCGCCACAGCTGCAAGCTTTCTTTTTTTCTATTTTGCTGGTAGTTTATCTGATAACTTTAATTGGAAATCTTCTTATCATGGCAATTGTTTATTTAAATATTCATTTGCACACGCCTATGTACTTCTTCCTCACAAATTTGTCATTCCTTGACATGAACTGTACTACAATTATTTTGCCAAAGTTGCTGGCAAATTTCTTTCAGGAAGAAAATGCATTTTCCCTCCCAGAATGCCTGCTGCAGATTTTTTTTTTTTCAAGTTATTATAGCAACAGAACTCATTCTCCTGGCAGTGATGGCTTATGATCGGTATGTGGCTGTCTGCAAACCCTTACGTTATATGACCATCATGAGCAAAGATGTCTGCATTCGACTGGCAGTGGGAACCTGGGTAGTTGGTTTCACTGATCCCATACTACATACTGTGCTACTGTCAGGTCTCTCCTTCTGTTCTTCTCACATAATCAACCACTTCTTCTGTGATGTGACAGCCCTCATGACGCTTTCTTGCAGCAGCACTAGATCGATAGAAACATCAAGCTACATCTTTGGTTCGGTTATAGTTGTGTTGCCATTTTTATTAGTGGTAGTATCTTATGCCAATATCCTCATGGCCATCCTTAAAATAAAATCAATACAGGGAGGTGGAAGGCCTTCTCCACTTGCACCTCCCACCTCACTGTGGTTACTCTATTCTATGGGTCTCTGAGTTCTGCATACATACGACCAACATCAACTTTTTCCATGAATGAAAACAAACTATTGTCTTTATTATATACTGTGATTACTCCATTGTGTAACCCTTTTATATATACCCTGAAAAATAAAGACTTTAAAAATGCCCTCCAGAAAGCAAAGACAACAGAGTAGGACCCGATTCACAGATACATTTGTCACTTCGGTTGAATTACCGAGCACAAAAACAGCACTCAAAGTAAAGTACCAGTCATAGTTCTATGGATTGAAATGCTGAACTATGCGCCATGCTTAAGGGCTCAAGCTAGTTAGATCAAAGGGGGGGACAATAAAGTTGGGAAACAAATGAACAAACCTGTATGGAAAAAATAATCACACAAATAAAAAAATAGAACATATTATTTGGATGGACAATGCCCCAAATATTGTTGATCAAAAAGGACTTAAGATTGGGGTATACCTCAATTATATTTAAGGGTGGTCACTTCATGGCATGCCAAGGTGTATTGCCCACCCCAAATACACACAACATATGGGCTTCTGTCACACCCAACCATTAGCATAGAAACTGTCCTCATTATTACCACGGATGATGTCCGCATGACTCTGGACAGAGGAGACATGGTGACCCTGATTCTCCTAGACCTCCCTGCAGCATATGACATTGTCTCCCACCCAAGCTCATCCAACCCCAGCACATCATAATCCAAGGACACGCACTCCGATATATCTACTTCTTCCTAACTGGAAGGACCCTGTCAGTCACCCTGGCACTGTTCACCTCTGATGCCCATGGCCTCACCTGTGTAGTTCCCAAGGATCCTACATTAGCCCAACCCTTTTTATTGCATGCATGATCTCTCTAGCCAGCATTATCTACTCTCACTACATTAATGTCCTCTCCTACGCCGATGACATGCAACTCATTCTCTCCCTCACGAACAAGACACCTGGTATCTGAATCAAGTTCAATGCCTGCATGACTTAAATCGCCCACTAGATGAAGACTAGCTGAACATCGGTTAAAGAAAAATTGTGATCTTCAGGAAGAGAATTTCACCCTGGGACACCACGTCTACCAAGAACCTCAGGATCGTCATTAACAGCAAACTTGACATAACTACCCAAGTCAACCCCGTCATTGCTTCATGCTTTCATACCCTGGTTGATGGAGATTTTCAAATGGCTCCCAATCAGCACCTGGAAAACCATCACACATGCCCTGGTCAAAAGTAAGCTGGAATTCGGGACCATCTGCTATGCCGGACTCAACAAAAAATGGACCAGAAGGTTCCAGACCATTCAGAACTCGGCGAACAGAATAACTCTAAACCTCACATCACACCACACCTGAAGGAGCTCTACTGGCATCCATACACAAAGGTGCACAATTCAAACTCCTCACTCACACCCTAAAGGCACTACGGGCCTGATTCACAGAACTAACTTACGTCAAAAACGTAAAGTTAGTACTTTTTGGTATTCACAGAATGAACTTACTCATTTCGGTATTCACAGAAGTTAGTAGTCCTAACTTTAGGACTCCTAAATGCCTTCTGTGAATACCGAAAGTCTTGAAGTTAGGATTTTTCTCAGTTTAGGAGTAGTAAAGTTAGGACTCCTAACTTCAGGACTCCTAAATGCCTTCTGTGAATACCAAAAGTCTTGAAGTTAGGATTTTTCTCAGTTTAGGAGTCGTAAGTTAGGACTCCTAACTTTAGGACTCCTAAATGCCTTCTGTGAATACCGAAAGTCTTGAAGTTAGGATTTTTCTCAGTTTAGGAGTAGTAAAGTTAGGACTCCTAACTTCAGGACTCCTAAATGCCTTCTGTGAATACCAAAAGTCTTGAAGTTAGGATTTTTCTCAGTTTAGGAGTCGTAAAGTTAGGACTCCTAACTTTAGGACTCCTAAATGCCTTCTGTGACTACCGAAAGTCTTGAAGTTAGGATTTTTCTCAGTTTAGGAGTAGTAAAGTTAGGACTCCTAACTTTACTACTCCTAAACTGAGAAAAATCCTAACTTTAAGATTTTCGGTATTCACAGAAGGCATTTAGGAGTCCTAAAGTTAGGACTACTAACTTCTGTGAATACCGAAATGAGTAAGTTCATTCTGTGAATACCAAAATGAGTAAGTGTATTCTGTGAATACCAAAAAGTACTAACTTTACGTTTTTGACGTAAGTTAGTTCTGTGAATCAGGCCCACAATACGCTGGCCTAGCATACCTCAACAGTTAAAAACCTTCCAGACATATCCACTCATCCGGACTCCTACTTGGATCAGGACAAAGTCAACACTTCAGGTAGCCCCTGATGGAGGGCAGGCTGGCTACAGGACCCACGCAGGGCCTGCTGAGCAAAAGTACCTTAGTCCTTGTTGCAAACGAAATGCAGGATGCGACAATTTAGGCGTCAATGTCACTCCCGCAGTTGAAGAGATGCATTGATTTTCTCCAAGTGTTTATTGTGATGCGTTGATTTCTGAAGATGAAGCGCCGGATCCATGATGCGTTGATTCCCAACAAATTCGCCAGGTTTCTCCATGCTTGCAGAAGGGATTCGTCAATCGTCCTTCAGTGGTGGCGGCAATGCAGCAGTCAATGGGGGGTTAATGTGGCAGTTCCGGTTGCGCTGGTCGGCCCCAAGCACGATGCGTTGATTCTACTCCCACGACAGGGTCGATGCTCAGCTTCTGCTCCAAGCAGACATGAGATTTCTCTGCTGCAAGTATTTGGGTCCACTTCCAGTGAACCAGGCCCAGGAGCAGGGGTAGAGACGTTGTAACCCTAAATCTCAAGCAACAGGAGGCAAGCCAACAAGCCCTTGTAGGTCACTTTGGTTGCAAGGCAGAGTCAAGCTCTCCCTCTGAGAGCAGCAGGCAGCAGTGCAGCACAGCAGAAAGCAGGTCTTCCAGGTCAGCAGTCTAGCAGAGTGTCAGCCCTTGTAGAAGCACAGTAGTTCTGCTGACAGAGATTAGTTTCTGGTCCAGATGTGTCAGATTATAGGGGGTTAGAGACTTTTCTTCTCAGCCCTGGCTCCAGACTATCTGTAGGGAGTAATCAGTCCTTTGTGTGGGGAGAGGACACTGACTATTCAGTGTCTGCTCCTACCTCCCATCCTGCTCAAGATGAGCCATCAGAATGCAGAAGGGAACTCAGACACACCTATCCTTCCTGTGTTTGTAGCTGTCTAAAGGGAATGTACAAAGTGAAGCTGTCACCCACCCCAGACATATATTGGAGACAGGCTGCAGGCACACAGAGCTATAAGAGCAGAGAAATGCCCACTTTCTAAAAGTATAATTTCAAAAATAGTAATTTTAAATCCAACTTTACCAGTAAAGAGTATTAATCAATACCATTACAAAGATATAAACCATGGTAGAGTTACTCCTTTCTAATCAGGAATTACAGCTTAAACGTTTATTAAGGAATTCCCAATGTTAACCTACGAGAGGAGCAGGCCTAACAGTAGTGGAAAACAAATGTAGGTGTTTTTCACTACCAGGACATGCAGACCTTAAAAGTACATGTCCTACATTTTACTTACACTGTACCCTTCTCTATGGGCTACCTAGGGCCTTTCTTAGGGAGACTTATGTTTAATAAAAGGGGAATAATTTTCACAGATGATGGTAATATATGTAGGAAAGGACTCAGTCTAGTTAATCTCCAAGGGATCCCCAAATGAATGCTGAACCTCCTTGTAGTAGACATTAAGTGTGAATATGGGAGGATGTCATTAGTGTTCGTTCTTACGCATATCTATGGAATGTTGATTGGCTGTAGATGAAGATAGTTCAGGCGCATGGATAAGGCGTTTTTTGTACCGTATGGCTGCTGCCTCCCATATTCACACTTAACATCAAATTATTCATTACATCCTAAGTTGCACTTTGAGAATGATTCAATTAAGAACAGTTTGTCCCAGCAATTAATTCCACCTAGTTTCTACCCTAGCTGGAGCTAGCTTCTTTCACTGGTATATCTTTTCAATTGTGGCTTTCCTGATGAAGGTGCTTGGGTCACCGAAACGTGCGTAGAATGGATCCCATGAAGAATAAGTGATGATTTCAGCCACTTACTTTTTCATTGCAACACATGTTCTGTTGTGCAAACAACTGTTATAATCTTTGGCATGTTCAGTGTTGCACTTTCTGAAAATAACAAAATGAAGTATCTATATAATGTCTTATACTATACATATGACAATGATTAGTATCTATATTTACAGATATATTTTGGTATGAATGCTTATATGACTGAAAGGTATGAAGTGCAGTTTTAATTTTTGCAGTTTTGAAACAGACTGTGAATAGTTTAATTGTTTATGTAATTGGTTTTAGATTCTAATTGTGAAAATAAAGTATGTTCATATTTTTACATTATTGAGTTACTTGGCCTTCATACTTCTATATGTATACAACACATTTTGAAGTAAATAACTGGTTGTCTAGGGTTTTTTCTTATTATGCAACTCAGTCCCTCAAGGAGTCACTTGCAATGTACATTATAAGCTAAGACTGATCCACCCTTAAACGAGTCTCTTGAATGCGCAAGTCAGAAGGATGGTGCCCAATTGGCTATGATGACAGCAGAAGTTGTGATGAAGGCCATTAGTAATTGCTGTTCGACCTAATAGCCTATTCTTAATAAATTATGATCAGCTGGTAGCCTAACTTGAAGCCTGCTTAATGAAACAATGGTAATGCAAAAAGTTCTAGAAACAGGAAAAGGGGTACCCAATTTGGACAACCTTTTCTGAATCTACTTAGCAGGCTTGCATGCAGGATTTACTCAAACAAATATTACTAACACTGCGACCAATCCAGTGATAGCAGGCAGCAAGGCAGACCAAAAAAATCTACAGCTGCATGGCCCACGTTGAACATATAAAGGTGATTTGGAAAGCAGACAGACTTATCATCATCCCAAGGGTGCTCGTGAAGCACAGAACCACTGCCAAAGATTGGAAATGTCAAACTTTGGGAGTTCTCGCGAATGTATTATAAAGTGATACAAATTCATTCTATTGATCATGGAAACAAAATTGCACAGCCTGCCTGAGGATGACAGGACACTGGTTATCAAAGTTCAAATGGCAAACAAAGGGATACTGAACAAGCATTGATGATAATTGAACAAGGCGTGCTCGGGCCTGGTGCAGGATAATACATTTGTCAGAAGTCTCAACATTCCAGCATGGGGCCAAGACTCAGGCTGTGTTATATTCAAATGTGAAGAAGGAAATCTTCAAGATAAGTCAAAGCCTTCAGTGCAGCAGCTGCAGGTTTGTCATAATCAACCCTGCAGCTGCTACACTGCATCCTCTCAAACTACCTCTGCCACATCCAGGCGGTCCCACACCAAAATCTAAAAGCAGATGATTTTAACCCTAGCTGTAATGAAAGCAGAGATTGGCCAATAAATATTGGCACTGAATTTAACTACTTTTTAGATGGTTGTGCATGTGTGCAAGAGCAACATACCAACAATCACAATGAAGCAAGCAGCCACTAGCTGACATGGGCTGCAGAACTAACCCATGCCTTATTCAGTGCATTGCAGAAGCAAAATGTGACTGACTGTTGAACATGCTAGTTAATGAAGAATGCTGCCTGAAAGTACCTCTATGCATATATATAGATAGTATATGTATGTATTTTTATTATTAAGTTTTGAAAAACATGAGGCTGGTGGAACAGATGAAGCTGTCTCTATGCCAAACCTAAAAAAGGAATTCAGCAAACCTTTCTTGGAATGTTATTTTGTAGATATTAAACATTAATGATAAATATCCATGTCAGAAATATAAATTATCAGTCTAATCAGGAATGTACAATGAAAGGATATCTTATGAGTGTGTTTGTGTGTTCAGTATTTAATAGTTTTTGTCCTACTGACTTTTTGTTGCTTAACAAAACAATCTGTCTCTTTAATTTCAGAAGGTCCTAAGATCCCTGCATGAGTGCCTCCATCCCCAGACAAATGGAAGGAGAAAATGAAACTGAAGCAATCAAGTTTGTCATTGTGGGTTTTGTTTGTGCGCCACAGCTGCAAGCTGTCTTTTTTTCTATTTTGCTGGTAGTTTATCTGATAACTTTAATTGGAAATCTTCTTATCATGGCAATTGTTTATTTAAATATTCATTTGCACACGCCTATGTACTTCTTCCTCACAAATTTGTCATTCCTTGACATCAACTGTACCACAATTATTTTGCCAAAGTTGCTGGCAAATTTCTTTCAGGAAGAAAATGCATTTTCCCTCCCAGAATGCCTGCTGCAGATTTTTTTTTTTTCAAGTTATTATAGCAACAGAACTCATTCTCCTGGCAGTGATGGCTTATGATCGGTATGTGGCTGTCTGCAAATCCTTACGTTATATGACCATCATGAGCAAAGATGTCTGCATTCGGCTGGCAGTGGGAACCTGGGTAGTTGGTTTCACTGATCCCATACTACATACTGTGCTACTTTCAGGTCTCTCCTTCTGTTCTTCTCACATAATCAACCACTTCTTCTGTGATGTGACAGCCCTCATGACGCTTTCTTGCAGCAGCACTAGATCGATAGAAACATCAAGCTACATCTTTGGTTCGGTTATAGTTGTGTTGCCATTTTTATTAGTGGTAGTATCTTATGCCAATATCCTCATGGCCATCCTTAAAATAAAATCAATACAGGGGAGGTGGAAGGCCTTCTCCACTTGCACCTCCCACCTCACTGTGGTTACTCTATTCTATGGGTCTCTGAGTTCTGCATACATACGACCAACATCAACTTTTTCCATGAATGAAAACAAACTATTGTCTTTATTATATACTGTGATTACTCCATTGTGTAACCCTTTTATATATACCCTGAAAAATAAAGACTTTAAAAATGCCCTCCAGAAAGCAAAGACAACAGAGTAGGACCTGATTCACAGATACATTTGTCACTTCGGTTGAATTACCGAGCACAAAAACAGCACTCAAAGTAAAGTACCAGTCATAGTTCTATGGATTGAAATGCTGAACTATGCGCCATGCTTAAGGGCTCAAGCTAGTTAGATCAAAGGGGGGGACAATAAAGTTGGGAAACAAATGAACAAACCTGCATGGAAAAAATAATCACACAAATAAAAAATAGAACATATTATTTGGATGGACAATGCCCCCAATATTGTTGATCAAAAAGAACTTAAAAATATTTGAGGTATACCCCAATCTTAAGGGTGGTCACTTCATGGCATGCCAAGGTGTATTGCCCACCCCAAATAGACACAACATATGGGCTTCTGTCACACCCAACCATTAGCATGGAAACTGTCCTCATTATTACCACGGATGATGTCCGCATGCCTCTGGACAGAGGAGACATGGTGACCCTGATTCTCCTAGACCTCCCTGCAGCATATGACATTGTCTCCCACTCAAGCTCATCCAACCCCAGCACATCATAATCCAAGGACACGCACTCCGATATATCTACTTTTTCCTAACTGGAAGGACCCTGTCAGTCACCCTGGCACTGTTCACCTCTGATGCCCATGGCCTCACCTGTGTAGTTCCCAAGGATCCTACATTAGCCCAACCCTTTTTATTGCATGCATGATCGCTCTAGCCAGCATTATCTACTCTCACTACATTAATGTCCTCTCCTACGCCGATGACATGCAACTCATTCTCTCCCTCACGAACAAGACACCTGGTATCTGAATCAAGTTCAATGCCTGCATGACTTAAATCGCCCACTAGATGAAGACTAGCTGAATATCGGTTAAAGAAAAATTGTGATCTTCAGGAAGAGAATTTCACCCTGGGACACCACGTCTACCAAGAACCTCAGGATCGTCATTAACAGCAAGCTTGACATAACTACCCAAGTCAACCCCGTCATTGCTTCATGCTTTCATACCCTGGTTGACGGAGATTTTCAAATGGCTCTCAATCAGCACCTGGAAAACCATCACACATGCCCTGGTCAAAGGTAAGCTGGAATTCGGGACCATCTGCTATGCCGGACTCAACAAAAAATGGACCAGAGGGTTCCAGACCATTCAGAACTCGGCGAACAGAATAACTCTAAACCTCACATCACACCACACCTGAAGGAGCTCTACTGGCATCCATACACAAAGGTGCACAATTCAAACTCCTCACTCACACCCTAAAGGCACTACATACGCTGGCCTAGCATACCTCAACAGTTAAAAACCTTCCAGACATATCCACTCATCCGGACTCCTACTTAGATCAGGACAAAGTCAAGACTTCAGGCAGCCCCCGATGGAGGGCAGGCTGGCTACAGGAGCCACGCAGGGCCTGCTGAGCAAAAGTACCATAGTCCTTGTTGCAAACGAAATGCAGGATGCGACAATCTATGCGTCAATGTCACTCCCGCAGTTGAAGAGATGCATTGATTTTCTCCACGTGTTTATTGTGATGCGTTGATTTCTGAAGATGAAGCGCCGGAGCCATGATGCGTTGATTCCCAACAAATTCACCAGGTTTCTCCATGCTTGCAGAAGGGATTCGTCAATCGCCCTTCAGTGGTGGCGGCAATGCAGCAGTCGATGGGGGGTTAATGTGGCAGTTCCGGTTGCGCTGGTCGGCCCCAAGCACGATGCGTTGATTCTACTCCCACGACAGGGTCGATGCTCAGCTTCTGCTCCAAGCAGACAGGAGATTTCTCTGCTGCAAGTATTTGGGTCCACTTCCAGTGAACCTGGCCCAGGAGCAGGGGTAGAGACTTTGTAACCCTAAATCTCAAGCAACAGGAGGCAAGCCAACAAGCCCTTGTAGGTCACTTTGGTTGCAAGGCAGAGTCAAGCTCTCCCTCTGAGAGCAGCAGACAGCAGTGCAGCACAGCAGAAAGCAGGTCTTCCAGGTCAGCAGTCCAGCAGAGTGTCAGCCCTTGTAGAAGCACAGTAGCTCTGCTGACAGAGATTAGTTTCAGGTCCAGAAGTGTCAGATTATAGGGGGTTAGAGACTTTTCTTCTCAGCCCTGGCTCCAGACTATCTGTAGGGAGTAATCAGTCCTTTGTGTGGGGAGAGGACACTGACTATTCAGTGCCTGCTCCTACCTCCCATCCTGCTCAAGATGAGCCATCAGAATGCAGAAGGGAACTCAGACACACCTATCCTTCCTGTGTTTGTAGCTGTCTAAAGGGAATGTGCAAAGTGAAGCTGTCACCCACCCCAGACATATATTCGAGACAGGCTGCAGGCACACAGAGCTATAAGAGCAGAGAAATGCCCACTTTCTAAAAGTATCATTTCAAAAATAGTAATTTAAATCCAACTTTACCAGTAAAGAGTATTAATCATTACCATTACAAAGATATAAACCATGAAAGAGTTACTCCTTTCTAATCAGGAATTAGAGCTTAAACGTTTATTAAGGAATTCCCAATGTTAACCTATGAGAGGAGCAGGCCTAACAGTAGGGGAAAACAAATGTAGGTGTTTTTCACTACCAGGACATGCAGACCTTAAAAGTACATGTCCTACCTTTTACTTACACTGTATCCTTCTCTATGGGCTACCTAGGGCCTTTCTTAGGGGAGACTTATGTTTAATAAAAGGGGAATAATTTTCACATATGATGGTAATATATGTAGGAAAGGACTCAGTCTACTTAATCTCCAAGGGATCCCCAAATGAATGCTGAACCTCCTTGTAGTAGACATTAAGGGCCCGATTCTGATGCGGGTTGGAAAAGCTTCCCGACCGAGGGCCTGATTCTGATGCGGTTAGGAAGGCCTCCTAACGGCATTTGCTCCTTCCAAATCGGATCGGGAACGTATCTTCCAGACCGAGGGCCCAATTCTGATGCGGTTAGGAACAAATGTTCCCATTGAAGTCAATGGGAGTTCAACCAAATCGTATCTGGAAGCATCCGGATGCATCCTACTCCGCCGGTCGGACTTTCCCGATCCGAGTGGGTCGGACACCATTTCCCAACCGATTCGGTCGGGAAGCTTTTCCAACCCGCATCAGAATCGGCCCCTAAGTGTGAATATGGGAGGATGTCATTAGTGTTCGTTCTTACGCATATCTATGGAATGTTGATTGGCTGTAGATGAAGATAGTTCAGGCACATGGATAAGGCGTTTTTTGTACCGGATGGCTGCTGCCTCCCATATTCACACTTAACGTCAAATTATTCATTACATCCTAAGTTGCACTTTGAGAATGATTCAATTAAGAACAGTTTGTCCCAGCAATTAATTCCACCTAGTTTCTACCCTAGCTGGAGCTAGCTTCTTTCACTGGTATATCTTTTCAATTGTGGCTTTCCTGACGAAGGTGCTTGGGTCACCAAAACGTGCGTAGAATGGATCCCATGAAGAATCAGTGATGATTTCAGCCACTTACCTTTTAATTGCACCACATGTTCTGTTGTGCAAACAACTGTTATAATCTTTGGCATGTTCAGTGTTGCACTTTCTGAAAATAACAAAATGAAGTATCTATATAATGTCTTATACTATACATATGACAATGATTAGTATCTATATATACAGATATATTTTGGTATGAATGCTTATATGACTGAAAGGTATGAAGTGCAGTTTTAATTTTTGCAGTTTTGAAACAGACTGTGAATAGTTTAATTGTTTATGTAATTGGTTTTAGATTCTAATTGTGAAAATAAAATATGTTCCTATTTTTACATTATTGAGTTACTTGGCCTTCATACTTCTATATGTATACAACACATTTTGAAGTAAATAACTGGTTGTCTAGGGTTTTTTCTTATTATACAACTCAGTCCCTCAAGGAGTCACATGCAATGTACATTATAAGCTAAGACTGATCCACCCTTAAACGAGTCTCTTGAATGCGCAAGTCAGAAGGATGGTGCCCCATTGGCCTATGATGACAGCGGAAGTTGTGATGAAGGCCATTAGTAATTGCTGTTCGACCTAATAGCCTATTCTTAATAAATTTTGTTCAGCTGGTAGCCTAACTTGAAGCCTGCTTAATGAAACAATGCTGATGCAAAAAGTTCTAGAAACAGGAAAAGGGGTACCCAATTATGGACAACCTTTTCTGAATCTACTTAGCAGGCTTGCATGCAGGATTTACTCAAACAAATATTACTAACACTGCGACCAATCCAGTGATAGCAGGCAGACCTAAAAAATCTACAGCTGCATGGCCCACGTTGAATATATAAAGGTGATTTGGAAAGCAGACAGACTTCTCATCATCCCAAGGGTGCTCGTGAAGCACAGAACCACTGCCAAAGATTGGAAATGTGAAACTTTTGGAGTTCTCGCGAATGTATTATGAAGTGATACAAATTCATTCTATTGATCAAGGAAACAAAATTGCACAGCCTGCCTGAGGATGACAGGACACTGGTTATCAAAGTTCAAATGGCAAACAAAGGGATACTGTCCTGAACAAGCATTGATGATGATTGAACAAGGCGTGCTCGGGCCTGGTGCAGGATAATACAATTGTCAGAAGTCTCAACATTCCAGCATGGGGCCAAGACTCAGGCTGTGTTATATTCAAATGTGAAGAAGGAAATCTTCAAGATAAGTCAAGCCTTCAGTGCAGCAGCTGCAGGTTTGTCATAATCAACCCTGCAGCTGCTACACTGCATCCTCTCAAACTACCTCTGCTACATCCAGGCGGTCCCACACCAAAATCTAAAAGCAGATGATTTTAACCCTAGCTGTAATGAAAGTAGAGATTGGCCAATAAATATTGGCACTGAATTTAACTACTTTTTAGATGGTTGTGCATGTGTGCAAGAGCAACATACCAACAATCACAATGAAGCAAGCAGCCACTAGCTGACATGGGCTGCACAACTACCCCATGCCTTATTCAGTGCATTGCAGAAGCAAAATGTGACGGACTGTTGAACACGCTAGTTAATGAAGAATGCTGCCTGAAAGTACCTCTATGCATATATATAGATAGTATATGTATGTATTTTTATTATTAAGTTTTGAAAAACATGAGGCTGGTGGAACAGATGAAGCTGTCTCTATGCCAAACCTAAAAAAGGAATTCAGCAAACCTTTCCTGGAATGTTATTTTGTAGATATTAAACATTAATGATAAATATCCATGTCAGAAATATAAATTATCAATCTAATCAGGAATGTACAATGAAAGGATATCTTATGAGTGTGTTTGTGTGTTCAGTATTTAATAGTTTTTGTCCTACTGACTTTTTGTTGCTTAACAAAACAATCTGTCTCTTTAATTTCAGAAGGTCCTAAGATCCCTGCATGAGTGCCTCCATCCCCAGACAAATGGAAGGAGAAAATTAAACTGAAGCAATCAAGTTTGTCATTGTGGGATTTGCTGGTGCGCCACAGCTGCAATCTTTCTTTTTTTCTATTTTGCTGGTAGTTTATCTGATAACTTTAATTGGAAATCTTCTTATCATGGCAATTGTTTATTTAAATATTCATTTGCACACGCCTATGTACTTCTTCCTCACAAATTTGTCATTCCTTGACATCAACTGTACCACAATTATTTTGCCAAAGTTGCTGGCAAATTTTTTTCAGGAAGAAAATGCATTTTCCCTCCCAGAATGCCTGCTGCAGATTTATTTTTTTCAAGTTATTATAGCAACAGAACTCATTCTCCTGGCAGTGATGGCTTATGATCGGTATGTGGCTGTCTGCAAACCCTTACGTTATATGACCATCATGAGCAAAGATGTCTGCATTCGGCTGGCAGTGGGAACCTGGGTAGTTGGTTTCACTGATCCCATACTACATACTGTGCTACTGTCAGGTCTCTCCTTCTGTTCTTCTCACATAATCAACCACTTCTTCTGTGATGTGACAGCCCTCATGACGCTTTCTTGCAGCAGCACTAGATCGATAGAAACATCAAGCTACATCTTTGGTTCGATTATAGTTGTGTTGCCATTTTTATTAGTGGTAGTATCTTATGCCAATATCCTCATGGCCATCCTTAAAATAAAATCAATACAGGGGAGGTGGAAGGCCTTCTCCACTTGCACCTCCCACCTCACTGTGGTTACTCTATTCTATGGGTCTCTGAGTTCTGCATACATACGACCAACATCAACTTTTTCCATGAATGAAAACAAACTATTGTCTTTATTATATACTGTGATTACTCCATTGTGTAACCCTTTTATATATACCCTGAAAAATAAAGACTTTAAAAATGCCCTCCAGAAAGCAAAGACAACAGAGTAGGACCCGATTCACAGATACATTTGTCACTTCGGTTGAATTACACGAGCACAAAAACAGCACTCACAGTAAAGTACCAGTCATAGTTCTATGGATTGAAATGCTGAACTATGCGCCATGCTTAAGGGCTCAAGCTAGTTAGATCAAAGGGGGAAAATAAAGTTGGGAAACAAATGAACAAACCTGCATGGAAAAAATAATCACACAAATAAATAGAACATATTATTTGGATGGACAAGGCCCCAAATATTGTTGATCAAAAAGGACTTAAAAATAATTGAGGTATACCCCAATCTTAAGGGTGGTCACTTCATGGCATGCCAAGGTGTATTGCCCACCCCAAATACACACAACATATGGGCTTCTGTCACACCCAACCATTAGCATGGGAACTGTCCTCATTATTACCACGAATGATGTCCGCATGACTCTGGACAGAGGAGACATGGTGACCCTGATTCTCCTAGACCTCCCTGCAGCATATGACATTGTCTCCCACCCAAGCTCATCCAACCCCAGCACATCATAATCCAAGGACACGCACTCCGATATATCTACTTCTTCCTAACTGGAAGGACCCTGTCAGTCACCCTGGCACTGTTCACCTCTGATGCCCATGGCCTCACCTGTGTAGTTCCCAAGGATCCTACATTAGCCCAACCCTTTTTATTGCATGCATGATCTCTCTAGCCAGCATTATCTACTCTCACTACATTAATGTCCTCTCCTACGCCAATGACATGCAACTCATTCTCTCCCTCACGAACAAGACACCTGGTATCTGAATCAAGTTCAATGCCTGCATGACTTAAATCGCCCACTAGATGAAGACTAGCTGAACATCGGTTAAAGAAAAACTGTGATCTTCAGGAAGAGAATTTCACCCTGGGACACCACGTCTACCAAGAACCTCAGGATCGTCATTAATAGCAAACTTGACATAACTACCCAAGTCAACCCCGTCATTGCTTCATGCTTTCATACCCTGGTTGACGGAGATTTTCAAATGGCTCCCAATCAGCACCTGGAAAACCATCACACATGCCCTGGTCAAAGGTAAGCTGGAATTTGGGACCATCTGCTATGCCGGACTCATCAAAAAATGGACCAGAGGGCTCCAGACCATTCAGAACTCGGCGAACAGAATAACTCTAAACCTCACATCACACCACACCTGAAGGAGCTCTACTGGCATCCATACACAAAGGTGCACAATTCAAACTCCTCACTCACACCCTTAAGGCACTACATACGCTGGCCTAGCATACCTCAACAGTTAAAAACCTTCCAGACATATCCACTCATCCGGACTCCTACTTGGATCAGGACAAAGTCAAGACTTCAGGCAGCCCCCGATGGAGGGCAGGCTGGCTACAGGACCCACGCAGGGGCTGCTGAGCAAAAGTACCTTAGTCCTTGTTGCAAACTAAATGCAGGATGCGACAATCTATGCGTCAATGTCACTCCCGCAGTTGAAGAGATGCATTGATTTTCTCCACATGTTTATTGTGATGCGTTGATTTCTGAAGATGAAGCGCCGGATCCATGATGCGTTGATTCCCAACAAATTCGCCAGGTTTCTCCATGCTTGCAGAAGGGATTCGTCAATCGTCCTTCAGTGGTGGCGGCAATGCAGCAGTCGATGGGGGGTTAATGTGGCAGTTCCGGTTGCGCTGGTCGGCCCCAAGCACGATGCGTTGATTCTACTCCCACGACAGGGTCGATGCTCAGCTTCTGCTCCAAGCAGACAGGAGATTTCTCTGCTGCAAGTATTTGGGTCCACTTCCAGTGAACCAGGCCCAGGAGCAGGGGTAGAGACTTTGTAACCCTAAATCTCAAGCAACAGGAGGCAAACCAACAAGCCCTTGTAGGTCACTTTGGTTGCAAGGCAGAGTCAAGCTCTCCCTCTGAGAGCAGCAGGCAGCAGTGCAGCACAGCAGAAAGCAGGTCTTCCAGGTCAGCAGTCCAGCAGAGTGTCAGCCCTTGTAAAAGCACAGTAGTTCTGCTGACAGAGATTAGTTTCAGGTCCAAAAGTGTCAGATTATAGGGGGTTAGAGATTTTTCTTCTCAGCCCTGGCTCCAGACTATCTGTAGGGAGTAATCAGTCCTTTGTGTGGGGAGAGGACACTGACTATTCAGTGTCTGCTCCTACCTCCCATCCTGCTCAAGATGAGCCATCAGAATGCAGAAGGGAACTCAGACACACCTATCCTTCCTGTGTTTGTAGCTGTCTAAAGGGAATGTGCAAAGTGAAGCTGTCACCCACCCCAGACATATATTCAAGACAGGCTGCAGGCACACAGAGCTATAAGAGCAGAGAAATGCCCACTTTCTAAAAGTATCATTTCAAAAATAGTAATTTTAAATCCAACTTTACCAGTAAAGAGTATTAATCATTACCATTACAAAGATATAAACCATGATAGAGTTACTCCTTTCTAATCAGGAATTACAGCTTAAACGTTTATTAAGGAATTCTCAATGTTAACCTATGAGAGGAGCAGGCCTAACAGTAGTGGAAAACAAATGTAGGTGTTTTTCACTACCAGGACATGCAGACCTTAAAAGTACATGTCCTACCTTTTACTTACACTGTACCCTTCTCTATGGGCTACCTAGGGCCTTTCTTAGGGGAGACTTATGTTTAATAAAAGGGGAATAATTTTCACAGATGATGGTAATATATGTGGGAAAGGACTCAGTCTACTTAATCTCCAAGGGATCCCCAAATGAATGCTGAACCTCCTTGTAGTAGACATTAAGGGCCCGATTCTGATGCAGGTTGGAAAAGCTTCCCGACCGAGGGCCTGATTCTGATGCGGTTAGGAAGGCCTCCTAACGGCATTTGCTCCTTCCAAATCGGATCGGGAACGTGTCTTCCCGACCGAGGGCCCAATTCTGATGCGGTTAGGAACAAATGTTCCCATTGAAGTCAATGGAAGTTCAACCAAATCGTATCTGGAAGCATCCGGATGCATCCTACTCCGCCGGTCGGACTTTCCCGATCCGAGTGGGTCGGAAACCATTTCCCAACCGATTCGGTTGGGAAGCTTTTCCAACCCGCATCAGAATCGACCCCATAGTGTGAATATGGGAGGATGTCATTAGTGTTCGTTCTTACGCATATCTATGGAATGTTGATTGGCTGTAAATGAAGATAGTTCAGGCGCATGGATAAGGCGTTTTTTGTACCAGATGGCTGCTGCCTCCCATATTCACACTTAACGTCAAATTATTCATTACATCCTAAGTTGCACTTTGAGAATGATTCAATTAAGAACAGTTTGTCCCAGCAATTAATTCCACCTAGTTTCTACCATAGCTGGAGCTAGCTTCTTTCACTGGTATATCTTTTCAATTGTGGCTTTCCTGATGAAGGTGCTTGGGTCACCGAAACGTGCGTAGAATGGATCCCACGAAGAATCAGTGATGATTTCAGCCACTTACCTTTTAATTGCAACACATGTTCTGTTGTGCAAACAACTGTTATAATCTTTGGCATGTTCAGTGTTGCACTTTCTGAAAATAACAAAATGAAGTATCTATATAATGTCTTATACTATACATATGACAATGATTAGTATCTATATATACAGATATATTTTGGTATGAATGCTTATATGACTGAAAGGTATGAAGTGCAGTTTTAATTTTTGCAGTTTTGAAACAGACTGTGAATAGTTTAATTGTTTATGTAATTGGTTTTAGATTCGAATTGTGAAAATAAAGTATGTTCCTATTTTTACATTATTGAGTTACTTGGCCTTCATACTTCTATATGTATACAACACATTTTGAAGTAAATAACTGGTTGTCTAGGGTTTTTTCTTATTATAGTGTTCTCCCTGCCCTGGGAGCTTTCAGCAATAGCAGGGGGGTCCTGATTTTCACATTGCTCTCTGTTAAGCCTGACTGACTGTTTTTTGTGCCAAGCTACCCAGGGTTAAGCACAGGTTAATTTAGGGTTGAATTGTGCCTCACCCTCACCAGGATTGTGATTGTTGCTTGACCAGGGCTCACACCTCAGTCAACCAGTAACCCAAATTCTCACAATAACATAACATAACATAATGACAGTGGCGTAGGATATGGGTTTGTCCATGGCCAAAATAATTTACCTTGCCAACAAAAAAAAAATGTGCTGAAACCAGATTTGAATATTATTTCAACATAAACACATTTTTACCAAATGTGAATTCTGCATGAATAATTGAAAATGATGCAGCACTTAAGGAAAACTACAGCTGACAATTTATTTCCTGGAGTACAAATTTAATCTTTTATAAAACCTACAAAAGTCAGTAATCTGCTCCACATGTAGGAATAACATTGCACACGGGGATTTCCGACTTTCAAAGCCAAGGTTTGAAGACTGTGCCCCATAATTATAAAGAACTAATAACCGAGAAGTTATCATACAACTGACTAATAATAATATTAATAATAATAATACATGATTAACGTCAAATACTAACATGTTGTTGCACCCACACAGTAGGGATCACAATTTTAATTTTTTTGAGGTGACACATGAGGCTTACCTGTTTTGTTTACTTATTACATTTTCGCTGCCATGACTAAAATATAGATCTGCTTCTTTTCCTTGTTTAATATTATGTCTAACCATATATATTAATTTTGTTTCCATCTGCCCATTTCCTCTCAACTAAGACTTAGCAAGAATTGCCCAAATGCAGGTTGAAGTGCTTGTACAGAGTTGTTCATTCTAAAATGTTAGCTGCTAGGTACTCAGAAATCTCTCGGTTTAAATGAATACTGAAACCTCACATAGACCTCAAATATTGAATTGCTACCACCTAATATAGTCAGGGCCGGACTGGGAACCCAAAGCAGCCCTTGCACTTTTGCTGGACCAGCCCCCCTGCCGGGAGGGCAAGTGTGAAGCTTTGCTGCTTTTGTTACTGGGTGCCGATATTGCAGCACTGCTGCAAAACCGGATCCCAGTAACAAAACCAGCCCCACCAGTGCAAAATAGGCCCCCACCCTTCCAGCCTCCTGGTGAAATGCCCGATGCCCGCCACGGCCAGTTCAGCCCTGAATGTAGGGTTAAAAACTCATTGTTAAATTCTTCACAAGCAGAGCCCATCTTGGTTTGTATTAGGATTGCCTCATCTAATACTGCTTTGTTTGCTTGCTAGTCATTTTACCTCCGAGGAGGCTCAGTGAAGCATTTGTTCAGTTAGGGAAACATATGATTAAAATTGGAGAGAATATAGAACATCATTGTGGGAGAAAAATGTAAAACATATTGCTAGACACTGGGGTACTAAAATAGTGTTCCAGTACCCAAACCAGACATGCAATTTGCACACTGACTAGAATGCACATTGAAATGCAATTTTCAATGTAACCTATGCATTCATAGGATGCATCAAACTAGTTTGCAGAGGTTTGCAGAATATTCTTCCTAATGAGTATTGATTAGGCGGGTCACAATTTGCGAATCCCCATGATTGGCTTAAAATGCAGGTGTGGATGCCTGCAAGGGAAAGCAGACATCATTCTGTGCATTTTTAAAAGATTCCCTTGTTTATTATAGAGAGATAATTTTAAAAACATGTTTTCATTTGGAAGTACATGGGGGAAGGCAGTGGTCCTCTGTACTAGCCTCTTTTTTCCCTGACACCTCCCACATAAGTCCCACGAGGACAGCTTTCCCTTTCCAAATTAGTTACCATGTCAACTCAGAGATTGGTAACTGATCAATGGTTGGTACAGCAATTGTGGTCACAAAGCACTAACACATCCTTTTCTGAATCGCAAATATGAGGGGATGTCAAAAGGTTTTATTTGAGTCAGAAAGAATTTTCTCTCTCATAAATGGGGTTTAGTAGATTACAAAAAGCCCTTTTGTAACTGCAACCCTGTGTTTCTGTGAATTGCAGGGTTTGCTACTGTTGCTTGAATTTGAATTTACCTTAAAAAATGAAAGGCAAGAGGCATTTGGCAAAACAGGAACAGTTGGTTTTATTAAACACAGCAGCTGAGAGAACAGGCAACAGAGTCGGTGTCTGAAGACTGTCATAAAGCACATTGGTTTTGGCTGTCATTTTATACAGTATATGCAGCATCATAAAACGATTTGTACATTCCTTTGGAGACAGAAATCTGGGCCAGTTGTATGATGGTACATCGCATGCCTGAACAATACGTGCCTGAATCACGCGGTCTCAACCATGACCACGTCTTTACCATGCATGACTTTACCACCCAATTTCATGGTAAAGGGACATGTTTGCTAAAGATCATACCCCTGCCCTCAAAACTGCCCCTTTTCCCCCACCCTGTCCTGAGCCATAAAAATTACCCCACGCCCTCAAAACTATCCTGACCCCAGCCCCCCACCACGTGCCCTAAAAACTGCCCCCTATATCTCTAAAGTACCCAACCCAGCCCCCCCTGTCCTGAGGCCTAAAACTGCCTCAGCCATTAAAACGTTCACTTTTCCCCGCCCGCCCTGAGCCCTACAAACTGACCCCAGTGCCCTAAAAACGACCCCAACCCCACCCTCCACCATAAGCCCTAAAAACTGTCCCCTACACCTGTAAAGAACCCAAACCTGCCCCCCTGCCCTGACCCCTAAACTGCTCTCTGCCCTATAAACAACCCTAAGCTTTCAAAATTACCCCACTCTGAAAAACTACCCCCCACCCCTCCATAACCTGGCCCCAGCCCCATTTACCTCACCACGTCCTCTCCCGATACTTCCTCTTCCTATGCCCATCCCCTCTACATCTAGACCGCACATTGCCTTAACCACGCATATGTGTTTTTAAGGCATATGCGTGGTTATGGCAAGCATGGTTTGGCTTGCGGTGAAACAGCACGCGTAGGTGTGCCCGCGTTGTTAAGGCCGTTTCCCATTTGGGCCTAGTTACAGGGCCATACATTTGGTCTTTTCATAAGAGGTGCAGGTGGGCCTGAACTTTGTGTGAACACAATGCTGGACCAGGGGGTACATGTCCAGATTTCTAGCACGGAGAGTGCGTGATCACTGCGTGTAGTGTGCATGCGGTGTTATGATTAGTTGTGTGTTCCTATCTTAGTGTGGCATCTGACTTTATGGTGTTTTTGGGAATGAGCGCCTCTCCAGGCATACGGGTTTTAATGGGGCCAATCTCCTGAGAACATTGTGGTGTCACTGCCGATCTGTGGGATCGATCTGGGTTTTCCTGTTCGCACGCTTGTCTAAGGGTTGCGTGTACCCCCACCTGTGATCTGTCAATCAGTTACTTCAGGCCTAGATCGCAGGGCCTGTCTGACCACGTATTTCTGACTCGAGGTTGAGGGGGAGGTCATATCGGGTGAATTCAACAACATAGATATGAGTTTATTATTATAGGTACATCGACATTGTATTTATCAATATTAACACAACTGCAAAACAGGTGTGTACATCAGGTCCTAAGTGCTCTGTCCATAACATGGGATCAGATGTTAAACTCATGGGCAAACACAGGAACTTATACATATTTGAAAAACAGACAACATTCAGAATTCAGCCAGAGGTCAAGTAGGCCCAAAGAAAATAATTATTGTATTACAAAAATGAATGAGAGAAGAAAAAACAAAAATAGGCACGTTTTTGTCTGTAATTTTCTGCCCCAATTTCTGATTTAAAAATTAATATACTGGTATGTTCCTCAGACCCTTTTGTTTGAAGAGGCACGTAATGTTTGATGTTTGTCCAAAACACACAATACCCATAGACAACAAGTATGCATCCGTTACAAGGTAAACTCTAATGAATGAAAAAAGGATATGAGGGAAGTCTATCCATTTTTTAAATGTGCCAAGATACTGAGTTTAGCAATACAGGGTATTTAAACAATCCTACATTTTGGGTTACTCATACTATCAGGAGATTAGGACAGCATTTAAAAAATATGCACTTTCTGGCACACTTTCTTAAATTTGAAGATGAAATGGAGAGAAATTCAATTGATAATATCAAATGGTCTATTATTCTCTGTTTCCACACTCCCCCATTTCCCCATGTTTGCTGCTGGGTCTATTACCTGCAATATGAAAGGCCACCAAATCAGAATATGGAGACATCAAATATTCACTTTGCAAACTGTCCCATTGTAGTGACGTAGGTAGCTCCCGTATTGGGGTCATGGCTCGGTCGGCACCCAAGGAAATCTAACAAAGTCTGACCTTTCTGAAAACTAGTCAACTAAGGGAGGGCACGTTGCTGTGGCTTGCCTAGATCGCACTACATTTTTCTTACCAGAATGCCCTTCAAACCTCAAACTTTGCCTAAAATCACACATTTTCCTCACATTTATGTAACACAAAGTTCTGGCATCTACAGGGCTGAACAAAATTCTAACCACCCAATGTATCCACTACCAATAAAAATGGTTTCCTCCTTGTGCATTAAATCTTCACTTTTGCAACCATTCAACCACATCACACACAGACACCCCCCCACAGAGCCTCTTCACCAGAAACACACTTCATACATTACAGAAGAGCATGAATTGCAGTTTTCTCAAAACACTAAACTACACACAGCCATCCTTCAAAAGGGATGGTTAAGCAGATTAGTCACATCCATGTCATCAGTAACTCCGCTATGGCCAGTCCCAAGCCCAGCTGCAAAAGGAGGAGGGTGATGCGTGGGGCTCGCTACCCCATCATGTAAAAAATCATAGCTACAGAAATGTAAATGAAAAGACATCCCTGCCTTGGGGAGAGAGGAATCTCCTTCAAAGAGAGCTATGATGCCTTGTGGTGAAAGCCAGAGATCCCTGGAAGTCACAAAGCCTATCCACCTGCTTTCGACCTAGATCATCACCATCAGGATGTGGAATGTGAGGACCATGTGTGAGACAAGCAAGAGGGCACAAGTGCTGCAGCAATAAAAAAATATAACTTTGCCCTGCTTGGCATCAGTGAGACAAGATTGACAGAGTGCGGTAAAAAAAGTCTGGCTCCAGAAGAAATTTTGTTATATTCTGGACACGAAGAGAACACCCCATATACACAGGGAGTAGCGCTGATGCTATCACCAGCAGCCAACAGAGCATTGAGTAGATGGGAAGCCCACCATTCCAGAATCTTCAGATCGACCTTCCACACAAAGGAAAAGAGGATCAGCATTAATGTCATCCATTGCTATGTAACTACGAAAAAAGCAAAAAAAAGGAAAAAGATTGGAAGCACCAACACTGGGACGAAAAAATCATGGGTAACCATGGCTTTGACGACATGAATGAGAATGATGCAAGGCTAACTGATCTCTGTGCCCTGAACAGTTTGGTGATAGACTGTAGTGTATTCCCACACAAAAGAATACACAAGGCAATGTGGGTGTCACCAGACCATTCAACAGAGAATCAGATCGACCATTTATGCATTGTCAAGAGGTTCCAGAGGTTCCTACAAATGTGAGAGTGATGAGAGGAGCCGACGTGACGTCTGACTATCACCTTGCCATGGCCAGGCTAAAGCTAAAGCTGAAGAAAGCATGGATTGAACCAACACTAGCAATATAACACCACAGTCCTCAAAGATGCACAGAAACTGAGTGAATACTCAGTCACCCTCAGTAAAAAGTTTCAAGTCCTGCAAAAACTAGAGGATGACAGAGACCAGGTTGAAAGTCATAGGGAGAATGTTAGAAAGTGCCCTTTTCGTCATGGTCACCCCCAACCTTTTGCTCTAGATGCTGTCTTTTTAGTCCTGGAAGTGCGCTGGGACCTGCGAACCAGGCCCCAGTGCCAGTGCTTTTTCCCTTAAACTGTAACTGTAGAATTGGAACTCTCAATTGGCAAGCACTTATCACTCCTTGTAATTGCCTAGTAGATGGTACCAGTGGTTCCCAGGGAGAGGGTGATAAGTGAGGTCACCAGGGCTGCAGCACTTTATTGTGCCACCCTGAGTGACCAAAGTAAAAGTATGCCTGTAAAAGCCAATCTGTTCGAGAAGAGTTCTGCACACACCATGTGCTGCCGAGCCACCCCACTGCCTTAATGTAAGTAAGTCACTCTTAAGTTTGTCCTCCTTAGCCCAGGAGGTAGAGTGCATTATGTTAATTGGTGTAGATATATATGCCCATACATATATATCCCTACAGAAACCCTGTAAAGCAAGGTTTTACTATAAGTGATCAGAGGTCCAAAGAGTAACATGAGCTGGCTATCGGGCAAACTCGAGATAGCCAGCTCCATTATGGAACAACCAAATGGTGTTGTGTTTGGTATCAAACACAGTGTTTTTTCACACCCAACACAATTCTTTTGTCAAGGGTGAGCTGGCATGCAAAGGGGTGCCACCCTGCCCCCCTAGGATACAAAGCTCCAGTGCCTTGGCAGGCTTCTCCGAGCCATTTGCTGGCAAGACAAGAGTCTGCCCTCCTGGTGAGATGTGCTGGCACGTCCCCAGGATGGAGACAACGGCCTGGGCTGTGAGCCTCAAAGGCTTCACCACCCTTGATATGTAATTATGTCCCCCACTCGATGACACAGCCCTTCCCACCCTGTTCAGCCCGACAGGCAGGAAAATTAGTTATTCAGGAGGCGTATACCTCCAAAAGACTAACCACACCTTTAGGGTGGGTTAGGAGGTCTGTAAGGGTCCTGCTATTTTGAAAGACCATAGGATAGAGTATTCCGGGTAGCATAGTGGCGTACATCCACAAGATGTTGTCACTACAGAGGTAGGTTATCACCAGGTGCCAGTAGCCCTGTGGCCACTGTCCCTCACACCACTAATGTACCCTGAGCTAGGATTTAAGGGGCTCCCCTGGCACCAGTACTTCAGTTCTAACTTGGAATCTGAGAAGAGGCACAAAGAAGACGCCATCACTGAAAACAGGACTTTGGAATCTGCAGCACCGCAAAGAGAGGACACTTAAGTGCCTTGAAGAGTCCATATACTGGAACCATGTGTCGATGTTTGTCTGTGGTGAAAGCTCATTGCTCCAAGAGGGACTCCAGTGGACACCAGAAATCCAAACCAGCCTCCACTGACTGGTGGAATCAGTCAACTGCAACCTGCAGAAGAATCGACGTGCTGTGTCACAAGAATTGCGACCTACTGGACCTGTCAAGAGTGAGCCCAAAGAGAAGTGGTGTCCTGCAAGCTTGGAGTGGTAGCTAAGCTCACACTGAGTTTTGAGCCGCTAGTCCACTTCTGTCGACCTCCAGCTGCCGAAGTACCCAATGACTACATTTGACACAGCCAAGGCTTGCTGATCGCCAGTTGGGTGATCGACTTCGTAATCAACATCTCCAGCCAAAGAGCCCTTCACAGCGACAACGACCGACATGACCCCACTACTGTGTTTATGCATCCTAAAGTTGGTGTCATCGAGTGTGTGATAAAGCATCTTTGGATCGACCTGCCCCAGTGATTGACAGCTGACAACTACAACTGCACACGGAGCCCCCAAGCAGGGTAGAAGAAATCAAACTGTTGCACCCGAGTCCTGGGACCCCAAAGGCCTATACTTTCCGAGGATAGAGTGTGACTCCATTGACAAGTGTGGTTTTGCCAAGTGCTGCATTTTTGACTGCTTCTGTTGATCCCGTCAGCACCAAGGACAGCCAAATACCCCTCTGCACCCAGAATCCCAGGGCAAGGTAACAAAGTAACAACTGTTGAGTCTTGGTCTAGGACCTGCAGAACCTTAACCACAAGAGGCTTCATTTGAACTCGCCCTACAACTATCGGTTTGCTAAGTGTGTTTTCCCCCATTGACTTCAATAGTGAACATTTGACAGCTTTCATTGTATTTATTGTGAATACCTTGAAAATCTATAACTCCGGTAATATGTAATGTATTAAGTTCATTTTGGAGTGTATATTTATATAAAAATAACATCTATTTTTATAAATTGGTGTCAAGTTTTCTTTTGAGTTGTGTCACTTACTTATTGTCAATGTTGCTACTGTGAAAGGCTTAACACATGTTCCTCTGATTACGCCTGACTGCCTTAAGCTACACTATCAGGACTGAGCTAAGGCTGCTAAGGGCAAATCCAAGGTCCACTTTTGTGTATTGTGTTAGTATTATATGATAAGGCTCACCAGCCATATCACATAATACTTCCACCTTGCAGTAGAGAAAGATCAAAGAAACAGTGACATCAACCTGCCAGGGGGTACTGGGTCCCAAGAAACACCAGCATAAAGAATGGATCCACCAAGTCTCTCCGCAAAATCCAATAAAGAAAGGAAAAGAAAGTTGCAGTCAACTCCTGTCGAACAAGAGCAGAAAAAGTGAATGATCAATGCGAATACACCATGACCAACTAGGAGGCAAAGGCAAGCCTAAGAGCAGACAAGCGAAGATTCATTGATGGTCTTGGCACAGAAGCCCAGGAAGCAGCAACCCTTAGAAACTTGAACGAACTCTACAACAGAGCAAGGAAACTCTCCGGCAGATATAGCAAGCCAGAAAGACCTGTTAAAGACAAAGCTAGAAAGATAATCATGGCTAACAAAGTCCAACAATGAAGATGGGTGGAGCACTTTGAAGAACTGCTGAGCCAGCCATTTTCGCAGTCTCCTCCAGACAGCCAGCTGACAAGGACTTACCAACCAATGAAAAAATACGGCAAGTCATTAAACATCAAACCATCAAAAATCTGAGAAATGGGAAGGCAGCAGGACCTGACAACATTCCTGCAGAGCGACTGAAGGCAGACATAGAAACATCAGTAGACATGCTCTACCCTATGTTTTGAAGGATCTGGGAAGAGGAAAAGGTGACATCAGACTGAAAGGAGGGATATCTCATCAAGATCCCCAAGAAAGGTGACCAGAGTAACTGCACAAACTACAGAGGGATAACTTTGGATAAGCCCCAGGCAAAGTGCTCAATAGAGTCATCCTGAACAAAATGAAGGAGCAAGTCAACACTCCGTTGCAAGACCAGCAAGCAGGCTTCCACAAAGATAGATCCTGCACAGTCCAGACTGGCGTTATCATTGAGCAGTTGATAGAATGGAACTCACCCCTATATGGCAACTTCATCGACTATGAGAGGCATCTAATCACGTGGTCGGAGACACCCTTTGGAAACTTATCCGCCACTACGGTGTACCAGGTAATCTAGTAAAAATAATCTGATACTCTTATGAGGGAATGACCTGCAAGATAGTCCATGGAGGACAACTCACAGAAGCCTTCCAAGTGAGGGCCGGAGTCCACTAGGGTACTTTGGTCTCACCTTTTCTCTTCCTGCTGCATTGGCTGCAAGAGAAAAATAACAATGTGGCGGCCACCTTAGCACAACTTGGCCTCAACAACCACAGGGGAAAACCAAGATCCTGAAGGCTAACACAGCCAGCACAACTGCAGTAACTCTTGCAGGCGATGCACTAGGAGAGGTTGAGGCCTTCACCTAACTTGGCAGAGTCATAGACAAGCAGGGCAGCACAGATGCTGACATCAAGGCAAGAATCAGCAAAGCAAGGGCTGACTTAATTCAGCTAAAGAAGATCTGGAGGTACAGAGACCTAATGCTGCAAGCCAAGATCAGGCTTTTTAGCACCAATGTAGAATCGGTCCTTCTGTATGGAGCAGAAACTTGGAGAACAACAGGGACCACAACCAACAAAGTACAGACCTTCATTAAAACCTGTCTGAGGAAAATACTCCAAATCAACTGGCCAAACACCATCAGACCTGTGGCAGCAGATTTTACAACTCCCTACTCATCAAGAAATCAGCTCGATAGGTCACACCCTCTGCAAGCCTGCATCAGACACCACCAGGGGAAGAGAGGAAGGCCAAGAAATACCTCGCATCAAGGACACTGACATCTATCCCAGATCCACAGATGTTTTAATGAAAAAAGAGCAATTCAAACTATGCAGAAACTATGCAGAAAAGATAATAAAGATTTTAAAGCAAGGTAATACTAACAAAATCAAACACTTTACCCAAATCTACCAACTACACACACCATAAAGAAAGCAACAACCAAAAACAGTACAGTAACAAAAGGGAAATCTCAAATTGAACTCACACAATACCTGTAAAAATAAAGGTCAAACTTAACTCCAACATCTAACTTACCACCCAAATCCAACATACCACCAAATTCCACAATATACCATGCTCAAATTATTTATTTGTATGCCTCATCATGAACAACCACAGCCTGAACCCCAAGTGGCAACTCCCCTCACAGCTTCTATTACACAGGGGTCAAATGTAGCATGAAACAGTATACGGAAAAACACAATTTGGAAAAAGAAAAAGCAAGGCAATGTAGTATGCTGTAAAATGTTAATTAAAAACGTACTGGGTGTTGCGGTGGAACGCTCACATCAACACCCAGATACCTACGTGAAAGGGTACAATATTTACAAAGCAGCGTTGAACCACGCAACGTGGCTTAAGGCCGCATTGTAAATATGAGGCAGGGCATTGCACCACTGGAGCTTCCTTAAAAGTGGCACTCGGGTGGCACAATGCCCTTGAAAATATGCCAGAGGAGAAATAAAAGTATTTCTCCTTGTTGACCCAATCAAACGCCTGCTTTTCAGTAGCATTAGTTTTTGGCGCTGCCTCAGATTTACAGATCCCTGTGAATCTGGGGCAGTCAAAAAGCAATGGGTGTTTTGGTGGAAGGCCCACATCAACACCCTTTGCATGCCCCTTTCATGCAGATACCTGCGTGAAAGGATACAAAATTTACAAAGCAGAGTTAAGCCATGCAAAGTGGCTTAACACCACTTTAAAAATATGGAGCAGAGCATTGCACCACCGGAGCATCCTAAAAGTGGCACTCCAGTGGCACAATGCCCTTGTAAATATGCCCCTAAGAATGACAATCTGTTCTACCTCCCTTCTTTAAATGGGCCCACACACTAATATAGCAGTACATTTTTAATTAACATTTTACAGCATACTACATTGCCTTGCTTTTTCTTTTTCCAAATTGTGTTTTTTTGCAATGTTAAGCTGGTACTAGAAAAAGTTTCTGAATTAAACTACTCATTACTTATCTACAGAGGACTACAGATTGAAATTTATCATGCGTAGTAACTGCACCAACAGGATTATCCGCAGATAACATTAAAGCAATTACTCTTCATAGACTATTATTGCTACCTGCGGAACATGTCAACAAACTTCCATACCAAAGATTATGAGGTAATGCTTGTCATGAGGTAGCAAGAGTATTAAAAAAACTGAAGCTTATGATTACTGATGGAGTCAGCATGGTGTTGAACCTAATGCTTGCCTTCATACATTTAAGAATGCAACAGATATTAAAAAGAAACTATGACATACTGTTTGGTGGAAAACATTTAATTGGTTTTGGTGACCTGCTACAATTAACACCTGTAAAAGGGCAACCTGTTCACAAGACACTTCTACATGATGAAACTAGACATTCTCTTGAAAGTATTGGGAATGTGAATATTTGGCAATACTTTGAATACAAAGAATTGGTAAAATATATGTGCCAAGGAACAGATGTGGAATATGGAGGTATACTAAAGGACATTAGAATAGGAGTTCTAACAAAACAAGAAAACCATGCTTTGGAAAGTCACCTTATCAACAAGTTATTTCCATTGAATATCAACTCTGCACAACTAATAAATAATTTCATTAAATAAAACAAGTCTATAATTTGTTTAATTCCAACCCAAGAGTGCTCAAACTTCAATGAACATTTACTCCAACTGGAGAAAGAAGATATTTCGGAAATTACAGCTACAGATAAAATGGAACATCAGGGAGTAACAATAGTACTGACAGATAAACTACAGGCAAAATTGGATTCTTTAGAAAAGTCTGTATCAAAAACTGCAGGATTGGAGAAGCAGTTATATCTGTAAAAACGGTTGTGTAATTTTACGTCGGAATCTAAATGTTGAGGAAGGGTTAGTAAATGGTACAATGGGTAAAGTTATAAATTTTGTTCACTAAGCAAACAGAGATGACGTTGAATACTTGGTGATAAAATATGATGGGGTTGAGTGTCAAGCAGATTTGTCGATCTACGTTTTCTGTTAGTGAAAGACTTATATGTGCAGTGAAAGCAGTTTCCAGTGTCTCTAACATATGCTGTAACAATCCACAAATCACAAGGGTTAAGTGTAGGTGCAGCTTTTGTAAATATTGGAAGTACTGTATTTCAAGAAGGAATGTCATATGTAGCATTATCACAAATTAGAACTGTTGGACTTGGCCTTTTTTTTGGCTAAAGTTCCCTAAACTTTTTGCCTTCCCCCTAGACCTTTTTTCTGACATAGTGTTGCCAACTTAGATGCTTTGGGCACTTTGCCACTGCTGATCAGTGTCAAAGTGCAAGTGCTCCCTGTATAAAGTGTTATGGTAATTGGTTGTCCATAATTGGTATGCTTGCCTTACTAGTAAAGTCCCTAGTAAAGTGCACTATGTTTGCCAGGGCTGGTAATGCAAATGCTACTGGTGGGCCTGCAGCACTAATTGTGCCACCCACACAAGTAGCCCTAAAGAGAGAAAGCAGGCCTGCCACTGCAGTGCCTGCACGCAGTTTGCTAACTGCCATTTTGTCCTGACAAGTGCACCCACTTGCCAGGCCTTACCCTTCCCTTTCCATGCACATCAGGCACCCCTATGGTAGGCCCAAGGTACCCCCCTGGGCAGTGTGCAGTGTCTGTGAAAGGTAGGACATGTACTGAGGTGTGTATCATGTCCTAACAGTGAAATACTCTCCATTTCGTTTTTCACTGTTGCAAGGCCATCTTGCCCATAGGACAGAATGGGGAAGGCTGTGTAATATGTTTCCAGCCTATCTTCCCATAGGCTTAAGATGGAGAGGGGAAGTTTAGTGTGCCTGAACTCACAAATTAATAACACATCTTTTTGTGAAGGTGGTTTTTGAATTATGTGTTTAGAAACCACGCTTTTAGAAGTGGCTGGTTTTTTTGTTCTAACAATTCTGTGTGTCTCTGCCTGGTTGTGGATTGACTGTCTGGATTTGAATGTGACAGGATCTGGGAAATGTCTTGACCCAGGGGAGGAGTAGGTGAGACAGCAACAGGCTGACCTGCATCTGGAGTGTAGGGGGAGGAGTAGCCCCTGGAGGTGAAGAGGCCTGGGCTGCTGCCATAAAAGAATGGCTCCCCCTCCTGCTGAGTGATTGAGGAACCAGACCCCCACTATCAAAGGAAGAAGGTGCCGCTGGCAGGAAGACACCCAGAACTGGTTTGGACAGGGGTCAGTGCCCCCTGAACACAAAGACTTCAAAGACATTTAGGGGTATAACTATGAGAGCTGAAGCCCCTGAACGTTGGACTGATCAAGACTGAAAAGGATTGAAACTACTTCGTGGTCAAGAGGAACCTCTGCCAAGGAAGAACAGCTGAAGAGATTGAAGAGAAGGACTGACCCTTGCTATGTGTTCTGGGGCTGGCCTGCAGTTTGCTGATTTAACTAAGGAGAGGCTAAGGGACTTTGCTGTGTGCTGTGTCACCCTGCTTGAAAGGACTTTTCTGTGTGCTGTGTCCCGAAGTAACTTGTCTCCAAGGGCCAGAGGAGAGCTGGCTCCCTGTTGTGGAAACTCAGGAACATCAAAGTTTCCAAGTGTGTCTCAGCGACGCTGTGTGCGTGTGCTTTTTGCAGCCTGAGACCTACGTAAGCATTGCACCGGGACTGTGTGGCCCGAAACCCAACCGAGTCTCTGCGACGCTTTGTGCGTGTGCAGCCTGAGACTGCCGTGGGGTCCTTGGTACTGGTTGGAAAGTGCCCCGTGACTGCAGTGCCCCCGCAGCGTGAATCATCGTCCACGCTGCTGTGTAGCTGTTTGTGGCCCGAGCCGTCATCGTAACTGAGGCTGCGGATCAAGATCGCCGCCGCCGGCCCGAGCCGCAACGTGCTGAAGGATTTCGTAAAGCTAAGGAAGTCGTGAGGTAATCGTGATCATTGTTCGCAAGAGGAATCTGCCCAAGATCGTCAGCAATGGAGAAGGCAGCACCGTAACCTGTCAGGCTACAGCGTCGCCTTGCATCGGAGCTGCGTCGTCATCGGGAGCGCCCAGCAGGACGTCCGACGAGCGGGGAGAGAGAGAGAGCAAGGCAGCACATCCCCCAGGTAAGGCTTGGACTCCGGTCGGGAGCCGCAAACGTGTGTGGCCTGGGGAGGCACAGGAGGAGTACCGGATTGCTCCCGTCTCTCTCCCACGGCATCGCGTTAGACGCGCTGAGTCTTCGAGCGGCCCGGACCTGCCCGGCAGTATCGGGGCCGCCCTCGGAAGTTCAGGACTGCTGTCTGTGGTTGGGGCCTAGCGGTGCCCGCGCTAATCGCGTCGATTGGCCTGGTGTTATTCCTGCATTACGAACTGCCTGATTCCGTGCATTAGGGATTGTAATATTCCTGCATTACAAACTGCCTTATTACATGCATTAGGGATTGTATTATTCCTGCATTACGAACTGCCTTATTACTTGCATTAAGGACTGCGTTATACTTGCATTACGAACTGCCTGATTACGTGCATTGAGGATTGCATTATTCTTGCATTACGAACTGCCTGATTACTTGCATTGAGGATTGCATTATTCTTGCATTACGAACTGCATTAGTCTGATAATACGAACTGCAGTACGAACTGCATAGCATTGCATTAGGACTGCATTTGAACATCGTGAACTGCTCATTAATACCGCAAGAACCTACAAGTGTTTGTTGGCCTAATAACCGGCAAAGTGAAATATTACGAATACGCATATGTTGGATTTTTATCGTTTGGTCTTACCGTATTTTTCTGCTTGATAAAGATACCGCTATTTTCATACATCAGTGTGGTGTCCATTTGTGGTGTTATCACTGTGTCCCTGGGAGTGTGGTTGCAAATACTTTACACATTGCCTTGAAGATAAGCCTGGCTGCTCATGCCAAGCTACGAGGGGGTGAGCAGGGGTTATCAACGAGGGTGTCCCTCCTTTCCCTGACTAGAAGCAAGGGTCCCTATTTGGACTAAGGTAACTGCCTCAACCAACTAGAGACCCCCAGTTCTAACAAGAACATTATCTGGTTTGTTTTTGATTGACTTTGATGAGAAAATAATTTGTGCTGATGCTGGCTGCGTAACGGAGTACAATCGGTGAAGGAGTGTATTTGCTTCTCATTTAGGCCAGTACCCCGTTTATAAGAATCGAGTAATCTGTCCAAAGGGGAAGATAACAAAACAGAATATAAATGATGAACAAAAGGAAGTACCAAAGGAAAATCCCCAACAATCAATGAAGAGGAAACACTAAATGATGAAGAAATTGTAGGATATCAGTTCAACAACACTACAGGGGTCAACTACTATCCAAATGTTGTTGTCGATTAACTATTCCATTTCCAGATGTTGTTACCGAAATCAAACAAAAAAGAGTTAAGAAAATTTCTAATGCAGGCTATGGTTTGCTGCAACGCTCACACAGTGCCAGAACTACAATACATTCTATGTCAGGGAATACGAGATCTTATAGATATGTCTACTAGATCAGTAGTATTTTCTCTCAGTATTCATCAAGATGCTTAAGAATTCGCTATGGTGATGCTATGAGTATTAGCTGAAGAAGAAGTAAATATTAATGAGTTATAGGGATTAACTTACAAATGGGAGCATACGTGTGAAGATTGTCAATTCACCTCCAGCACTGTAATCAATTCAGAACAATTCCTCCACTTGACATTACCAGATTGTAAAACTGGGCCTTTTCAGCAATTGCCCAAAAATGCTAACCAAAATATGACCTGCCCAAACTGCAGATCAGACCATTGTTTCTGTAAAGAACAAGAAAATACATTATATGAATGTTACAACGATGCAGACCAGAAGGTTCAAAATTAGATACTGAAATAACAAACTTTGTAGCTGGACAAATATCAATTTCAGGAAGGACTTTTACTACTTCAGCAATCACCTAAATGAAGGAATAAATACACTGTCTGGACACTGCACTGTGTATTTAAGATGCCAAGAATGCAATAACACTAATCTAAAATCGAAACTGAAACAACCAAGCTCATGTCTCTTATTTCTTCAACCAAAGTTCTAAGCATTAGTTGTAGATAAAAACTGGGGTGTGGTATTTTTTATTACGTCATTTGTGGTGTATTAGACATTAATCGGCCTATCGTGGGTAAAGTCTTCAGAATGTTGTTGGAAATGCAACAGTTGCTTTACCTTCAACAAAGGAGTTTATCTAACATCTAAACAGTACATTCTCTTATTACTGTTAAATACTAAATGGATATAGTACAATAACAGCAGCCTTAAGTTACCACCCAAAACTGTGTTAAAAAAACAAAAAAAAACGTTTGTTTCTCTGACAATAATTTGTTCATACTACTGTGTGGTATTTTGTCTACATGGATCATCACCATTTCCCATGTTATTTGACCTACAGGATGCTTTCAAACAGATCTGCAAAATTAAAGACTGCTTCACAATTATATGTCATATTGTACCAGATATAACAATATAAGATACAGTTAAAACCTATGTTTCTTCAGATTATTGTAGTAAGTTTAGAAAAAGCCAATAATTAGTGAAATGTAGTGAGTGCTGTGCATATTATTACTTATTTGTAAAGATGTACTATGCAGCTTTGTTTTTTTTACAATCCATTGATTTTTTTCCCAATTGTTCATTGATGATGCTTCATACAGACCACTGTTTATGATGAAGTATGAAAGCTGAGAACAGAAAAAAGGAGAAAATTCTGTTTTCGCTAAGTTGTATCAAACTGTTACAGTATAAGTAGTGTATGTAGGTATAATTTTGTAATGTTCAAGATCAAATACTAACATATCTTTTCCTTGTTTTTCTTTTTCCAGAGTGGCTAGAGTTCAGCGAGATTGTATGTGTCAAATCAGTTTTGTATTATAAACAGATTCATTAGTCAAAAGGAAATTAATAGACCCATTCAATCACACATACAAGCACTTATACACCCATTAAGACACCCATTCACACACACATGCAGCCATTTATGCATCTATACCTAAGTACTCATCTGTCATCCATGTCCCACTCAAGCTCTCATTCAATTATCCATGTCTCACTCATGCACTCATTGAATCATCAATGGCCAACTCATGCACTCATTGAATGAACCATGCATCACTCTTTCACTGATTCAATCACCCATGCACCACTCATTCACTCATTCAGTCTTCCATACTCCACTCATGCCCTTATTCAATCATTCATACAGCTCACATGCACTCATTCTATTATGCATCCACAAATAGCACTTTCATTCTATCATACATGTATCATTCACATCATCATTCAATTATGCATGCGCCACTTATATGAACGTATTCAATAACCCATGAACCACTCATGCACTCATTCAATCACAAATGCAGCACTCACATCCTTACTCAATCATGCATCCATCTCTTATACATTCATTCAATCATCCAAGCACCAGTAACACCATCATTTAACTATCCATACACCACACACACCCTCATTCAATCATAGATGCACCACTTATGCACTCATTCAATCATCCATGCACAACTCATGCATTCATACAATCTTTACATGCACCACTTATGCAGTCATTCAATCATCCATACACCATGCACACCCTCATTCAATCATCCATGCACTACTCACACCCTCATTCAATCCTGGATGCACCACTTATGCAGTCATTCAATCATCCATGCACCACTTAAGCAGCCATTCAATCTCCATTCACCACTCATACCCTCATTCAATCATACATGTACCACTCACACACTCATTCAATCCTAGATGCACCACTTATGCACTCATTCAATAATACATGCACCACTCATGCATTCATTCAATCATCCATGTACCACTTGCGCAGTCATTCAATCATTGCATACACCACTCACACCCTCATTCATTGATACATGCACCGCTCACGCAGTCATTGAATCATCCATGCAGCACTTAACCACTCATTCTAACAACCATAAACCACTCACACCCGCATTCAATTATCCATGCACCACTCATTCACTCATTTAATCATCCATGCACCACTCATTAAACCATGCATGGACCACTAATGCACTCATTCAATCATGCATATAGCACTTATGCACTCATTAAATCATCCATGCTCCACTCATTCACTTATTCTAGTATCTATGGACACTCATGCACTTATTATAGTATCTATGAAACACTCATGCACTCATTCAATCATCCATGGATCACTCATGCACTCACTCATTCATCCATGCACCGGTAACACTGTCAAACATCTATGCACCACTCACACCCTCATTCAATCATGCATGCACCACTTATCCACTCATTCAATCATCCATGGAGCACTCATGCACTCATTCAATCACCCATATACCACTAACATCGTCATTCAGTCACCGATGCACCACTCATGCACTTATTCAATTATACATGCAGCACTTATGCACTAATTCAATCATGCAAACACCACTCATGAACTCATACAGTCATCCATACACCACTCAGACTCTCATTCAACCATACATGCACCACTTATGCAGTCATTCAATCATCCATGCAGCACTGATCCACTCATTCTAACAGCCATACACCACTCATGCACTCATTCAATCATTCTTTCACCATTCATGCGCTCATTCAATCATCCATGCACCACCCATACACTCATTCAATCATCCATGCACCACTAACACTCATTTAATGATCCATGCACCACTCATGCACTTTTTCAATCATCTATACACCACTCATGCACACATTCAACATCCCATGCACCTCTCATGCACTCATTAAACCATCCATGCACTACATATACACTCATTCTAACATCCATGCACCACTCATGCACTGATTCTAACATCCATGCACCTCTCATGCACTCATCTAATCATCCATGCACACTGATGCACTCATTTAATCATCCATGAACCACTCATGCACACATTCAGTCACCCATGGACCTCTTGAGCACTCATTCAATCATCCATGCACTAAATGTATACTCATTCTAACATCCATACACCAGTCATGCACTCATTGTAAGATCCATGCACCTTTCATGCACTCATCGAATAATCCATACACCACTGATGCACTCATTTAATCATCCATGGACCACTCAGCCACTCATTGAATAACTATAGACATATTTATACACTCATTCATTCATTCAGCTTATTTTGTTTAACTGTAAAGCTGTTTTAAACAATTTTTGTTTTTGTGGTGATTTTAAAAAATTTCATTTTTTTGTTTTTTTTATGCTAACAAAAACTGCAACTGGGAGTGCAAAAACTTCAACAAGCACCCAAAAATGTGGAAAAACTATCAAGGGCCCAAAAAATATATACATTTTTATGCCTTTGTAGCATTGCAGAGAGCTGTTACGGACTCCTCTCCAGCACTGAGCACAACTCTGCAGTCCATGCAATAAGATGCCATCTGCACTACTCTTGCTTCTTTCTGCACCTCTCTTGCTTCTTTCTGCACCACTCGTG
Source organism: Calotriton arnoldi (assembly GCA_963921515.1). NCBI lineage: Eukaryota > Metazoa > Chordata > Amphibia > Caudata > Salamandridae > Calotriton > Calotriton arnoldi. The sequence continues at coordinate 336,108 of CAWUFW010002493.1, read as the reverse complement.
CTTCTTTCTGCCCCCCTCCTGCCTCATTCTGCACCTCTGTTCCTTCTTTCTGAACTTCTTTTGTTTCTTTCTGCACATCTCTTGCCTCTTTCTCCACCCCTCATCCCTTGTTCTGCACCTCTGTTGCTTCTTTCTGCACTTCTTTTGTTTCTTTCTGCATCTCACTTTCTACTTTCTGCACCCCCTTGCCTCTTTCTCCACCCCTCTTCCCTCTTTCTGCACCTTTGTTGCTTCTTTCTGCACTACTCTTGCTTCTTTATGCACCTCTCTTGCTTCTTTCTGCACCCCTCTTCCTGCTTTGTGCGAAATGCTACGCTACGGGAATTATGCACTGGCTAACACAGAAACCGCTTGTGACTATACTAATTATGTTCATTTGAGTTTAACTAACGTAAAATGAACAAACTTGTAGGAACTGCTACCTGCATTGACATTGAATTGTGTACTCATCATGTTAAAAACAACACTTCAAAATGGCCGCCAATTATTAAAATTTTTGCATTCCATGAAGTTCATTCCTCATTTATATAGATCAGTGATGTCACTGACCATGTCATGAGCGGTGTACTATGTGACATCATCAGCAGTGCATTGGGGTCCGATTCCTATGATAAGGAGGAGGCCTGTATCTTCGCAGTCGATATTGAGAAGGCCTTTGATAGCCTGGAGTGGCCTTACCTTTTTAATGTACTAAGGGAATTTGGCCTGGGGGAGCAGTTCATACGGTGGACGGCACTGCTGTACAGCGCTTCTACCGACAGGGTCCGGACGGGGGGCCTAATCGATGCTGCCTGTGAGGTTGCTCGGGGAACGAGCCAGGGATGCCCGCTGTCCCCTCTGCTGTTCGCCTTGGCAATGGAGCCCATGCTCATGCCAGGTCGGGGAGCTGCTATTCGGGACTCTTGGTGGAGGGGAAGGAGCAGCACATAGCGTTGTATGTGGACGACTTACTCATGTTCCTGCCGAACTCCAGGGATGCACTGCGGGGGGCGAGGGCATTGTTGGAAACCTTGGGGAGAGTGTCGGGGCTCCGTGTGAATTGGGCCAAGTCGTGCCTGTTCCCCACCAAAGCTGGTGGAGGGGGGAAACAGCGTTTATAACGCTGTCAACACCACGCGGGTAGGTAACAACGCGGACGTTACATCGTCCGCGTTGTTACCACGCATAGCATTACATCGCAAGTCGTTTCTACGACTTGCGCTAGATAGCTGTGTAACACCAAGGAATGTGTTGGATTTTAAATCCAACACATTCCCTACTGTTGCGCTAACTGGAGTAGGAATAGTAATTTATACTATTCCTAAGTCCAGCACGCCATCTAGTGCAAGTCGTAGAAACGACTTGCGATGTAAAACCATGCGTGGTAACAACGCGGACGATGTAACATCCGCGTTGTAACCTTCCGCGTGGGATTGTATGTCGTAGTAACGTCATACATTCGTGGAGGGGATCGGCAGAATGTGGAGGGGATCCCGTGGGAGCCCTGTTGCTTACCTTACTTGGGGACTCGAATTTATCATGATGATGGCGACCTGATGGAGGGTAATGTGGGGCGGGCGTTGCGCAGTGCCAAATCTAGTTTCGCCTTTTGGGGGAATCTTCCATTATCTGTTGCGGGCAGGGTTGCCTTGGTGAGGATGGTCACCCTCCCACGTTTCCTCTACTATTTTGGGACGCTGCCCATTTGGATCCCGGGTAAGTTCTTTGCGCAGCTCAACACCTTAATTTCGGGATTCCTGTGGGGAGCCGGAAGGCGGATGGTGGCTCTGTCTACCATGCAGCGACCTAGAGCAGAGGGGGGCCTGGCGCTGCCGGACCTGGAGGCCTATTACTATGCTGCGCAATTTCAATGGTTCACGAAGTGGGTGGCGGGCCACATTAGGCACCCAGAGAATATGGGGAGGTCGGATCCCAGTTGGCGACTTTTGTCCTGTGTGTTGTTGCGGGTGCGTCCGGGAGGGGACTTGATGCCCTCTGACCTAGACGTGGTGCAGCGGTGCTGGGCACGTATGGCCAGGAGGCTGCGCGTCAGGACCCTGTACGCGCCCGAGATTCCACTGGCCATGTGTGAGGTGCTGCCTCATGGGGGTGACTGGAGCAAACTGCAGTCCTGGGAGGAGTTGGGAATCCTCACCGTAGGTGATCTTTATGAGGAGGGCAACCTCCTCCCTTTTAATGCTCTCATGGAACGCCATGATATCCCGCGAGGGGACTTCCTTTTTCATGCGGCCCTGTCCGCGGCCATTAGGAAGCACTGGCGGGGGGGGCTAGTGGAACGGGCACGTCCCTTGCCTGTCAGTATGTGGTGATGGCCGCGGGTACTTTTAAAGCGGTGACTTGTCTCTATCGTCGGATTACCCAGGACATGCGCCAGCCCCTGGCAGCGTTGCGGCTCAAGTGGGAGACGGACCTGGGGGAACCCCTTGAGGACAAAACCTGGGGGGAGGTGATCGAGAGGCCATGGAGGAGCTCCCGGAACGCGCGCTTTCAGCTTATCCAATTCTATGTTTTACATAGGGCTTACTTAACACCCGGTAAACTGAGCAACTATTTTGGGACGCCATCCGCCTGCCCCCGTTGTACTTTAGCCAGGGCGGGTTTCTTACACATGTTTTGGGACTGTCCACAATTGGGGGACTACTGGCGCGGGGTGATGTCTGCATTAGCGACAGTTACGGAGAGGGAGATTGCCCTGACTGTGAGGGTTTGCTTGTTGCATGGGTTTCCGCACACTGCGAGGACCAAGGCTACCAGTAAGTTCATTGACTTGGGGCTAGTCCTGGCGAAAAGAGAGCTTACTAGTCATTGGAAGGCGAGGCAGGGTCCTTCGCTTGGGCGATGGAGGCGGGAGCTGGTAAAGTGGGCGGAGAGTGAAGGAAATTGCAGGCTGGGCATGGCTAGACGTAATGGGAGCGAGAAATCACTGGACATGGCCCGAGCTTGGGTGGCGCTTGTGGAGCTGGCGAAACATCCACCTGATGCCGAAGAGAGTGCACTGGATGAGATGGAGGGTGCTAGCGCTAACTGATATGATGTGTACTGGCTGACGGGGAGGTGTGATAAGGCAGGTGAGGATCTTGCGGGGGCTTACCCCCAGTGTTCCTACCCTGACTGGGATGTGGAATTGTGCGGCAGGGGATCTGGCGACTGGTGCGGGGAGTTGGGAATACCCTTGACCTTCCTTAGTGGTCGGCGGCATGCTTGGGGGGGAGGGAGGAGGGGTGGGGGGTTTGTTGGGGACTTGTGGGCTAGGAGGGGGTTGGGCATTGGGAGTGTCTTCTTTTTCGTTGAACTTGAACTCAGGGCGATAGCCTGCATGGAACTGCCTAGGGCTATATAGCCGACTTGCTGTGCGGGGTTGATGGGGATTCGATAATGTGCCCTGAGGGGCCCTACTGCGGCATCGGGGGGGTCACTTTGCGGGGGGCTGCTGTTATGCCACTGCCTATATATGTGTAATATGTATTGCTTCCCCAACTTCTCCTGTACGTTACCCATGAAACTATTTGTATGGCTTTTTCAGATAATCAATAAAAGTCTGTTTAAAAAAAAAAAAAAAAAATGAGCGGTGTACTATGTGACATCATCAGCAGTGCATTGCGGGGGCGCGAGTTATAGTTAGCGAAGCTAACTATAACGGCTGAATTTCTCGGTTTTTTTCAGTGACTATATATATATATATATATATATAAACGAAAAGAGTTGCCCCTCGGTGGGACTCACTCCCAGGTAGGATTTTTCGCCACAGCAAGAGCACACGCCATGAACCCAGTCCTTTACTTTCTCCTGCCAGACGCGTTTCGGGCCGACGCCCTGCTCAGTGGCAGACCATGTGACTTGACGGCATGCAACAGCCAACAGTATATCCCCATAATGATTGTGCTCAGGTGAACCACCTGAAGTACTAATTTCTGGGACTGGTGGTTAGTATAACCCATGTGGGTCGCCGCTGTCACTCACATTCAAAATTTATTTAAAAAGGATTCCAAAGTTCCTGCCGGCACCCCTGCATGTTACAGGCACCTCCTGTTCCGCAGTTAGCTGCCCCAAATAGACAGCCGCGGACCCGCTAGTATATATATATATATATATATATATATATATATATATATATATATATATATATATATATATATATATATATATATATATATATATGAATATTTCACAATCCCTTGCTAATGCCGCCGCACTGCAAGGATGGCCCACACTCTAGGTTAGTCCAAAAGATACTTTATTTCACAGACCAGGCGGTCCTTCTCAAATATATATATCTGATCCCTCCAAGGAAACAAAAAAAATATATATATATATATATATATTTTTTTTTGTTTCTTTTTCTTTGCCTGATGCTGCCGCTCTCAATTGCAACGGGTGCTCCTGCTCACGGAGGTGATTCCACGTACCATTGCAAAAAACCTCCAAGGAGAGATGTAGTGCACTCTGGAGTTCTTCCTCAATATTTTATTTGAAAACCACCATAACTGAGAAATGTGTTTCGGCCTTACTGGCCTTTATCAATGTCAACGTCTCGGCTGGCAACCATATTTTTTGGTTCCGTCATGAGCAAGAGTGCTCGTGTGCTCATGATGGAACCATTCCGTCATGCACACACGAGCACAAAATCCCTCTGCTGCAGACAGCAGAGGGATTTCCTTTTTTTTATTTTTGCCTGGGGAAGTGGGGAAGAGCTTTTCCAACCTCCCGAGGCTTTTTTTTTCAATGTAATGGCTTCATCACATTGGAAATGAAACTGAAACTTAGTTTCAGTTTCACTGTTTTGGTGCTCATGGGGCTATCTCAGTCCCCCGAGCACCGAATCACATGGGAGAGGTATCGTTGGAAAGGGGAGAATCTTCCCTTTCTAATGATACACTTCCCTAGTGTATCCCTGCATGGGGCAGCCCCAATCTGCCCCCCTACGCAGGTGCCCCCTATCTATCACAAAACAACCTGGTTTTGCAAAGGGCACCTGAGTTTTTGGTCCCAGGATCAGGGGCCATCTAAGGAAACCTACCAATACCAGACATTTCTAAAAACAAGAGACATGGGGGACTCCAGGGAGGTGTGGCTTGCATGGATCCCCCAATGTTGTTTTTATCCTCCTGTGCCTAACTTGCTTTCTTGCCCAGACTTGTTTTTATTCCCCTGTGCCTAACTTGCTTTCTTGCCCAGACTTGTTTTTTTTCCCCCTGTGCCTAATTTGCTTTCTTGCCCAGACTTGTTTTTTTCCCCCTGTGCCTAATTTGCTTTCTTGCCCAGACTTGTTTTTTCCCCCCTGTGCCTGTACTCGTTTTCTTGCCTAAACTTGTTTTCTGTGCCCAGTTCTCCTGCGGCCCCTGCCCGTTTTTCCCGCCGCTGCGCCCTGCGGCCCCGCCCCCCTGCATTCCCATTCGCCACCCCGCTCCTGCCTCCCAGCTGCCCCTCCCTCCCACATCCCCTCATATGGAGGCAGCGCAGCGGGCGCGCTGCTGGTGCGCCAAAGGCGCACCTAAGGCAAGCCCGTCTGCGCCCGTCCGCGCCTGGACCGCGCACAGCGCCAGGACCCCTGGACCCCGCGAACGCCACGACGCCCGACACCGCTATGATGCCAGATCCCTCCACGCACTCAACACCGGACGAGCGCACACCTGCTTCCTGGCCGCCCCAAAGCGCACCCACGGAGCTTTCACCTGTCGGAACTGCAGCTTCACAAGCATCTGCCCCGCCATGCCGCCGACCAGGAAAGAACCCAACCACCTCAGATGCATCCTTCTCAACACCCGCTCCGCCCGCAAACACGCCGTTGAACTCTGGGACCTACTCGACTCAACCTCCCCAGACGTCGCCTTCCTGACGGAGACCTGGCTGAACCCCGCCTCGGCACCCGACATAGCCATAGCCATAGCCGTCCCGGAAGGCTACAAGATCACCCGCAGGGACCGCACCAACGGAGCAGGAGGAGGAATCGCCATCGTCCACAGGAACACTCTCAGAGTCTCGACCAACACCGACGACACCCTCAGCACCGCCGAACACCTGCACTTCCAGATCCACACCGATCCCAACACCACCCTCAGAGGAACCCTCGTCTACAGACCCCCCGGACCCCGACCACAGTTCAGCGACTCCATCGCCGACTTCGTCAGCACACACGCACTCGCCTCCACGGACTACATCCTCCTCAGGGACCTGAACTTCCACCTCGAGAACAACAACGACACCAACTCCACCACCCTGATCGACAACCTAGCCAACCTCGGACTCAGACAACTCGTCACAACACCCACCCACTCCGCCGGTCACACGCTTGACCCCATCTTCTCCGCAAGCCCCCACGTTTCCTTCAACCACACCACCGAACTCCACTGGACCGACCATCGCTGCATCCACTTCACCTTCAAGAAACCCACCACGCACCACCGCACCCAACAGATGCCCTGCCGCTGCTGGAGCAAAGTCACCGAAGACCAACTAACCACCACCCTCACCCAGAGCCCACCCGCCGACCCCACCGACCCCAACAACGCCGCCCGCAACCTCAGACAGTGGATCAACGACTGCGCCAACACCCTCGCCCCGATCAAGAAACCCTCCATCAGTCACACCAACAAGAAAGCCAGCTGGTTCACTGAAGACCTCCGGGCCTCCAAGCAAACCTGCCGAAAGCTGGAGAAGATCTGGCTCCGTGAACGAACACCGGACAGCCACGCATCCCACAAGAACGCCACCCGAAGACACCATCACCTCATCAGATCCGCCAAAAGGGCCTCCTTCAAAGACCGCCTAGACAACAACGCGCACAACAGCAAAGAGCTCTTCAACATCGTGAAGGAACTCTCCAACCCCAGCTCCAACACCAACGACGTCCCACCCTCGCAAGACTTGTGCGACTCGCTGGCCACCTTCTTCCACCGCAAGATCTCAGACATCCACGACAGCCTCAACGCCACGACCGCCCCGACAACCACTGAGACCTCCGCCCCCACGACCACCATCCGCACCAACCGCCTGCTCTCCTGGACCAACATCAACGACGACGACACCATCAAGATCATGAACACCATCCACTCCGGATCTCCGTCAGACCCATGTCCACACCACATCTTCAACAAAGCCAGCACAGCCATCGCACCCCATCTCCGGAAAGTCATCAACACCTCCTTCGAGACAGCAACCTTCCCAGAGAGCTGGAAGCACGCAGAGATCAACGCCTTACTCAAGAAACCCAAGGCGGACTCCAAGGACCTCAAGAACTTCCGGCCCATCTCCCATCTCCCGTTCCCGGCAAAGGTCATCGAGAAGACCGTCAACAAACAACTGACCAGCTACCTCGAGGAGAACAACATTCTGGACCCTTCCCAGTCTGGGTTCCGCAGCAACCACAGCACCGAGACTGCCCTCATCGCCGCCACCGATGACATCAAGTCCCTGCTGGACAACGGAGAAACGGCAGCCCTCATCCTCCTGGACCTGTCAGCCGCCTTCGACATGGTCTGCCACCACACACTACGAACACGCCTCCACAACGCCGGGATCCAAGAGAAGGCCCTGGACTGGACCACCTCCTTCCTCTCCGGCAGAACACAGAGCGTCCGCCTTCCCCCCTTCCACTCCGAAGCCACAGAGATCATCTGCGGTGTACCCCAGGGCTCTTCCCTCAGCCCAACTCTGATTAACATCTACATGGCACCGCTCGCCCACGTCGCCCGTCGGCACGACCTCAACATCATCTCCTACGCCGACGACACCCAGCTGATCCTCTCCCTCACCAAGGACCCCCACAACGCCAAAACCAACCTCCATGAAGGAATGAAGGCCGTCGCTGAATGGATGAGGAACAGCCGACTGAAGCTGAACTCGGACAAGACGGAGGTCCTCATCCTCGGATCCACCCCTTCAGCCTGGGATGACTCCTGGTGGCCGACCGCACTGGGAACCGCCCCAACACCCACCGACCACGCACGCAACCTAGGGGTCATCCTCGACTCCACCCTCTCCATGACTAAACAGGTCAACGTCGTCTCCTCTGCCTGCTTCAACACCCTCCGCATGCTCCGCAGGATCTACAAGTGGATCCCCACTGAAACGAGAAGAACGGTCACCCAGGCCCTCGTCAGCAGCAGGTTGGACTACGGAAACGCCCTCTACGCAGGAGCCTCGGCCAAACTCCTGAGACGGCTCCAACGCATCCAGAACGCCTCTGCACGCCTGATCCTCGACATCCCTCGCCGCAGCCACATCACACCCCACCTGAGAGACCTGCACTGGCTCCCGGTCAACAAGAGAATAACCTTCAAACTCCTCACCCACGCACACAAGGCACTCCACAACACCGGACCAACGTACCTCAACAGACGACTCAGCTTCTACACCCCCACCCGCCAGCTCCGCTCCGCCGACCTCGCCCTCGCCACTGTCCCCCGCTTCTGAAGAGCGACCTCGGGTGGCAGATCGTTCTCCCACCTCGCCGCCAAGACCTGGAACACCCTCCCCATCCACCTACGGCAGACCCAAGACCTGCTCACCTTCAGAAAACTCCTCAAGACCTGGCTTTTCGAGCAGTAGCAGCATTCTCCACCCCAGCGCCTTGAGACCCTCATGGGTGAGTAGTGCGCTTTACAAATGATATGATTGATTGATTGATTGATTGATTGATAGTTTCACTTTCACTGTGATACTGTCATGGTGTGTGTAGTTTTAAACTACCATTTCGACTTGGTAAAATAAACCTTTTGACAGGCCCAAACCTTCCTTTTTAATACATATAAGTCAACCCTTGGGTAGGCCCTGGTCATCCCTGAGGGCAGGGTGCAATATATTTAAAATGTTTTCCATGTCCTGGTAGTGAAAAACTCTTAAATTAATTTTTCACTACTGCAAGGTCTATTTCTCCAATAGGATAGCAGTTGGGGTTGCCTTATTCCATTTTATAAGTGTAATTTTCAAATGGGGAGAGAGAACCAGTTCATGTTTGCTGTCGTTGGAATTGGGGTGAAAACCCTACTCAGTGGTAAAGTTGGATTTTTGATCGCAATTTTAAAAAATTCCACTTTTAGAACTTTGGCAATTTTCTGCCCTTAGCCCTTTGGTGCCTATTTCCTGACCTGGGTCACATGACTGGGCTTAACTGACAGTTATACTTTTTGAATTCCTCCCAGACAGTCACACAATAGAGGGATTAGGTGTGCCTGAGTGGGCCATCTGCTAACAGGATGAGTGTGGCAGAGCTGTGTACAGCCCCACTTACACCTGAATAGCTTGCACTCAGCCTTCATGCAAAGGGCCTAACGACCCTGCATTGTCACTTCACCCAGCTTGGAGCCAGGGCAGGGGAGGCAGAAAATGCCATGCATTTCAAATCCACTGTCTAGAAGATTCTCCCACCTTCCAGAACCAGGGCACAAGTTCAAAAAATTAGGACCTCAGAAACCAACTCCTCAGTACACTTCTGGACCTGTGGATACTCTGCCAAAAAGAAGGGTGGCTGTGCTGCTACAAGGACAGCTACTCTGCTGGATTGCTATTTTAAAGGATCTGCCGCCTTGCAGTGCTGACCTGCTGCCTTCTTCCCTTTTCCCTGGGGGAGGAAGAACTGGACTTGCAACTTCATCTTGAACCCAGGACTGCAGAGAGACTAAAAGAGCTAGTCTGCTTGGCTCCTGATCTAAGCCTCAGGGACATAAAAGGTTCCCAAACAGCACCTGGACACGTCTTCAGCAAGTTTCCGACCCCAAAGTGGTGCCTTTCAGGTCCCTTAGAGTCGGTCTTGAGCTCTTGAAATCAAGATTTTGGGCTCTCCATGACCGCGAACGAGACAGTTTCCACTAGAATCACCCCACTTGCACCGAAAATCAGCGCGAGTCGCCGCTAGCCCGTCTCGTCACACAGCAACATTGACAGCTCACGGGGGACTGCCAGCGTGCAGCTCCAGCCCGCCTGTTTGCGACACCAAGCCTGCTCTTTTGGCTCTGCCGACCATCACCTGTAAAGCTCTCCTTGTTACCTGCGACCCTCTCCACCCCAAAAGGGACTCTTGGCACAAAACTTGAGAAGGTAAACCTTTAGCGGAACTAATCTGGGACTGTGTCCGACCTGCGCTCCGTAGCGGTCGGCATGAAGTTTTGACTTTCTCTCGTTCCAGCATGACCAGATATCCCAAGTTGGCACTTTGTGCTTCTTGGCGCCATTTTCACTTAAATCTATAAAAAATCTTAGCTCTGGTTCTACTGATTGGATTTATGTCATTTTGTTTATGTTTATGTTTTATTTATTAAATGAACTTCTACTTTTCTACTCTGGTGTGGGACCTTTTTGTGTAGTGTTTTCACTGTTGTACTTTCTGAAGTGTTGTACAGATACTTTACACATAGCCTCTAAGTTAAGCCTAACTGCTCTGTGCCAAGCTAGCTGGAGGTTGAGCACAGGTTTATTTTGGGTTTGCTTGTGCCTTAACCTGACTAGGATTGGGGTTGCTGCTTGACCAGGGCTCACACCCCAGTGAACCAGTAACTCTAATGCTAATACCCCCCTAAACTGGTTTGAATCCTACCAGATGATTTTCAAATGCCTACCACAACATCAACCCATCTCCGACCCCTAATATTATCTCTGACTCTCTTCAACTTATAAATGGAGACTCTTGACACCCTTCTGAAACACTGCAACATCACCTAGAAGGTGAACAGTAATCAGCTATCTATGCAAGCCTCCTTCCCAGATTCCAGTGCATATCTGTACCAAACTCATGAAAAACATAAAAATATGATTGACCCACCCTCTCAAATTAAAACCTTTGGACACTGAATTACTGTTGTTGTCGCCCCCCAAATGTTCCACACCTGTGGAGTCTTGGCTAATGCAAAGGGAAATGGATTGCCTACTTCCAGTTGTGCAAAATACTGTGGTCTCACCTTAAACAACAACCCTAGTTTCAAATTAGGCTTCTATATGGAACCAAACCCCTCTCTTCTGATGAAATATTCAAACAAGTCAAATAATCCCTTGCCTTATGAAGATTAACACCAGAATGTCTTTAAGTTGCTCTAGCTCTCCTTATGATAGGTACTTTGGATGCAGTGGCCAGTCTAGTAGTTTAGTTTAGACACTTTGACCACATTTCCTCAATCTTGATCTTTTGGAATGACTTTCAATTGATTCCTAAAGAATGTTGCATTTTGACAGTATCATTCACGAAGTTCTACTTTCAAGAATGCCATACTATCTGGCCCAACAACTGACTGTCTGCATAGCTCAGATATTTTCATGCTTAAAGTCCAAAACACAGAAAGAATTCGTATGCAATAGTTCTTTAGTATTGTACCTATGAGATGTATTGTGCTCTCTCCTGCTAGATTATGAAATCCCTCATAAGCAGTCTTGAAAAGAGAGACATTTCTACTGCTCCTGCATCACTTAAACATGGGATAGGAAGTAATTGCATTTGTGTATAACTAGATGTCAGCATGTCAGACTGAAAGCATAAGGCCCAAAAAGCTTCATGCTATGGCCACTTAGTAAACAACTGTAATGTTTCATGCATATAATAGGAACAGCGCTACTGATCTATATTATGTTGATACCCTTGCATCCTTGGTCACATATCATTTTTTTCTATATATGACTTTAGGCACCTTCCCATTACAATCCTATGTTCCTTTAATTTGAAGCTGTTTAACTATGGTTTGTGTAACTCTATGTACGTTGCACCTTAAACAAAAACAATGTGGTGTGCACACCATCACACCTGCAAATTCCTTGCAGGTGCATTTCTTCCAAGTCATGGTCCTTGAAGTTATGCATATTGCAGTTAATCTTTCAGAACTTCTTTAAGTCTAGTATTTGACTCAGCAGCCCTTGCCACCATTTTTTAATTGTAGTAGTACAGGATATATATTTGAATGCTATTCCTGCTACGTATTTCATATTTCCTACCTGCAAGGACCCAGTAAGTCAGGCTGGCAATTTACACTTCAGTCGTCCGTAACCAGATCTGCAGCAGAGTTCTGGAAAGATTCTCCCTGAGCCTGACCCTGTTCAGTGCATACATGATCCCTCTAGCCAGCACTGTCCACTCTCACAACATCAACATCCTCTCATATGCTGACAACACATAACTCATTCTCTCCTAGACAAGGAACCCAGTACCTGGATCAAGTTTAATGCCTGCAAGACTTAAATCACCCACTGGATGTAGACCAACTGTCTGAAGCTGAACACCGACAAGACCGAAATCATGATCTTTAGGAAGAGCACTTCACCATGGGACTCTACCTGGTGGCCAACAGAGCAAAGCCCGACAATGCCAAGAATCTTAGTATTGTCATCAACTGCAAACTCGACATGACCACCCAAATCAACACCATCACTGCCTCTTCCTTCTATACCCTGAAGATGCTGAGGAAGGTTTTCATGTGGCTCCTAATCAGCACCTTGAAAACTGTCACACGCGTCCTTGTCACAAGCAAGCTGGATTACGGGAACACCATCTATGCGGACCATTTAAAACTCAGTGGACAGAATCACTCTCAACCTCCCACAGTGCACTCACATGGAGCCCCACCTGAAGGAGCTCAACTGACTTACCATACATAAACATGCACATTTCAAACTCCTCACCCACACTTTCAAGGCAGTACATAATACTGGCCCAGCATATCTCAACAATTGCATCTGCTCTAGCAAACCTTCCAAATAAACAGGGATCAACTCACCAGGAGGCTGCAGACCATTTAGTAAATGTAAAATCCAGTATTTGTAAAGCGCGAACAGCTACCCGAAGGCATCCCGGCGCTGGGGGCCGTCGGGAAGATTAAGCAAGCTATTGCCCAGAGTCACATGGTGCTGGGCTGACCTGCCGCCGGTGATCGAACCGTGAGCCCCAGATTCCAGCGTCAGTCGCCCTGGCCGCAGCGCCACACCTCTTCCAGTGAACAGAATTACTCTCAACCTCCCATACTGTACTCACATCAAACCACACCTGAAGAGCTCCACTGGCTCCCCAATCATGAACAAACACATTTCAGACTCCTCACCCACACTTTCAAGGCACTACATAACACTGGCCCAGCATATCTCAACAATCACATCTGCTCACACAGACCTTCCAAATACCTCTGCTCTTCTGGACTCCTATTCACACATATTTCAGGCATACTGAAAACCAAATCTGGCAGTTAAGCCTTCTCGTACATTGCTCCTAAAGCATGGAACAACCTGTTACTACACATAAAAGCCTCCTCCTCCAATTCCACTAGAAGCTGAAGACCTGGCTTTCCGACTAGACACCTACACAGCACCAGGGTCCCCTCACAGCTGTGCTCTTTACAAATCTGCCTAACATAACATAACATAGGATAACAATGGAATGTAGCATAGCTTGTCAGAAAGAAGCTGAAATTTAAAATGTCCACAGCGTAGTGCCTGTTCAATAATAACCTCTCTGCAAGGAATCATCTTTCCACTATGTGCAGACTCTATGAATAAACAAAGGAAAATCCCATTCTACACCTTGCTTATCTTAGTTCAGTTGTTTTAGGAGAAAGTATGTGGTTTCGAATGTGGTGGTGTGCAGGTTAATTTTATGAGTGTTAATGTATTTGAATGTTTACCAGTTCTGACAGCTCACAGGGCGGCCCTCGGGGGCAGTACAGCTCGATTTTCACTTTCAAAAGTGCTTCAGTGGAACTGAATGCTTTGTTTTACCTGGCACTTATGGACAGCCTGAGGGAAAGAAGACATGAACAGACACTGCTACAATCGGGGACTCCAGGGCCTGAAATCTTCATCTACCAGGAGTGTCTTCCGCCAGGAGGTGGGGAGGCCGACGCTCACAAAAGATCCCTTGTTTCCCACAGCACGGGATGCCAACAAACACTGCTCCATTGGGGCTGGCGGGGGCCTAAAAACGTTATCTCCATGGAGTCTCTGCTGTCAGGAGGTGGGGAGACCAACGCACACAACAGGTACCAGGGCAAGAGGGGGCCCGTCTGCGCCAATCCACGTCTAAATGAGGATGGGCTGGACTACCCCTCCAGGTACTTGTTTTTTTTTTAAACATATTTTATTGATTTTGTATGGTACCATCTGGGCAGCAGCCCCGCATTTACACATTGAAACATTGGATCATTCAAGAGTACCAGATTTGTGTACAAAATTAGCACCAATAACAAACATAACAATACAAACTTTGCGCGGACAATCTCATTACCCGTAAAATTTTGTAAATATGTTAGAGTTCTTGCGTCGCCTGAAATATGATATTGATTGAGGCGTGGTGTGGCCCAGGAAGCGTGTGGAGACACATACATCAGGGGATCTGCGAGGGAAGGGGGGAAGATCTATACCCTGGTATGTTGCCTATCGGGACCATATTTTCCTCTGTTTCAAGGGACAACCTCTTGCCTGGAAAACTGCAATCTCTGCTCCCATGCATCTATCTAGCTCCGTTCACCATTTCCCTATCGTCGGGGGGAAGTTTCCTTCCACAGTAGAGCAATATCACGCTTAGCTATAGTAAGGGCCAGGAATAGTAGGTGTTGTTTATACCGATTTCCCCCTATCCCATCAGTACTATGTAATAAAAATAGTTTGGGGTCGAATGGGAGGTCCCAGGATAACACCTCACCCAGGCAGGCCGAGATCCTACGCCAGAAGGGCTGTAGTACAGTACAGTTCCACACTGTGTGCATAAACGTTCCCTCATCTCTACTGCAGCGTAGACATTGGGGGGATTGAATGACTCCCATCTTCCAGAGACGGAGTCGGGTATAGTACGCTCAGTGTATGTATTTGAATTGTATGAGGAGGTATCAAGAGGACACAGCGGCGCCCAGAGGACTGGCTACGGCCTCGGCCCAGTCATCATCAGTTATGTCCGGAATATCTGCCTCCCATGCCCCTCTGATCTTATGTAGGGTCATTTTGGCGTGTGTTGTCAGGGTCTGGTATATCTGTCTAATTTTATGAGCTTCCAAGTCCCCCATGAGAAGGCGACCCTCCAGGGGGTGAAACTCTGGAAAGGTGTCCAGGGTGAGAATTTTGGGAGTGAGGGCGTGGCGTAGCTGTAGATACTATATAGAATTGCATTTTATGTAATTGAAATTCTGCCTGCAGCTGCTGGAAAGACTTCAGTGTGGTGCCCTTCATCACATCACCAAGGGTGGAGATACCTATCAGGCCCCATTTGCGAAATCCCGTTAAGGCGGCCACCTGGCATAGATGGGTGCCTTGCCATAAGGGAGTCGCCTGAGTCAAGCGCCCTTGCCACCCCATCTGCCCGACATTATACCTCCAGAGCCTGATCACTGTTCTACTGGTGTGCAGAAGGAAGTCAAGATTCTGATTACTGTATAGTAACCGAAGGAGGGGGACCCCCTCCATCGCCGCTTGTTCCAAAGCGAACGCTGGATCCGATGATGCACTATACCACCATTCATTTATAATTAAAAGGTGAGAGACTGCATAGTAGGCGTAAACATCCGCCGCTGCAATGCTGCCACAATACGTAGATTGTGCACAAGTTTGTAGCGCCACCCGAACTGCCCCTCCATTCCATAGGAACTTATTATGTATGGTGTTATTTTGCGAAAACCATGACCACGGTATATGGTATGGAAAGTTATGTAGCTGATATAATATTCTAGGGAGAGAGAGACCATCTTAAAAATCGCTCAGCGCCCATACAGCGAAAGGGGAAGGGATGACCATATATTAGTCTCATCCCGAAGACCAGTCAAAGTGGGTTTATGTTATGTGTCCATGAGGTCTTTGGGCATGGTGACATGAAATGAAAATCCCTAGGTATTTAAAGCCCTCTGTCGCATGCGTTAACTGGGCCGCCCATGTAGTCCTCCCCTGGTTACTGCAGACCGGAAACAATATGGATTTGGAGGGGTTGGTATGGAGCCCTGAGGTTTGGCTGAATACACGGAGGATCTGTAGGATCCGTGGCCCCGAAATCCACTGGTCAGTCATAAAGAAAAGGACATTGTCCTCATATAGTGTGATCTGATCAGGTTGTGCCCGGGGCCACTCGAATCCCCAGAGCTCAGGATCTCTACGTACCCAAACCGCTAAGGGTTCGATCGCTAGGGCAAATAAAAGAAGAGACAGGGGGCAGCCCTGTCTCGTGCACCGACAGACGGAGAAGGGGGCCGAATGGTGTCCTGCAATGCGCACTGAAGCGGCTGGTTCTGTATAAAGTAGGCGAGTATATGATAGAAAACGCAGGCCGAGATTGACAGCCTTAAGGAGTTGAAAAAGGTACTCCCAACTAAGGGAGTCAAATGCCTTGTCAATGTTGGCAAGTAGTATTGTTGCGGGGCGTCCCAGCTCTGGGGCCAAAGCCATAGCATTGTTGACCTGGCGAATGTTGTGGCGGGTAGCCCGGTGTGGCATAAAGCCACATTGATCTGAATGAACCAGGTCTTGTATGCAGGCTCGGAGGCGATCGGCTAGAACCCTGCCCAGAAGCTTGGGTTCAAAATTTATCAAAGAAATGGGGCGATATGAGGAGGGGTCTTCCGGTGGGCGGCCCGGTTTTAAGAAGAGAACAATCTCCGCTTGCCGACAATCCTGAGGGAGTATGTGTCATTCGGATACGTCCTGAATGGCCTCTAACAAATACGGGCCTAATGTGGTCATATGTGACCGATGGAATTCCATGGGGAATCCATTAGGGCCCGAGGCCTTTCCCGGGTGCATTGCAACCAGTGCTGCATTTAATTCCTCAAACATGATGGGGGCATCAACTTGTTCTCTCATCTGATCGGTTAATCTAGCGGGGGGTATCCCGAAGAAACTCTGCAATGAGAGCCTCCGAGAGCTGGTCTTGCTGCGCATATAAGATGGAGAAATAGCGCGCAAATTCTGTGGCCACCGCCCCAGGGGAGGAGGGCAAAACACCGTCAGATCCACGGATAGTCGGAACCGTTGCTGGAGACCGCGCGGCTTGACAGAGCCTATGTAGCATTTTGCTTGATTTGTCCCCCCATTGATAAATCTGGTGTTGTGAAGCCAACCAGATTTCTTTGGCCTCATCTATGAGATGTTGCTGTAACTGCTGAGGGGCTTGGAGGAGGTTGCGCCGGAGGGAAGGGCTGGGGTCACTGATGTATTGTGTCTTTAGGGACATTTGGTGGGCCTCTAGCTCCGCTCGTTGGGTGGAGTGTTCGCGTTTCTTATTTGTGCGATAACTAATGTCGACCCCCCGTAGTGTGGGTTTTAGGGCTTCCCAGAGGGTTATCATGGATGAGGCTGAAGCAGCGTTCATGTCAATGTATTCTTGATAGTCAGAATCCCGGAGATACCAAGGGGACATTCGCCACCTGAAGGGGGGTTTTTGAAAATGCAGGAGGAGTTTAACACTGACTGGAGAGTGGTCCGACAGTCCCCTGGGGAGGTGAGTGGCCTGGGAAAATCTATGAATGTACCTACGTGGCATAAACATATAGTCCAGCCGGGATAGAGAGCCATGAACGGTGGACATATAGGCGTAGCCCACCTCTGCTGGGTGATATTCCCGCCATATGTCTGACCAACCCAATGCGATAGGAAGCTGAGACAATTTTGAGGTATCTGTTATGGGTCCCAAGCCAGAACCACGCCTTCTATCTAGTGGTCACACTACATCATTCCAGTCGCCTACCAATAGGATTAAGCCATCCGGAAGATCACTCCACAGACGGGTGATGGTGTCAACAAAAGTGGAGCCCAGGGGGGGGGCGCATAGATGCTTCCAATGCTAATGTGTTCCCGTATATTGAGCCTGATATCATGATATACCTCCCTCCAGGATCCGCTCAATGTTTCTCATAAGTAAACTGAACTTGACGGTGAATAAGGATAGCTGTCCCACGGGAGCCCCTCGTAAACCCAGCATGATATATCAAATGATATCCAAACCTAGCCAAGCAGGGAGCCTTGGTACCCAACAGATGAGTCTCCTGTAGGAGAAGGATGTCGGCCGCATATCGTTTGGCCTGGCGGAGAACGGCACCTCGCGTGATTGTATTAAGTAAGCCCCTGGCGTTCCATGACACCACTGTCAAATCTCCCAATGGGGGAGTATTAACCAGGGTGGACATCTACTGCGTGTGTATGAATACCAAGTGTTGTGCGATAACGGGAACTGGATTGTGTGTCTGCGCGTGTGTAAGAAACAATAATAGCATATGTAAAACCCTTGTAACCCCCATTGTCCCCCCTCCCCCACCCATACTGCCAAGAACAAGGAGCATCTGTTGCGGCGGGGCACGCCCGACCCCCAACAGGAGAGCCGAGAGTCCCCCCTCCAATGGTTCCCAACCTTTCCCCAGAACTTCAACATGGGGTATAAATGTCCGGGCCTGGACAGTCACATTGCATGTCGTCCACGCATACTCAGTGCACCAAATGAAACATGCTTAAATATTAATCGGCTGGCGGAGACCGAAACCCAAGAAACCCAATTATACTTCAGCTCAGGATGCTCATTCCGGGCAGGAGGATCGTCGGTTGGATCCAGACCTATGTCGCTCTTCGATTTTGTCCATCTAGATTGATTTCTCTGTGAACCACAGGATGAATCCGACTCCAGCGGCGGCGGAGAACGAGATTTCAGGTGAGTGCGTTCATCAGACCAAGCAAACACAGCTTCAGGCGTATCAAAAAAGTGAGTCTTGGAGTTATAGACAACTGATAGCCTGGTGGGATAAAGGAGTATATATTGGATGCTAAGGTCCCGCAACCGTCTCTTTGCTGCCATGAATGATTGGCGTTGCTGCTGCACCAGGCGAGTATAATCTGGAAATATCAATATTGGTCTAGATTCAAAGATGAGTTTGTCCTTATGTAGCCTGGCATACTGCAACAGCGTCTCTGTCTGCATAATTAAGCAGTCTGGCAATGACTGGTCGTGGGTTTCCCCCCGCAGTTACTTGGTTTTTAACCTGTATGATAGTCTGTGTGATTATTTTACCAACAGTCAGGTAAACGGCAAGGGAATGTGCATGACCATGCTTTGGGTGTTATCTTCTTAACTTACTTGCCACATTGAACCTGATTTAGGGTGAGCACTATTTGGCTTTTTTTGTAAATGAGATTCCATACAAAGCAGGTCCATCAATAGTATTTTATTCAGGATGAAGTGTAAGGTATTGACCTTTGGCCCCATAGCTCCCAAAGGACTCTTCCAACTGGCTCAATTAGTCCTTCAAGAATCCTGCCTACCTCATCATGGAATCCCAAGCAAGGAACCTTCCATGATGAGAAAAGCAGGCATCAGCCACTATATAACACATCTCCCTTCCCAAAACATATAGAAAAACAAAATTGGTGCCCCACTAGAAAATATAGGTGCTAAACAGAATGGATATTAGCATCACCATCCTTCTATTTCACCATTTCACCTCAAACAGGCATAAGATGTTTCCTTTGACCTTGCACACCTCTTTATGACAAGACGACCTAGAACTGCCTTTTCCTTTGCTTCCCAATTTCACACGCAGCCAATCCCCTTCCTTCATAACTCCGCATTTGACTACTTTACTGTTGTGACTTGACACATAACGTGTTTGAAATTCACCAACTGTTCCTCTCAGCTCAGAGTCAGCCACCTTGGAGCATGCCCCCCTTTACATCCAGGCCGGAAACACTGTGGTACAAGCTACTCTTTCCTTTGATAAGGAAAATAGGGTATCACCTGTTATGGACTATGGTGTGGTACAATAACTTCACAGCATATTTTTCAACTCAACTTTCCAATTCAAACCGCTCCTAATGGCCAACTGGATGCACTCACCCAACACACTGTTGAATCGTTCCACCAAACCATTCTTCTGGGGATGACATACTGCTGTCTTGCAATGTTTGACTCCTTCTTTCTTGAGAAAAACCTCAAACTCATGTGATAAAAATTGCAGCCCATTGTCCCTGAGAACCACCCACGAACACCCTTCCCACCTAAACACTTTCTCACAAAAATTGCTCACAAGGAAAGCCTTTACCTTCTTCAGAAATGCTGCTTCAGGCCACTTGAAATAGTACTCTATCATAACAATGGCGAACCTACTATCACCCACCTAGACACTCCAAGGGGCCACATACATCAACACCTATCTTTTCCAATGTCCTCTGCAGAAATTCCCCTGGCACAATGGGTGTTTCAGAAGATGTGTGAGACTTGTCACTACAAGCACAAGCCACACAATCCCTGACACATCTTCTATGTCTTTGTCCATACCAACCCACGAAAAATCCGTACACACCTTGCTCTTCATGGCGGACGTGCCACCATGACCCACATGCAGTAGTTTGAGTAAACGTGGATGCAAATAAACGGGTACTACCAACCTTCTGTCTCTTCGTACAATGCCATTCACCACCGACAATTCTTCCCTAATGTTCTTGAATTCGCTTAATATTTCACCTTCTCCAAATGTTTTGTTCTTTTTTGATGGCAAAGTATTTATCAGTACCTGCAAACCTGGGTCATCCAAAGCTGCAGCCCTCCATTCATGTTCTGATATAGCCCTACCACAAGACACTTTCACATCCGCATCCTCATCACTATTATCATTATTCAACGGTAACTATGAGAGATGGTCAGGATTGACATTCTTGACTCCCAGCACATATAATATAAAGTCTTGTAACTGGTACAACCACTTGGCAATGGGAGGTGTTGCACCTACTAGCCCCTTTTATGGTAAAAAGAATCAATAAGTGTTTTTTTCACAGTGCATGAAGTGAACGCTACCACCCTTTCGCAACCCTCTTTCAACTGCATCAATGCTGCGCCCAATCAATAATCACTGGTGTTAGTGACAATTATAATTTTGTCCTTTGGATCAAATGGCTTCAAAACCACAGCATTACTGATTAACCTTTTCACTTCCTCATATGCTCATTGACAGTCCTCAGTCCAACAATATTATTTTTTTATCAAAGCCTGCAATGCATGCACCTTATCAGTGAAACATTCCACAAATTATGAATAATACTCTGCAAGTCATAGAAGAGAAAGCAATCGGTCTTTATTCACAGGAGAAGGTGTTTTCGCTATGGCCTCCACCAACTTCAATTTAGGTTTAACTCCCTCAATTGACAAACAATGTCGAAAATACTCCACTTCCTGCACCCCAAATTTGCACTTTTCCAACCCAATAGTCAAACTGGCACCCTCTAACCTGCTTACCACTTTTTCTAACATAACATCATGTTCCTCCTCGTTGACACCCCATACCAGCACACCATCTTGAAAAAAGAGTACATTCGACACTCCACTTAAAAAACCTTGCATAACCCTTCCAGAAACAGCTGATGCCGAGGCTACATCATGAAGAAATCTGGCTGTGTACAGTGGATGTTGTAGCCCTTTACACCTCAATTCCACACAAAGAAGGTTTGGAGGCAACTGACTGGGCACTACTTAGAGCTCAAGAAATGAAAGCGAACAACATATTCTATTAGAATTGCTACACGTTTGCCTCTATCACAGTTATTTCAAATGGGACAAGACCTTCAAGCCAATGGTATGTCAATGGGATTTTCAGGAGCTCCAAGCTATGCCAATCTCTTCATAGTTAAATTCAAAACTGAACATATCCTCAGCAAAGATATTTGGACCCAGAAGCTCATCATGTTTTCACTGTACATTGACAATATCCTCCTAATTTGGAGAGGCGCCAAACAGGACTTAGTAGAACTTCTGGAGGAAATCAATCAGAAGAACTCAAGAATAAAATTCACATACAAAATTGAAAAATCCAGCATCACCTACTTGGATGTGGAAATCACGACCACTGACAGGAATAACGTGTTACTCTATAATAGTTTTCATTTGCCAACCCTCAAACAGCATTTTCCATTCTCCCAATTTATCAGGATTAAACGCATCACATCGAATAATGAAGAATGTACTTCGACCATACACGAATACAAAACTCAATTCCTACAATGAGGCTATCCGGAAGAGGTATTAGATCAAGCCATACAATGAGCAAAACAACTGGACCAGACGAAACTCTTGGAAAAACAGCAAAAAGTGAAATGGGATAGGGAAGTTTTTGTCTCAACATTTTCCACCATATCACCGACAATTAAAAGAATAATACTAAAACGATGGGAGTTATTGCAAACTGAACCTGATTTCAGGGGATTATTCACCAACCCTCCTCTATTTGCTTATAAAAGAGCCAACAACTTAAGTAAATTATTATCAATGACAAAAAAAACTGTCAACATAGGTCATAGAGGAATGCGAAGATGCAGTAACTGCACACACTTTAAGAATGTGCTTGTAGGGAAGAGCATTTTTCATCCGTGGACAGGAAAACAGATCAATTTTAGACACTCTGCAGATTGTAACACTCAATTTGTCATTTATGTTTTCAAATGCCCATGCAGGTTAGTCTACGTGGGCAAAATGGAAAGAAAAATCAGAACAAGCATCAAGGAGGATAAGAGTCGTATAAGAACCAAGACTCCAAACTCTCCCTTGGCACTTCATTGGATCAAGAACAGACATACAATTGCTTAACTAAGTTTCACGGTCCTTGAAGTAAACACTCAACAGCCAGACAAAAACTTGGCGAGATTATTAGCACAACGTGACACCCATTGGATTAGATTTGTGGATACATTAAACCCCAAAGGTCTGAATGACAAATTGGAATTATTCTGTTTCCTTTAAACCTTGTAGTACAGATCGATTCCTGCAGTTTGTTGTTCACTCTATAGACTATCAGTTTCAGTTTGGTTGACTTACCATCATGAGTTTAGGTATTTCTCCTCACATTATTCACGTCCACATTACTCAATCTCATTCACATTACAACCATATTCTACTTTGAAACACAATACCTCAGTTCAGAATTCAGTTCATTTGATATTAGCACTCTTGGGCATCTTACAACAGGCTGCTCCAAGGCATTACATCTCAAGTTTAGAATTTTCCGTGTATCATAGTTCGCATTTACCATCATTGTTTTAAAAGTATGTAATATTATTTCATCAGATGGAAATCATATCTCAAGATTTCATCATTCTGTGTATATCAGTGTCACAAATTTCAATTGACATTTTTGTTTGTTAGCACAAATGTTATATTGCAGCCTGATTAAATTAGCCAGCATCATTTGCTGCATTGTTAAACTATGGCCATTAGAGCATATTCAATTGTCTTTGTAACTATTTATTCACATATACGTTCGTTCAGTGACAATATTTTTCTTTACACCATTGTCATTATAAGGACTAGTTTTCTCAAAAATATTGTTGATGTTGTTAAAATAATTTTGATGATTTTGTTTCTAAATCAAAAAGAACAATTTATGGACAGAATGCAGAACAATGTCACACATTCACCCCAGTACAGAAATCTGAGCTTAAATCCATTGTTTTATGCTCCCCATGCCATTCCAGTTTGAACCCAGCCATATGCAAATCAGTCTTGACCCTGCGCCCAATGGGAACAGTCCAGCCCGAACTGCCAGGCCAGGTCCTCCCTGGACTGGAAACAAGCATCCTAGGACCGGTTTCGGGGTTTCACCCCTCATCAGCCAGGTTAGCTTGACTGCAGTGGCATGGAGAGCATGGGACACACGCCTGGGCACACCCGTCCCACTCGGGGTGACAAATTCAAAAAGAGCAATTGATGGACAGAATGCAAAACAATGCGAGGTGGAAGGGAAGCGTTCTCCAGGTCTTGGCAGTGAGGTAGGAGAATGAACTACCTCCGGTACTCGTCTTGTGTATCCTAGGGAATAATTTACAGGGACACTCACTAGCATGCCTATTAAAGAAAATGTACCAAAGCACATTTCCTCATTTCAGAATGTTAGGTGTACACTACTCAAAAATGCAAACTTTCGTTAGAAGGCTTTAGTATGTAAAAACCCCTGCTTTTGGGAGAAATTAATAAAGCTCTTTTCCATGGTACTGTATTAAAGGGAAGAAAAGGTTTGTGATGATGTACAGTTTCGTTTCTTTGGTCCTGAACAGGAGTGTAAAGAAAATGAAGAGTTGTTAACAACAGGAGTTGCAAAACACGAGACAGATATTACTGTTGATAGTTTTCAAAAATAGATTAAAAACTTTAACACAGTGTGTTCAGAGAAACCAAACTGTATTTGAATATGTTGTTGATGCACTCACTACAAAAGTCAAACCCGTAAAGTTGATTTGTACATTAAAAGTGGAAAAGAGAATAATGATAAGTGGTGTGAATTTGCTGTTTACTTATTTGTAGAGGAATGACTTGACTTGTCCACCTGACAAGTTATAAGTAAGTACTGCTGTATTAAGTTAGAGGAAAACACCATGCCTGCTAAAGCAGAACATAACATGGTAGAAATAGTACCTATTCCAGAAGTACTTAAAGATGTGACTGTTTATGAATCCATATTAATATAATGTTTACATCCATTTCAAGCTATAGTTCATCTGGAGACAAAGACAGGGAAATTACCTCCAACTGAGCTCCAGGTAGGTCTTGTAGGAAGAGTTGTATACCTGACATTAGATTTTAAGTAAAATATTGAGACTATAGGGGTGCAGAGAAATTTGGAGAGTGACTTACAATTCTAGTAAATGTTGTCCCTACCAAGAGTAAAAAGATAGGCAAGAGTTGGTAGATGTTACTAAAGTTAAAAAGGCAACTTTATATATGGTACAAAATAACATATATTGTAAAAACGTAGATATTCTTCAAGATTTTACACATATGGAGGACAACACATCACCATCAACAGGTCAGATAGATAAGTGGATTGATCCAGATTAGAAGAAAGTCATGAACCTTATAGCATCCATCATCTAAAGAAAAAATTGGTGATGCTATTGATCTGTATCAATGCAAAGAAATGGAAGGAGCTCCCTTAAGTGTAAGGGAAAAAAATGTAGAAGCTTGCTGTTTCCTGCATCTCTTTCCTACTGTACTAGGTGGTAGGTGCAATGACCAACCTGCACAAATTCCAGCAGCCGAGTACAGATCTACTAGACTTTACTCAGAGACCATAGATTTCCTCAATGTATCCCTTACATGTTTCATCTACTACCTGAAAGTGAATTGCCTGCATTGTCTTATGCCGCAAGTCACATTGTAAAACAGGTGTGAATCTGCAAAATCTATCAGCAAGGGAATTTGTTGAGAAAGTTCATTGAAAAGATGAACAACTGAAATACAACTTGATTAATCTTACGACATGTTAATGCTGGACCAACAAATATTGACATCGTTGTCATGGTGAGCTGAAATGCATGTTGAGAATTTTTAGAGCACCTACATGGTTTCTGACACTCAGTTGTGCTGAGTATGCTTGGGATGACCTGCTTGAATTCTTGCGAGAGGCAAATTCAAATATAGAAAATATCAATCTGAAGACACCAGGAGAACTCTGCTCATTAGACCCTGCAAATGTTTGCAGATATTTTAACCACAGATTTCAAGCCATGATGACTTTTATCTGCAACAATGCTAATCCTCTTCTCGGTGAAGTAACTTATTTCATTTGGTACAAAGAGAACCCAGCTAGAGGTGTTCCACATATCCACATGCTGCTATGGGTAAAAGTCTGTGTTGTCTTTCACAGAGCAGTATGCCACTTGTGCAATCGCAAAGGATAGTGATGGCAAGATCTTAAAACAACAAGTTATATGATTTCAAAATCATATGTGTAGAAAATACTGTTGTCAAAAATCCATTTGCAAAGGACACTTTTGCACAAGATGTTGATTTGGATTCCCTCGACCTATCATCTCAGAAGGAAGAGTGAAAAACTTTTTGTCTGCAGTCAGACACACGTCACACGAAAATCACCCAAAAATATATACAACCTAAGAAGAACAGAAGCCTCCAAGTATATTATTGACTACAACCCTGTTATTCTGAAGATGTGGAATGCAAATATGGATCTACAGTTTGTTGCAGACAACTCTATTGCTGTTGCTCGCTACGTCACTTCATATAACAAAGTCAGCGAAGAGAGAGATGAACGAGATGTGAGAGGAGATTTCAGCTGCGAAATGTCTTACAAAGAAATTGTACATTAGTTTGAAAATAATTTCCCACAGAGGAATAGGTTCATATGAATGCTCGGACAGGTTAAGCTCAGCTAGTATATTCTCTAAGTCAAGAGGAATTGTGTGGGTGAGACTAGGGCTTGCAAACAGTTGTAACAGAGTATTAAAGTTTTTCAAAGAAATACAGTGTCTTGCTGAATTTGAAGCTGAGAGTAGAAACATTCTGAAAACCAACATGCTAGATACATACTACCCAAGAAGCAGTACACATCTTGAAAAAATGTGTCCATATGAAATACTTCAGCACTATACATATAGAAGTAATGCTACTGAAAACATAGAAGAAGGAAGATATATGCACTGCTTGGATGTGGTGGTTGTTTGGTGAGACATAAAAAGGAAATCTAATCAACCATAGAAAGCTGAGTTTCCAAACATCAGACAAAAAGAGTTTTTCTACTTGGCACTTTTGCAGTTGTTCAAGCCATGGCTTGCAGAATCAGAATGACTTGGACAGTACGACTGTTATGAAGATTCTTTCAATGCTGCCAGAGATACCATTGAGTTCCCAGTATTTCCGAATTACCTTCAAATATTGATAGATGAGGTTGAACATGAGGAAACAATTTTTGCTGAGATAGCCAGGGAGAGTTCTCAGGGCAGCCAAAGTTCAGCAACAGCAAGTCAAGATCCTCTTGGAGATCCTTTGGTGACCTACTACAATTAACACGTGCAAAAGGACAAACTGTTTTCAAGACACTTCTGTAAGTAAACAAGAAATTCTCTTGGAAGTATTGGGAATGTTAATATTTGGTAATACTTTGAATGCAAACAATTAGTCAAAAATATGCTCCAAGCAACAGATGTGGAATATGGAGATATTTTATTGGTCATTAGAGTTGGAGTTCCAACAAAACAAGGAAAACATGCTTTGGAAAGTCACCTTTTCATCAAGTTATTTCCATTGACTATTACTCATGCACAACTAATGAATAATTTAATTAAAGTAAACAAGTTTATAGTTTGTGTGATGCCTACCCTAGAAGAGTGCTCAAACTTCAATGAACAATTACTCCAACTGGAGAAAGAAAGTATTTTGGAAATTACAGCTACAGATAAAATGGAACATCAGGGAGTAACAATAGTACTGACAGATAAACTACAAGCAAAATTTGATTCTTTAGAGAAGTCCATATCAAAAACCGCAGGATTTCAGAAGCAGGTACACCTCTGTAAATACTGTCATGTAATTATACTTTGCATTTAAATGTTGAGAAAGGATTAGTAAATGGTGCAATGGGTAAAGTTATACATTTTGTTAATTATGCAAACAGAAATGACGTGGAATGATTGGTGATAAAATTTGATGAAGTTGAGTGTCAAGCAGATTTGTTAATTCATTGTACGCTTTTTGTTAGTGAAAGACTTATATGTGCAGCGAAAGCAGTTTCCAGTGTCACTCTCATATTTTATTACACTTCACAAATCACAAGGGTTAAGTGTAGATGCAGCTTTTGTAAATATTGTAAGTACTGTATTCAAAGGCGGAATGTCTTATGTAGCATTATAACGAATTAGAACATTGACCGGTTTGTTTTTATTGAGAACAAAATTAGTGCTGATGCTAGCTGCATAAGGGAGTACAATCGGTTAAGGAGTGTATTTGCTCCTCATTTAGGCCAGTACTCAGTTTATGAGAAACAAGTAATCTGTCCAAAGAAGAAGATAACAAAAAGTATATATATGATAAACAAAAGTAAATACAGAAAGAAAATGCCCAACAATCAAAGAAGAGGAAACTACTAAATGAAGAAGAAACTGTAGGTTACCAGTTCAAAAACACTACAGGGGTCAACTGCTATGCAAATGTTGTTGTCAATGTACTATTCCATTTGCCAGGTGTTGTTACTGAAATCTAACCTAAAAGAGATATGAGAACTTCTAATGCACTCTGTGATTAGCTGCAACGTTCACACAGTGACAGAACTACAATACACTCTGTTTCAGGAATTCGACAACTTATAGATATGTCTATTGGATCAGTAGTATTTTCTCTCAAAATTCAACAAGATGCACAAGAATTTGCTATGGTGATGCTAGGAGTATTAGAGGAAGAGTAAATAAATATTGATGAGGTAGTTGGATTAACATACAAATTGGAGCATAAGTGTGATGGTTCAATTCACCTCCAGTGCTGTAATCAATTCAGAACGATTCCTCTACTTGACATTACCAGATTGTAAAACTGTGCATTTTGAGCAATTAACCAAACATGCAAACCAAAATATGACCTGCCCAAACTGCAGATCAGACCTTATAGCTACATTGTTTCTACAAAAAACAAGAAAATACATTATAATAATTTACAACGATGCAGACCAGATGGTTCAAAATTAGATACTGAAATAATAAACTTTGTAGCTGGACAAATAGCAATTTCAGGAAGGTCTTTTACTACTTTAAGAACCATCTTTCATGACAGAGTGAATATATTGTCTGAACACTACATTATGTATTTAAGATGCCAATCTGAATGGACAGAATGCAATGACACTAATCTAAAATCAAAACCAAGACTAACTAGGAAATTACCAAACTCACGTCT
Source organism: Calotriton arnoldi (assembly GCA_963921515.1). NCBI lineage: Eukaryota > Metazoa > Chordata > Amphibia > Caudata > Salamandridae > Calotriton > Calotriton arnoldi. The sequence goes on along the minus strand of CAWUFW010002493.1, from coordinate 307,523 downwards.
CTTATTTTTTCAACCAAAGTTCTGAGCATTTTTTGTAGATAAAAAAACAGTGTACATTATTTATTATCATGTCATTTATAGTTTATTAGACATTATTCAGCCTATTGGGGGTAACGTCTGTTGACTCATCGATGGCCCACTCATGCACTCATTGAATCACCCATTCATCACTCATTCCCTGATTCAATCAACCATGCACCACTCATGCATCCATTCAATCATCCATACTCCACTCATGCACTCATTTAATTATTCATACAGCTTTCATGCAGGCATTCAATCATTAATTCACCAATAACACTCTGATTCAATCATCCATGCATCAGTCACACCCTCAATCAATTATGCAGGCACCACTTATGGACTTATTCAATAATCCATGAACGACTCATGCACTCATGCAATCATCCATGCAGCAGTAACACCCTCATTCAATCATCCATATACCACTCACACCCTCATTCAATCCTAGATATACCACTTATGCACTCATTCAACCATCCATGAACCACTCATACATTCATGCAATAATCCATGCACCACTTACGCAGTCATTGAATCATTCATGCAGCATTCATCCACTCATTCTAACAACCATACGCTACTCACACCCTCATTCACTGAATCATGCATGCACCACTAATGCACTTGTTCAATAATGCATATATCACTCATGCGCTCATGCAATCATACATGCATCACTCATGCACTCATTAAATTATACATATACTACTCATGCACCCATTTAATAGTCCATGCACTACTCATGCAGGTATTCAGTCATGCATGCACCACTCATGTATGCACCAGTAACAGTGTCAAACATCTATGCACCACTTGTACCCTCATTCAATCATGCATGTACCACTTATCCACTCATTCAATCATCCATGGAACACTCATGCACTCATTCAATCACCCATATACTACTAACATTGTCATTCAATCACCCATGCACCACTCATGCACTCATTCAATGATACATGCAGCACTTATGTACTCATTCACTCACCCAAGCACCACTCATGCACTCATTCAATCATCCATACACCACTAATATTTTCATTCAACAATCCATTCACCACTTATGCAGTCCTTCAATCATCCATGCAGCACTGATCTACTAACATCCATAGACTACTCACACCGCCATTTAATCATCCATGCATCACTCAAGCACTCATTTAATCATTGATGCACCAGTCATTCACTCATTCAATCATGCATACATCACTCATGCACTCATTCAATCATTCATGCACCACCCATTCATTCATTCATGTACCAAAAATACCCTCAGTCATGTATACATCACTCAAACCCTCATCCAATCATGCATGCACTATTTATTCACTCATTCAGTCATCCACGCACCACTCATATGGGCATTCAATCATCCATGCACCACTCTTGCACTTAGTCATCCATTTACAACTCACATGGGCATTCAATAATGCATGCACCGCTCATGCACTCATTTATTCATTCATTCCTGCACCAGAACACTCTCAATCATCTACACATCACTCACACCCTCATTCAATCATGCATGCACCACTTATTCACTCATGCAATCATCCATGGACCACTCATGCACTCATTAAATCACCCATACACCACTAACATCCTCATTCAATGATCCATGCATCAATTATGCATTCATTAAACTATCCATTCTGTACTCATGCACTCATTCAATGATCCATGCACCACTAATGCACTCCTTCAATCATCCATCACTACTCATGCACTCATTCTAACATCTATGTACTACTCATGTACTCATTCTACCATTCATGCACCACTCACACACTCATACTAACATCCATGCACTACTCATTCAATCATCCATGCACCACTCATTCACTCATTCAATCATTTGTGCACCACTCATGCATTAATTCAATGATCCCTGCATCACTCATGCACTCATTCAATCACCCTTGCACAACACATGCACTCATTCAATCATCCATCTACCACTCATGCGTACCTTCAATCACCCACACACCTCTCATGCACTCATTTAATCATCCATGTACTACATATACACTCATTCTAACATCCATACACCACTCATGCACTCATTCTAACATTTGTGCACCTTTCATGCACTCATCTAATCATCTATACACCACTGATGCACTCATTCTAAAAAGCATGTACCACTCATGCATACTTTCAATCATCCATACATCACTCATTCACTCATTCAATGAATATAGATATACTTATACACTCATTCATTCATCTAGCTTATTTTCCTAACTGTAAACATGTTTTTTTAAGGTTTTTTGTTTTTGTTGTGATTTTTTGATGCTAAGAAAAACTGCAAGTGGGAGTTAAAAAACTTCAACAAGCACTCAGAAATGAGGCAAAACTATCAAGTATTGTATTATGGTTTAGTATCTCTCTAAAAATGAAATGCTCCTAAAGATTGTACTTAGCTTAGGCCACTGTGCACTTAGACCCCCTCATAGGGGACACCGAATACACAGTTATTGCCTGATTCAAAGCTGATTGAAGAGACTGGACCTTGCACTTCTCGCTCTTCCTTAGATCTGCCTGGAATGCTATTACCTTTACCCTAAAAACGGTCTTCCGGCCCCCCAAACTGGGAATTAAGAAGCTGTGTCTCTATTCCATTCTAAAAAGGCCTCCAAAGCCTACCGCATATGGGTCACCCATTGATCATTGGCTAATAGCACTTTGTCGAACACCTATATTGAGCGCTCATATTGATGGTCTGTTATAATGAAAATGAATTAATATGTTTAGAATGACAAGTGTAAGCTCTCTCCATGGGATGGTCATTCCGCCAAGGATCCACCAAAGCAAATTGTGAATTAAAAGCGCAGAAGTTTAATTGACCTCTGCTTATTCTGTAGCTTATTGGGCCTAGAAGAATCCAACATTGTATTTGGAGGGTGTAGGAGAGTAGGATCTGCTTCACATGGGTACCCCCACTTTTTGCTGATGCTTCACTGTTTTTCGACTTTAGTCTGGCTGGGGCCCTGCTAATCAGAACCCCAGCCTAGCTGCTTCCTCTCTAAAATGGTTTCCATGTGCCCTAGGCACATCTCTGATTGGAATCTGGAGTGCCCTTGTAAGTCCCTAGTATATGGTATACTATGTACCCAGGGCATAGGTACCTCAGAGGCCTGCCAGGGGCTGAAGCATGTATTATGCCACCCCTGGAAGGCCAGCCAAAATGACACCACAGGCCTGCTACTGCAGCCTGAGTAAGGTGGTGCATGCACCCCTTACAGTGGTATAGGCTACCTATATCACTACCATTGCACACACCTATAAACCTATAAGTCACTCCTATGGCAGGCCTTGACAATCCTGAAGGCAGAGTGCTTGGTTTTTATGTGAGAGGGTGCCCCTGCATGAGCAGAGCCCCTCTGCAGCATTCGGAGTACCTCCTCTGATGCTGTTTGCAGTGCAGCCTGACCATATACTCTTAAGTGCATTATATCCTCGCGGTAGAATGCTAACTTTGGACTGGCTGCACCAAAACATGTCGAGTTTGGTGTCAAACATCTTGGAATACTACCCCCCGCCAGTTCTGGCGGCAGGGGTAGCATTCCACCCTTCTAGAGGGAGAGACATGTACCCACCGGCCTACCCGGTAACTTCTTTCCAGAGCCCTGGCATCACAAAATGGATGCCGCTGCCACAGACACGAGTCTGGCCTCCTGCTGCTGACCGAAACTCCGGCAGGGGAGGCCTGGACAATAGGTTTCCTGTCCCAGGGAGGTGTAACCACCTCCCCAGACAGGATAGTGTGTATTGGGGCTGGGCGGGAGCACTCTCTGGTGCTTTGAAGTCCTGCACTGGGGGCACATTTGGTGTCCCTGTGCATACCCCAGTTCAAACCGGCTCAGGGGCTTCCAGCCCCTGCTCTGGCGCGAAACTGGACAAAGGGAAAGGGGTGTAACCACCCCTCTGCCCTGACCCTCCCATAGGTGGGTCCCCAGAGTATGTCCAACCCCTAACTTGGTATAAGTATGGGACCCCAGTCCTTAGGACTTTAGATTTACCTGGACGAAACTCTGACACAGAATCCTGGACCTTCGACGCTCTACTTTAAGATTAGAGGACTGAAGAATCTCCCTTGGGGTCAAGGAGTGACTCCCCTGCTTGGCAGGCACCAAAGAAGCAATTGTCCGGTCTGCATCGCTGAAGCTCCCGCCAGACGCCGAAGTCTTTGCATCACCAGAGGTGGATTTCCAGACTTCCCCGAGGCTGCCCTGAGTCCCCAGCAAAGCTGAGGCCCGTAGCTGTCGTGGGTAACGTGGAACCGTGACCCCTGGACACCGAGCACATTTGCAAGTGCATCCTCTTCCTGGGCTCCCACGAAGTTGTGCTTTGGGCTCCGAGTAGCCCTCGCCTCCAGCACCGACTGCACTGAAGATCACTGGCCTCCACTCCACGAGTGTCCCGTGAGCCAGCTCTAAGTGCGTCCACTCGAGGCTCCTTTGCGGTCGCTAGTCCGTTGGCTAGTAGGCCCTCCCGAAGGCCAATCTTCTTCTGCTTGGGCTTCCCTGGTTGCTCCAGGCGTGCCCTGACTTACCCTCGCTGGGTGAGTCCCTCAGACCTTGCTGGTCTGCACCACTGTCCTTCTTCTATTTTCATGAGACTTGCCGTTGCCAAGGCTTGTTGGGTCCAATCTGGTCGCCGATACCCCTGCTATCGACAGACGTCGTGGGACAGCTCGAATCCAGCTCCTGGTTGTCGTCGACACCTCCTGGACCTCGTGGCTGAAGAGTCAAGACAACTGTCAACCTACCTGAAGCACCCGACATCGGTGGGCATCCGCTCATCGCCTTCCTGGTCACTGGCTAGTGACCCAGACTCTGTCCCCTCTGCTTTCAGGTTCTTCAGATCTTCGATCCACCTTTGGATCCACCCGAACACTTTCGACTTGGCCGCCAGCAGCACTTTGCAGCAGATCGCCATTGAAAACGACGACGAAACCCGACCCCGAAAGACACCTATGCACCCGGCTTCCCTGGGTGAGGTAACTCGAGTACTCCGGTGCTCCCGTGGGTATAGACTCTAGAACGACCCAGTTCTAAAAGGGTTTGCTCCAAGTCCTCCTCTAAGTGTCCCTTTTCTTTAAAATTCCAACCGCGACTTTCCCCATAGAAGTCAACGGCGATTCGCGGCTGTGTTCTCACACTGCACGCGTCCCCCGTGGGTCCCCTGTGTCACTACCTTGGGTGGTTCCTTGTGGTCCAAGCACTTCTACAGGCTCTAGGCCTTGTGTCTAGCTCAGTCGTGGTTCTTATACCACTTTATTGGTATATGGTTTGGTACGCCCCTAGGGCTCAAACGTGTATTTGTGCTATTACTGTTGATAACTAACTTATAACTTATGTACTTCGAACTCTAGCCTCATAAAGAGACTAGAGGGGTGTGTTTAGCAATAAATACATATATTTTGAATATATACCTGGTGTGGTCCTCTTTCATTTGGTCACTCAAGAGATTATAGACTGGTAAAACAAGCTGCTTTACATTCCTTCAAGACTTAGCCTGAAGGCTGCTCTCCATAGCTACCACTAGGATAGCTTTCAATAAAGGTTGTCTTTAACCTATCTCCAATAAGGGGTTGTTTGGACTGGTGCAAGGTGCCCACTATAAATAGTGGACAGCATATACCAGGCCAACTTCTCACATTGGTGTGCAGCGTGTGGGATTCCAGCTTGCTATTGTTTTACCAGATAATCTCAATTGAATTGATCAACTGAAAACCACTAAGGGTACCTTAGGTACATATAAATCAAGCTTAGTATACAGTAAGTTCTACTAAACTTAGAGTTGTGTGTTAAGGGATAGCACACCCTTTCTACAACTCAAGAGAGTTTAGTAGGCCACACTAGAGTAGGTAGTGCATACACCACACCTCACTAGTAATGTCTTCAAAGCCAGGACCCAGTGAGTCCTTGCTAGAAGCCAGTGGGCTTCTTCCCTCCAAGTATGATAAACTCCCATTCTTGGAATTGAGAGCATTATGCAATACTAGGAAGTTGAAGGCAGGCAAAAGTGCCAGCACCCAACACCTCAGGGAGGTGTTACTGGCTCATGATCTCAGCAGACCCCTAGGGTCTGAGGGGGAGGCAGAGAGGGTGGGGCAGAAAATGAGGAAGGGGTCAGGGGTGAAGAAACCCAGCCCCCCCCTCTGAAACTGGCCAGGAAGGTGACAATGACCTTGACCTGGAAAACCCAGCTATTCCTGTGGATGAAGGGGAGGATCAGGATGACCTCACCTTTGTCCCCCCAGGAAGAGTTGAGAGTGTGCCAAGAAGGGCTAGATCTCCTTCTCAGGAGTCTAACCACTCTGACACCTCAATAGGGACCTCTGTCTCTTCTCATAGGAGAGAATCCTCTCATGACAGGAGAAAGAGACTGATTCAGTATGAGCAAGCCCAGCTTGAGCTCAGAAAACAGCAGTTGGCTATAGACAGGGAGTCCCTAGATCTCTACAAAGAGAGAAAAAGATGGGACTAGAGTCCCATGGTGGCAGCAATTTCCCCAGAGATAGGGAAAGGTCTTATGACCATAGAAACCTGAGCAAGATTGTCCCTCCCTACCAGAGTGGGGATGACATCCACAAATGGATAACTGCACTGGAGAGGGCCTGTAAAGTACAGAGGGTCCCCCAGGAGCAGTGGGCAGCAATCTTGTGGCTCTCCTTTGCAGACAATGGTAGAGATAAGCTCCTCACTGTTAGAGAGGAGGATGCTGATAATTACACAGTCTTGAAGAGTGCTCTGATTGATGGGTTTGGCCTAACCACTGAACAATACAGGTTAAAGTTCAGAGATACCCAAAAAGCACAGACTCAAGACTGGGTGGACTTTGTTGATTGTTCTGCCAAGGCTCTGGAAGGTTGGTTATTGGGCAGTAAGGTATGTGACTTCACAGGATTGTACAATCTTATCATGAGGGAGCAGATTCTTAATAATTGTCAAAATCAGCTGTTGCATCAGCACCTGGTGGACTCTGATCTGACCTCTCCCCAAGAATTGGGAAAGAAGGCAGACAAATGGGTCAGAACCAGGGTGAGGCAGAAGGTACAGAACCAAGGTGGTGACCCAAAGAAGCAAGATTCTAAGAACTCTGATAAGGGTGGGGAGAAGGGTAAAGACCAGAAGTCTTCACAAGGCCCCCAAAAATCTTCGTCAGGTGGGGATTCACAGTCTAACAAAGGGAAAGGCCAAAAGAAACCATGGTGCAAGGTCTGTAAGCAAAAGACCCACTGGACCAGTGATTGCACCAAGTCCAAAGACTCTACTCCAGCCCCCACCAATGCCCCTAAGGCACCTGCTCCCCCTAGTGCAGTTACAGTTGGTGGTGGGACTACACAAGCCAAGGGTTTAGTAGGGTTGACCCTGGGTAAGGAGATGAGCTCTGACCTAGTCAGAGAACTCACTCAGGCTGTCCTAGTCTGTGATGGAGGCATGGATGTGACCTCCTCTGTGAGTTCCAGTAATCTGGGCAAGTACAGGCAACAGCCCTTAATCAATGGAAAAGAGGCTTTGGCATTTAGGGACACAGGGGCAAGTGTCACCATGGTGACACAAGACCTTGTGAATCCTGGGCAGATTATACTTGGTGAAATGTACCAAGTGACCAATGCTAGCAATGTCAGAACAGACCATACTCTGGCAGTTGTTAACTTCTCCTGGGGAGGGGTAACTGGCCTTAAGAAGGTTGTGGTAAGTGCAGACCTACCAGTTGAATGCTTGCTTGGCAATGATTTAGAAACTTCAGCTTGGGCAGAAGTGGAGCTCAGGACCCATGCAGAAATGCTGGGCATCCCTGCAGATGTGTTTGCTGTGACCAGGTCACAAGCCAAAATGTCTAACACTGAACAGGCCTTGGATTCTGGAATAATGGACCAAGTGCCATCCAAGAAGAGGAGTAGTAGGGTAAAGGCAGTGCCTTCCCCTTGGCTCAGAAGGAAGATCAGTCTCTTGAGGGGGATGATCTCAGTCCTGAGGAAGGAACTGTCCCAGAGGAGCTTGAACCTGACCAGGTTGAGTTCTTGGGGACAGGGGCCCTTCCAGGGCAGATCTGAGCCAGGAGCAGCAGAGCTGCCCCTCTCTTGAACCCCTCAGACAGCAAGCTGCTGCTGAGGCTGCTGGGAAAGCTAGTGGTCCCCATACAGTGTATTGGGATGATGGACTCTTGTACTCAGAGTATAGAGACCCCAAGCCTGGTGCCACCAGGAGGTTGGTTATACCTCTGAAGTTCAGGGGCTTCCTATTGACCCTAGCCCATGACATTCCCTTAGCAGGTCACCTGGGCCAGAACAAGACTTGGGACAGAATTGTCCCTCACTTTCACTGGCCCCACATGTCTGAAGACACCAAGGAGTTTTGTCACTCCTGTGTAACCTGCCAGGCCAGTGGCAAGGCAGGTGGCACTACAAAGGCCCCCTGATACCACTACCTGTGGTGGGGTTCCCTTTGAAAGGGTGGGGATTGACATTGTTGGTCCCATGGATCCCCAGACAGCATCTGGGCACAGGTTTATCCTGGTGGTAGTGGATCATGCCACCAGGTACCCAGAGGCTATTCCCCTTAGGACCACTACAGCACCTGTGGTGGCAAGAGCCCTCCTGGGAATTTTCTCAAGAGTGGGCTTCCCTAAGGAGGTTGTATCAGACAGGGGTGCTAACTTTATGTCTGGATACTTGAAAGCAATGTGGAAGGAGTGTGGAGTGACTTACAAGTTCACCACACCCTATCACCCACAATGCAATGGTTTAGTTGAGAGATTCAACAAAACCTTGACGGGCATGATTAAAGGGCTCCCAGAAAAGCTTAGGCGAAGATGGGACATACTCTTGCCCTGCCTTTTATTTGCATACAGGGAGGTGCCTCAAAAGGGGGTTGGCTACAGCCCTTTTGAACTTTTGTTTGGTCACCCTGTCAGGGGCCCATTGTGCTTGGTGAAGGAAGGATGGGAGTTACCTCTCAAGCCCCCAAAGCAAGACATAGTGGACTATGTACTTGGTCTCCGCTCCAGGATGGCTGAGTACATGAAAAAGGCAACTAAAAACCTTGAGGCTAGCCAGGAACTTCAAAAGCCTGGCATGACCAAAGAGCTGTATTGACTGTTTACCAGCCAGGACAGAAGGTGTGGGTGTTGGAGCCAGTGGCCCCAGCGGCTCTCCAAGACAAATGGAGTGGACCCCATACCATTGTTGAACAGAAGGATGAGGTTACCTACTTAGTAGACCTGGGAACACCCAGGAGTCCCCACAGGGTTCTCCATGTCAACAGATTAAAACCATATGTGGACAGGGCAGACAAGGGCTTGCTCATGGCTACCGATGAGGGACAGGAGGAAGAGAGTGACCCACTCCCTGACCTGCTCTCACAGAACCCTGATGATGGGTCAGTGGATGGTGTAGCCTTGGCAGGCAGCCTCACTGCTCAGCAGCAAACTGATTGCAGACAGGTGCTCAATCAGTTCAGGCACATATTCTCACTGACACCCAGTCAGACCACCTGGTGCACTCATGAAGTGGACACTGGGGACAGTCTGCCTATTCAAAATAAGATTTATAGGCAACCTGACTGTGAGAAGTTGGCCTGGTATATGCTGTCCACTAATTATAGTGGGCACCTTGCACCAGTCCAAACAACCCCTTATTGGAGATAGGTTAAAGACAACCTTTATTGAAAGCTATCCTAGTGGTAGCTATGGAGAGCAGCCTTCAGGCTAAGTCTTGAAGGAATGTAAAGCAGCTTGTTTTACCAGTCTATAATCTCTTGAGTGACCAAATGAAAGAGCACCACACCAGGTATATATTCAAAATATATGTATTTATTGCTAAACACACCCCTCTAGTCTCTTTATGAGGCTAGAGTTCGAAGTACATAAGTTATAAGATATTAAATCACAGTAATAGCACAAATACACGTTTGGGCCCTAGGGGCGTACCAAACCATATACCAATAAAGTGGTATGCAAACCACGACTGAACTAGACACTAGGCCTAGAGCTTCTAGAAGTGCTTGGACCACAAGGAACCACCCAAGGTAGTGACACAGGGGACCCACGGGAGACGCGTGCAGTGTAAATACACAACCGCGATACGCCGTTAACTTCTATGGAGAAAGTCGGGATCGGGAAAATAGAGGAAAGGGACACTTAAAGAGGACTAGGACAAAACCCTTTGAGATCTAGGACTTTGAAGAGTCTCTACCCACGGGAGCACCGGAGTACTTGTGTTACCTCACGCAGGGAAGCCGGGTGCATAGGTGCCTTTCGGGGTCGGGTTTCGTCGTCGATTCGAATGGCGATCTGCTGCAAAGTGCTGCTGGCGGCCAAGAGAAAAGTGTCCGGGTGGATCCAGGAGTGGATCGGAGTTCTGGTGAACCTGAGAGCAGAGGTGACAGAGTCTGGGTCACTAGCCAGTGACCAGGAAGGCGATGGACAGATGCCCACCGATGTCGAGTGCTTCAGGTGCGTTGACGGTCATCTTGACTCTTCAGCCACGAGGTCCGGGAGGTGTTGTCGGTGACCAGGAGCAGGATTCGGGCTGGTACACGATGTCTGTCGAGTGCTGAGGTGTCGGCGACCGGATTGGACCCAACAAGCCTTGGCAACGGCAAGTCTCGGTTAAGATGTAGATCGTCGATGGTGCAGACCAGCAAGGTCTGTGAAACTCACCCAGTGAGGGTAAGTGAGGGCAGGCCTGGAGCAACCAGGATGCCAAGTAAGAAAAAGATTGGCCTTTGTTAAGGGCTACTAGCCAACGGGCTAGTGACCGCGAAGGAGCCTCGTGACGCCGCATGTGGAGCTGGCTTACAGGACACTCGTGGAGTGGGGGCCAGTGATCTTCGGTGCAGGTGGTGCTGGAGGCTAGGGCTACTCGGAGCCCAAAGCACGACTTCTTGGGAGACCCAGAAGATGATGCACTTGCAAATGTGCTCGGTGTCCAGGGGTCACGGTCTCAAGTCACCCACAATAGCCACGGGCCTCAGCTTTGCTGGGGACTCAGGGTAGCCTCGGGAAGTCTGAAAATCCACCTCTGGTGATGCGATGACTTCGGCGTCCGACGGGAGCTTCAGAAATGCGAACCGGACAGATGCTTCTTTGGTGCCTGCCAAGCAGGGGAGTCACTCCTTGACCCCAAGGAGATTCTTCAGTCCTCTAATCTTGTCGTAGAGCGTCGAAGGTCCAGGATTCAGTTTCAGAGTTTCGTCCAGGTATAATCTAAAGTCCTAAGGACTGGGTTCCTACCTTTATTCTAAAAATAGGGGTTGGACTACTCTGTGGCCCCACCTATGGGTGGGTCAGGGCAGAGGGGTGGCTACACCCCTTTCCCTTTGTCCAGTTCGCGCCAAAGCAGGGGCTGCAAGCCCCTGATCCGGTTTGAACTGGGGTATGCACAGGGACACCAAATGTGCCCCCAGTGCAGGACTTCAAAGCACCCGAAAGTGCTCCCGCCCAGCCCCAATACACATTATCCTGTCTGGGGAGGTGGTCACACCTCCCTGGGACAGGAAACCTATTGTCCAGGCCTCCCCTGCCGGAGTTTCGTCCAGCAGCAGGAGGCCAGACTCGTGTCTGTGGCAGCAGCATCCATTTTGTGATGCCAGGGCTCTGGAAAGAAGTTACCGGACTTAGTCAGAGTTAACATGTCTTTCCCTCTAGAAGGGTGGAATGCTACCCCCGCCGCCATGATTGGCGGGGGGGTAGTATTCCAAGATGTTTGACACCAAACACGACATGTTTAGGTGCAGCCATTCCAAAGTTAGCATTTTACCGCGAGGATATAATGCGCTTAAGAGTATATGGTCAGGCTGCACTACAAACAGCATCAGAGATGGTCTCCGAACGCTGCAGAGGGGCCCTGCTCATGCAGGGGCACCCTCTCACATAGGAACCATGCACTCTGCCTTTAGGATTGATAAGGCCTGCCTTAGGAGTGACTTATAGGTTTATATGTGTGTATGTATTTCGTGATATAGGTAACCTATATCACAGTAAGAGGTGCATGCACCACCTTACCCAGGCTGCAGTAGCAGACCTGTGGTGTCAGTTTGGATGGCCTTCCAGGGGTGGCATAATACATGCTACAGCCCCTGGCAGGTCTCTGAGGTACCTATGCCCTTGGAACATAGTATACCATATACTAGGGACTTATAAGGGCACTCCAGATCCCAATCAGTGATGTCCCTAAGGCACATGGAAACCATTTTAGAGAGGAAGCAGCTAGGCTGGGGTTCTGATTAGCAGGGCCCCAGCCAGACTAATGTCGAAAAACAGTGAAGCATCAGCAAAAGTGGGGGTACCCATGTGAAGCAGATCCTACTCTCCTACACAACCCCCCCAAACGTAGGGACATTAAACTAACCTTGCCCAGTTAAGTCTTCATGTTCTAAGTGGAAATACCTAGACAGTCCATCTGCATTCGCATGGTTACTCCCAGGCCTATGTTCCACTGTAAAGTCCATCCCCTGTAGGGAAATGGACCACCTAAGCAGTTTGGGGTTTTCACCCTTCATTTGTTTTAGCCATAAGAGGGGCTTATGGTCTGTCTGAACCAGGAAGTGTGTACCAAACAAGTATGGCCTCAACTTCTTCAGAGCCCAGACCACAGCAAAGGCCTCCTCTCTATGGCTGACCAACGTTTCTCTCTAGGGGTCAGCCTTCTGCTAATAAAAGCTACTGGCTGATCCTGACCTTCTTCATTCAATTGTGACAGTACAGCCCCTACCCCCAATTCAGATGCATCAGTTTGAACAATGAACTTCTTGGAGTAATCAGGACTCTGCAGAATTGGAGCAGTGCACATGGCCTGCTTGAGGTCATCGAATGCCTTTTGACAGCTAACTGTCCACTGAACCTTTTTGGGCATTTTCTTAGAAGTTAAGTCATTCAGGGGTGTCACTATTGATCCATACCCCTTGACAAATCTCCTATAGTACCCAGTCAGGCCTAAGAAGGCTCTCACCTGAGTCTGGGTAGTGGGAGCAGTCCAGTCCATGATGGTCTGGATCTTGCTCTGCAAAGGTTGAACCTGGCCTCCACCCACAAGGTGGCCCAGGTACACAACCTGACTCTGCCCTATCTGGCACTTAGTGGCCTTGATAGTCAGGCCTGCCTTTTGCAGGGCCTGTAAAACATTCCTGAGGTGGACCAGGTGATCCTCCCAGGTGGAGCTAAAGACAGCAATATCATCTAGTTAAGCTGCACTATAGGCTTCCAGTCCTGTGAGAACTGTGTTCACCAACCTCTGGAAAGTGGCAGGTGCATTCTTCAGACCAAAGGGCATTACCACAAATTGATAATGCCCACTAGGGGTTGAGAATGCTGTTTTGGGCTTTGCAGTATCAGCTAGTCTGATCTGCCAGTAGCCAGCTGTTAGGTCAAATGTGCTGAGATATTTGGCAGAGGCCAAAGTATCTATGAGCTCATCTGCCCTGGGTATTGGATGGGCATCAGTCCTAGTGACTGCATTGAGACCCCTGTAGTCTACACAAAACCTCATCTCTCTTTTTCCACCACTGGTGTGAGGTTTCGGTACAAGGACTACTGGACTAGCCCAAGGGCTATCTGAGGGTTCAATTACTCCCAATTCCAACATTTTCTGGACTTCAGTCCTGATAGAGTCCCTGACATGGTCAGGTTGCCTATAAATCTTGTTTTTAATAGGCAGACTGTCCCCAGTGTCCACTTCATGAGTGCACCAGGTGGTCTGACTGGGTGTCAGTGAAAACATATGTCGAAACTGATTGAGGACTTGCCTGCAATCAGTTTGTTGCTGGGTAGTGAGGCTGCCTGCCAAGGCTACACCATCAACTGACCCATCGTCAGGGTTCTGTGAGAGCAGGTCAGGGAGTGGGTCACTCTCTTCCTCCTGCCCTTCATCAGTAGCCATGAGCAAGCCCATGTCTGCCCTGTCCACATATGGTTTTAACCTGTTGACATGGAGAACCCTGTGGGGACTCCTGGGTGTTCCTAGGTCCACTAAATAAGTGACCTCACCCTTCTGCTCAACAATAGTGTGGGGTCCACTCCATTTATCTTGGAGAGCTGCTGGGGCCACTGGCTCCAACACCCACACCTTCTGTCCTGGCTGGTAAACATTCAGAACAGCCTTTTGGTCATGCCAGGCCTTTTGAAGTTCCTGGCTAGCCTCAAGGTTTTTGGTTGCCTTTTTCATGTACTCAGCCATCCTGGAGCGGAGACCAAGTACATAGTCCACTATATCTTGCTTGGGGGGCTTGAGAGGTAACTCCCATCCTTCCTTCACCAAGCACAGTGGACCCCTCACAGGGTGGCCAAACAGAAGTTCAAAAGGGCTGTAACCAACCCCTTCTGAGGCACCTCCCTATATGCGAATAAAAGGCAGGGCAAGAGTATGTCCCATCTACGCCTAAGCTTTTCTGGGAGCCCTTTAATCATGCCCTTCAAGGTTTTGTTGAATCTCTCAACTAAACCATTGCATTGTGGGTGATAGGGTGTGGTGAACTTATAAGTCACTCCACACTCCTCCCACATTGCTTTTAAGTACCCAGACATGAAGTTAGCACCCCTGTCTGATACTACCTCCTTAGGAAAGCCCACTCTTGAGAAGATTCCCAGGAGGGCCCTTGCCACCACAGGTGCTGTAGTGGTCCTGAGGGGAATAGCTTCTGGGTACCTGGTGGCATGATCCACTACCACCAGGATAAACCTGTGCCCAGAGGCTGTTTGGGGATCCATGGGACCAACAATGTCAATCCCTACCCTTTCAAAGGGCACCCCCACCACAGGTAGTGGTATCAGGGGGCCTTTGTAGTGCCACCTGCTTTGCCACTGGCTTGGCAGGTTACACAGGAGCGACAAAACTCCTTACTGTCTTCAGACATGTGGGGCCAGTGAAAGTGAGGGACAATTCTGTCCCAAATCTTGTTCTGGCCCAGGTGACCTGCTAGGGGAATATCATGGGCTAGGGTCAATAGGAAGCCCCTGAACTTCAAAGGTATTACCAACCTCCTGGTAGCACCAGGCTTGGGGTCTCTACTCTCTGAGTACAGGAGTCCATCATCCCAATACACTGTATGGGGACCACTAGCTTTCCCAGCAGCCTCAGCAGCAGCTTGCTGTCTGAGGGGTTCAAGGGAGGGGCAGCTCTGCTGCTCCTGGCTCAGATCTGCCCTGGAAGGTCCCCCTGTCCCCAAGAACTCAACCTGGTCAGGTTCAGAGTTCCTCTGGGACAGTTCCTTCTTCAGGGCTGAGATCATCCCCCTCAAGGGACTGATCTTCCTCCTGAGCCAAGGGGAAGGCACCGCCTTAACCCTACTACTCCTCCTCTTGGAAGGCACTTGGTCCATTCTTCCAGGATCCAAGGCCTGTTCAGTGCTAGACATTTTGGCTTGTGACCTGGTCACAGCAAACACATCTGCAGGGATCCCCAGCATTTCTGCATGGGTCCTGAGCTCCACTTCTGCCCAAGCAGAAGTCTCTAAGTCATTGCCAAGCAAGCATTCGACTGGTAGGTTTGCACTTACCACAACCTTCTTAAGGCCAGTTACCCCTCCCCAGGAGAAGTTAACAACTGCTAGAGTATGGTCTGTTCTGACATTGCTAGCATTGGTCACTTGGTACATTTCACCAAGCATAACTTGCCCAGGTAGCACAAGGTCTTGTGTCACCATTGTGACACTTGCCCCTGTGTCCCTAAATGCCAAAGCCTCACGTCCATTAATTAAAGGCTGTTGTCTGTACTTGCCCAGATTACTGGGACTCACAGTGGAGGTCACATCCATGCCTCCATCACAGACTAACACAGCCTGAGTCAGTTCTCTGACTAAGTCAGAGCCCAACTCAGTTCCCAGGGTGAACCCTACTACACCCTTTGCTGGAGCACTTCCACCAACTGTACTAGGGGGAACAGGTGCCTTAGGGGCATTGGTGGGTGCTGGACTGGAGTCTTTGGACTTGGTGCAATCACTGGTCCAGTGGGTCTTTTGCTTACAGACCTTGCACCATGGTTTTCTTTGGCCTTTACCTTTGGTAGACTGTGAATCCCCACCAGAAGAAGATTTTTGGGGGCCTGATGAAGACTTTTGATCTTTACCCTTCTCCCCACCCTTGTCAGAGTTCTTAGCATCTTGCTTCTTGGTTTCCCCACCTTGGTTCTGTACCTTCTGCTTCACCCTGGTTCTGACCCATTTGTCTGCCTTCTTTCCCAATTCTTGGGGAGAGGTCAGATCAGAGTCTACCAGGTATTGATGCAACAGCTGATTTTGACAGTTATTAAGAATCTGCTCCCTCATTATCAGATTGTACAATCCTGAGAAGTCACACACCTTACTGCCCATCAACCAGCCTTCCAGAGCCTTGGCAGAACAATCCACATAGTCTACCCAGTCTTGAGTCTGTGCTTTTTGGGTGTCTCTGAACTTCAACCTGTACTGTTCAGTGGTTAGGCCAAACCCATCAATAAGAGCACTCTTCAAGACCTTGTAATTATCAGCATCCTCCTCTCTAACAGTGAGGAGCTTATCTCTACCTTTGTCAGCAAAGGAGAGCCACAAGATTGCTGCCCACTGCTCCTGAGGGACCTTCTGTACCTTACAGGCCCTCTCTAAAGCAGTCATCCATTTGTGGATATCATCCCCACTCTGGTAGGGAGGGACAATCTTGCTCAGGTTCCTATGGTCATAGGACCTTTCCCTGTCTCTAGGGACCTTTCCCTGACTCTAGTCCCAACTTTCTTCTCTCTCTAAGGAGATCTAGGGATTCCCTATCTAAAGCCAATTGCTTTTTTCTGATTTCCAGCTGAGTTTCCTCATACTGGACCAGTCGGTCTCTCCTCTCATGAGAGGATTCCCTCCTGTGAGAAGAGACAGAGCTCCCTATAGAGGTGCCAGAGTGGTTAGACTCCTGAGAAGGAGATCTAGACTTCCTGGGCACACTCTTAATCCTTCCTGGGGGGACAAAGAGGGCATCATCTTGATCATCGTCATCATCATCCACAGGTGGGATTGGGTTTTCCAGGTCAGGGTCATTGTCACCCTCCTGGCCAGTTTCAGAGGGGGGCTGGGGGTATTGGTACCCCTAGCCTCGTCCTCTTCGTCTGCCCCACCCTCAGCTCCTACCCCTTCAGTCCCTACAGGCTTACTAAGGTCATAAGCCACCAACAACTCCTTGAGGTGTTGGGTGGTGGGGCTTTGGCCTGTCCTTATTTTTCTCAAGTTACATAAAGCTCTCAATTCCAAGAATGGGAGTGTATCATACTTGGAGGGTGGAAGCTCAATGGCTTCCTGCAAGGATTGTCAAGGCCTGCCATAGGAGTGACTTATAGGTTTATAGGTGTGTGCAATGGTAGTGATATAGGTAGCCTATACCACTGTAAGGGGTGCATGCACCACCTTACCCAGGCTGCAGTAGCAGACCTGTGGTGTCAGTTTGGATGGCCTTCCAGGGGTGGCATAATACATGCTGCAGCCCCTGGCAGGCCTCTGAGGTACCTATGCCCTTGGTACATAGTATACCATATACTAGGGACTTATAAGGGCACTCCAGATCCCAATCAGTGATGTGCCTAAGGCACATGGAAACCATTTTAGAGAGGAAGCAGCTAGGCTGGGGTTCTGATTAGCAGGGCCCCAGCCAGACTAATGTCGAAAAACAGTGAAGCATCAGCAAAAAGTGGGGGTACCCATGTGAAGCAGATCCTACTCTCCTACACTGACAATGTCAGGGACTGTATCAGGACAGAAGTCCAGAAGATGTTGGATTTGGGAGTTATTGAACCCTCAGATAGCCCTTGGGCTAGTCCAGTGGTCCTTGTGCCAAAACCTCACACCAATGGTGGGAAAAGAGAGATGAGGTTTTGTGTGGACTACAGGGGTCTCAATGCAGTCACTAGGACTGATGCCCATCCAATACCTAGGGCAGATGAGCTAATAGACACTTTGGCCTCAGCCAAGTATCTAAGCACATTTGACCTGACAGCTGGCTACTGGCAGATCAGACTAGCTGATGATGCAAAGCCAAAAACAGCATTCTCAACCCTTAGTGGGCATTATCAATTTGTGGTGATGCCCTTTGGTCTGAAGAATGCACCTGCCACTTTTCAGAGGTTCGTGAATACAGTCCTTACATGTCTGGAAGCCTATAGTGCAGCATATCTAGATGATATTGCTGTCTTAAGGTCCACCTGGGAGGATCACCTGGTCCACCTCAGAAATGTTTTACAGGCCCTGCAGAAAGCAGGCCTGACTATCAAGGCCACCAAGTGCCAGATAGGGCAGAGTCAGGTTGTGTACCTGGGCCACCTTGTGGGTGGAGGCCAGGTTCAACCCTTGCAGAGCAAGATCCAGACCATCATGGACTGGACTGCTCCCACTACCCAGACTCAGGTGAGAGCCTTTTTAGGCCTGACTGGGTACTATAGGAGATTTGTCAAGGGGTATGGATCAATAGTGACACCCCTGAATGACTTAACTTCCAAGATAATGCCCAAAAAGGTTCAGTGGACAGTTAGCTGTCAAAAGGCATTTGATGACCTAAAGCAGGCCATGTGCACTGCTCCCATTCTACAGAGTCCTGATTACTCCAAGAAGTTCATTGTCCAAACAGATGCATCTGAATTGGGGGTAGGGGCTGTACTGTCACAATTGAATGATGAAGGTCAGGATCAGCCAGTAGCTTTTATTAGCAGAAGGCTGACCCCTAGAGAGAAACGTTGGTCAGCCATTGAGAGGGAGGCCTTTGCTGTGGTCTGGGCTCTGAAGAAGTTGAGGCCATACTTGTTTGGTACTCACTTGCTTGTTCAAACAGACCATAAGCCCCTCTTATGGCTAAAACAAATGAAGGGTGAATACCCCAAACTGCTTAGGTGGTCCATTTCCCTACAGGGGATGGACTTCACAGTGGAACATAGACCTGGGAGTAACCATGCCAATGCAGATGGACTCTCTAGGTACTTCCACTTAGAACATGAAGACTTAACTGGGCAAGGTTAGTTTAATGTCCCTACATTTGGGGGGGTTGTGTAGGAGAGTAGGATCTGCTTCACATGGGTACCCCTACTTTTTGCTGATGCTTCACTGCTTTTCGACTTTAGTCTGGCTGGGGCCCTGCTAATCAGAACCCCAGCCTAGCTGCTTCCTCTCTAAAATGGTTTCCATGTGCCCTAGGCACATCTCTGATTGGAATCTGGAGTGCCCTTGTAAGTCCCTAGTATATGGTATACTATGTACCCAGGGCATAGGTACCTCAGAGGCCTGCCAGGGGCTGAAGCATGTATTATGCCACCCCTGGAAGGCCAGCCAAAATGACACCACAGGCCTGCTACTGCAGCCTGAGTAAGGTGGTGCATGCACCCCTTACAGTGGTATAGGCTACCTATATCACTACCATTGCACACACCTATAAACCTATAAGTCACTCCTATGGCAGGCCTTGACAATCCTGAAGGCAGAGTGCTTGGTTTTTATGTGAGAGGGTGCCCCTGCACGAGCAGAGCCCCACTGCAGCATTCGGAGTACCTCCTCTGATGCTGTTTGCAGTGCAGCCTGACCATATACTCTTAAGTGCATTATATCCTCGCGGTAGAATGCTAAGTTTGGACTGGCTGCACCAAAACATGTCGAGTTTGGTGTCAAACATCTTGGAATACTACCCCCCGCCAGTTCTGGTGGCAGGGGTAGCATTCCACCCTTCTAGAGGGAGAGACATGTACCCACCGGCCTACCCGGTAACTTCTTTCCAGAGCCCTGGCATCACAAAATGGATGCCGCTGCCACAGACACGAGTCTGGCCTCCTGCTGCTGACCGAAACTCCGGCAGGGGAGGCCTGGACAATAGGTTTCCTGTCCCAGGGAGGTGTAACCATCTCCCCAGACAGGATAGTGTGTATTGGGGCTGGGCGGGAGCACTCTCTGGTGCTTTGAAGTCCTTCACTGGGGGCACATTTGGTGTCCCTGTGCATACCCCAGTTCAAACCGGCTCAGGGGCTTCCAGCCCCTGCTCTGGCGCGAAACTGGACAAAGGGAAAGGGGTGTAACCACCCCTCTGCCCTGACCCTCCCATAGGTGGGTCCCCAGAGTATGTCCAACCCCCTAACTTGGTATAAGTATGGGACCCCAGTGCTTAGGACTTTAGATTTACCTGGACGAAACTCTGACACAGAATCCTGGACCTTCGACGCTCTACTTTAAGATTAGAGGACTGAAGAATCTCCCTTGGGGTCAAGGAGTGACTCCCCTGCTTGGCAGGCACCAAAGAAGCAATTGTCTGGTCTGCATCGCTGAAGCTCCCGCCGGACGCCGAAGTCTTTGCATCACTAGATGTGGATTTCCAGACTTCCCCGAGGCTGCCCTGAGTCCCCAGCAAAGCTGAGGCCCGTAGCTGTCGTGGGTAACGTGGAACCGTGACCCCTGGACACCGAGCACATTTGCAAGTGCATCCTCTTCCTGGTCTTCCACGAAGTTGTGCTTTGGGCTCCGAGTAGCTCCTGCCTCCAGCACCGACTGCACTGAAGATCACTGGCCTCCACTCCACGAGTGTCCCGTGAGCCAGCTCTAAGTGCGTCCACTCGAGGCTCCTTTGCGGTCGCTAGTCCGTTGGCTAGTAGGCCCTCCCGAAGGCCAATATTCTTCTGCTTGGGCTTTCCTGGTTGCTCCAGGCGTGCCCTGACTTACCCTTGCTGGGTGAGTCCCTCAGACCTTGTTGGTCTGCACCACCATCCTTCTTCTATTTTCACGAGACTTGCCGTTGCTAAGGCTTGTTGGGTCCAATCCGGTTGCTGACACCCCTGCAATCGACAGACGTCGTTGCGCAGCTCGAATCCAGCTCCTGGTTGTCATCGACGCCTCCTGGACCTCGTGGCTGAAGAGTCAAGACAACCGTCAACCTACCTGAAGCACCCAACATCGGTGGGCATCCGCTCATCGCCTTCCCGGTCACTGGCTAGTGACCCAGACTCTGTCCCCTCTGCTTTCAGGTTCTTCAGATCTTCGATCCACCTTTGGATCCACCCGAACACTTTCGACTTGG
The DNA here is from genome assembly GCA_963921515.1 of Calotriton arnoldi. Classification (NCBI taxonomy): domain Eukaryota; kingdom Metazoa; phylum Chordata; class Amphibia; order Caudata; family Salamandridae; genus Calotriton; species Calotriton arnoldi. Next base: position 286,493 of record CAWUFW010002493.1, on the reverse strand, counting down.
CCGCCAGCAGCACTTTGCAGCAGATCGCCATTGAAAACGACGACGAAACCCGACCCCGAAAGACACCTATGCACCCGGCTTCCCTGGGTGAGGTAACTCGAGTACTCCGGTGCTCCCGTGGGTATAGACTCTAGAACGACCCAGTTCTAAAAGGGTTTGCTCCAAGTCCTCCTCTAAGTGTCCCTTTTCTTTAAAATTCCAACCGCGACTTTCCCCATAGAAGTCAACGGCGATTCGCGGCTGTGTTCTCACACTGCACGCGTCCCCCGTGGGTCCCCTGTGTCACTACCTTGGGTGGTTCCTTGTGGTCCAAGCACTTCTACAGGCTCTAGGCCTTGTGTCTAGCTCAGTCATGGTTCTTATACCACTTTATTGGTATATGGTTTGGTACGCCCCTAGGGCTCAAACATGTATTTGTCCTATTACTGTTGATAACTAACTTATAACTTATGTACTTCGAACTCTAGCCTCATAAAGAGACTAGAGGGGTGTGTTTAGCAATAAATACATATATTTTGAATATATATCTGGTGTGGTCCTCTTTCATTTGGTCACTCAAGAGATTATAGACTGGTAAAACAAGCTGCTTTACATTCCTTCAAGACTTAGCCTGAAGGCTGCTCTCCATAGCTACCACTAGGATAGCTTTCAATAAAGGTTGTCTTTAACCTATCTCCAATAAGGGGTTGTTTGGACTGGTGCAAGGTGCCCACTATAAATAGTGGACAGCATATACCAGGCCAACTTCTCACAGAGGGATATTAAAATCTCCCCCCATTACCAATGGGACCATAAAAACAAAAAACACGATTCAGATCCAGACAGCACTACCAGGCAGCAAGTCCTCAGAAATGTCGGGAGTAGCCGCAGAACCTTCTCTTTTTAGTGACATGTTCCAAGCAATTTTAGGAGAAATTCGAGAGATTAATAGTGAACAACAGAAGGCTCACAAGGAGATACAGATCCAGGCAGGAGAAATTACCAATAATCTCCTTCAACTTAATACGAGACTAACACAAACTGAGCAGCACATATCCAATCTTAAAGATTTTCAGGAACAGGGCTGAATTGCTTATCAGCAAGTTGGAACGAGAAATACTGGCTGCCCAGACCAAGCTTGAAGACATCGAAAATAGATCTAGGTGTTCGAATTTAAGATTACAGGGACTCCGGAAGGAAAGGAACATGGACAGGACCCAAATACATTTATTTCAAATCCTGCTTTTGTCCAACACGCTTTCTATGCTTCGAAAGAAGTGCAGTTTGAGTTCCTCACAATACATGGGGATCTGAGTGCTTGATGGATTTAAGTGAGAATGCGGATTTGAAACCAGGTCTATAATTTTATGATAAACATGAGTTAATGGGTCAATCAGTGCCTTGCGGTGACCTAGCCACCAGAGATAGGCTTTCCACTCATGAGTGGGGAATTATTTCTGAAAGTGCTTCTGCTGTCACAGCAGGAGGACGTTTGGTGAAAGTGCTCAATGCTAGCTAATCCACTGTACTATGCATACATAATGGATTGGCTACCATTTTTATGTGTTTTTCAAAGACAAACCCTCAAACCTAGTGCTTCCTGCTAAAAAATTGAGATGAATATACTGGTTCATTTTTCCCTGCCCAGAACTGACTTATTTGTGCGCTGGCCCCAACCATGGAAACACATATTGGAAATGGTGTTGGAAGGCCTACACTAGGTAGAGTGGTCTTCCATCTTGATGGAGTTGCCCAGTTCTGAACGAGAAGTTTGGTTATGAATGAACTGTGTCTTATTTCTCCGCCACACCGGTTGTAAAAAAATGTAAGAGATGATTTCTCCACAGCAAAATCTATGTCACCACCCAACAGTAGATTTGACTGGTTAAAAAATCATAGACAAGATGCAATTGATTTATAATGTGAACATAAAGCTATGTTTTAGACCTTGCAATTTACCACAAAAGATGAACATGTCATTGTGATTATCGTTCAAACAATAAAAGCCATGGTAATGCTAAAGCAGATCTAGATAAAACCAATTTGAAGGATTTTCTCAAACTGAGCTTAAACTGATTGAGGTGTTGTGGTATTATGGAATATTTGTTCTAGGTCAAGGAAATTCAGTCAGGTAGACCAAAATGAAGCATAAAGAGCAAATGTACCCTGATTCACTGAGGGACTTTTTTCCCCCGCAGTCATTTCGTGTTTGTGGATGCGATGTCAGTTCAGCAAATGCAAAAGTATCTGATAGGCAGGCACCAACATCAGAAGAAAATGCTGTGTGCTGAAATTGTTTTTTAATTGGCTCATAAGGGGGCCAGGTGAGCACATCTTGACCCACAGGCTTATGTGGGGCTCCCAAAGGGACACCCTGTGATAATTGTTTTTTTTTTAAAATGTTGATTTTGTGGAAGAATCTGCAGATTCAACAGCTGGACCAGTGGTCCCCAGCGAGGCCACTTGGCTTCCAGATTTAAAATAGGATTCACTGAGCCAGGAAAAGCTTCACCGGCTGGTGCAGCAGTCTTGTATAACCTTTTCTTGGCAGTTCGGGATCCACAGTCCTAGAATTGAGTCCCAGATCTGGAACCAAAGACTGCAAGCCACAGTGAAGTTTGTTCTTAGTCTGTTGTTAATGTTTAACTCTTTAACCCGCCCTCCCATAAAAATAAAAAATACAGATTGATCTGGCTGTAGACCAAATGCTAGAGGCTTTGCCCTTTGCCCTTTACCCTGAAACCGGTCCCAGGATGCTTGTTTCCAGTCCAGAGAGGACCTGACCTGGCAGTTCGGGCTGCACTGTTCCCATGAGGCACTGGGTCAAGACTGATTTGCATATGGCTGGGTCCAAACTGGGGTGGCAAAGTGAGCTAAAGAACGATGATGAATTCAACCCAGATCTGTGTTTTCAGCACTCTGTCCATCATCTCCTTGTGTTTACTTACTACTTAATGCCAACATTCTTCCTTTTGTTAACCTTCGTAAATTACAGGTGGTACTATTACCCACTTTATATGGCACTCTGCTTCCAAACCTTGGGAGCATGCAAGGCTGAGGCACCTGTGTTGGAACCTATGATCTGAAGAACACAACTGATGTTTGTGTTTTCCATATTCTGTTGGGGAAGAAAAAGCATTCTTTGGCTACTTCAAAAAATGATAATTCTTTCTTTGCTCAATTTGGCTGGTATGCCTTTGTTTGAGTAGGTCTTATTTTCTCGTAGGTCAAATTAACTGTAGCAATGCATCAGTGGTCATGTTGAACACACTAATCACACAAACTAGTAGTAGGCCTGACTTGGAGACCTTTAATTATTTACTAAAGTGTACAGTTTTTCCTAACCATGAACATTAGAGTTATGTACCTGAATCTTCTAAAATACAAAGGAAAATTAAGAGAACGCATCAGTATGGTGCATTGACCATAAAGGGTAGTAGAAACTGTTGCACGCTTGTGACCAGGGAGATAGTAATTGCTCACAATAAAAGTAGACCCTGAGGTGTACAGAATTCTTGTGATAATCGTTGCCTTTTGTTAGTTTTGCCCCTTAAATAGGGTATGGAATGAAATGAAATTCGTACTTGTAAAGCGCACTTATACCCCCAAAGAGGTGTCCTGGCGCTGTACGCATACCGCTGTGGAACCCTTCCTGGCTTTTCCCTGTGAAATGTCCACTCCTGGGCACCCCCAGGGTGAAGCCAGGCATCCCAGCGCTGTTGGGGCCGTTGTGGAGATTAAGCAAGCTATTGCCCAGAGTTGCAGAGTGGGACCCATGATTAGAATAGGCACCGAGGCGAGAATTATCAGGTCCGAGGAAATTGAGCCCAAGACCCGCCGAGGCGGGACTTGAACCCTGGTCCCGGGCCAGATCTCTGCATCAGGGTCTGCCGCTCTAACCATTGAGCCACACTTCTCCAATGAATATTGGTGCTTCCTGCACCAGAATCCAGATGACTTGGTATTACTGTGCATTCCCCCCCCTGATAAATAATGGCTGGTTATAGTAAATATAATTCCTAGACTGGTCTTACACCCATAATACTAACTGGATAATGTTGCAACATTGCATAAACTGTGTGACTGCATTAAGTAAAAGAGATGTGTATTTTTTAGGGTTTTTTGCAAACTTTGCAAAGGTCTGTAAAAATGCACAGTGCCATGTCTTCCTGAAAATCAGTAATTTTGATACAAGGTCTAGAAAAAATATGTTTTCCTGAAAATGTTAAGGCCCTCTTTAAATGTTGTGTTAGTGTGGGAATTCCACTTCGGTGATTCCACACTTAAAATTACCAATACTGCCAGGTTCATTCATTCTGAGATGCAGAACTATCTGGGAGTGGGAAGAACTCATGGAGTTTCCATCCGCGGAATTCCAGTGAGTTACATGTAAACTGCAAGATACGCAGAGTTCAGCGAGCGGGCAGAATTAAGCACGCCACACTGCTCATGCTGATTTTGAGCTAGTTCTGTGCTGAAAAATTGGCACAAACTGCACCACACTGCACACCAGAGTGTACTGCTTTTTGAGTTGATTTTGCTGACACTTAAGTAGATTTTCTACTCAAGCTGCCGACTTTTTGACCGTGAACGGTTGCGACCACAACAGTTGGGAGAAATCTTGCTCAGTGCCCTCCTAGCAACTAAAAATCGTGCAAGGGGAACCCAAATCTTACTCGTTCTCACCAACTTACCATTGGAGAGCCGTGCATGGTAAAAAAATCCTCCATGCGGAGGTTGGTAGAACTTGACTGGAACGCAGGTAATTCGGAATGGCCAAAACTCTGCTGGCAGAGGGTACTATAACGCCCTCCCCTAGAATTATCCCAGTATTTTAATTAACACTTTGAGCAGTAGGGAACATCCACAGAGAACCCTTTGCACAGTTGTTAGAAATGGGGGTCTCTAGTTGGCAAGGGCTTGCACCTTTGTCCAAGTAGGGACCTTTCTTCCTAGTCAGGATAAGGGAGTTACACTCCTAAAATAACCCCTGCTCACCCCCTTGGTAGCTTGGTACGAGCATTCAGGCTTATCTTAGAGGCAGTGTGTAAAGCATTTGCACAAAACCAACAGTAATACAATGTAAGCACTACAAAAGGACACCACACCAGTTTAGAAAAATATCCAATATCTTTATATACTTAAGACAAGACCAAAAACGATAAAAATCCACAATACAGTATTTAGAAATCTTCAATTATCAAAATAACCTTGAAATAAAGTTCCTTGAAGTTGATAGCTCTATCTGGGGCTATCACGGCGTTGTGAACAAACAAATCCAAACAGTTCTGGCTGACCGCGGCATCGCAGGCCAGCTACGGTGTTGGGGAGACCCGCAAAACAGTACCTTTAGAAATGCAGGGCGGAGGCAACCTCGCTTTGAGCTTCCAAAAGCACGGCGTCCGCAGGCGTCGTTCCGGAGGATGGTGCAGGAGTCGTCGGGCCCTCGAAGTCACATGCGTAGCAGATTGAGCTCCTCGAGGTTGAAGTCAGGAGCGCTGGCGTCGGCGGGCGTCGGGTGCTGCAGTGCGAAGTGCAGCGGTGCTGCGTGCAATGCCCTCAGGTCGTGGTGCGAGCAGCGGCTTGATGGCGGCGTCAAATAGCGTCGTCAGTTAGACCAGGGTCTGGGTGTGAAGTGATGCGGTGCTCGTCGCGGTGCTGGCAGGTCACGGTGCAAGCAGCGGTGTCGTCGTTGCTGAAGTGCTGGCGCCGGCGTCGGTAGGCCAAGGCTGCGGTGTGGGATGAGGGCGGTGCATCGTGTAACTTTACGAGCTGTGCCCTCAAAACACGGTGCAAGCAGCGGCGTCGATGTCGGCGTGAAGTGGCATCGTCGGGGTTACCAAGGTGGCATCATGAAGCGAGGCGGTGCGGCGTGCGATGCCCTCAGGTCGCGGTGCGAGCAGCGGCTCGGTGGTGTCATCAGATGGCGTCGTCAGTGAGACCAGGGTCGCGGTGCGGCGTAGCGGCGGTGCCCTCTGCGGGGCCTTCAGGACACGGAGTCGGCAGTGGCGTCGTCGACGGCTTCGGTTGTTGCTTTTTCTTCTGTTGGAGCACAAAACACACAGTCCCCAGTGTTGAGGGCAGAAGAACTTGAAGTCTTTGCTGTTCCTGAGACTTCTTGAACAGGGGGCAAGCTCTACCTCAAGCCCTTGGAGATAGTCAAAGAAAGAAGTTGCAGAAAGTTCAGTCCAGTCCTTTCACTGCCCAAGACAGAAGCAGCCACTGTAGGCCAACACAGCAAAGCACTCAGCAAAGTGGTAGTTCCTCCTCACAGCTTCTCCAGCTCTTCTTCTTGGCAGTCTTCTTGGTCCAAAAGCGTTCTAAAGATCAGGCGTGTGGGCCCCACTTTTTATAGCCCAAAATCCTTTGTCCTCTCAGGCAGAAAGTGTCTGTGCCCAGCCAGAACCAGTTCTGTCCTCTCTGGTGTAGCTTCCTGGCAGGAGGTGGAGACGGCTTTGTCAGAGGCAGACTAGGCCCAAAGGTGAAAGGAAATCTCCTCCCCCTACTCTAAATGCAGCCCAGGTCTATTCAGCCCTTTACTGACCCACCTAGGCTCTCTGGAGCCACTGCTCCTCCCCAGCCTTGTCATCCAAAACCCAGACAATAAATCCACAAACCCAGCAGAGGCCTACTGGATGGCTGAGCAAGAAAATACCTACTTTCTAAAAGTGGTATTTTCAAACACAGAATGTAAAAATCACCTTCACTAGAAGATGCATCTTTAGATTCTGAGTTCAGGCATACTAAACTTTATTTTTCTACCTGGTTCCTAGGGACAGTTATGTTTATAAGATGTTATAAACAAACTCCCCATTCTGTCCTATGGGAACAGGTAGCCTTGCAATAATGAAAAACAGAATTGGCAGTAATTCACTATCAGGACATGCCACACACACCAGGGCATGTCCTACCTTTCACATACACTGCACCCTGCCCACAGGGGTACCTTGGGCCTACCTTAGGGGTGACTGACATGTAAGAAAAGGGAAGGTTAGGGCCTGGCAAGTGGGTACACTTGCTAAGTTGACATGGTAGTCCCAGACTTCACACAGGCTCTGCAATGGCAGGCCAGAGTTATAGTTACAGGCTGTTTGTGTGGGTGGCACAATCCAGTGCTGCAGCTCACTAACAGCATTTGATTTACAGGCCCTGGCACAGTCAGTGCACTTTACTAGGGACTGACATGTAAATCAAATATGCCAATCATGGAAACACCAATCCATAACACAATTTACAACAGGAGCACTTGCACTTTAACACTGATCAGCAGTGAGAAAGTGCGCAGAGACACTAAGCCAGCAAAAACAGAGTCAAAACCGGGAGGTCAGAAAGCAAAAACTCAGGGGAAACACGCCAAAAGATGCCAAGTCTAACAACAGTGCTTCCACAAATGTGTCTCTCACTCTGGGTCTTTCTCCTCATACACATAGTCATGTTTTTCGTATTGGAATGTGCATTGTAAAAAATTGAGAATGTGTTGTTGCAGCAGAAATCACAATTTTGCTGTAATGTTTCATGTAGTTTCTCCTGCTGCGCTATGTTTTTGGCACAGAAAAACTTTGCATAATTGAACATTTCTGAGAAAAGTTCTGCATTCAGTTGTCACTGTCCATGGAAAAGTCTCTGCTAAGGGTATACTTAAAGAGAATTATTCTAAAAAGGATGAATTTAAATTAAATGATCTTGCTATGTCATGAAAATAAAATCGAGAATATTTGCAAACTTCTCTTGGATAAACACAACTTTGCCCAACTCTTCTTTTTATGAACAAATAACTTTTATTTAATTATGCAAAAAGTTTCCAGGTCAAGCTTTGAGACAGGTTGTTAAACTGAAAATAAGTTATATCTTCGGGGAACAACGTTAAATTAAGGACTGTGTGTTAATTACTTTCTCCCGCAGCTGCCTGTTAAACCTTTTTCGTTGCATAAGTTTGGAATCACAGAGCAGTTAAATACCCGTTGCTGTAATGTGCCAGTGCAGGTGGGAAGGGGGACTTCGAGACGTCGCATGGATGTCACTTATCCTGAGATGCTGTCTCTGTGCTTGCCTTCTTTTCGTTACCTGTCTCTATCCGTGGAGCAGCTGGGCTGTTCCTTCTCTGCTTCTGGAGCTGACTGCAGTCACTTTCCCCTCGGCCAGCGGTCTCCTTCCACCCTATGTAACTGAAGGTGAAATATGCTTTTGAAGTATTAGTTTTCAGGAACATTGTGAATTCTGTGAGCAGGCGAGGTGCTCGTGCGCCTGATGAGCTCTTCTCCAAGGTCAGTAGCCCCATCTTAAAATATATTAGTACTTCCGTTGCTTGCATCTGGTTAACTGCCAGGACTACAAAATAAAGCGTTTGTTTGCAATGCTGTGGTACTATATGTCTTTACCGATTTAGATTCCAGGTTGCATCTTTGCAACTTGTACAGGAAGGGGTGCAACAAATGGTTTCACTGCAAACTTGGCCTAACCCATAGCACATACAGTTTTGCACCACACGGATTTTGTTTTTGCGCTAATAAAAAATTTGAAAAACTGTATGTGCTCTAGACTAAAATGTGAAGGATGGGACCAGGCTTGGCATATTGTTTGCTCGAACCAGATAGTCATTTCTGTTGTTAAAGATCAACCAAGATGCCGGATGAAATCTCCCCATCAAAATCCTCTGGAGACATGTTGGGGCATATGTACAAGCACCTATTGCCACTGGAGCGTCACTTTTTTTGACTATTTGGTGGTCTAGCACCATTTCCCATATTTACAAGGTGGCGTTAAACCACTTAACGTGGCTTAACTCCACCTTGTTAAGGTACCCCTTTCCGCCGCAGTCCTCTGCTAATGGGTGTTGCAGTGGGCATTCATCGCAACACCCATTGCGTTTTGATGCTGCCCCAGATTTACAAGGCTGGGTCAGCGCCAAAAACTAAGACCAGCAATGGCGATACGAGGAGAAATTATTAATTTCTCCTATTGTTTTGATCTTTCTATGTGTGCTGCATTCTGCAGCGCACAACGAAAGAGGAAATTGCCATTGTTGATTGTTTATGTGAAGGAAGGTGTCCCTTTCCGCACATAAACAATTGCCCCTGCAGTGCAGACACCCTTGAAACATGGCAGTAGGTTGCCTGCGCTGGTGCTAGGCAGCTTCTTTTGCACCTGTGCTAGGGAACACACAGGGGTGTCCTTGAAAAAGAGGAACCAGGAGTTTTTTGGCCAGGTCCAGTACACCCACTCCCTAGTAGTAGTAGTAGTTCAAATACGTGGCTGTGCAGTTCCTAGGAAATAAGTGGTGTTCATGTCTCTGGAGGAAGTGCCCTCACACACCCAGAGAGGTCTCATGCTTCATCATTGGGCGTGCCCCTCGTCGGGCCGGCGCTGCAATGCCCGACGGGCACCCGCGAAGGGGCTCTTTGGCCAAGGCCCACCTGTGTAGAGTAGCCAAGGCCCACCTCTGTGGAGTGGCCACGGCCCACCTCTGTGGAGTAGCTGGGAAACAGGGTTTATTTTGCTACTTCAACGACTGCCACATTCATAGTGCAATTCAGATACATGCAATATTGATCTAAATGCATGCCTATTACCTTACACCTATGCCTCAATCGGGAGAAGACACAGACCTGGTTTTGGAGAAAAATGTATTTGTGCCAAGTTTTTTTTTTGTGCATTTGCTTGAAACATGAGAATGTAAATAGGCAACTATGCAGGTGCACCCGCAGATCTGTGGAAGACCTGACAGCAACTTTTTATGCATCTGTGTGATTGCCACAATATTTGGCTGTATTTCTGCCTGTGTTATCTACACAAACTGCTGGTGGAGTCATTAGTGTAGTGGTCTTCATAAAACTGGCTAAAGCATAGCCACTTTGATAACTAGTGGAGGTTGAGAATCAATGGAAGTAGGTATTCAGTGGATCCTCCTCGGGTTTTATGTATATAATACATGGCAGTCAGCAATCCCTCCATAAAAGCCCGTCTCGAATTTTCTTATCGCCTGTAAAGAAGAAATGAGGGAGCTGCATGACCGTAGTAACTGATTACAGATGAGCTCTGACGTCATAATGACTACTGTCTGATCAGCAGCCAAAGGGAAAGGCAGGACAAGGAGCATATCTAAAGCTGCAGTTTAAACAGTGAACACGAAACCCAACCTGGCTATTCCTGTTTCTGCTCTTATTTTCTAGAGATAATTATTGCATAATTTTAATTTTTTGCAGGCTTTGGATAATCATAGAAAAGATACAACTTTTTAGCCGGCTTGTACTAAACATTTATTATTATTAAGATTATTTGTATTTTTTGGTGTGTTTAATTGTAACCAACATATTCTACTTTTATTTTCCATGTTTACATAAATCGCTTTCATATGATAAAAGTAGCACACCATGGATTTAAGCAGTTTGTGGGAAGAGTGATGGTGTGACCATGTATTATAAGGAATAAATTGTCCCTGCCACATGGCTATTGCAAGTGACCTTAGAGTTCCAGGACTTGATAAAGGAACTCGCCCTTTGGCCTCATTCCTCACCATGGTACGGAACATCTTGGCAGGGGGTACATTATCTTATTTATAGTGACTTGAAAAGCAGCCAATATTTCTTTTTCGACCTTTGCTATCTCTGTGACTGTTTGATGTTAAAGTAAATCTTATGTACAAACAAAGCATCTCTTGGCCAAGTTAGCATATAGTGAAAAAATGTGTAAAGACATAGGCTCTCATTACAAGGGCGGGCGGACCGCCGCTGATAGGCCGACGGTGGCGATCCACCCGCCATCTAGGGCATCGGTCCGACTGCTGCATTGCAATGCAGCCAGTCACACCGCAGAGGTGGGGGATAGGACCGCCGCCTCCGACAGGATAAAAGATCCTGTCAGGATGGCGGTCAGAATTATCTGAATCCCTACAATGTGGGGAGGTGCCTGTGCAGGCACCGCCGTAGGGATTATGATATCCCTTTCCGACTTCCTGTTCATGGCAGTCCCACCATCATAAACAGGCATCCAGAAAGGGACATTGGGGCCCCCAAGCAGGGCCCCTGTTCCCCCGTGGGCCACTGGAATGTGGCCAGGGGGGCACATGTGGTGTGTCCCCCTAAACATCCATGCACCATGTGCCAGGCACCGATGCCTGGCACATGGTGCATGTATATTTAACAACATCCCTTTTTCAGTTGCAGCTTGTGCTGTGGCCCTTCTGCTGTGGCCCTTTTCCGGGCCACAGCACAAGCAGCAATTGAAAAAGGCATGTGTCTGACCACCTACATGGCAGTTGCATCCTTATCTGGAGGATGGGACCGCCGACTACTTGTTGGCCGGTCCAAATCCCGCACTGATGTCGGTCGGACGCTCGTCTGACCGCCATCGTAATGACCCCCATATAGTTTCCCCTGTAAACCTGCTGTTGAGCTTGGCCTTTTCTGCAGGGTCATTCCTAAACCTTTTGCATTCACCCCCCCTACTTTTTGCTTCATTCGCTTTTGTTGTCCTTAGGACTCTGCACACTTTACCACTGCTAAGCAGTGCTAAAGTTATTGTGCCCTTTTATTAAAACATGATAGAATTGGCTTATACCCTATTGCTATGCGCATAAGTCCCTAGCAAAGTGGCACTCCCTGTGCTCAGGAGCTGTTAATTAAATGCTACCAGTAGGCCTGCAGCACTGATTAAGCCACTTACTTAAGTAGGCCTTTTAAACATGTCTCCATTCTGCCATTGCAGCTTGTGTGTGCAGTTCTAAATTGCCATTTTGACCTGGCAAAATAAACCTTTTGCCAGGTCTAAACCTTTTTTTTAATGCACATAAGTCATCCCTAGGGTAGGGCCTCGAAAGCCCAGAGGCTGTCTATTTAAAAAGTTGGACATGAACTTTTAAGTTCTACATGTCCTGGTAGTGTCAAGTTTATTTCTAATGTGCATAGTTAATTGACACCATTACACCTGTATACAGTAAAACAATAATAAATAAAAAGTGTATGGAGAAACTGTGAACAAAAGCATAAAAATTCTTATTTGTTTGAATAAAATAATCCTAAAATAAATTTTAGAGGGAAGCATATTCTTGTTGGATAATAAGCCAAGGATGTGGCTCTGCAAAATGTAATATGATGACTGCAGCACCACTATTGGCCTTCAGGGGCTGAATTACAGATGCAACGCTTTTCCCTTCATTTTGCTGGGCGCACCTTTAATAAGGTGCGCCCAGCGTAATGAAGGGAAATGCACCATATAGCCATAAGTGCGCTGCCCCCAGGGCAGCCTTGAACTTGCGCTGCCCAGGGGGCAGCACATTCATGTAAAGACCGGAGCAGCTGTTTGCAGCCGCTCCGTGTTTTCACAGTGCAGGCGGAAACCTGCTGGCACTTTGAAGGGGGATTAGAGATCCCATTATAGGTGGGTGCAGTGAGTGACTACACTTGCTTGCAAGGGGATGTCTGGGACCCCCTCCAGAGGGCTGCTCTCAGGGGGCGCACTGAAAGTGCACCACCTTTTGGGTGGTGCACTTTCAGTGTGCCCCTGAGAGCTTCTACGCCTCTGCACCTGTGTCTGTGATACAGCACAGGTGCAGAGGCAAAGGGATTCCCTCATTTGCATGGAGCACGCCCCCGTGCAAATGAGGGAACACCCCCTGAAGATAGCTTTATCGGTATTACAGAAGGGGCCGTACGACCGTCTGTGGCCCCTTCTGTGATACCAAAGTGCCCCGGGGGCACACAAAGTGGGTGCAAACACCCGTTGTACCCTCTGGGGCACTTACGGTAATATGGCCCCAGATGTCAAGTGGTTTAGAAGTGCATTGTATGCCGCTGTGAAATTTGATAAAGTGTTAGTGCTCGGCCACAGCATCCTATGTCGACCACAACACCGCTATAGGCCTACAGATTTCAAGTGGGTGGGGCTGTGCCGCTCCTCTGCAAGTACTGCTAAAGTGGAATTGCTTTTAATAATGACCAGTTTCCAGCTGTGTGCCAGTGCCTCATAGTGCCATTGTATTTATTATTTACCCACAATGGACTTTGTTCTTGCTGCAAATATATCTAGAAACTTTACAGCCTGGATGTTTAGGCATGCGTTCCGTATTGAAAGCAGCGACAAGGGCTTGCCTGCATCATCAAATGTCGGCTTGGTTAAAGGCACCACGCAGTGCCCTTCTACGATCGGGTAACATTGCTGGGCAAATACAGAGAATGTGTGTTAGGGTCTCCTTTTCTGCACCACAGAGTCTGAATTCTGCAGTCTTGGCAGATTTTAACCAAGTGGGTTGTTAATCCAGAGTTGGCTGAATTCCTAAATGGAGGTGCATGATGTGAAATGAAACCCAATTTCAAAGTAGGACTGTGGTTTTAAAGCCTTGTAGGTGTTATTGGGTTGCCAGGCATAAGCCCACTTCGCCAAAGTCACTTTGTCTTCCTGCATGGAAAGGAATCTGGGAGTTCTGTTAAGTATTTGTTTTAATTCGCCGGTTGATGCCTGGGTGATCAATAAGTCAGTGGCTTGTAACGACTACAGAGCATATTGAGGCCACTCTTAATGGAGCAGCCAGACGTTTCTCAGGAATGAGACAATATGAACACATCACACCTACACTCACCATGGTAAATTGGTCTTATTAGAAGCATGAATGATCTTCAAAATTCCATGCATCACACACAAAGCACTACATGCTAGCACTCCAAAATACCTGGCTAGGAAACTCATCAGATCTGAAGGACCAAAGTTCTGTACACTGACTCACCACTACTGATGGCACATAGATTTTAAAATTAAAGATCTTGGGTCGCTTGTTCAAGAAAGTAGTCAAAGCACTCCTGATTTCTAAATACCTACCACCCTCATCAGCCCATCAGGTAAATGAACTCGGACTCATTGATCAGGTCGACCTCCCTCAATCCTACACGATCAGTTTTCAAGCATTTTAATCCTACCAACCCATCCAATAGACGATCTGTCACATTCAACATACATCAGAGGGCATACCTATCTTCAGCAGAACTACATGGGAAAGTCCATAAGAACTTTTTGCTTTTGTGTAGACTACATAATTATTCTGCATGATGACCAACCTATGCTCTCTATAAATATCAACACATGATTGCAAGTTTGTTGTATTACCGTATAGGGCTCTGATACACACAGGCCATGATTGCACTTAACATAACTCTCAATAAATACAAGAATAAATAAATAGATACAATGTTCAACAGGGCCTTGTTGGATCCTTAGAGAATATCTGGATCCCAAACATGCATCATTCCTCACATTTCAGTCATTTGACTATAGACCATGCACTTCCATAAAGGCTCTCTCAGTATCAGCAGTGTTCCCCATGTATCATCAAAAAACAATGTGTCATCTTCACCTACCACTACTTGCTGTGGAAAATGCAGTAGAGCTGTATCCTTTTCAGTCTCCTCACTGGTAGAATGTGTCATCTTCAGGTGTATGCTTGGGGTGCATGTGTGGATACCCTGTGAGAATAGAGTTTACATAGTCTAGTTTGGTTCTAATGCTTGCCTGAACTATGTTTTTGAGATCATGTTCAGGAATGAATGGTTTGACTTTTTTGAGTAGTCTTAGGTTATGTACGGCACTTCTGGGCAACTCATTCATTTGTACCCTCATGCTCAGTCTTTTCTCCAAAACTATTGCTAGTGATTTAGGACCTGATTCACAAAGTAGTTTGCATTTTTTAGTAATTTTACTATTTTTCAGTATTCACAAACTGCACTTTTGCACCAACTTACAGTTTTATGGTAATTTACAATTCTGTAGGAACTCCAGCACTACATATGGCCAAGCACTGATACTACAATACCCTCCCACGGTAAATATTGGAGGCAGGGACTTAAAACCTCATAGGAAATCATTTTAAATTAAATCAATTTTTAAAAATATTTTCACTGTAATATAGATTCGCCACAGTTTGGTAAGCAGAAAATCTGGATTTTATTACACATGCATAGGCCTCAGTTGAAGTTCCAGCTCTTAAGAAAATTTAGGTGTTTTGTTTTGCAGTTTGATAGATGCTGCTTTGGACAGCACATTTTTGGATTTTGAGGAGATGAAGGTTCCTATCTAAGGGCCAGATTCATGAAAGGAAAACTTAGACCGGACGTCTATGTTTAGACCTGAGGTCTAAGTTTAGATCTGAAGTCTAAGGACCTGATGCACAAAGGTAAACTTAGGCCTGAAGCTCAGAGCCTGATTCACACACTATAATTTTTAGTAAGATTACACTTTTGAGTGAATTTACTACTTTTCATTATTTACAAACTACACTTTTGTTGTAACTTACACTTTTATAGTAACGTACACATTTGCAGTAAGTCCAGCACCACACATGGCCGACCAGTAGTACTGCAACACCCTCCCATAGAAAATAATAGTGGTAGGGACATAAAATAAAACTCCATATGAAATAATGTTTAAATTAGATTCAAATATTTACAATAATTAAAAATATATAAGAACATAAAGTAGTGTTAAATTATAAACAGATAGTAATATTTATTTTTTAAATGATACAAATGTTAATAACATTTTGAATTTTAAAATACGTAACAATAAATTAGAATAATACCATTTATTGTCACATTATTTTTTAGGGGACCAGTGCCTCAAGGATGAGGATTACCTCAATGCCACTGTGCAGCTGGACTGGTGTGCAGCCATGGGAGGGCCGAGCCCCGGGAGCACCTTGGTGTTCCGCCTCCTGCCTGTGTTTGGGGGAATGGGAAGACCTGGTACACAAGAAAGTTCCTGTGAGGCACCTTAGCCATTTCATCCGGGAAGAGAGGCATCTGGAGCATGTGGGCAAGGCCCCTGTGTGGTGCCTTTAGTGGCTACATCTTGGGTGCCCCATAGTAGGGTCAGTGGCACATGGACCAAGCAAAAGGAAAACCACATCCAAGAGAGGATGTGGCCTAACGGCCAGAGCATCTGACTTTGAAACTAGGGAACCAGGTTTGAGTCTTGACACTGGCTCAACATCCTGTGATTCTGGGCAAATCACTTAATCTCCCTATGCCTACCAAAAATTAATATGTCTCTGTGTAAAGTAACTGGTGCTCACGTAAAGCGCTCCGAAACCTTCGGGTCGAGTATGCGCTATATAAAAGTGCAACAAAACAAAAAAATCTTGTTTGAAAAAGGAAATTTGCATATTTGGTTTTTGACCCCCTAAAAAAGGGCAGGAACATCAGCAACAAAATAAGACATATTTTTGGGGCTTCTAGAAGTTCAGCAGCCCCCACCGGAGACCCCTTCATATATTTAAAGTTGTCACCCTAAGTCTCCCGGGGGCTTGACATAATAACCCTAGGAGAGGTTTTTAATTTTCGCAAGAATGTTTGGAGCAGGGATTTTTTTTATCCTTGATATTCTTTGTGTTGTATTGTACAACTGTTTTGCTGCATGTGTATAATTGCAGAAAAACATCATGCACCAAGTATATTAAACATGGTAATGTTTTATTAACACTGACAAAGTTCAAAGGGAGTTAGTGCATATATTATTAGGTGCCAGTGTATTTCATTGTCACTTACATATTTTTGCTTTTACTCTGGTGGAGAAAAACTGCAACAGCCTATAGGTCTGACATTAATGCCTGTTCCCCATTATACTGTGTCCAGATTGGGCAAGAGGTTTTTCAGTGTTAAGGTTCAAGGCTTGCTCGGGGGTCAACTGTTATTCATTTATACATAGGGGCCGATTCCGATGTCAGACGGACTCAGGTCCGTCCGACATCGGTCAGGAGCCGTAACCGACCGACCAGCTGTCGTCGGTTATGGACCTGCAAGTGCGATGCGACCGAACCCTGTTCGGTCGCACTTCGTATACTACACAATGGGAGCATGCATTCCGAGCGGAATGCATGCTTGCATTGTGGAAAGCAGGGGTGCAGTTCATCCCTGCACCCTGTGGCCGGCACCCCACGGTGCCTGCCACCGGGTGCAGGGATCAACAGAGGGGCACCATAGGTGCCCCCAGGCCGTCATTCGGCGGCCTCGCACCCATGGGGGCCCTACTGGGGGCCCCCAAAGACAGTTACCGACTGCCTTTTCGTGCCGGAAAGACCGGCACGAAAAGGCAGTGAAATACTGCCATCGTACTCCCTCGGTCGTGAAGAGGTGGCCGGGGAGTACTGAAGGATTTCCGGACAGCGGACGGGCTCTCCGAGCCCGTCGTAAGCCATCCGGAAATCCCAATCGGATTCCTTTCCGACCGAGCCCATCGGAATGGCTCGGTCGGAAAGGAATCCGGCCGGCACGTTCCGATTCGGTCGGAAGGGCTCTGACCATCGTTCGGTGCCCTTCCGGCCGAAATCGGAATCGGCCCCATAGTATTGTGTTGGAATATGTAAGTAAAAACAATGACTGGAGAATTATTGATTGAGAGTTCTTTGCTCTGTGCCTAAGGCTTGTGGCACCAGCCCACACCACCACCCCTTTGTCTGCCTCGCAATGCTGAGAAAGTCAAGTGCTACAATAGGGTTTCTAAAAGAGGAAAGTCATGGTCTTATTATTTGGGAAGGAATGACATTTGTCACAACTAATGACATAATTTGCTACAGTTCTCAATCAACATAGGCCCTCGGTTTCTTACTTGTGGAGAAGTTGTGGGAAGGATACCCAGACTGGAGAGGGAGTCAAAAGATAGTGAGATGGGTTGGAGGGTCTATGGTTATTAGGATTTCAGTCTTGGTGCTCTTCATGTATAGGAATATCTAGTTCATCCAATTGAATTTATGAATTCGGCATGTTGGATTAGTTGTTTGGCCAACATCAGTGAATTTGAGAGTCCTCTGCATGCATTTAGACATTCACATTGCACGACTTGAAATGCCAAGACAGCATGCATATGTTGCTGTTTAGCAGAGGACATGAAAGAGATCATCCAAGATAGACCGTGTGGGACACTGGACATAATCTGTTCCTAACATTTTTTCCAGTGATTGGAGAGGAATGAGTTGACCCTTAGAAGCCTGATCTGGACATGCCTACCTCATGCAGGAATGTGGATTCTACAGTGGCCAACAGTCCAAAGAGTAAAACTGTGATTTTATTGCATTTGTGCTAAAAGAGGAAGAATCGGTCCCTAATTTGTCATGGCAGTGTCTGTGCTCCTTGTAGGATATAATCCTGACTGTTGGCTGTGCAAGATGTAGTTAAGTTCAAAGTTTTCTTTAAACTGTCTCATCAACCCTCCTGAATAACATTACTGATGCATGGGGCTTTCGATATAGGTTGGTAGCTGCCTAGGATGAATCCAGATTTTTTTAAGAAGGGGGTAATGATGGTGTGTTTTAATAGTGCCATGCAGTGCAACAGGATGCTGTGTCAGCACAGGTGAGGGGAAGAATTGTTTGAGATATCTAGTGAATAGTAATGATAATGATAATTACAGATTTGTAAAGTATGACTTATCACAGAGATTATTCTGAAGTGCTTCTGGGTATGTTGTGGTAGGTGATTTTGAATTTATATCTGTAAAATACTCTCACAGGAGGGCACCATATCAGTGGATTGGAAAGCAGATCATAAAGCCAGATAATACGTACATCGGTTCAGGAGGGTCATGCTTACTACATTTAATTAAGATGGGCTGTAGAGTAATTGAAGCCCAAAAGATTTCAACCGAGTAGCTGATGGCACAGAAAAAACCCTGCCACTGATCTTGAACCACTTTACTTTATGAACGTGAAAAAGCACTGACACAGATATTCAACATCTGCGTAGAGGGGTACCAACCAAAATGTATTGATAAAGGAGTTTCCTCTTAGTCTGCATAGTGTTTTGAATCAGGAACACAGATAAAATAGTACCCTTTGATTGATAGGGAGCCAGTAGAAGCAGGAAAGTGTGGAAGTGACACAGTCACCCTTTGACTAGCCAGTAATAGTCCTAGTAATAGCATTTCAAACTAACTGCAGTTACATGAGTGAGCTCAATGGTAGATCAAGAAAAAGTGCTTTATACTAGCCTACCAGAGAGGATATAAGGCATTCATAATATGGACATTATGTTTGAAGACCGAAGGTTAAGATTCCTTTTCCGTTCTCACAGATGAAAGTAACACAAGGTAATCACTGCACCAATTGGAGGCATGATGAGATGCAAATCAAGTTGATGGCTGGACGTTTTACACATGACACCAGTTCAAGACAGTCACCCAGCACCCATGGTCAAAATATTTGAATTTGAATAGAATTGGACAAACAGTTGGTAAAACTGTTTTGTCCACATTTATTTTCAACTGGATACCACAGTAAAATGTTCAGACCCTAAGATACCCCCACCCTCAAAGACAAACAAGGAAAGGAAGGACCTTGGCACGGCAAGTTTAGTCCCAAAGACTCCCCCTCCCCAACCGACAAAGAAGGAGAAGATGGTTGCAAGCACCCAAGCTGCTTTAACCAAAGAGCCAAGCACAGATGTCAGTAGGCACCTCGACTGGGCCCCTATCAATGCAACCACACTGCGATACGGCCAGTCCATTGCTTTGCCAATCTTTGGCCCCACTCAAAATGTGCCTTGAATAGCAGAAACCTTGGGTACTGATCCAAATAATGCCCTCCCGGCACACTGGGCCCCAGCACTAGAACCAATCGCCACAAAGGCCAGCATGAGTGTCCTAGAGATAGTGTCAACCCCGATATTAAAGGTCAACACAACATCTTTAACAGGGGCAACATACTTCACTTATTGAAATTTATACCATCCTTGGTCTACATCTGTTCGGATAATCTCGCCTGGGTTAGGTTCCAAGAATTCTCTGGCAATACCCATGACGAGTCAACACTGATGGGCCTATGTCAACAACCACATCAGGTCGCCATGCTTAAGGAAGTGTCCCTGTTTTTGGGATGGGGGATAGACATTAAACAAAATCATACAGAGAAATTTCCCCACGTGCTCCAGGCTGAATCTCTGAAGACGTGGGCCTACTCCATAATGCGAGCGACAAAAAGCACAGGCCATGGCATCAAATATCAAGCTGAGCTTAAAAAGCACAGCACGTTCAAAATATTATGCACAACCGATCAAAGCGCAGTGTATCCTCAGGAAGGCAAAGTGGACCAGGAACATGTACAGTGGGCTTCCCCTGCCCCCAATCCCCAACAATGGCATCCCTAACACCACCCAGACTTGGACTCAAGGTAAACACCCTAGGGCGGCCCCCTCCATCCCGCAGCTAACAATCATTTCCTGGAATGTAGCAGGCCTCAAGAAAATCCCAGAGGACAACTCAGCTCTTGATTATCTTCACAAAGGAGACATCCTATGTTTTCAGGAGACCTAGGAGGCCGGAACAACAATGCTCAGAGGTAACTATGAATTGCATACTCCAGCAATAAAATATAACATCTTTGGAAATAAAATGTTACATCAACCCTGCAGAGCACCAGAAAAAGCAGGCCATATATTCTCTTATAACTGCAATAATAGAGCTAATAAATAATATGATTCACATATGCCAATACTGGTCGAAGACTTGAACACCACGGCAGTGGGCAGTCACATCAAATTAATCAGACTGTATTCAGATGCTGTACTATTTCAGAGCCTCATTAAAAATCATATTTAGTCTCTGTGAAATCCCTAAAAGAAGCTAATGACCTGCAATTCCAAATTCCTCCTACCTTCGGGAACATATACACCACTGATTATATTTGGGAAACATCCTTTACCCCGCAGTCTTTACAACTACCAGTCTTTAAAACAAAGTCAGTACCCTACATGCGACGTTATCATGCGTTACTTTAGCAAGCAAATCATTACAACGCCTTGCTGTAGGGGGCGCGTTGTCTGACTGGTGTTGAATTTTTTAGTCCAACACCTTCCCTACTGTAGACTGGATTTGGAATCATAATTTAGAGCATTCTAAACTCCAGCGCCACCTAAAGCAAGTTGTTGTAACGACTTGCATGCTAAAGTAACGTGTGGTAACATTGCATGCAGGGTATTGACAGCATTGTAAAGGCGTGAGGGGTCAATGCCTGTGGGGTTCCCTCATACAACCATTATATTTTTCATTAGTGATGCTGACACCCAAGTTCCGCACCTTCAAAGTAGATGATGGGACGAAAGTGACCACACACCTCCTCACTCGAACATCCGCCGCACCCTCATCACAGCCACCGTACTGGTCAAAAGCAAGTGCAACTTCTGAAGGGCCTTATCAACCAAATAATGTGGTGATAAAGACTTTTATGGACAAACGATTTCAGCATACAGAGCAGCTCATAGGCGGATTGTATGGCAACAAAAAACAAACAAAATTAAGAGAAATGGCTAAAGATCTTTACCATCCTACAACAGAAGAATCATTCCCACTTTTGGAAGCTCATAAACAGCCTCAGTAACTTCGCCCAGACCAAGGAGAACAACGTGGTGGAAAGGGAGTGGATCACATATGCAAAGCTCCTATGGCAAAAGAAACACACCCACCCAGCCACTTCCAACCTCAGACTGCTACGCTCAACCAGCCTCCCCTTCACAGAGGACTCAGTCATAACCACCATACATAAAATGAGGAGAGATAAGTCCCCAGACCTAATGGCCTCCCTGCCTCAGTCTTTAAAACTGCACAAGTCTTTTGGGAAGTGATGCTCACTTCACTCTTCAACTATCCCTTTGCCACTGCAATGGCTCCGATCTCATGGAGAGGGTCAATTCTCTTCCCGATTCACAAAAAGAGTGATTGCTCAAATCTAGCAAAATACTGACTTATCATCCTTTTAGACCTGGAAGCAAAAGCCTAGGCACGCATCATATTGGAAGAGCTGGAAGCCTGGGTAACAGAAAAAAGTATCCTTCCACATTATCAATCCGGTTTTAGGTCAAAAAGCTTCACGATGGACAATGTTATAGCACTAACGTACCTGTCCCATTGAGGCATCCGCAGCAAACAACCACCCTTATTCTGCTGCTTCATCGACTGCAGTGCAGCCTTTGATAGAGTGGATCGTGGTAAGCTGTAGGAACAATTAACAGCACAGGGGTCCCCCCCTGCTCCTCAAAGCCATAACATCTTTATACCAGGGAACGTGGGTCCAGATAAAAACAGACCCAACCCCAGAAACCACAAAGGTCTCTACCAACAACAAACTCAAGCAGGTCTGCATGTTGGCCTCCCTCCTTTTCAGTCTTTAGACGACCGACCTGGGCACAGAAACGGAAGGCCCTAGCCTAGTTACACCAATTCAGCAGTACGCAGATGGTATTGTAATCATAAATCACACAAAACTAGGTCTACAGAGATCTCTTAATGTACTTCACAGGTTCAACCAGGCCAATAACCTCCAGGAGGAACCAGGGAAAGACCAAAATTGTCATCTTTGGAAAATACCTTCATAAGAAACAAGTACACTGGCAGTTCAGGGAACTACAAATTACAAGGGTTGCAAACTACAACTATATTGGGGTCCGGTTCACTGAAGGGGCAAGAACTACTGCCCATCTAAAGCACCTTAAAAGCAAGGGTGTGGCAGTCATCCACAGCCTGAAACTCCCAAACAATTGCCTGCAAAGTCCAACAACTGAACCAATGTTAAAAGTCCTGAGAACAAAACTTTCAGCTCTAAATTACGGCCATCTAGTCTTTCCTGGTGCACTGGAAATGCAACTTGAGTACAAACAAATTTCGCCATGTAAAAAATCTTTTCTGCATTTCAGCACCTCGGCAAGCCAGTAGAGCAAGGCGGAGACAGGAGCTGGGCCTCTGGAGAACAGACCTTGAATGCCAAGGAGTTCTATTAAAGTACTACATCAGGGCCCTGCGGGCACCTGAGAACACACTCAAATCACATCTCAAAACAATATTCAAGGTGGAGGACCGAGGCCACCAATCTACACTGCCCAGAAATTCCATTCTCAGCCATGGAAAGGGAAGTGAATGTGCAGGTCAAGAAAATCTAATTTAAAGTGGACATTGAAAGTCTCCGTCTCAGCCCCACCTCCGAGGCCCTTGATGCCTCCTACAAGCTGGGGAAAGCTCAGCCCTACCTTCAGCAAGCCCACACAGTTCACACATGCAGGAAAATAATATACATGAGGATCCTCGCCCTGCCAATCCTGGGTTTCAACCTCTTGTGGGCTTGGCAGGATGAAGCAATATCCTGCAGATTTTGCAACTATTGCAGAGAATCCTGGCTCTACCTGTTATACTGCTGCCCCAATACTCGCCAGCGACTGTCATCATCTGTTAGTCCCCTTATTCTGGGCCAGTAGAATAAGACCCTGTAGAAGAGCCTCTAACCTGTGTTTCTGCAATAACGCTCCAATGACCTTAGCAAGGTTGGGGAAATTTAAAGACGTTATTCAATCAGCACTCCTAAATGTCACAACTGGGTGACATTGGTTCAGTTCCAACGCATCCCATGTACTTTTTATCTTCCTCTTCTGGGGTCTAGAGCACCAGCTTTCATTTGTCCCTCGCCCCCCCTTATTTGATGCACCAGCACTTTTTTAAAAAATGAATGCACCCCGTCAGGGCCGGACTGGGAACCTAAACCGGCCCTGGCAAAGTGCTCAGCCATTCCCCCCCCCGGGGGGTTGGGGGTGCGGCCGAGCGTTTTGCCAGGGGAGGTTTCGGCCGATTTTGTTACAGGGGCAGATATTGCATCTATGCTGCAAAAAAGGCCCTGTATCAAAAACGGCCCCCAGGGGCCCAAAACTAGGGGTGGGCGGAATTTGCGTAGTCGCGCTACGCAAAGCTCTGCGAAATGGTAAAAAATCTCCGCGAGCACGCAAAAGTTCCGCAAACACGCGGAATTGCTTGTTCCGCCCGTTCGCAATGCTTTTTTCCTGTTCGCGAACGCTGTTTGCGTGCTCGGGGGGAAATATCTCGCAAACACGCATTTTGAAAGCGCGAACAAGCAAAAAATTCCGCAAAGTCGCGGATCGCGGAATTTTTGGCAATTCCGCGTTCCCAGCGGAACGCCAAATTCCGCAAATTCCGCAAATTCCGCGAGCGGAATGGAATTTACCGCCCAGGCCTACCCAAAACCGGCCCACACCCTGGCGGCCCACCGGGGAAATGCCCTGCACCCCGTACATCTAAAAGGACATATGCAAAGACAGTTTGGCCCTTGCGGCTAGTCATGTTGCAATGTCAACACTCTGCAGTTCCTTGTTTTCTGCTTCAACTCTTAGTTCGTTTACCTGATCACAATTTAACTTTAAAATAATCTGGTTGTAAGTCAGGTAGAGTTAACATGCATGCTGCTTTATCATATGCTATTCTTTTTAAGAATTTTAATGTTGCTTACAATGCCATTTCTATTTAAACAGCACTGCAGATAGCCTTTTTTTACCAAGCCTTTACTATTTTTGTATATTCATACTTATGAAATGCTATGTTTGTTGTTTTCATGTAATGATTTTAAGTAATCGATCTTGAATAAAATTCATTTATTATTTCATGGTTAGAGCTCATCCACGCGTCTTCAGCTTTTTAAGCATTGATGTTGACTTACCATGCTTGACTCGAACTCACTCGACATCTTCAAAACTATTTGAGTGTCACAAGCATGCATGAAAAATGTGAAGCCAAAAGTTTAAATCAATAAAGCAAGTGGGAAAACATAACAATTGAATAATAGTTGGATATAAATAGACCCTTGGAGATCTGGGCTGAAAAAAGGATGAGATCCTAGGGCCATATGTATGAACATAGCATTTTGTGATTCTAAAATAGCGATTTTTACCAAATCGCTATTTGGTAATCGCAAAATGCTATGTATGTAGGAATCACAAAATATTTTGCGATTCCTTAATATTACTGAATATCGATTCGGTAAATAGCAAACCGCTATTAGCTAATATTACTTCATTCATTCCTATGAGCCAAAAGGCCCATAGGTGTGAATGGTTTTCCATTAGCTAATTTACGATTACCTAATTTGTAATTGCAAATTAGCTAATGCAAAGCCAATAGTAGCCGGGGGCCTAAGACCCCCCTGAAACACCCCAAAAAAAGAAAGTGTGCACATTTAAAGCACACACATGCCCTAGGGCCATGTGAGTGCTACATGAAGCTTTGAAAAATGTTCAAAGTTTGCATTAGGTTACTATCAGCTTGAAGTTGATGGTAACAGTGTTTCTCTAAATGCACAATTTGCATTTTGGAAATGCTTCTTACATGTGCCTTAGGATTTGCAAATTGCAATTCTCTGTTTGCATTCGCAATTTAGGTAATCGCTAAACATTGCGTTTGAAAATGCAAAATGCCTTCATACATCTGGCTCTACATTCTCTCTACAAATATCTAAAAGGTCTTAAAATAATTTAGCACAGTGTGTTGGACACCATGGCTGCCAATCAATTATGGTCTGCTGTTTTATGATGCTGAAAGCTACATACATGTTCAGCATGATAGGCTATGCTGGACTATCCACATCAACTAATCGGCTAAGTTCCCTCCAGTGTCTCGGTGGTGAAGCTCGGTCAAGTTGCATGGAATGAAAATTATATCATTCTCAAGAAAGGCCTTTTTTATCAACTGTTTTCTCCAATAGCTTAGAAAGAAGAAGAAGTTGTGAGATAGAATGATAGTTAATCAAAACAATGTTATAGGGTGAGGGCTCGTTAAGATAGTCACTACAATCCTTCCCCAACACACATCCAAATAAGCAAATCCCTAGCTAGTAGTACTAGGATTTCAATGTAGCATGCCATTTGTTGAGACCTGGAAACATTGGTGTGAGTCTTCCTTCATTTTTTGCTGATGTCTCCTCTGTTTTTGATATGTTTTGCTGGTTTTAGATGCTTTGGGCACTGTGCCACTGCTATTCAGTGCCACAGTGCAAGTGCTCCCTATTGTAAATTGTTGTAATGGATTAGTGACTCCATGATTGGCTTATTTTATTTACTTGTCAGACCTTAGTATAGTGCACCATGTGTGCCCAGGGCCTGTAAATCAAATGCTGCTGGTGGGCTTGCAGCACTGATTGTGCCACCCACAGAATCAGCTTGTAAAGTGTGTCTCAGACCTGTCATTGCAGAGCCTGTGTGCAGTCTAGTACTGCCATGTTGACTTGATAAGTGCACCCACTTACCAGTCCCTAAACCTTCCCTTTTCTACATGTTAGACACCCCTAAGGTAGGGCCTACGGGCAGGGTGCATTGTAGAGTAAAAGGTAGGACATACCCCTGATGTGTGTGGCATGTCCTGATAGTGAATTACAGCCAATTTCGTTTTCACTATTGCAAGACTACATCTTATAATCCTAACTATCCCAGGGAACATGGTAGAAAATACGAATTTAGTATGCCTGAACTCAGAATGATAAAATACATCTTTTAGTGAAGTTGGTTTTAACATTCTGTGTTTGAAAATACCACTTTTAGAAAGTAGGTATTTTCTTGCCTAACTCATCCAGCCTGCCTCTGCTAGGTTGTGTATTGCATGTCTGGTTTGTGAGTGAAGGGAGGGCTTGGGCTCCAGCAGTCTGATGAGTCAGGGCTGGGCTGAATAGGACATTGGCTGCATAGAGAGTGGGGGGCGGAGATTTCCTTTCACTCCCCTGAGCCCTCATAGAATAGAGAGTAGGGGGAGGAGATTTCCTTTCAGCCCACCTAGGCCAGGTCTGCTTTCAACAATGCTGTCTCCACCTCCTGCCAGGAAGCAGCACCAGGGAGGACAGAACTGGTTTTGGCCAGGTACAGACACTCTCTGCCTTCAGAGAACAAAGAGAATAGTAGTATAAATATTGGGGCCCAGACCCCAAGACTTTAGATCACTTCTGGGAAACAAGACGGACCTTTGCCAAGGAGAAGAACCAGAGAATCTGAAGGAGTTTGACTGCCCCTGTGCCAGAGTGCTATTTTCTGGGGTTGGCCTGCAGTGGTTTCTTTATTGCCAAGGAAAGGGGAAAGACTTGTATTGAAACTTTCATCATCTTGAAGAAGAATCTCCAAGGGCTTGAACTGTGC
Organism: Calotriton arnoldi; assembly: GCA_963921515.1. Lineage (NCBI taxonomy): Eukaryota > Metazoa > Chordata > Amphibia > Caudata > Salamandridae > Calotriton > Calotriton arnoldi. The sequence continues at coordinate 259,596 of CAWUFW010002493.1, read as the reverse complement.
TTGCCTCCTACAGGGATACAAGACTTCACCACCAGCTCCCCCCTGAATTCCCTTGCTGGGGATTCTGTCTGCAGAAGCCTGCGTGTTGTTGAGAGCTGGAAGCGCGACTCAACAAGAAGAAGCGTGTCGCATCCGCAGCTGTTGCGGTCGCATCATCGGAGAAGCGTGTCGCCACCGCAAGGGTCGCCGTCGCATCACCGGAGAAGCGTGTCTCCGTCACAGCTGTTTGTCGTCGCATAGCCGGAGAAGCATGTCGCCACCGCAAGGGTCGCCGTCGCATCACCGGAGAAGGGGGGCGCAGGGCCTGGCGCGGCTCGGAAGTTACAGAGTTCACCGCACGGCCATCGGACGTGCACGCATCGCCTTCACGTCGTCGCATCGCATCAAAGGCGCCATCTTCTCGCATCGCACCGGAGCGTCGCATCGCATCGAGGCGCCATCTTGTCACATCGCAACCGGAACGCAACACGAGATCGGCGCATCACCTCCTCTCCGGTAATGAACAGACGCATCACCTACTTTGCGCAAGCCCTGAGGAACAGACGCATCGCATCCCCGAAGCAAGGAACCAACGCATCGTTCTCCCTGCGAACCTTTTCTTTATCTTGCGTGACGCATCCAAAGGTACTTTGTGAGAAACGTGCCACATTTACCATCACCTTTGAACAAAGCTATTTCTACCATCTAAAAGTCATTTTCGTAATACTGTATTGTGGATTTTTGTCGTTTGGGTCTTGTGTTAAGTCTATATAAAGTATACTTATTTTTATAAACAACCTGTGTGGTGTCCATCTGTAGTGTTTTCACTGTATTACTGTATGTGTTCACAAATGCTTTACACACTGCCTCTGAGATAAGCCTGCCTGCTCGTGCCAAGCTTCCAAGGGGGTGGGCAGGGGTTATTTAGGAGTGTAGCCCCCTTACTCTGACTAGAAGCAAGGGTCCCTACTTGGTCAAAGGTACCTACCTCTGCCAACTAGAGACCCCCAGTTCTAACACCATTACATTAAAATATCACTGCTGGCTTAACATAGTTCCTCAAGAACAATGAAGTATTTTGACTCAAGCATATTCGACTAGTACAAAGTTCATGGGTGTGCCTCAGATTTAGAACTTGATTCACACCAGAAAGTTAATAGTGCAACCACATTTCAATTGAAATGTTCTTAAAATTCAATGAATGTAGCAGAATGTCTAATTGTAGGAGTGGATGATGAGATTTCCAGGACATACAGTTAACTGTGATGGATAGATGGAAGAAAAATGTCTATGTCAAAAATATAAATCATCAGTTTAATCAGGAATGGACAATGACCCAAGAAAATGAAAATTATGGTACAATTTGAACAACAAATGTATGAGCTATGCAGTAGCATGAAAAGGATTTTTTGTAAGCGTGTTTGTGTGTTCGTATTTTCATAGTTTTTACACTTTTTTAACATTGTTAAATTGTGTCTGCTAACCATCCACACTACTTGAATACTCTTGACAGCTTGTCTTGGATAATAAAAAATGATGTCTCTTTATTTCAGCTGGTGCTAAGGTTCTTCAAAAAGTGACTCCATCAAGGAACAAATGGAAGGAGAAAATGAAACTGAAGCAAACATGTTTGTCATTGTTGGTTTTGTGGGTGTGCAACAGTTGCAAATGTCTCTTTTTGTTATTTTCCTCATGATATACCTGATAACTTTACTTGGAAACTTTCTTATAATTGCAATTGTTTATTTAAATACACATTTGCACACCCCTATGTATTTCTTCCTAACAAATTTGTCTTTTATTGACATCAGTAATACTACAATTATTTTACCACAAATGTTGGCACATTTCTTTCAGGGAAAACCCTTAATTTCCCTCACAGAATGCCTGCTACAGATTTATTTTTTCCTAGTCATTTTGTCTACAGAACTAATTCTTCTTGCAGTTATGGCTTATGATCGGTATGTGGCGATCTGCAATCCCTTACGTTAAATGACCATCATGAGCAAGGTTGTGTGCATTCGGCTGGCAGTGGGAACCTGGATAGTTGGCCTCATTGATTCAATACCACACACCTTGCTACTGTCGGGGCTCTCCTACTGTTCATCTCACACCATCAACCACTTCTTCTGTGATGTGACAGCCCTGGTGCAACTTTCTTGCAGCAGCACTGGCATGATAGACACAACAAACTACATCCTTGGTTCTGTTATGGGTCTATTGCCTTTTTTACTAGTGATAATATCTTATGTCAACATCCTCATGGCCATCCTTAGAATCCACTCAACACAGGGGAGACTCAAGGCCTTCTCCACCTGCACCTCACTGTGGTTATTTTATTCTATGGGTCTATAAGTAGTGTATATATACGGCCAACATCAACATTTTCCATGAATGACAACAAACTATTGTCTCTATCATATACTGCAATTACTCCATTGTGTAATCCTTTTATATATACCCTGAGAAATAAAGATTTTAAGAATGCCCTACGAACAGCAAAGACAACAATGTAGGACCCACTTCACAGATCATTTTGTGACCTACTTTAAATTACAGAGCACATAAAATATCAACAAAAAATCATGATTCTATATATTGTAATACTAAATTTTGGACTGTGATAAGCATGATGGTTACTGGGGAGGAAGGGTTCGGAATAATGAAGACAGAGATCAAAAGTACAAAACTGTACAGAATAGATAGACAAGCAAATATAATGTATGATTTTGATGGACAGGATCCCAAATATTGGTGATCAAAATGGACCTGAAAATAATTGAGTCACCTTTATCTTGATGTGGTCACTTCAATTTGTACCCAGACGTATTGCCCAGCCTGAAAACACATACTCCTGTCAAAAACAAAAATATTTTTATGGTCTGGCTTAACAGTGCAGGTGTTGCTAGACAACTATGTGATGATCATCAAGATAGGTATTTTTGTGCTTGCTCTTACACAGTTATGATCATTTTGTTCATTTATTGAGCTGCCCGAGCTTGAACTTTCCGGGTCACACACATGACATTGCATTACTATCAAAATGTCCTAGATAACTAAATAATTTACTGTGTTTTTCCTTCTCTGGCAGCAGTACAGATGGGTGCAGGTTTGCCCTGAGGAATGTATTGGAGTCCCAGAGCCCTGCCCGTCCATCATTAACTTTCAATTTCAGAGTGCAGATTTGTGTTTGAGAGCAGTATGGGATGCCCAGAGTTCCACTGATCTATTTTTATTTTTAAGTCTGTCTTGAGAGTGTAATTTTTGCATGAATGTATGTGATCAACAAAAACAAACCTTCAGAGTTTTATTGAGAGAGGATTTTATGCTCCATCCACATTTGGTTCCTTTTGAGAACAGGATTTGATTCGGCCACATTTGTGTGCTTTTACTAACAATACTGCTTGTATTCTGCTGTTTGGCTTAAAGCTTATACTTGAGACATCAGAAAAGAGTTGGTTGTGGTAGCAAGCCAAAGATCAGGGTTATACGCCTGATCTGTTTATTATGAAATATTACCATGAAGGCAGCAGGCCTTCTGGCATTTTTATTGTGAAAAGCATATTTTAAAGTCAATAGGACTTTAAGAGTGGGTTATTGCTCTATATTAAAGCTTCACATATTACTGTAGAAGACAACGGTTTTGGCATTGGCCTCCCACTCACACAGAGCCTTGAGGTTTTCACTAAGATACTTGTTAGGCCCTGTTGAGAGGGGTTGTATTTGTTTTTCAAGTTGTATTTTTCTGTGTTTGTAAGTTTATAACCATATGTATGATGTTTGCCGGTTTGTGTGCAGTTGAATAGGCCCTTGTTGGGTAAGTGAAAGACCAATAGTAAAGGTTAAAGGCATCATTGGTTCATTAGGAAAAACCTTGCCTTATTTCAGAGGTTTGATCCGTTTATTATGAAATCTTTATTATGAAATGTCCTGACCTACTTATTGTTAAAAGTATGTATTAAAGACAACATGGATTGTTATTACACCATGCCAAAGCAGGTATGTTGTTACATAGAATTGCACATATTACCATAGTAGACAAGGTGTCTGGTGTTGATAATTCACATGGAAAAACACAGGAATAGAATGTATGTAGTACAGTAGTACTTGTTAGGCTCTCTTTGGAGAGGTAGAACTTGATTCACAAAGGTAAACTGAAACGTTTGGTTTTTAAAAAAATAAATTGGGTATTAAAAAACTATGAGCTTAATGTTGCTAATATTAATTGTTCAACTGTGGAGACTCAGCACTTGTGGTGGAGACTCTGCATATAAAACTATATGCTTGTCCTTTTCTTTTTATGTGTGAAGTTCTCTCTCCCAACGTGGACTCTCTGCAGTCATAAAATTACTGTTAGTATAATTAAACTTGTAGCCTGGGAAAATCAAAAAAATAGTAAACCTACGCAAAAGTTATGTTTCCCTTTTTAAATCAAGCCAGTAGTATTTTGCTTTCACAACTAAAATGTCGTATATGTTTGTACTTTTATCACTTCCTGCTGGATGATTGCCTTGTAGAAAGATTACTTTCAGTGGTTGAAAAGCAATCATTATATGCTATAGGCTTGATTGTTTATTATGGAAACTTATAATAAAGGAAGTATGCCTTGCATATTGATTGTGAAAAGCATATGCTAAAGTCAATAGGCATTTAAGGGTGGATTGTTACTACTCTGACTTAAAGCCTCATATAGTTTTTCATTACATGAAATTTCAATGACAACTTTAGTAGCTAAAGGTTTTAGTGTTGATTACTCCTTGTAACAAGAACAAATTAACTGTAGACAGAAGATTAAGATAGGTGGAGAGCCTTTATTCACACCGCCACTGGACAGAAGTTTCTAGACAACAACTGCCACCAACCCACTGTCACATTCCTCAACCACATGAGCATTCTACATACAAGGTCAGCGCATGCTGAATCTTCCTTTGTCACTAAAACAACCCATCAGGCATGAGAGGAACATCATTACATCTTCCCCTTTTTAGTATACAAATTTGCGATGCACCTATATTAAATTAAAAGATGCTGACTATCTATAATAAAGAAAGTTACAATTAACAGGATGATATTATAAAAGTATAAAACTCAAATAAAATATAAATTATGACATACGATTTTAATTCTCAAATGTTCAAAAACAGAAACAGCAAACAGCACTTTATTCAATCACATAATCACTCAGATAGCTTGTTCATCTATGAGACCTATCACTTTTCCTTTGACCAGCATCCACAGTATTTCGCCCATTTATGAAATAAAGTGCAGGGTTGGAAAAGTATAATTGTTTGCACTCAGGTCTATTTTGTTACCCTCCTGACTCTTGTTGGCTTTTGTTTGTATCTTTATTATTCTACATAGATTACAAATCCCTCCCTCATCAGTTTTTACAGCGTTTTTGATAAGTTTAATGACCTTATGCTTTTGTGTGAATTTGGACCATGGTGCACAACCACTAGATGCTCTTAGATTTACTTTATCCCCAACACACACTTTACTTTTTGTTGTTGTGCCAATTCTTTAGAACGTCAGTCACGGATACAATTACATTTAACACTTTACCCTATTTGGACAAAGTAAAGTACTGGGAGCACGACTCTTGAAAAGTTCAAATGAAGATTTCCCAGTGTAGGTGGAAGGAGACATTCAATAGGCAGTAAATTTCTCATGTAATAGTTTCTTCCAATCCAATCCATGGACTCCAGCCAACTGTTTCCCTGCCTTGAGAGTCTTGTTCAATATTAAATATTTCTTCAGCACACTTTGCTTCTGGGTGAGAAATAGAACACCTTTTATGTACGGTACCACAATTATTTAGAAATAAGTCAAATTCACCTGGACTGATTTAAGATCCATTGTCAGTAAGTAGAGTATCTGGAGTACTCCCCCTCTTTCATGCAATGCAGGGTAGCAAGCAAGGTTGCTGCGCCATGGTGCATAAAAAGAAGTGAGCAGAAATGCTCCATATATACAAAGATATGTAGCATGTCAGCTCTCTCCTTGTGCTGGTGTACCGTGTGCAGCCTAGCTCTAACGCAGGCACCCTTGCTCCAAAGTGCAAGGATGCCTGTGTTACAGGCAGGATACATTTTTTGCAGGAAGGAAAACTTTCCCATACAAAAAACAATCCTTAGAGGCATTTTACTCTTTCTATGTGTGCTACAGAATGCAGCACATGTGAAAAGAGGATATAATGAGGAGAATAAAGTTATTTAGCTTTTTTATGCCTCATTTGGGAAGGCCGAGTATTTTGATGCATTCCCAGGTTTTAAAAGCCTTTGTAAATCTATGAATGAAGCAAAATCGATTGGTGGATACATGGGAATGCCGATGTTCTGTCCTTGGATCTTCTACCTAGTTGAAATGTACCATTACAAAGCCATGCAAGGTCACACAAATCAGGCCTTGCATGGCTTTGTAAATTCTAAATAAGCCTTTGTGTTGCCCAGCATCGCTTAGTGCAACACAATGGCGACACAAATGTTTAGAAAGATCTAGGACCCAATGACACTGGTGAATGCTTTGTCAGAAACATAAGGCACTTGAACCCATCTGGAATACAAATCAAGCAGAACAATGACATAAGAGGTTTGATGTTCACCTCACAATGATCCTACTATGTCTGTGAATACTTCATCCCATGGATAACTCGGTAGTATTCTACACTCCATTTGTATTTGTCAGAACATACACTGTTTCACTGTTATTGCACTCTACACGCCCGAACACAATGTTCTGTCTCAATATCCATTCAGGCCACCAATAGTTTAACTGTAATCTTTGTTTAGTCTTGGCAATTCCCATATGACCTTTGTTAGATCTGTCAGCCTTAGAGCAGTCTTTCCACAAGCATTTTGCCTTCAGCCTCCATTTTTCTGAATTTCTTTTTGCTGGCCATAGGACTCTGTGCACTTTACCACTGCTAACCAATGCTAAAGTAATTGCGCCTACTCCCTAAACCTTAATAGAATTGGCTTACACCTGATTTCCATATTTAATTCACTTATAAGTCCATAGTACAGTGGTATACCAAATACCCAGGGCAGCCTAATTAAATGCTACCAGTGGGCCTGCAGCACTTCTTGTGCCACCCACTTCAGCACTCCCCTAAAACATGTCTCACGCCTGCCATTGCATCCTGCTAGCAGTTTTTATATTTCCATTTCAACTAGACAAAATAAACCCCTTGCCAAGCCTTAAACACCCCTTTTATTACAAATGCATTATCCTTAAGTTAGGCCCTACGTAGCCTTTAGGGCAGGGTGCATTGTAATTAAAATGTTGGACATGTACTTTTAAGTTTACATGTCCTGGTAGTTAAAATTACCTGTTGTCCCGTAATGGCTTGTAGGGGGCAATTTGCAAGGTGATTTCATAGTTCCAAGAGAGCCCTGGAATAGGAACCCCTGGGCCACCCACAAGTGCCAGGAGAACAAGAGAAGTCCTGCTGGGCTAATCAGTAACCTCCTCTCTGTAGGCTGTAGGCGGCGAGTGAGACCACACATGGGAGTACCACCCAGTAAGCGGAAGCCCCACTGGGGCAAGTCCCACCTCTGCCGAGTATAAAGGGTGCAGTTCATGCTGTCCTGTGTTGGGCCCATCAGATGCTCCCGGGGTACTTCTCGCCGAGGGTGCTATACTTTTGCAGGGAGTCAGGCCCCCATGCTCCAGCTCTCCCCAGCAGGCTCACTTTGACACTGCTCCCCTGGGTGATCAAGTATATTCCCAGCTGCTCTGGTCAGGCCCTGTCTGTGGCCCCCCTACCACCGGCCTTGCAGAAAATCCCAGCCGCCTGGTCTGGCTGGGTCTTTGTGGCCTGGAGGTCCCAGCCCCGCACAGTTCAGCATCCTTCTCGAGTCCAATGGCGGCCAACAGGCCCTGCTGACCCGTGGAGCTGTAGGTAATGGGTGGTCAGGTCATACTGCTTCAGGTGGAGCCTCAACAGCCCCGTTGGCACCAGGGGCACTGCAGGGGCACTGCAGGTACCTAGGGTGGATCCTGGCGAGTCTCAGAGCACCTGCTTCAAATGACACCACGGCTCCCCTCCCTCAGTTGGTTCCTCTCAGCACACCGTGGCCACCATATCAGCAGGCTCCAGCCAGGCCGCTCTTCGATGCCGCCAAAGTTGGCAGACACCGCTTGTCCCCCATTCTCAGATGTCTCCAGCTGTGTGTGCAGGGCCTGATTTTACCTCACAATGGGCCCTGGTGCATCAGAATGGGGGCAGATGGGGATTCGCAGCCATAGCTGTGGCTCAGGCATCCACCATGCTCAGCGCCTGGCCACGCCCCAATGCCTTGTTCTACACTATATGACACTTAGCCCCACTCTACACCACTCTGCAAACTCTACTCCATTCTATGGGCCTACACACCACTCTACACCACTCTACTCAACTGTACAAGGCTCTACTCCACTCCATGCCACTCTACAACACTCTACTTCACTCTAGGACACTCAATGCAACTCCCACTATGCCACTCCACCTCACTTCACTCCACTCTATGATACACTGCTCTACTCTTCTCCACACTTCTCTACTACTCCACTCTATGCCATTCAACTCTAGACAACTCTATGCCACTTGACTCTACGACACTCTATGCTACTCCACTCTACCACACTCTATTCCACTCTAAACCACTCCACTGTACTCCACTCTTCAACACTCTATGACACTTCACTGTACAACATGGAACTCTATAACACTCCTCCTTATGGCACTCCACTCTATCTACGCCCCTCTACTCTATTCCAGTATATGCCCCTTCACTCAATAAAACTCTACTCCATTCTATCCCAGTCTATGACACTGTACACCAGTGAACGACACTCTATGCAACTCCCTCAATGCCACTACATGCTACTTTACTCCACTGTACTCTACTCCACTTTACTCCACTACTCCACTCTACTCAACTCCACTCTATGCCACTTCATTGTAACACAGTGTACAACATGCCATTCTTTGATACGCCACTCTACTCTAGTCCACTATGCGCCACTCAACTCTACATCACGCCACTCTACAACACTCTACTTCACTTTATGTCCCTCTACTCTACCCCAATCTATTCCACTAATCGACAGTCCTCGATGTGCCACTCTATGACACACCACTTCACTCTACTGTGGAATGCTCAACACCACTGAACGCCACAGCCCTCTACAATACTGTACTCTACTGTATGCCCCTATAATCTATGACACTCTACTCCACTCTATGACACTTTAATATACTTCACTTCATGACACTCCACTGTAGGGCACTACACTGTACAACACTCTTCCCCACTGAACTCCAATTGCTGATGCTCAACTCGAAGACATTCCACTCAATGATTTGAAATACATTTGTATTGAAAAACGAAAAACATTGAAATTCAATTAAAGAAACAAAGGTCAAAGCTTAATTATGGTTATGAAAACTACATTAATTATTTCTATATAAACCAAACTTAAGTCACACAAACATGAGAAATTGTAAAGTTTGAAGCATACCTTAGATTTATAATCTATGCACCACCATCACATTACAATAACTTTATTTATTCTTTGTATACAAACCGCACTTAGTGTACAGAAACATTAGAAATTCTAAAGTTATAGTTAAATCTTAAATTTATAATTAATGTACCATCTTCAAATTGCTATAACTAGCGGACCTCTGTACACAGTGTTGTCAACTTGATACTAATCACTATAATAACTATAAACTCATGGGTTTATGATGCACTGCTTGAGCCCTTTCAAATTACATAATTTATACCATGTGAAATCTTAGCCTTAATAACAACACTTATGACATCTCAAATGACAATTTATGAGAACTTGGTGCATGGTAGAGTGGTGAGTTATAGTTAATGTAGGAAACTGAGTTTTTGGTTTGCTTGTAAGTTTGGTGCCATTTAATGAATTTGGCAGACCCTGTTTTAAAAATGTGTGCTTTTGTGATTTGGTGTAAATCTGTTCAGGAGTTTTTCAGAAATTAAGGTTAAACATTTTGTATGCTTCACGTGGGCCCAGAAGATCTCAAGATAAGATCTCAAGATAAGATCTGATTGGCTTCCACCACAACATGAAAGATGTGGCAGAAGCCATACTAGAACTCAGGGACTCAGTCCCCTGTCCTTGAAAACAATGTAAAAAGCATATAGGCTGCCTAGGTAGGGATATACCAACCCCCTGCCCATTTCCTATATAAGCCTCCAGGGGTGGCCCAGTGCCCTGGGGGGTTTGGCACAATGATTTATTTTGCAGGGGTAAGTGACCCCCTCTCAGAGCCTGTTAGATGCCCCAGAGACCCCATCACCTATAAAATGTGGGGGAGGGGTACATGCGGACCCTCTTCCTGAGCCTCATACAGACCCCACCACCCAGAACCAACTGACATTTTGAGGAGGAGGTTTGTGGCCCCCTCACTGAGCATCTTAGAGCCCCGGGGACCCCATCCCCCGGTAGCTGACTGCTATTTTGGTGAAGGGCATGCATGCCTCCTCCAGAGTCTCAAAGAGGACCCAGGGGCCCACCTCCCCCGGAGCCGAAATATACATTTTGTAGAGAAGTCATGCATATGTGCCAGCCTCACCGAGCCATTCCCCGGAGCAGGGGCCCGATGTGAGCAGGGTCCCTCGGATTCCATCCCTCGGGACACTGCAGTTATCTGCCCTGACGAATGCAGGCATTCGCTGCCCTTATTCTCAAAGCCAGAGAACACAACTTTAAGGGGTGGAATCAGAGAAAAATGCTACTCCAACCTTGGCTGGAGGAAAGTAATGGAGCCGGCACTCACCTGTGCCACAATGGGTGCTGGCTGGGGAGCTGGCAGGGGCTGTGGGGGCATTGAGGCTCCCCCTGTGTCCTCTAATGATTTGGGCTCTTGTGGGTAACCCAGGTGAGCACCAGGGCACCCACTTTAAATAAATAGCCCACTCCTGCCAGTACCCACTATGGGTGATGGCTGGGGAGCCGTCAGTGTCTGCGGGTCTTGAGGCTTCACCAGCTGGCCAACTGAAAAAATGTGTGGGCGCTCTGGGTGGGTACGGGACACTCTTGGAAAAAAATAATGGCCGGCTTCTGCTGACACCACAAAGGGTGCTGGGTGGGGAGCCAGCAAGGCTGCTGAGGCTCCGCCTGCAGTTCCCAATTAAAAGAAAGTGAGAATGCCCCGGGTGGATACCGGGGAACCCATATAAATAAAGAAAGCATAGAAAGAATAATAAATACGTGCATAATTAATGATGTGGGGGGCTGCAATGAGTGCAGCCTCTCCCCCCTTCCAGGAACTATTAAAACAAACACAGTATGACTCCTGGGTCATTGAAACCATGACCCCAGGAGAGTTTACCATATTTTTTAAGTACTCTGAGATGGAGTTGTATGCTCTTCAGTCGGAGTTCAAGGCCCCCTTGTGGTTTGTTCAATAGCTGCAGTTTGTGCCCTACAAATGTTAAAAAAAAAATCAAAGACATGTACAATGTTTTTCTAAATGCTTTATGTAAAGTCATTTGAGACAGTCACTCTTATTACACATTGAAATGTGCGAATTTCTGAAATATACTTTTTATTTTAGTTATTGGTGACTTTTGACAAAGACAATAGGTCTTCTTTATATATGTTGATGTGCTGACCACTTGAAAAAACCAATTAACTCAGCCACTTTTATATTTTGGAATTTTAAGCCTTTAACACACCCAGTAGTTATGCCTTACTTAAAATTACTCTGTTTATTGCTACATAACATTGCCAGCTATGTGCAGCAGTGGGTGGGTTGGGCGCATGACTTAGCCAATAGCTGGGCTCTGCTCCCAACCCCACAATGCAAATACCCACTGGTCATGTGCGGCGGGCATGGGGGTACCTGCAGGTGTTTAGGTGCAGGGCCTAATGCAGGCCAGGCCATGCTCCCAGCACCAGGCTGACCATGGTGATGGACATCTTACTTTATGGTAAATAAAATAGAAATTCACTGATAACAACAACGGTTATAATGAGTTTATATGTACAAAATAGCAATTTATTGAAAACAACAAAGGTTATAGTGACATTATAGTTAGATATTGTAATAATATCTTACTTTACATTAACAAAAACATCTGAAATTACATCATTGATGGGAACACTGTGCATGGTGAGGGTGCTACCTATAGTTACTTTAGGACACAAGATATAGTTACATGACACAACAATAACTTGTGAATTTCAGTTGTTTTGTTAGTTTAAAATGGTATGTCTTAACTGACATTTTCACATAACCATAAGTCCCTTTAACGTTTGTTCTTTTCACTGAAAATATATATATTCACAGAAAAAAACAAAGGTCAAAAGGGGAGGCATCATATTCAGTCCTGGAACCACCACCTTCCTGGAGACTGGCCAAAGTTTTTGGCCCCAGGGACCATCACCTCCCCAGGGCCGGCCCTAATAAAACAGTGATCGGTTGTGTGAGTAGTTGTGTGCATTTTTGAATGGGTATGTGAGTGGATGTGTGGGTATGTGAGTGGGTGTATAAGAGGTGTGTGAGTGGTTCTGTGGATGTCATCAGTGATGTCATTAGTGATGTCATCAGGGATGTCATTTGAGATGGTATCAGTGATGTCATCAGTGATGTCACTGACCATGTCATGAGTGATGTAATATGTGAGGTCATAAGCAGTGCATGGTGGGGGCCCGAGTTATAGTTAACTCACCTAACTATAGCTGCTGAATTTCACTGGTTTTGTAGGAGTGAAAACTGAGCCTAACTATCACGTCCCTGTAGCCTTTTATTTTTTCATTACATTTCTAAGGTTTTTTAAATGCTAATTCCTAACTAGAATGTCCCCGTAACTTTTGTTTTTTCAGTGAAATTCTATGGTTTTTTAAGCAGTAGTTGGGTTTGCAGAGTGGTGGAGAAAGGAGGCTGGGCCTCCAACCAGCTCTCAGGAATCCTGTTGTGTGGGACTTACTGGAGGTAATAAGGGGGGTAGTTGGCTTCCAAAGAAGTCCTTGGGGGCCAACTACCCCCCCTGTTACCTCCAGTAAGACCCACACAGCAGGATTGCTGAGAGGTTGTCATAGGCTATGCCCCCTTTCTCCACCACTCGGCAAATGTGCCTCTTGGCTCACTACTCGTAGGGGAATGAAGACCCCTTGGCTATTGATGGTCCTTGGGGGCCAACTACCCCTCCTGTTACTTACCTCCAGGGCAAGGGCACAACGGCATTGCTATAAAAACTGCCCCCGGGACCTGGCCCACCCGGGGGCCTATATTCAACAAAGCATTTTTTATTAAACAAATCTCAGCCGGTGTCATGGATCCAGCATGACTCCCGCCAATTTTTTTGTTTTGTTGCTTTTTTGGCCCTGGGGGGCCCCAAGAGGCCTAGACAGTCAGGGTATTTCTACCCTGCCCCCTTTTCTTTTTTTTAAAATCTTTTTTCTGCAACTCAGTTCAAGATAGTTGCCAACACTTCCTGGATTGAAGTGTTGGCCGCCAATCAGATATCAGCACGAGATCGGGAGGGGTCACGGATCCACCGCGTCCCTATATATCCACCAGGAAATTTCTTTACATTTCTCCGCAACTACTGAACAGATTTACACCAAATCCCAAAAAGACACTTCCTTGGACCAACATCTACCTTCCTTCCAAATTTGGTGTAATTCCGTTCAGCAGTTCGAGCTGTAGCTGTGTCTAAAGGTCCTATGGGAATTAACATGGGGAAAACGTGTTTATAATCACCCCCTGTTTCTCGGCCCCCACTTGACAGATCACCCAGAAACTCTCAAGAACGCAACTGAAGTGAGCGTCATATCAGTTTTGAAAATGTCGTGAAAATTCATCAAACGGAGCCAGTTATTGGCAATTGAAAAATTGCTCTTGCGACCGCCAGTAGGTAGTGAATATCTATTATATATATATATATATATTTCCAAATAACGCCCCTCATGGAGCAAACAGGAGCCTTCACTGATCTCTTTTCTCTGATTTATTGAAGCCAACAGGCGAGTTTCAGCACAATCACCTTTCTCAATTGAGACACATGACAGATCTTTAAACGCATCTTGGTTGCTCGCTGGTTGTTTTTAGCAAGCAAAAGCAGAATCCTGGATTTTCCAACCATTAATATGTCAGCATGAATTGATCTTTTGCTCATCAGTGATGTCACTGACCATATCATCAGTGGTGTAATATATATGAGACGTCATCGGCAGTGCATTGCCGGGGCGCAAGTTATAGTTAGCTCAACTAACTATAACGGCTGAATTTCTCTGGTTTTGTACGAGTGAAATGTCCAACTAACTATAACATCCCTGAAACCTGTGGTTTTTTCAGTGAATTTCTAAGGTTTTTTAAATGCTAATTTCTAACTATAACGTCCCTTACACCTATGGTTTTTTCAGTGAATTTCTAAGATTTTTTAAATGCTAATTTCTAACTATAACATAGTAGTCGCGTTTGCACGGTGGTACAGAAAGGGGACTGGGCCTCCGACCATCACTCAGGAATTCAGCTGCGTTGGACTTACAGGAGGTACCAGGAGGGCTCTTAGCCCCCAAAGTCCCTCAGGAGTAAAGTGGACTTCATCCCCCAACCAGTACTGTGCCAGGAGGCGCATTTGCAGAGTGGTGGAGAAAGGTGAGCATGTCCTCTGAAGACCTCTTAGCTATCCCACTGTGTGAGACTTACTGGAGATAACAGGAGGGGTAGTTGGCCCCCAAGGACAACCTTGGGGGCCAACCACCCCTCCTATTACCTCCAGTAAGTCCCACACAGCAGGATTGCTAAGTTCTCAAAGCAGGCCACGCCCACCAGTCTGCAAATGCGCTCCCTGGCACACTCTTGGATGGGGATTAAAGTCCCCTTCGCTGCTGGGGGTCGTTAGGAGCTAACTAGCCTAGCTGACACCTCCAGTAAGCCCCAGATAGTGGGATTGCTGAGAGGTGTACATAGGCCACACCCCCTTTCTCCACCACTCTGCAAGCGCACCTCCTGGTGTGCTCTTGGTTGGGTGATGAAATCCCCTTGCCTCCTGAGGGTCCCTGGGGGCCAACTAGCCCTCCTGTTATCTTTAGTAAGCCCTTCACAGCTGGATTGCTGAGAGTGGTCTGAGGCCACGCCCCCTTTTTACACCACCCTGCAAACGCGCCTCCTGGACCCTACATCCATGAACAAATAACCTATTCCACTATACATATGGGTATTGTACATAAACCACAAATGTGAAGGCAGAGAGGTATCTAAATGTCAGTAGAACCATGAAAAAAGGCAATATTAGACCACATTACACCTTACCTGTTATGTGTGTGTTATATTACATGCGTATTTTGGGTTAGACAATTTGAAAAGGCTGTTTTCTCCAAAGATCAGCTAACAGTGTCCTCTGACTGCAATTAGTATGTTTAGGTTTTGTTTATTTGTCTTGGAAACTGTACTGAAAAAAATCAATAGGCATTAGTGAGGATCTGTAGCTGCTTTTTCTACCACATGATTAAGAATTTTGTGTATTTGCCTCATAATTTGCCATTTAAAATTCAAAATTGACAGAATTCACCTAAAAATTTGTTCCAGGTCAGGTTCATGAAAAAATTATTACCAGAGAATGTGCTGTATGATCTTTGTTTTTTAGTTCATAATTCAGATAACCTTGCTGCTTAGTTTGGTCTGCCTTGCTGCATAATCCTAGTTGTCCTGACAATTGTAGTAATGACTGTTGTAACTTCTGTTATAAATCTACTGAAACCTGCATGCTAAGTGCACACATTATAGAGCATGCATATTAGTGTATGCATTCTAATGGATCCATACTAGAAATATTACTTGCGGCTGAGTCAGCATGTGACTGATACATTTTCAATCTCGTGGTTGCGACAGGCCGGTCAAAAAAAGTCAATGGTTGAAAGAGGGATTGAAAGCTTGTTTTTCACTGAAAGGTAATGCAAAGTAGCACTCTGCCCTACATGGCAGTACTCCGTGTAAAAGGAATGTCCCAAATTTTTTGATGCATAGCCATATTGACTAACTTTTGTAGGAAGGGCTTTGCACTGAAGATGTATGCCACATTGAGGCAGGTGCAAAGTAAGACAAATGTTTTAGTTGCTGCACTGTTTAGCAAACATAGAAAGTAAGAAAAAAAAAAGTTAGTCTAAGTAAAAAATTCAAGTTAGTCTAAGCATGGTATTTTGTTCTGATAGGGTACCAACCAGTACAAAGCTCATGCTAGACTAATGCACACTCCTGTGCACTACAATGAAACGTGTGTTTGTGGAGCTAGAAGCTAGAAAGTGTGCCAGCACTAGCGAAGGGAGCAGCAGTGCCATATCGTAGTAAAAATGGTGTGATCCTGCTTCTACCTTTCAAGCAATGGAGTATAGGAACATTGGTTGCTGTGCTGCATTGGGATGTAAATGTACTCAATTTACCCCTCGATCCATTTTTTCTAAAAGTATTATATTTAAGGACTATAGTTGTATATAAAACCAATAACACAGTAGAACCACTACAGTAGTGCACATAACCAATCACCATGCCAGATAAAACCGGTAGCATATAAATTGTATTACAATTGGAGATACAACCCTACTTAAGGACCACATTGGCACATACAACAAATGACTTAGAAGAAGCACCACGCGGGGCATGTCATCTTAGTGAAGAGCATGATCACAATGAAAGAAAATCGGTGAATCCACACTAGGAATAAAGTTGGAGCCTGAGTAATCACATAGATCACCAAGAAAATGATGTAAATGCTAGGTTATATTGGTCAGTTCTTATTGTTAAAGGAATTAATTATTTATTATTTAGTACTTGTTTATAACAAAAAACCTTTTTTCTTTTAAATATCACATGGCACCCAATATAATGCATTTAAACTCTTAGAAGTCATACTTAAAATACGCATTTGTATATAATGTAGAACTGATTGTTTTTAGAAAGAAATCCTTTCTTTTCAAAATGGCCACTATGTTCATAATCTAGTCTGTGCCACATTATAATATTATAATACAGCTTATGCAGTAGAATGAACGCACTTCCCTGAAACCAGAATAATACACCAAACAGACAAAAATATCAAAGGTAAGAAAATATAATTACCTTGAAGAGTGATGACAAAAAACCTTAGCACTGTCAAGCCATCCCAAAGCACGGTTCAGTCAATATCAAAGGACTGTTGTTACATACATAATATGCATCTTTAATTATTGTTGTTAGTAATGCAGGCCTGCATTATAAGCATGTGTTGAGGTTTACTGAAAGCTCTACAAGGTACATTGGACAGATTCACAGAAACATTAAAGAACCTGCACCTGCAAATCTAAGAGCTCATGTTTGTCTAGATTTCTTATCTTGTGGAGCATACAAAGGTTTTCCATTGAGAACCTCCTTCCTTAATCTCCACAATGTTGGTGAAAGTTTAACCTATTACTATTGGGAAAGGATCATTCTCTTTAGTTTGACAAAAGTTGATGAATATAAAGAAACCACAAGGTTTTGGGTGTTCCCAAATTTTCAAGGGCACTTGAACACTCACACCCAGCTCTTCACATAGGATTATTCATCCTCGATATTAATTGATTGTGAGGTAATATTATGAATGGAAATGGACTGTCAGGGCAATCAAGCTGTTGCAATATGCTTTAATTGCTGAGATATGCAACTTGCAAGCAGCTTTGTAAAATGTGGGAAAGTAATAAATGAATGGTTGGCAAGGATAAAATAATGACATTTGACTTGATTACCATACTTTTACAGTCTGTATCACTTTCTGAGTCACCTTCTGTAGAAGTTTTTACTTTATAAGAAGACAATGTTTTATGAAAAAATATGGGCTTTTCCTTAACTGTAATTTCTTCATTGTAATTGTAATAGTTTTTACTAACCGGTCAATAAAATAAATCGTAAATCAAACAGCTGTACATTCCCAAAAATGATGTAGAAATGCATAGCTAGTACTTAATACAAGCCTCATTAAAGTTTCAATCCACATATCCGATGCTTTTTTCCACTACAGCTACCTATCAACATTACAAAGCTCAAATAAAGAACTAAGGGCATCATGTACAAAAATCAATTTGATAAAAGTGGTCAGAGATTGCACAGCAACTTTTACCAAATGCACTGGTATTTTGTTAACCAGCCTATGTACCTATAGGTCAGTTCACAAACTTCTGAATAATAGTGGGTCACAATTTGACCTTTCTCATTAATATTATGGTGACAGGTCGCAAAGTGAGACCACTATGATGAATGCCATCTCAGGGATGATGGCTCGCTGGGGACTGCAAACCATGCATGTGATTGCGTTTATATAAAGCAGTCACTTTTTTCTTAATGCAGCCCATTTTCTTTAAAGGAAAAATGGATGCCATGAAAACATGAAAATAACAAAGGTGTTACATACTTTGTTTTAGTCCAAATGACCACTGCCTTTCCTGTTTGCAGATGAGGTACAGACTCCTTTGAACTGTCTGTAAAATATCAATGTTTTTTTACCGAATTGTGGTCACAAAGCATAAATAAATATCAACACGAATCGTTATTCTGAACAAATGCCTTTAGCGCTCCCCTGCCAAATATCTATTTAGTATGGTTTCTTAAACCTGTTTAATGATTCAGTAAAACCTTTTCTAAGTCTTTACATGGACTAAGAACATTGTAAAAAGGGTTTTAGCATTTGCAAATCCTCTGATTTCCAGAATCAGAGAGTTTGCAAATGCCAGAAACCTTTCTATGGCTGGCCCTTGTACATTTACTTAATTCACAAGAATGTGCTTCCAAAAGGGAGACATGCTGCTGGAAATGAAGAAAACGATTCACTTTCATGTGTAGAAGGCACAATATGTACATGGAAAGGTTTCTTAGCTCTGCTGCTAGAAGTTCCGTGAATAAAAAAGTCACTGATACATTCCTTTCTAGTTGTTTGTATGACATATTAAAATTGCTCCCAGTCTATTACACCTGTTTAGGCTATGACAGTTTTCACTGTATCTTACATTAGGACCTTCTTTTTCTATCTGAATTATGTTACTTATTTTAAAATATGTTTAATTAATTATCCATGAATGAAGGTGCTTATATGGTAAATGTGTTTTATAATTTCCTTCACGTTTACTCATATATAACATTATTTTAAAGCCAGTGCACATCCATGCAGCAATACTGGCAAGCGGAAGATGAAAAGCTAAAAAGAAAAACATTAAGAGAGTGGCACTACCCACTGGAGTACAAATAAACTTGTTTGAAATAGTTTCCTGCATCTCTAAAAGTCTATGCACAAACATTCAAAGGCAAGGGAGTGGAAGAGAATGGGTAGCATGAGTAAACAGGTGTGGGAGGGGAATGCTGGACATAGATAAGGGTTTTGCTTATGAACTATGTTTATCCCAGTGAAAATATATTATGCTATAAAAGACTAAAAACAATTACTTCTACTCACATTTTCTTACACTAGCTGAATCATCATCTCAGTGTTCAAATATTCAGCCTGCTCTACAGGAATGGTGATAAATTCAACTGCTTCTCCTCTAGCAAAATGGCGTTCAGGAGTTCATTAGTTTTATCTTCAATATACAATGTTAGCACTCTAGTTGTTCATTAGAGCTCCACGGGGAAGGTATAGTAGAACTCTAGGGAGTCGACTGACAACTGCTGCTGATGTTGGATGTGCATGTTTCATACAGCATTTTTCTTATATAGTTGAGGAATATATGTAAGTCCATATTTCAGCTCTCTAGAGAATTTAACATAATGTCTATGATAAAATGACCCCCCATATGTTTCTTTACCTACAGTGTTGTCCTTCGGAAACAATTTCAATTCTACAGCTCCTAGTTCATAATAATCTTGTACCCATCCACCTAAAAGGTCCAATGAAAAACACACTATTTAACAAACAGTATTGGAAATTTCACTGCAACTTTAAAGGTCTGAGTTGTGGTGCAGCGGCCAGGGCAGCTGACTTCGGAGCTCAGGGCTCACAGTTCGATCCCCGGCTGCGGCGGCTCAGCTCAGCACCTTGTGACTTTGGGCAATAGCTCACTTAATTTCCACGACGGCCCCCAGCACCTTGAGACCCCAAAGGGTGAGCAGTTCGCGCTTTACAAATACGGATTTACATTTACATTTGGTAAAGCAATATTATATAAGTGAGGGAGTGGGCTCAGAGGTAGTTTTGACCAGTTGGAGGTCAGTAACTACTTGGAAGTGCCATTTACCTTGCATAATATTGCTTATGCCACGACCTATTATGGCAAAGCCCCCATCTATGAGTACCTTGCACTCATACCACACATAAAGTATGAATGAAAATTCAACTTACAAGCACGAATGGTTTTCAAAATCCAGCCCATACATTTCAGGCATACCAAAATGTGGGGTTGGCAATGCTTACTAAGCACTGATTCTTGGCATATTAAGAAGAAAGTGGCCATCGTCGTGCTAGTCATATAATTTTGTTCATCGCAGCACCATTTATCATAAAGTTGTCAGAAACCCTGTAGGAACAGGGACATCAAATATGGAGAATGGCTAGCATATCACTAAACAAATTGCTGCACCCCCGTCATATTAAAACTAGCATTGTTTCTTTCTGAGGTTGGTATACTGCTTTTTCCACGACATATATAAACAGTCCCAAATGTTGCAATCATAAGCAGTTTTCAATTCAAACCAAGCTGTAAATGTTTTCTAATTTTCTTTTTTCTGTTTTCTTATTTCTTATTTGTACTCTTGTTCAGTTTGACCCACAAAAATTAAAAGCCCCACTTGGTTTGTCATCTGGTGCGGGCAGTGTACATTGCCATGTACAATCACCAAATAAAAGGCTATCGCAATATTTTGGTGACTCAGTGCTCATTTTTAATCCACTAGGGTATTGTGTGTTGCCCTGTCCTTTCCAATTAGTGGTTTTAGTTTTGTTGTTGGTAATATGAGGGTCCCCTAAATAATAGCTATATTAAGCTCTATTACTATTCTGTATTTTGGGTTAATTTACAAATTATCCTTTCTCCTTTATGTACTTACACTTTTTCCCCTGATGTCTTAGGCTGAACTTAGCAAACCTCTTGTGTGAAGTGGCATTTAATAGTGTACGCAACCATGACTAGGCCTGGGCAGGGTTCGCAGAGTTCCAGTATGCGGAATTCCTTTGAAGTTACGTGAGAGTCTGTGGTGTTTCACGAGTGGGTGGAGCATGGATTGTAGGCGATGTATTGTAAACGTGAGACTACACTACATAGATTAATGTGCTAATGCTCACCTGACCATCTTTCATGGTTGTATTTATGTGAAAAAAAAGTTTTGGGACGTCTGGTCACCCTATCTAGTGCACACTCACTTACACATCCCTTGATGCACTCCTGCTTGTGGATGCTTTCGTATTTTCATTGCACTTACTCTTGACAGGGCCCCACTAGCCCTCTGCTCATACTTTCCAGTAGGCACTTGCTTACGGTGGTGGACGCTCCCTCCATTGCTGCCTGTGGGGCACTCGAGACTCGGAGGTTGCCGTGCACCCCCTTGCTCATTGCCCCCGGCCTTGCGCCCCCATGCTTCAGTGTACTGCCTTTTATTTAAAAACACATAGGTTGTCCGTCGCGAGCTGTTGGCTCAAGCTGGGAACTTCACCCACCAGGAGGTATCAGTGCTTACACAACCTGGGGTAACAAGCGCTGTAGTAACAGCTTCTTCTACAAAGAAGAGGATTGGTATTCATTGTACTATTCACCCAATAAGGGTGGATATTTGAGTTATTATGGTTGGAATAGACCATGCATCCTGAACATTCTACTCATATTGTCACTGCAGGTGCATGAACCAATGAAGCAATGATGGATCCATAGCATTTCTGGCAGACATGATGGGTGTCATGCGACTGCAGCGGAAATCTGTGTGCAACAATCACAAGCAGCACATAAGTCATGATGATGCGCACTTGATGAAGAGCTCAGCTTTCTCACCAGCACGGGTTCCATTTGTATGGCTTGCCTAGGCCCTAGGCTCCAACTCCTGTGTACAGGCTCACCGGGCCCCAAGTTCATGCAACTCAGGAGTAACTTAGTAAGCATCTTGGCACTCGGAGTCCAAAATCCACCCACTGGTGACAAATGGATGTGTGCAGCAGCTAGATAGTATACTATGCTGGGTGCTCGTGTTCTCTTGCCCAATCATAGGTCACAATTCTGCCTCTGAGACCTGACAGCCAATTAAACATGGCAAGATCTCCCACAGCTACTCTTAGGGGTGAGCGCGCTGGTAAACTCTGCTATGCCGGTGGTGGGCAGAGTTTTTGCTGAACTCCGTGCTCCGAGCAGAGCGCTAAGTGGCAAAAACTTCGCAAACTCAGCCAGTGGAGCAGAGTTTACCGTCCACCCCTAACCATGACCATATTGCCTTGCTGCAAATCATAACTTACGTTAAATTTGCACTCTCTGTATCCTTATAAGCTTTTGTTAATCACCACATCAAACTAGCCATGATGCGCAATGGCTTTAAGCACAAAAAAACTCAGTTCACATAGAAATTGAGGGGCTTTGGCAGTACTACAAAAGATACCACAAAAGGTACTACAAAATGTAAAATGTAAATGAGATTTTTGTCTAAACTACTTGTGTGCGGAGTTCTCCAATCCAACCGTGCAGTATCCGCACATGTCAGTATAGATTTTAGTAGTAAATGTGCAGAAAACACCGGCGAGTGAGTGGGACAAGGGGCAGACTTACTACTAAAGCAGCTGGGATTAAGGAGAAGATAGAAGGGCTTAGGGAGTGCCAGGGAGGGGTTTAGGGAGAGTCATCACACATCCACAAAAGAGTAAGCCGTTTGCTCTACTCAGGGGAAGGAAATAAGTAACTTACACTTTTGCAGTACATTTACACTTGGAGTTTGTGAATCCTGACAAACTTACTACAAAGAGAAAACTTACTCTAAAGTGTAACTTACCTTTGTCAATCAAAACTGGGCAGATTTAGCTGTGGCTAAAGAAAACAGATTTTGCATTATAAGTACATCTTAAGTTAATAGGCTTCTTTTAGGCCAGAATTATGGCAACTCACTCATAAAATATAGTCAATGGAATGGGTTATGTTGCAGAGATGTTTCCACTTTCTCTGCAAATCAGACATTTCTTGTTGTTTCATGACACAGTAATTTAAACATTGAATGAGACTTTTCACCTTCTGAGGTAGAACAGTGTACAAATAATACATTTCACAGCCATTTTACCTACCTTGCATGCATGCTGCATTGTACAGCACATGTAAATAGCAGAAAAGGTGTTACAGGGTCCCTCTCAAGTACAAAAAATGATTACTTACAAAACACACACCCTTGCACACTGGCGCAAGAGTGTGTGCATTGACACATTGCAGCCTAAAGTACAATGATACAATAGATATGCTCACTCCCTCTCATGCATTGCAGGGCAACTACTTTAGTTTTTGTATTTTGTTTTCCACAAATCTGGGTCCCAGATTATAGTGCCAACATGGATACTCTTAGAATTCATTGGATTCTAAAATAGATGAAAGCACTCACCGCTATTTTGTAATAATCTAATAATAGACAGTTAGATCGCATAGACCAGTAGTTTGTGACCTGAAGTCCACAGGCACACTAGTTTATGTGTTTCATGGTCTAAATGGAAGCGTTGGTATGTGTAGTCAAAAAAGAGGGTATGTATTAGGAGAATGAAAGGCAAAATGATATACTAAAGTTTAACATACCACTCCGTCTTTCAAAAATAAAAACCAAATTCTGAAAATGACAACTTTATTAAAATTAAATTTGATTTTTATAATTTTGCAAGTTAAAGAAATGTCTACTACATGGGTGATGCATGTCCGGTCTAACCACATAATATTTTGTTTGTACACATTGTTTTATTTAATATAAAGAGGACTGCATTGAGATGACCACAGCACTGGTTGGATGCCCCTGAAGAAGGGTCCATGACTTCTTAATAGAAGAATTGCTAATCACGGATTTGGAAAATTGTGAACTTGTTAGAAATTGAAAATCTTCAATGTATTTATATGAAGGAACTTCATCAGCCAATGATGAAAGTGGTGTGAATAAATACTGATGATTCAATCTACACAACACTAGGAACTTATTTGTGATATTTGGATAAAAAAACCTATGCGTTTTTAAGTTAAGTGCGACCGGAGTCAGCAGGTGGGTATCCGCCTCTGACAGATTGTTCTCAGTTATTCATTACAGTGCAATATCAGATATTGCACTCTACACCGGGACGCACACAGAAGAATACTTATGAATGACTGTGAAACTATCAACAAAACGGAGTGCACTGCGGTAACATTGTGCATAAATAAACAGTGACATAAACAAAGGACAAACTGTTTCAATTGCCATGGAAAAGACATGGAATCTGCTAATTATATATAGCAAAAATACATCGTACAACATGAAAACATATCAGTTAATCAAAGATGTGAGTTGCAATTGACATCAAACACATTGTCGGAAAAAATCCGAAAACACAATCATCAAATGTTGAGTGCAATCGAGGCTTACACCCAGCATATAATTCAAGTGCAAAAATTAATACACATCGCAAGGTGCACAGGTTTACCATGAAAAAGAAAACACAATGTCATACAATGCACAAAGTTATTCTTGTGTCATAACAGTGTGTGGGCACATCATGCAATGTATACTGAATTACGCCATATTGTCAAGGGAGGAAAAAATAGCTTGTTTGGTGCTGCATCTAGGAGAACTCAGAAATCCTAATGTGGGGCGAGTCCAGATGGGATGCCATGTGATCAATGGGATCAAGTGTCAGGAAGGGAAAAATGTGTGTGCGGAGGCCAGTGATGCCACCATCCATCATTGCCCATCAGATAGAATAGCTGCAAGGGACCTCACAAGTTGTAATGCTCCAAGGTCTGGGGCATGGGCAACAGAGTTGTGACAGCAAGAAAATAATGAAAGGCCAGTGCCCTAACACAAGGAAATAAAGCGAGTAGCAAAAAAGAGTAATGAAAACTGTGATGTTAACCAGTAAGGGTAAAAAACTAATGCTAAATGTAGACCATTTAATATAAGGAGTAGGCCTGAGCGGTGAACTCCCCTCCGTTTGTGGAGTTTTCCACACTTTGTGCTCCGCTGAGCACTCAGAGTTCTGAAAAACTCCACTCCGCGTAGTGGAGCGGAGTTTTTTCCTCACTCAAGTTGGTGAGCGCGAGGGAGGAAAATCAATCTCCCAGCAAGACTTATCAATGCGGGCAGTCAGATTTCTCAAAGTGGGCGGTCGTGGATGGTCACGTTGAGAAAGCTGCCACTTGGGTAGAAAATCTGCTCGAGCGGCAAGAAAAGAAGCAGTGCCCTCTTGCACTTCACATGGTGCAGTTCGCGCTGATTTTACCCGGCGCCGAAAATCAACGTGAACAGCATGACCAAATGCACTCCACCACTTGTGGAACTCCGCGTAGCATGGCAGAGTTTTTTGGTCACTTCCACGAACTCCACCCAGGCCTAATGAGTAGGCACCACAATATGCTGTCTATGAAAGCAAAGGGGACAAATACCCTGGGACAGAATAAGGCAGATTATACTACTGGTATGGAGAAAAGACATAAGACACTGGGATCCCAGATTGTCTATCCCCAGTGTGCAGTGAAAGACATGCATCCAAATACCTTAGAGGGTAATCCCAAGTGCGAGAGTAACCCAGATAATGCCAAGTCTCAAGTGGTAATGGTGGTGCCTGATGCAGCACATGGAAAATGGCAGACCACAATATGTAAAATAATCTCAAATAAACAGTGCATATAAATGGAAATAACAAGAAAAATGAAACCCTCTTATCTGTGACGTGTACTAACATCCAAACAGTGTAGATGAAGAAAAGCAGAACTCGTCTGGCTGACTCCAGTTATCCTACTCCAGAACCCTGTCCCTTCCTCCTTAAATAAAACATAATAAAAATAATATTACAATTTTGGACAACAACAGTGTAACATGAGTCAAAATTCACATACAAAAACAGCATGATGTCAAGGAGTGGTTGCACAACAAAAGGGGCAATATTCATTTAAATACACACTCTGTTCTTCATCCAGATTAAGGCACCCCGGAAGTTCAGGTATATACCTGGATTCCCGTTATCTGATTCTGAGAGTCCTGTTGGCCCCCCTCCCTCTGGGGTTGTGTGGAATTTGCTCTTTGGCAAAAAAAATCAGTTTAATCCCATCACTGTAGTGCTTCTCTCGGAAATGTCTGGCTATGGGATAATGTGGGTAACAATTCTTGATGGCTTTGAGGTGTTCAAGGACATGTTTCTTAACCATCTGAGTAGTGCTACCCACATGTCTCAGGTTGTACGGGCATTCTAGGGCATATATCACAAATTGGGAACTACAGGTGAGGAACTGAGTGATTTTATGGTACCTCACTTCATTGGGTAGATAGTAGTCCCTCTTAATGCTGCTAATAATTCAGGCTTTACAGTGACTGCATGGAAAAAAGCCTTGTAGATTGTGTTCCTTGGTCTTGTTGGTGAGTGTGATGTCACTGTGGACTAACATGTCCTCAAGTAGCATCCCTTCCTGTAGGTGATCTTAGGTCTTTCGCACAAAGTGTAGCCCACGGTGGGATCACTTTTCAGAATGTCCCAGTTTTTAGTGAGCATCTGATGTATGTTTTTAGAACTGCTGTTATGTCACCATAACTCTACGATCAGTCGATGTACCCTGATCAGTGGCCCTGTTATTATCAAAAAGGGTCTGTTGTCTGGCAACTCTCTTCATTCAGATAATTGCTCTGTGGAAGACCCACTGGGAGTAACCTCATTCCCTGAATCTGCTCATGACTACTGATTCCTCCTTTGTGTATGAATCATCCTTGTTGCAGTTTCTTCTTGCCCTCAGTAGCTCACAATAGGGGATACTCGACTTGAGAGTATCCGGGTGGACACTGAGAGCATGGCGGAGACTGTTACCGGCCGTGAGCTTCCTAAAACGGCTGATGCACACCTCATGTCTATGATCTCTACTCTGACATCAAGGTATTCAACATTGGATTATGAGGGTTGTCATTGAGTTTGCTTGCAAATTGGGTGGCAGATTCTTCAGTGCCTCTCCACATGATGAACAGCTCTTGAATGTACCTGAGCCAAAGAATGACCTATTCAAAGTTCAGGAATGGTGTTGATGTCCCTAAACCATCTCTCCTCCCACCAAGCAAGAAAGAAACTTGGAGAAAAGCATGTTCCCATGGTGGTACTGAGTACTTGCTTGTATAATGTGCCATTGAACAGAAAAAATTTTGTTGGACAGGCAATGACAGATCATTTCTAGGATCATCTCGGTATGTGCCAAATATCTGAGGGACCTGGCTTGCAAGAAATTTTGGCATGCTTTGATGCCTTTCTCATGCTTGATGATGGTATAAAGTGAGCTGACATTAAGTGTCATGAAGACAAAATCCTCTTCCAGTAAAGACCCTCAAGTTTGCTTAGGATGGTCTTGGTTCCCTAATGTAAGAGGAAAGACCAGAAATGAAATCCCTGAGAAAATGGTTCTCATATTTTGGCATTTCTTCCAGGGCATTGCCCTTGGAAAACTCAAAGGGCCAGCCAGGAGCTTGTTGTGCACCTTTGCCAGGACAGGTAACTCTCTTTTCAAATAACAGTACTCCTCCCACTCAAGGAGACCTTTGTCTCTCCAGTTGGTCAATTTGTCCCATACCTCAGTGACACTTATAATGTAGGTCTCTCTATTAATAACCTCATAGTAAGTGTTATCACTAAGCTGGCACATGGCCTCTTTAATATACATGTTTCTGTTGAGGATCACTATATTCTCCCCCTTGTCGGCAGGGCATATAATGATATTGGTATTATCTGCAATATCTCCATAGCCTGTCTCTGTTCCAGGGACAGATTGTGATGTGCATTTATCTTTTCCCATTACTTTCTTCTGAGGGTTTTTAAGGTCTCTGTAGATAACATCGTAAAAAGTATTAATGTTGTCATGTGGCATGGTGGGAGGGAAAGTAGAATAGGGTTTGAAACCACTGGGAAAAGCATTATCATATGTGATCCCTAAATCATACAGAAGCATGTAATTTTGCTCCACCTCTTCTGTTTCCTCTGGTGGAGTCTTTGTTACCTCTGCCTGCTCCGTCCCAACCTCTCCAAACTCTTCCTTTGCTTCTCAGGCTTGTTCCTCGGCCTCTGCTCTTCTTAGTTGTTAAAACCCTGGCAGTCTGTTGGCCTCTTCTGAGAAGCCGGCATTCTTCTAAAAAAGACACTACTTTGATGCTACGTTCAATTCTAGAGGCATTGCTGTCTATAGTTCCCAAAGTATCAGTGTAGTTTCCGGATGCTGTGCCAACCTCACAGATTGTGGTTTCATATTGTGTTGCTGGTGCTGGGGCTGATATATCTTTGTTTATGGCATTATCGTATTTGCAAGTGAAGGTCAAAAATCTTATCGTAATCTCTTTGGAGTTTCCTTTGTGTGTTTTTGTGTCCTCCTCATGTTTGACAAGTCAAGTGTTTATCTCAGTCATGAATTTATCAATGGCATCTTTCTCAGATCTTAGATTTAGTTCATCCTTGATTGTTTTGATCTCCTGGAGAAGTATCTCCCTGTCTGACCAAGCGTATTTTATCAGTATTTCAAGCATGCCTTTGGAGCTATCCTCAGAGTTGTTATCCCATTCCTCAAGCATCTTGGGATTGAGTAAATCATAGGATGGGACAGTATAAATGTGTAGTCCCCTTGGTACCATCCCTTTGTCCACGTAGTTTTACAGGGAAATTGCTTCGCACCGCTTTGAGAGCTTAGACTTGCACAATTTTTCAAGTTTGATAAGTTTGTCACCCAATTCATGGTCCTTGTTTCTGTCTTTTGATGGGCCAGTGCACCTGAGATTTACTTTAGCAAACAGGGCTTGTGCTGCTTCTCTTCTTTGTGAATCTTGATCATCTGATATACTGGCTATGGAGCTGGTCAGTAAACTTAAATCTCTGTATATATTATACGGTGCAACACCGTCTCTCTATCTTATGTCAAGGTTCCTCTTGCCATTTAACAATTCACTAGAATGGTGCATGTATCAAAATGCAGCCACTCTGGAGAGACGTGACAACACAATCCAGGAGCCAACTACCAAACTAGGAGGTTTCTGCTTGTCTTCCGACCAACAGAAACTTCCCACTTGGGGGCCGATTCCGATCTCGGCCGGTAGGGCTCCGAATTGGATTCGGCTTTACCGGATCCGATTCGGAGCCCTATTTCCCGACCGAATCGTACGTGCGTCCGGGTGAGCGAGTACGATGCGTGCGCTCGTGAAATCTCCGACCGACTTGTTCGCAGGACCCGACCGCTCCGACCAACTCGCACGGGGACGACTCGCACCGCGCAATGGAGACGTTCCCCGGCCGGGTAAGTACGATGCGCATCGCGACCGCTCTGACCGACTCTCGCAGTCCGGCTCCAAGGAGCTGTCGGAGCCGCACTTTGGGGGGTTCGTGTCGGACCCCCCTGGAAGCGTAGGCACGCGAGTCGCACACAGGGGGGACCCATGGGTCCTCCTTACACGTGCATGTACGGCGCGACCCGCATCAACGCGAACACGCTGTAGGGGGCGCCCTTGTTTGCGTCGTGCCCATTGAGTCAATGGGAGCCCGTGTACGCGTCGTACGACTGGCTCCCATTGACTTCAATGGGAGTCCGACCGAATCGAGTCCGATGGCATACGTGCGCATCGTACTTATTCGGTCGGACTGCTAGAGTCCGATTCGGTCGGAAATCTCTCCGGGTCCGGCTCGGTCGGAGAGATTTCCGGCCCGAATCGGAATCGGCCCCTTGGTGTCTAATAGGTAATAATAATTATGAAAAATCATGTATAGAATTTATTAAAACTAATTTAATTACAGTTAATACAGTATGGTTGTTACACTGACATTCCTACTACAACATATATATATTTTGTTTTTTATCAAATATTAATGAGCACTTTTTTTTTTTTTTTTTACCAGTAATTATATGTATTTATATTTTTAGTTGATTTAAATCACTTAAATTAATATTATTTTCTACGGAGGGAGTTGCAGTATCAGTAGTTGGCCATGTGTGGTGATGGACTTACCTCATCTCTGTGCTAAAGTAATTTACAACTATTTTGGGTCCCTTTTTAGGTCTCGCATAGGCAGCGCATGCGCTGCCTCTCCGAGGCATCAAGTAATCAGTATTACTAGTGAAACTCCACCCATTGCATTTCTCTTTGTTTTGTTGCTTGCCATTGGTGAAATCTGGCATTGCTCTTCTTATCTCGCTCATTGTTGGCTAGTGGTCCGATACGTCACTTCAGTTTTTTTCCGTTTCTGGAGGAAGCAGCATCGACCAACTACAGCTAACTTACACTGCAGGGCGGTATCTTTTAATGTAGGGACTACTTCGTTGTTTTTTTGCCATGGCGCCTGGTTCGCGCCCCTCGCTCCTTGTTTATTATACCAGCGGGCACGCCTTATGTTTAACTTTTTTGTTTTACCCAGAACGCATACCACGCTTTATCAATAACACGGGTGCACACTTTTAACAATGCGCCCATGGCTCGCAGCCGTCACCCCCATCCCGCCCCCGGGCGCCGTGCTTAATGTGTCACCTCGGCCCCGCCTCCTCGTCCGCCTGTCCGGAGGTAGACATACCTATCGGGAGACTCACAGCCTCGGCAGCTGCTGCGATGGCGGGCGCGGGATGAGACACAGGCAGGAGAGGAATAAAACCGTGCATCCCTGGGCCGGGCAGCTCAGAGAGGGAGAGCGCTGCAGGCTCCTGCGACACCACTGGCAGTGCTCAGACCGGCACTGCATGGGCACACACCTGGAGCAGTGCACAGACAGGGGTACGCGCACCGAGCCATACACCACGCTGTGGTCCGGCAGCCCTTCTGCTTGACGGACACCCACCCTGCACCAGTTTTGTGGATCAGAAGCCCCTGGGGTGGCTGTGCCCCGCTTGGACCGTCGCACACCTCTGACTGGGAGTTCTGCACCACAGGAGCCGTCCCTGAACCTCTGTGGACCGGGGGGAGTGTTGTGCCTGGTCAGACAGCCGTGTACCTGTCCCTGGCTGAACCCGGACAGGGAATTGTGTACCCGAGCCTCGCTGCCCGGACAAGGAGGTGTCTACGCGAGCCTCACCCTCTGCTGACCCGACAGAGGGGCAAGTAGCTGCTTCTGCTGCCCGCACGAGGAGTGCTCTGCCCGAGGCTTGTTAGTATCCGGGCAGGGAGTTGTGCAGCTGGGAGTCAGACCCTACTACCTGGACTGTGGCTGTGTGTCCGACCCTCTGTGGCCTGAAAGAAATAAGTGCTGGCTGTCAGGCCTCTAATTGCACACTCACACCCGAGGCCATTCGTGTCGCAGGTTAGTGCCTGGTTTTTGAGCACTCGTTCTCCAGGCGCTATCTGCAATAGTGATTCCGCTGACAGGCTTCACGCCCCTCGGCCGGATCTCCTCAGGGCATCTCTTCACTCAGTCCCTGAACTCCAATGTTCTTAGGAGTTCTGTAGCTCCCACTTCAGGACCTCACCTGGCCGGTTTCCCCCAGTGCCCTGGTCCTTCTTCTCACCGACCACCCTCGTGTGAGCTCTGGGAGGAGCAGGGAAGGGCAGCTAACAGGGATCCGGGCCCCCAGAGGCGCCAGCAGAGAGGGGGGACCCTGGAGCCGGAGCCCTCCCAGGAGAAGGAGTTCTCCCCCACGGCTGTGAACCTGCTGCTCCTGGAGATGCTGTCCTACCTGTGCAGGGCCGTCTTCTACCTCATCCCCGTCTACCTGTGCGGATACCTGGGCCTGGGCATCAGCTGGGTGCTGCTTGGCCTCCTGCTCTGGATGTGGTTTAAGAAGAACAAGGGAAGCAAGCTGAACCGCCTGACTGAGGCCTACGAGCTGCTGGAGCGGGAGAGGGAGACCATCTCCAAGCAGATCGGCAGCCATCACCTGCCCGCCTGGGTGAGTACAACTGGCATGGCCATACCCGCCTGTACACGCGGGTCTGTGGAGGTGGGACCACAGGCTGGCAATGGAGCATTTCTTAACGTTTTTAACAACTTAAGTCTACCTAGTTTGAGTTTTACAAACACCTTATTGATCACAGTTATATAAAATATAAGATTATAAACATTTTGTTGTGAAAAACAGAGATTATGCTTTAAAATAGAAATAATGTATAATAGAACATCATTTCTAGAATAATTCATGTAGAACTATGAATGATTCAGAACATTAACGGAAGGCATGTATACAAAAATCCATGCATGATCACTAAGGAAATTAAAAAAAGTTACAAAAGAAAAAAGCATTTGCAATGCAATAGGTCTCGCGTTTTCGAAACTTTGACCTATTGGTATTGTAAATGACAATGCCTTTTAATATTGCAGATTTTTAAACACATAAATAAAAGGCATTGTCATTTACAATGCCAATAGCTCAAAATCTCGCAAATGCGAGACCTATTGCATTGCAAATGCTTGTTGAGTATTGTAACTTTAGAAGTGCAGTTGTGAATAGTAATGAGCTTAATCTTTTGTGGGTGGGTGCATGCCCCTTACTAAACCCTAACTAATCCTCCCTAAACCCCTTATTGATCCTCCCTAATTCCCTCTCCTTTAGTTGCAAGTATTTCCCATTTTCCACACCCACATCACTTTCTCCCCCGCATTTACAATTAAAATGTATTCCTACATGTGCAGAAAAAGATATGAGTGGCAGAGGATAAACCTAAGATTTTGTTGTAGGTTAGGAGTACTGGTTGTAGTAATACTAAACGTACAATAAAATGAAGTCTGTGAATAGGCTGTAAATGCTGTGTGCGTGAAAGTTCCATGTCAGTGATTCCACACTTGAAATTACCAACATAGTGAGGTTCAGTAATTCTGAGATGCAGAATTAACCCGCTATTTTAAGGTAGCATCCTGAGGAATGGGGAATATCCACAGAAGACTGAGGCCCAGATATACAAAGATTTTACGGTGAGTTTCCATCACTTTTTGACACAAACCTGACTCAAAATTGTTTTTTGGTATTTACAAGGCAATGCAAATGTCAATTAGCATTGCTTTGTAAAGAAAAGTAACATTGCCTTGTATTACTTTGCATCAAGGAAGCATTCGACAGCACGGGCTTTCCTCTGCATTCACCCATGAATTTTGACACGAAGCCACATTTACAAATAGTAGACGTGGGTTGGTATGAAGTGGTGTGCCCAACTGAGGATGGTGTAACCAGTAGAAATACCTTTATTTCTCCTTGTTATTTCTTTCTCTTTGTGTGTGTGTGCATTCTGCAGCACACATAGGAAAATGAAAAAACATCTGAGGATTTTTTTTGTGCTGGACGGTACCTCTTTCTACTCAAAAACTATCCTGACCATAATGGAGGCACCCTTGCACTAAGGCACAAGGGTGCCTGCGTTGGTGTAAGCCAACCCAAAGTGTGCCAGAGCAGGAAGATAGTACAACTTCACCATTCCTTGAAAGTATGGAGCAGTTCTGCTCTTTCCCTTTCACACACTGCCACAAGCAACTTCCTTTGCTAGGCTGTGCTGCACTGCATCGTAGGTCCGGTCCTCAGTTTCAACAATGACCCCCCAAGTTTTTCCCTCATTGAGAGTCTCACTTGCATAGTGAGATTTTTCCTATTAAAATGGGCATATGGGAAAACTGATAATGCATTGATCCTGGAAACATTGTATGACTATTTGGCTCTAATGTGACTGCCCTGTGTCACAGTGAAAGGGCAGGAATGCTCTGTATTTATCCAATTGGGCACATTCCTGTCCTCAGAGGCATTTAGCTCCTTCTATGTGTGCTGCAGAATGAGGAAAAAGACTAAGAGAAATAAAGATATTTCTCCTCGTTGCGCCACATTTAGGGAGGCATATCTTTTTGGCTCATTCCCAGGTTTACCAGGATTGGTAAGTCTGGGAATGCATCAAAAACCATGGAATTTGCGTGGGAACACCGACTGCAACGCCCATGGAACGCCTCCCTTGCGCAAGAGTAACGCTACACAGCGATTTGCGTTCCATTGCATTACTCCATATTTATGAAGCCATTCAAAGCCACTAAACGTGGCTTTGCGTGGCTTCATAAACAGGTATGAGTCGTGCATGCATTGGATGGTGCAAGCATGACGCGAAGCCCTCTTAAATATGCCGCTCAGTTTCTCATGCTTGGCAATTCGTTTGGCATACACAATCTTTGCATGATCCAAACTTGCAGAAGAAAGGGGCATATTACCAAGGATTTGCGATAATTATCGCAAAGCGTGCTTAGCGCTGTTTTTTTTATCGCCGGCTATCGCTGGATTTCATCGCGGAGATAACGCGTTATTATCAACGCTTATCTCCAAGGCGATAAAAAATCCAGCGATAGCGGCGAAACCCAGCAATAGCGTGAGAAATCCAGCGATAAATTCACTGCGCTAATGGAAGCTCGCTAATAGGCAGGTGAGGACTTAACCTTACAATCCACCTCCCATTGACAAGATGGTTAAGTCAGGTTTTTAGCAGGTGTTAAATTCCAGCGATAATCGCGGTTAGCGTGACTTTTTTTATCGCTTCGCGGGCATTGCTAATAGGGGGAAGTTGTGTTTGCGACTGTTTGCAGTTGCTTTTAGTTGGGAACGCCTACTTTGCATGTCATTAGCGATAATTATCGCTGACATGCAAAGCGGCAGCAAAACGGCCGCTATCGCCATTAAGCTGTCGCTAACAGCTGTTAGCGACAGCTTGCTAATAGGGCGATAAAAATATCGCCGCTTTATCGGCAAAAAGTGCCGCTAAAGTGGCGATACAGCCCTTGGTAATATGCCACAGGTTCTGTATTCATTTGTCATTGTCCATAGAAAGGGTAAATGTAAAGAGAAATGGTCTGAATCAAATGAAATTGAGTGACAAAAATGTTGCTATAGCAAGAAAATTAAATCAGGAAACTGTGCAAACGTCGTCGGAGATAAGCATAACTTTGCAGCGCACCACCTTAATTGAACAAATAACTTTATTTATTTATTTATGCAAAAAAGTTTCCATGTCAAGATTTGAGACAGGTTGATAAACTAAAAAAAAGTTATGTCTTCGGGGACCAATGATCACAACTTTAAATTAAGGAATGTGTGTTAATTACTTTCTCCCGCTGCTGCCTGTTAAACATCATTTGATTGACAAGCTTGGAACCCCAGAACAGTTAAATACCCGTTGTGATTGTCTACCAGTGCAGATGGAAGGGGGACTTCAAGGAAGCGGTTCCCTGCTTGCATTGATGTTAAGATGCTGACTCTGCCTGACATTTCTATTGCCTGCCTCTATTTGGGAAGGAATGTTTGAGGAGCAGCTCGGCTCTTCCCTCTCTTCTTCTGGAGCTGACCGCAGTTACTTTCCCTTTGGCCATCTGTCTCCTCCCCACCCCCAGATAAAACATATTTTGGAAAGTGAGTTTTTGCAACATTTTGAGTTTTGTGAGCAGGTCGTGTGACCTTGTGCCTGCAGATTAACTCTTGGTGTCCTCTTCACCAAGGTGAGTAGCAGCTCCATTCTAAAATATATTATGTGCTCACTGGGGTGCTTTGCACCTTACTATATGCTAGGTATCCTAAATTAGACATTTACTTTCAATGTGATTGCACTATATGTGTACTATTTTACTGTCCAGAAAACAAACTGAATTATCTCTTTAATGTAAAGACCTTACTAGTGCCTTTTTTATAATATGTTTGCAGCTGCTGCAGAAAATGGGCGCAGCAAAGGGTGTGTTCTGCAGACTTACCCTCAGGCACATTAATAAAGTTTTGCAGCAGCGAAATCAACGCATGACGCTAGTTAAGTACTATTTTGACAGTGCAACTAACAAGCATTTGCAATGCAACCGGTCTCGCCTTTGGGACCTTATATGTATTTAGCTATGCAGCACATTAGCCTGGGTGCTCAAACATCTACTGTTCTTTAACATGGAGGGAAAGTAAGCACCAAACTGCGTGACATGCCAGGTATGGGAACACATGGAGAGAAAAATGTTGCCTTTCAGCGGTAAATGGTATAGTCCAAAGCTCTGTTTTTAATATAAAATCAGGTCCTTCGGTGGTCATATCACTGAAAATACAAGATTTGGAAAAAATATTGTCTACGGGTGCTCGTGTAAGACAATTTCTATGGACTGGAATCTAGAGAATGCTAAAGTGATTCTGGTATTTTACTGACCTCTGCTGGTCGTTTTCTATGAAGAAAGATAAATAGAGGCAGTTGCCAGAAAAATTACAAAAAGAAAGTCTCTCAGCAGAAAGCAATTCTGGTATTTTTGCCTCTGCTGGTCGTTTTCTATTTAGACAGTTAAATAGAGGCTGTTGAACAGAAAAAAAGTCCCTAAGCGGAAGCAGACAAGTCCTAGGGCTGATCTCCAGAGCCCACAAAGTACATACACATATAAGTATATAATAAGTATATACTAAAGTATATACAAGAGGTCTCGAATCACTCGACCTAAAAAGGAATTAGGAAAACTCTTTGTGCTCCAGCATCAAATGTGAAAGATGGGACGAGGCTTGGCATATTGTTTGTGAATCCCAGGGAGTCATTTCTGATTGATGGATGATCCAAGGCGTTGGATGAAACCTCCCCATCAAACTCCTCTGGTGACATCTTGCTTTGCCCTTGATTTGGAGCTGCATCGAGGACTGAGTCCTGTGTACTGCCTCTGCCCCCGGTCACCTGTACACGAGGCAGAGACTTCATCCATGGGACAGCCATAAAAATAAACAAGTGTGCTCTGCTGCTGGACGGGAATGTGATGGAATTAAATGTGTGCCTTTTCATGGAGCCTCATGGCATCTGCCACAGCTCGGCTACTATTTAAAACATTTGAGGAGAATTTATATTTCTCTCTAATTTACTTTGTTGGTCTTTGTGCTAGTCTTTCCCCACATGCAGCTCCTTAAAATTATAGTGGTTCTAAAAAATGCTGGTGTTCTGGTGTTACTAAACAAGTGAGTGCAATACATGAGGAAAGACTTTAAGTGGGGAGTTTGCGTTGTTTCAGATTGGTTTTATGCCTGTTTGCACTCAAGGGTGAAATAAATGTGCATTGGTTTGTTTTCTCAGCCTATGTGGAATCCTGCCTGCCACGACAGTTGATAATTAAAAGGCCCAAAACAACCTTATTTAAAAAATGTGTAAAATTTAAAAAGACGTAATTTTTTACTTTGATTTTTCATGCTGCAAATTCTCTAATACTTCATAGGGCCCAATCAGCCTAGTAAAAAAGTTTGTTTGAAAAGGGCATGTAATTGAAGCCACAAAATGTAAACTTAGATATACGGACATGTGAATGTGCAGTGATTTATTAAAAGTTATTCTCAGGGCTCTTCTTAACTACCACTGACCTTTCACTGCATTTGAACAAACAGCTGATGCCGCATAACAAGTGCTTTCCAGTATCTTTGTCACCTGGCTCCAGTTATGGGGGGGATGCAGCGTCTGCCGCCCCACGAGCTCCAGCGTCCGGGCCCACATATTTATTCCTTGATCAGGCCTCACCTCAGATTGTCCTTCTAATGAATCAATATAAAAATAAAGGTTATTTGGATGTCCTTAAAGACACATTTGATGAAGCTTCCAATTTAAAAAATAATGGCAGTATTATTTTTCATGAAGGATAATCGTATGCCTTTAATTCAGCCAATTCAAGCACACAGAATAAGGTTTCAGCCTGGCTGGCTTCAATAGAAGCGCCGGAACATCAGCGGGCCTTCTTCAGGATAAAGTTTCTGCCGTTTGAGGCACTGACTTATCCTAGCGGCCAATGCAGTGTCCTCAGACAGAGCAGGCCAGCGGTGCTGCCTCCAAGCCCTCAATGGAGGGATTGGGGAGGGTTGGGTTGGACCTCCTTCTGATCTAACTCACCAGCAACTGTACCTTTAAAGGAAGGAACTATGGAGGGAGATTAATCTTGCATGATGGGACTTCTGAAAATTTTGGAAGTTTTAGCAAGTAGACTGGGGGATATGGCCTACCCAAAATGTTCCCTCTCTCGGTTTAGGGTAAGACAACAAGCTATTTGATTTAGGATTTGTATCTTTAGTGTTAAGGATGCTCCCTATGTATTGCCTTTGAATATGCTTTAAAAAAGCAAAGGGAGTGCAGATATGCGGCTTCCCTAGGTAAGAAGGCAAGACAGATGTTCTCACCCTATCAGGAGTGACAGAGGCTGGGAGCTGTTCTGTCCTTTGTCCTATTGTGAGCAGGGCCGGATCTCCTTCAGGGATTGGTCCAGGCCATCAGGCGAGTCTGGGGCAGAGGTTAATGGTATCAGGCGAGAATGAGGCATCTGCATCTCTATTCAAAATGTGGTAAAATAGCTCAAACACGTCTGATAAAAC
This sequence comes from Calotriton arnoldi, assembly GCA_963921515.1. Lineage (NCBI taxonomy): Eukaryota > Metazoa > Chordata > Amphibia > Caudata > Salamandridae > Calotriton > Calotriton arnoldi. The sequence goes on along the minus strand of CAWUFW010002493.1, from coordinate 221,232 downwards.
ACATTTACATTTTTCGTATTTGTGGAAATGGGTTTTCTTATATTTAACGTTAGTTATATAACTTGTTTAGACTTTTGCAAAGTTGTCAGAGTTTATTACATTGTCAGGTCTGTTGTGGCCTTTAATTATTTACATCTGTATCGTCCCTGTGAATTAGGACAGTTCGTTTGATATCATCCAATTCTTTTTGTGCTAAAATTTAAATTGGTTGTGGGGTTTAAAGTGCTTGTTTTAGTTTTTATCAACAGCAGATGAGCTGGCACAGGAGCTGCTGATCTTCTTTACTCCTTGTACTTCATTCAAGGAATTTCCTTCTTCTTGTGTTTGTTGATTCGGATGTCTTCCACTTGCGGGCGGGGGCAGTGGGGTTGCTGTTTCTGAAGTTTTGGGGCTTGTGGCTGGTGTATCGGGGGGGGGGACCTTCTGTTAATACTGCTGCTGCTGGGGAGTTGTAACAAGTGGCATTGAATGTCCTGAATCTTGCTGGTCCACTGTGGGGCGGAACAGATACATGTGATCCGGTCTCCATTGCTCAAGACCTGGGATGCTTCCGAATGTCCTTGGGGTTGCTGGTAAACATGGTTTATGTTTGGTACCTCATGCAGTATTGGTATAAATTGATGCCAATGTTATTTGTGGGCCTTTTTAGCACACTGCCAATTAGTAGCTGAACACAGAGGGTCCCTTCCCTGGTTTAAGCCCCCCCACTTACCAACAGGTTCTACCTCACAGCAACTACTCATGATGAATCCAAAACATGAGTTTTTGAAGCTTGCAAAACTAGCACACATCAATCTCTAATTTTCACACCTACACATAAAAATATATTTGTGCCAGGGCTTTTGCATTTGCCTAAGACACAAAGGTGAAAATGGGCAACTACGCGGTGCCACCTGCAGAGCTGTGGTTAACTTGGCAGCAACTTTTCATGCAGCTCTGTGTGAGTGCTACAAAATGTGGTGTATTTCTGCCTCTGCTGTGTCCACAAACTGCTGGTGGAGACATTAGTGTGGTGGTCTTCATACAGCTGGTAGATAATCTGTGATGCCCTCTATAAGTATTATGGTCCATATTTATGAGGGGTTTCCATCGCCCTTGCATCATGCAAGGCGACGCAAGCCAATGCAGGCCCTTAAAGTCAGATTTACTATGCCACGCAGAGCTACCTTGAATGACTCTGTGTGGCCTAGAAAAACTGCAGTAATGCAAGACAGTGCAAGTCGCTGCCTTGCCTAACTCTGCACTGGGAAGGCAATCTGTGGGTGGAACATGGATGTTCCCATTCATTCACGCATCGTTTTTGACGCATTCCCAGATTTACCAACACTAGTTCACCTGGGAATGCGTCAAAATGTTATGCCTTCGCAGGTAATATGTACCAAGGCGAAATATCTTTATTTCACCTCTTTACTTCCTCTTGCTATGTGTGCTGCATTTTGTAGCACATATAGAAAGAGGAAATGCCTCAGATGATTTGTTTTGTGCAGGGAGGTGCCCCTTCCAGAACAAAAAGAATCCTGCCTGTAACACTCTTGTGCCAGGCTGAACTCAGTGTGCCAACACAGAGGGAGAGCAGGAATGCACCAAGTCTTAGTAGATATGACTCATTCATGCTCTCCCCATTTAACATAGAGCAGCACAAAAAGATGTCTTGCTGCTTTGTGCTGCGTTGTGTCAATTTTTGTAAATCTGCCCCTATATGTATAGTCAAACAAAACCAGCCAAGCTTGATGTGAGAGCAAATCCTATGTTCAATTCAAGCATTTATTGGACAAGGTGAAAATACTGGATACATGGCTGGGGAGTTAGCTATTTATTACCACTTTCTTTAATTTCTCCTGTATACCTGGGTTAAAGGTTTGAAACATGGCTTCAATGGTGGTCATAAAAGGAATAAATAATGCATGTTTTTGACTTTGATTGAGGTAGCTGTTTAAAGTCAAGTTGGCACCTGGACCTCTGCAATGTGTGACAATTAACTTACATACTGTTTCACAACCCCTTCAACTGAAATTGCTCCAATTTAATTTGAGATCAGTCCAGGTAATAAGGACGTCAGTGCAGTAACAAGCTAAAATAATGTGTGGCCAGAGCAGTGGAATAACTGAGATGCATTGTGGAGGTGGACTCCTTTGAGGTAGAGTGTGGGGGCCTTATTTATGAAAAGTGATGCATCGCTGCGTGAAAACAGCGATGCGTCACTTTTCATTGAGCCCTCCTTGCGACATGATGGATGCGTCATATTTACTGTATGACGCATCATGTCGCAAGGAATGACAGATACGTCAGTTTTACTGATGTATCTGTTGGTGCAAAAATGATGCATAGCTGGAGTTGTGTCGGAAGCGTGACGCAACTCCAGCAATGTTCCTTTCAAATGGGGCAAGCCCCATGTGAAAGCGCCTGCGTCAGTCTATACCTGCCATGAGGCAGGCGTAAGGTTTTGACACATTTGCGCCCTAGAAGTGGCACAGTGAAATCTCATTTCTACAAGGCTTACTTGCGTGGAAACGGCCCTGCATACATTATACCTGACTTAGGTATAATGTAGCGCAGGGGTTTACAAAGTGAAGCATCTGCTCAGATGCGTCACTTTGTAAAGAGGGCGCAACAGGGGGCATGTTTTACGCCGACGATGCATCACAAAAAGTGACGCAACGGTGGCGTAAAACTGTCGCAAGGTGTCATAAATAAGGCTCTAGATTTGGTTACAAACCCTTTCAAATCAGATCTTGTGAAGAAGAAGCCTTTATTGGGAAGTTCATAATCCTCATCTTCTGTGCAAGCCTCGTCCTCAAATGCACTCCCCAGCTGTCATCTCCTCCCATTGCAATTCAGTCCTACACATTCTTCATCAGGATACAAAGCCAAGGATTCTATTAGGGAAGCACCACAGAGAGTCCGGCAGAACCTGGGGATGTTTGTTCATGTTGCTCTTTTTTGGGAAGGGGCATCAAAAACTGATTGTGTACCAATGTGGGTAGCATGGCGCTGCTGTGGGCCAGCCGCCGCAGGACCGGCGAATGGATTCCAGTTGAAATCCAGCGGGCGGTCTCATTATGGGTTTGACGGTCTTGGAGCGGGGCATTGGCATGGTGGCCCTCTCCAAGACTGCCAAACTCATAATAAGGCCCATACTACCCTTCCCAGCAATAGGTGCATTCTCGCCTGTGTTTGTTAGACCGGAGTTAAGGTAGTAAATCTGATCACCAAAAGTGTATGCACTTTCCTCAATGTTAATTAGTGTGGAGTTAGAATAGCAAACATGCCCTACTCCAATGCATGCACTTTCCAGAATGTTTTTGGACTGGAGTCAGAATAGTAAATTTGTCTCTGCCCTCAAATATTTACCCCTATGTTTGTTAGACTAGAGTTATACTAGTAAATCTGAACTTTCTCAAATTTTTGTAGGACTGGAATTAGATTAGTAAATCTGGCCCTACTAAATGTATGCACTTTCTGCAATGCTTTTTGAACTTGAGATAGAAAAGTAAATCTGCCCTATCCCCATGTAATGTATGATTTTCCACCCAATGCCTGTAGGATTGTAGTTAATATATTATGTATGAAACATTTATAAGTGTTTTTTTAAAGATTTTGGATTAGAGTTAAGTAAATACGTGTTACTTCATCCTGGAAGTTTTGAGAGATATCTTCAGAATATTTAAAGTAAAATTATACTTTCTTTAAAATAATTCATTTCATGTTCTTATTTTTGTATTCCATTGTTTTTCAAAATGTATTTCTTCTTTGTGTTAATATTTAAAAAGTATAATTTTTTGTTCCAAAAATATCTATAATTAGTGTGTACATTCAAAATATGTTTTGTCTTCAAATTATTCATAATTATACATGTCCATATTTTGTTTCATTTTTTGCATCAATGAAAATTATTCATTTTTATGTAATCAATTTTGTGATCTATGGGGCATATTAGCAAGACCGGCGATAAAATTATCGCCGTTTTAGCGGCAGGAAACTGCCGCTAAAACGGCGATAATGGTCTTGCTAATATGCGTTATAGAATTCCAATAGAAGCCCAGGTTAGATGTGCAGGACATCTAACCTGGGCTCTATTGGAATTCTATAACGCTTATTAGCAAGCCCATTATCGCCGTTTTAGCGGCAGTTTCCTGCCGCTAAAACGGCGATAATTTTATCGCCGGTCTTGCTAATACGCCCCTATATTTTCTTAATTAAGTGATAAAGTTATGTTAAAACTTTTGCTATTTTAAAGAATATGTTGTGTTTTTCGTTTTATATATACATTTTAAATATAGTAATAAAACACATAATTTTACTTCTATTTTAACCGTATAGTAATATTTATTATAGATACATACATACAGTTACCAATATCATGACTACAGTTTGAACCACAATATTTTGTTAGTCAATATTTTGAATTCATGTAAATATTATTGATATTTTGGTTGCTGCTTTTTTTACAGTGATATTTTTGTACCACAATATTTTTGTGGTTGATTTTTTACCATACAACCCTGTAGTTCACTGCAAGCCAGTCATCCTTAAACTGACACCATGCTATTTTTGCTTCTATCAGACTGTTTGAATCATTTTTTCCAGAGTGGCTTAAGGCTTGTCCCACTGGAACATGAGTCTTGATTTTAGGAATAGGAGGTAACTATTTTCCAGTGCTGCCCTTGTTCAATGGAAAAAAGGACAGGTGCACAATAAAATGATATGATATGAGGTGAAGATTTTAAACATGCATGCAATGAACTTATTCATTCACTTATGAGTCACTATAGCTATAAGGTCACACGGTTCCTCCACTTCAACACATGAGACAGAAAAGTAAATAACATTCAAGGTTGCCCCCTTAGCATGCCAGATACCATCACATAATATCTCTGCCTATTCGAGGACGTTTTGGTGACTAAAAAGATGAATGATTTCCTAAGAAGGATAGCCACTCATCTAGTGTCTCTTTAGAGTCTGCATGGAACACGCATGTGTAGACAAACTACCCCAAGAAATTACATTTGACATCTAAGAGGTGATTCTCCTGTAACAAAAGAACTGAAGAGGAGTGCTGTTTTGCAAATTCTAAGTCTGCTTCCATCTTAAATTGACCATTAATCCAGTTTACATTCCTGGACAGTAACTAAAAAATAAACTGGTAGTCATACTATCAATCATTGCCATCTGCCCTTAGGAAAAGGAGGTTCCTATATGAGCTACAGTACAGTCAACACTAAAGAAACAAAACCAATGTGTGTAAATGTTGAGATGAGAATGCCCTGCTCTGTGTGCCTGCCCTGACTTCCCAACTATGTTTAAATCTGGTATCCTGACTGTTTGTTTGGCCCAGCCTGCATGGTAATTTAGTATATGTGTTGAGACTAAGGTCTGCCCATGGTAAAGTCAAGAGCAGGTCTGTTACCTAGGAGGGTGCCCCAACTGTTCCTTATGTAGTGACATGTGTTTGGGTTGATGACATACAGCAGTGGCGGCACAGTACCAATTTTGAGGATTTTAAATTTCTAGGAGAGGTCTGATTCAGAGGAGCGCAGCGTACTGGCGCACTCTTGTGAAGTTCTATTGGGATTTGATAACCACGTTGTTGTGCTGACATGTTCTGTGTGTGAAGTGTGTGTGCAAATTGGACAAATGGCATATGTGTCATAGTAAGACTCCAAGTGTCGTTTGACTGTGATTGGTGTGTATATTGGTATCCATTTTTGGATGCCCACTGATTTCAACATGTCACAAGATGAAGGATGAATGCAACTTCCTCAGACAATAGAAGTGTGTTGACTGTAACCCTGTGACTAAAGGGTGTTGAGTCAGACAGAGGTGAGGAAGTATGGAAACGGAGATACCTTTAGAAATCCCATGAGGTCAATTTAGCAAGAGGTTGCTGATTAGACCTTTTTGGACTTGGCCATTTGGTGAGTAATAAGGGAAAGGGGGGAGTCAGGATGTAAAGTTAGTTACTGTGTTTCTAGGTAGGGCCTGTCCTTCTGTCTCTCCCTGATTGCTGCTTTGGGAAGGCTAATGAGAGCTAGGTGCAGAGCTCTCACAATTCTTGATGGCCCTGCTTTGGATATTTCTTGGAGCCAGCCTCAATGCTACCTGCTGTAAGAGACATTATTTTAAAGAAATAGTGTATCTCACAAAAAGCCATAAAAATACATTTGAAAGGGAACCAACCCACACCAGTCCCAGAACCTTAAGCAGTGGATCCTAATCCACTGTTTGGAAAATGAGTATAAATGTTGTCCCCAAATCACCCCATTTTATTCCAGATCTAGGTTCTTCTTGACCAGAGGTGAGGGGTATCACCAGAAATCTGCTCAACTTGTCGGAGACGCTGTGAGCCTGCCCAATGTCTTGAAGCCTACTAAGAGATGGAATGACATGGCCTCACTCTGCAGTATAAGTGGCTGCCCTGTTAGATAACTTCAGCCCTGTTCCCAGTGCAAGGAATATCCAAAGAAGGTTACTTGTGTTTGGGAGTACACTCAGTGCCGTGTTAATTGAAGGCCCCCATAGGGGAGGCAACAACCATTGTCAGTGTCAGTGAGCTATCCGGCATCTCTGCTGTGGCCTGGGGAGCATACTGCTGTGGCAGACAACTGGTGAGACCTGACACTGCTGCTGCTGAAGTCGAAGTCTTTCCTGGTGACCAAGAGGCCATAAATATTCAGGACAAGATGACCACTGACCTCTGGCCTGCTGTCCCACAACTTGGATGTAACCCAAGAGGCCACTGCCATGACCCTCCTTCCAATGCCAGAGGACTTTGGCATCTGACCTCGAAGAACACAGGCAGACTACTGATACTGGCCTTCTGTGATGTGTGAGGCAGGGCCACATCCACGACCATGCTCCCACTGTTGTAGGAATTTGCCATGTGATCAAGAGGATTGCACAAGGGCGTAGCTTCAGGGTGGGGTATTTGGGGTGTTACCCACCCCTTATAAATGTATTTTCGGTTAAATAATTAGATACAGGTGCTTTCAGTTGTGTGTGGTAGAATGTCTGTCAGATTTCACCAGGAATTGTTTTATAGACACAGATAATAACGCACACACACTTTCTCCCTCTCTGTTTTGGAAGCACTCCAAAATATTGGTTATTTTACAAAATATTGTGTTGTCTCTTTTAGTACTCCTACCAATCCACATTCCTCTCCCTTTCCACTGCCCCTTAGGTCCCTCTCATGCACCCTGCCTGTCCTATAATGCATTTTAACATTACATGCCAGCGTGACTTTCGGAAAATCTGAAGCTCACATCCCCAATCTTACTGACCAAGTTACGCTCCTGGGATTACAAGCTAGAGAACCACTTTTAAAAACAATATTGGTAATGTATCTGTGGAGATGGCACTTATTAGGACTGATTTTCAAAAAGTGGCACTAGAAAGATAGCTATGGAGGTTGACATGGAGACCGCCACATCATTCTGAAATGCCCTCTAAAGGTTCACTGTGGAAAATCCCTTTGGCAAATATCTGTAGTGGGTATTGTGTGTTATTTTATTGCTGATTGAATGGACAGAATTTATAATTTGACAGTATGGGCTGAATAAAGTAGTGAGGTAACAGATGACTGCCTTTGAGAAGTACTGTGAAAAACTGGCCCTTTAACATGCTTTCTTGGAATATATAGGGCATAAAATATTTTCCAAAGAGGTATAGAGTATTGACATTACTTAGATGTCAGTGGATACAAATTTCTTCAGGAACCACATTTCAGCAAACTAGAATACACAATTTTTGTGAAGACATGCTTGAATATCATGTTTGTTGACCTCTTTTTTTACCTTTATGGATAAGAGGTAACATCCTGTTAAGAATGTTAATTATGTCCAGGATTTGTCATCCTACTACATTATGCTTTGTGGAGTTCTGTAAGGCATGGAAATATGTTTGTTAAATAATGTGGATATGACCTTCTTCCTGAGATTGGTGAGTGTAGTATCTCTCTGCCAATATACCCCTGAATATCTAGACAGCTGATAGCTAGTGTGATATAATTTCCACCATGAACATCGAAATTATATGCAGCTATCAAATATAATTTAAAGTTTAGAAATGGTGGCTGTCAGGACACAGCAACATCAGACGGAGATTCCTCTTTCTACTCACTGCTTCAAGGCTTTTCTAGAAGACATACTTACTTTTTTGTGAGCCACATGTTGTGAGAGTTACATTCATGGGAGATATTTAGGCAAAATACTGTTTAGCCACTCTAATGTGCACCAAATATACAGCAAAGAAGAAGGACTTATATAAAAACATGGTATTTGAGAACAACAAATCTTCAAGATGAGGAGATTTGAGAACATCTGAAAGAGGACTTACCACTAACAGGAACTCAACCTCTAGCAGGAGAATGAGTGATACAAAATGAAAGTTTTTATTGAGAGGGATGCCTATGAGTAGAGTCTTTGGACTGTATGCATATTTAGCAAAGGAAATAAGTGACTCTAAGAGGGAGATTGCTCAATAGAGAAATGAGTTGGGGTCTGAATCTCAGACTCCCTTACACAGGATTGAAAAGAAGTGCATTGTACTGGCAAAGACTACATAGAGAGGAAATACATCTGGCATAATTTTAGCATAAATACTACAAAGAGACCAATTGAAGTCCATTAAGGAGAGTGGTTGATGAATCAGGAGTGCATTATCCCTCCTAGGCAGCCATTCATAGTGTCTTCTACTAATATCTGTGGACACATTCTGCTAGTCTGGCCATGGTAGACCCTGAGTGAATGGTAGTTTTTATAGACAGAGCAGGGCACTGGACATGCTGGTAGAATTAGATCAACCACTCACTAATATAAAATTCAGGAATGCATTAGAGTTGATGCAGAATTGGAAAAATGTGGCTTGCATGAATTGTTGGTTAAGTTGTACCATTGTGCACCAGATTTGTTGCTAACTGGAGTTTTGGAGGGTTGGATCGAGTCTCTGGAACTAGTCTGATTGCTGTCTTCTGTGAGGGAAGACCTAACAGTAATGGTGCATAGTCTGGGTACGGAGAATGCTGATTATAGGTCCTAAAGCTCTTGAAGGCCTTATAGATCTTGACTGTCTTAAAATCTAAGATCAACTCATAGGTTACGTTTATTAGCGAAGCAATTTAAGAAATATTTATGAGTTTGTGCCATTAAAGATGCATTTGTCCAGTCTGCATTTGTCCCAAGTTGCTAATCAGTGGCGGCTGGTACCTGTGAAACATTCATCCAGTTAGATGATGGGGATTATGCTACTGCCTTTCATTATACTGAGAAGGCATTTTACTCTATAGTTTAGAATGTATTGTTTTAGGCAAAATGTTGGTCCTTGCTTTCTTTGTGGGTAATATTATTATTAAGTATTCCCATGTTAGGGCTAAAGTGAAAACAAATGGGCTCAGTAAGAAATTGGTGCATTAGTTGAGGGGGTGAGAACCTTGTCAGGGTAAACTACAAAAGTGCTCAATATGTTACATTTAAGGGAATGGGCTGCATTTAAAAAATTGCTTTATAAAAAAGCAATAACAGACCATAGCAGGCCACTATCACTGTGATGGCTGCAATTCTTAGTGGGTCGCAATTTGTGACCAATCTTATTAATATTTATAAGGTAGGTCAAAATGCAACACACAAAGGGCCTCATTGCGATGTCGGGCAGAAACTTTCTGCCCGACTCCTTGTCGAATTCGGTTGCGACCAACTCGTCATCGACGGTTCCGCCCGACCGATTACGATGCTTCTGAACACCGTTTGGATGGACTCCCATTGACTTCTACGGGAGCCTGTGTTCTGACTGACAACACAGGCTCCTATGGGGAAAAGGGGTGTCTGTGGAAAACCTTGCATCCTGTGGCGGGGACCCCATGGTGCCTTCCACACAGTGCATGGTTTTACAGGGGGGTCCCTTGAGTACCCCCTCGACCCCAAACCGGAGGCCTCAGGATGAACGGGGGCTTGCTAGGGTCCCCCAAAGTCAGTTTCCGACAGCCTTTTTGTGTCGAACAGACCGAGTCGGGAAAGCTGTCAGAATCCAACATCGTAATCGGTCAGTCAGGAACGCGGTCCATAGAGGTGTACGAATCGGTATTCTCCGATTGCTGGTCGGAACCGATTCGGAATGACCAAACAGTTCCCCTTCCGACCGTGAGCATTGTAATCGGTCAGTCGGAATTGTTTCCAACTGAGTCTGGCGGATGGGTTCCGACATGGTCTAGGATAATCCGAATGTCGGTTGGAGGCTTTCCGCCCGACATTGTAATGAGGCCCCAAGAGTTACTATGAATAGTATATAGGTTGGTTCTCAAAATACCACACTGGTAATGGTTATAAATTACTGCATATATCTGGTCCATAGTGCTCAGTCAGACTTGTTTTTCAAGGTCAGGGGCTTCACAGGATCCATTACCCACACCTTTTGGCCAGGTTGAAACTCCAGCAGAGTGGTCTTTTGGTCATACCAGTGCTTCTTCACCTCCTGGCTGTCCTCTAGATTCTCAGTGGCCTCTTCTCAAAAGTGCTTTATCTGAGATCTGAATGCTAGCATGTAGCTCACGACATTTTCATGTGTTTCTCGGGAGCTTGCTTGATGGAGAGGTCCATGCATAGGATGGCCAAACAGAAGTACAATGGGACTGAATGCCACTCCCTTCTGAGGCACCTTCCTGTATGCAAACAGCAGTCATAAAAAGAGGATGTCTCACTTATGCCTCAATGGCCAATAATCCTGCCTTTCATGGTCTAGTTTCTTTTTTTTTTACATTTATTTTTATTGAGATTTATGCATCCACAAACATAGAACAAGAAAAACAAAAACAATACCGCAATGTACACAGTATTATTGCCATTCCAATGAAATTACCAGTCTATTGTTCACAGCGACGACCATCAGTTAGAGAAGTGTCCGCATTTTGACAGTACACAACACATGTTACTTTAATGCAAGATGACATTTGCTTGTACAATATTTTGAAAAGCTGTAAGTCCTCACGACCAACATCTACAATGATATATTTTAAAACGCTCTATGTAGTACTTGGTAAACTTATAAATCGCCTACAGAGGCGGATTGGAGCCAACTCGTAAATGGGGCCCATATATCCTTGGGGCGGGATCGGGTCAGTAGTAGCTCCCAATAGCAGGTCAACTGATCCCTGCAATACGTTATGTCTTTTATCCAGGCCTTTATGGTTGGGGGGAGCACTGCTCCCCAATGCAAGGCTACTTGTCTTTTGGCCAACAGTAGAAGTAATGCCGTTAGTCGTCTCGTGGAGGGCGGGGTTTTTTGTCCGTAGCCCAGCAATGTCACTATGGGGTTTCTCAGTAGTTTTTGTTCAGTAATAGCCTCTATGTGATTGAGTGCTTCAGTCCAGAATGTGGCAGTAGTCTGGCACTCCCAGGCCACATGTAAGAATGTCGCCCCGGGGCTCCCGCATCGCCAACAGCTCACATCTGTCCTCAGTCCCATGCGGTGTAATTGCGTTGGGGTGCGATACATGCGGTGAATATATTTAAAGTGTATTAGTCTTAATCTGTAATTCGGGGACAGCTGTTCTAATTGACCGCAGCAGAAGCTCCACTGCTCGTCTGTGATTTCCACTCCGATGTCCGCTTCCCAAGCGCTACGTGATTGGGAGACAACTATTGGGGACTCTTTCTTAGTGATGGTATATATGCGAGTCACCAGTTTGCGGGCGGTCTACAGTTAGTATGTGTTCTAGTGCAGGCAGTGGTGAAGGGGCAGCGGGGAATGAGGTGTATCTGGCGCGACATGCCGCCCTTAACTGATAATATAGGAGTATGTCCAATGCCGACCGTTGTGGTGCACTGCACATTTGTTGGAGCGTTAAGAATTGCCCTTCTGGGTATAGGTCGCTGCCGGTTGTTATCTTGTTTAGCTGCGCCCTATTTTGGGCGTTTCTATCCATTAACGGGGAAATCAGTGGGTTATTTGCTAGCGGCATAGTTGGCGCATATATCCTGTGTATATTTGCACGTTTGCAAAGGCCATGCCATGCCCACCTCAATGTTTCAGTAGTGTCAATTTCTTGCAGCGGTCGTTTGTAGTCTTGATATAGCGCAGTGTTCAGGGGCAGGGGTGCTACTCTATCTATTTCAATGGCCACGTGTGGTTGAAATGGTATTGGGTACTGCCAAAATTGTAAAAACTGTGCCTGCACGCTATAGGCGTACAGTGCAAAATCTGGAGCTCCGAATCCCCCCTGTGCCAGTGGCAATGTGAGTATTTCCCAAGCTATCCTTGGTTGTTTACCGGCCCACACAAGTTCAATCATACTTGATCTAAGGCGTCTGAAGAAATGTGCAGGTAGAGGCATTGGAATATTTGCAAATAAATACAACAGCTTAGGTAGGATCATCATTTTAGCGATGGCTATGCGACTTGCCAGGGAGAGTGGCAGGTTTTTCTACCTTTTAATTCTGTCTTCTATCCAATCCATAGATCTGCCATAATTGCAGACCAAATTTCTTGTATATCACTGCTAATCCAAATCCCCAAGCAGCGAGTTGGGCCTTCGGCCCAGGAAATCGGGTATTCTGTATTGAAAGTGGGTGTTCCTGGGGTTAATGGAAGTATAGTGGACTTTGCCCAGTTAATTTGAATACCCGATATACCTCCATACCTCAAGAGCTCCCTGGTGATAGGTGCAAAGTTTTGTTCCGGGTCTGTGATGTAAAGGGTAATGTCATCTGCATACATTGACACAATCAGGCCTCTAGTAGTAAAGCTGATCCCCCGATTTGCGTGATGTTGTCTAAGTCTGGCTGCTAATGGCTCTGTTGCTATGGCAAACAGCAAGGGGGATAGTGGGCAGCCCTGTTGAGTGCCGCGTGTGATTTTTATGGGATCAGATAGTAGCCCATTCACTCTAACCCTGGCAGTAGGTAAATTGCAAAGGAGCTTAATTTGCTGAATATATACGGGAGTGGGACTCAGGCCTAATTGATTTAGTAGGGTAAATAGAAATTTCCATTCTAAAGAGTCGAAGGCTTTTGTGGCGTCTAGTAGTGTGGCTATTGCAGATACATGGGGGGCTAAGTAGTGTAAGAGTGCAAATATTGTACGAAGATTGTGTGAGGTGGAGCATCCTGGTACAAATCCGGACTGGTCCGGCCGAACGATCATTGGTATTAGTGGCTGTAGTCTATTAGCCAATAGTTTTGCGTAAATTTTAGCATCTAGGTTGATTAGGGAGAGCGGTCGATAAGAGTCGCATTTTCTGGGATCTTTATCTGGTTTTAATAATGTTATGATAACCGCTTCCCTCATGGTCTCTGGCAATATCCCAGTTTGTAGAGCTTCCTGGTACACCTCCAGGAGGCGGGGTGCCAGTATCTCCGCATATTCTTTGTAAAATTTGGCTGTAAGGTCATCGGCCCCTGGGGCCTTGTCTGTGGGTAGGCTTTGAATTACTTGCCTTATGTCCTCCGCAGTAAATGGTACATCTAGGTATTCACGATGTGCTCTTCCCAGCCACAACAGTTCTAGGGAGTCTAGATATTCTAATAGTACAGAGTCGTCTGGATTAGTTTGTGTTGTGTATAGTTGCGAGTAGAAACTTTTGATTGTGTTCAAAACCTCTGACGGTGTTCTGGATGAAGGTGCCTCTGGGTTGCAGATTTCTGTGATGTGAGTGGCACCTCTACGGGTTTTCAGAAGATTTGCCAATGTTTTCCCTGGTCTGTCGCCTTCACCATATCTGCGTGCTTGTGTGTATTTATGCAGGAATTTTGTCTCCCTCTCAGCCTCTTCTTGGAAGGCTGTTAGATTAACTCGTATATTCGCTAATATTCTGGGAGTGGGGGAATGAAAGTATTGCCATTCTAGGTCATGAATCTCATCCTCCAGCCTTTTCAGACTGTTCCTGATATCTTTAAGTACACCTGACTGTAAGGCAATGCAGTTCCCACGTGTCACCACCTTCAAGGCCTCCCACAGCGTACCCATAGAGTCCACTGTGCCTTTGTTGTGATCAAAGTATTCTACTATGTTTTTCCGGATCTCTTCCCTGAACACTGAGTCAAGCAGTGCGTTTGGGGGAAGTTGCCATGCGAAAGGCTGTATATAGGGCTTTGGGACCAGAAACTGGATAATGACGGGTGCATGATCAGATAATGTGAGTGAGTGATGCGCTACCCCAGTTGCCCAGGAGTGCATATCTTTAGACGTTAGCCAAAAATCTAATCTGGACCACGCATGGTGTTGTGGGGTTATACATGTGCCTTCCCGAGCCATAGGGTGTAGTGCCCACCATGAACCAATTAAGTAATGGTCTTCAATTATGCTATGGAGTGCTGCAGCCGCCTGTGGGTGGTGTGTGCAGGAAGTCCCTGCTCTATCATCCTGTAGTGATAATACTACATTGAAGTCACCCCCCCACAACAGTGCCGCGTCACCTAGTGTTTGGATCCTGTGCCACAGTTGATTGAAAAATTCTGGGTTGTCTGTATTCAGCCCATACGTATTAACAATAGTGACCTGCTGACTGTAGATTACACCTTGTAGTATTATATAACGCCCTTCGGGATCAATCACTGCCTGCTGCATTTTCCAGGGAATTCCTCTACGTATTAAAATTGCCACCCCGCAGGAGTAACTGGAATAGTTGGACATCAATACTTCTCCCCATCTGCTGGAGTTTAACCTAGAGCGAGTTGTGTCCTTCAGGTATGTTTCTTGCAGGAGGCAGATATCTGCTCCATGTCATGCAAGATATGAGTGTACCAGTCTTGATTTTCTGTGGTCGTTAAGACCACGCACGTTCCACGTGATACATTTTAATGTGGACATGTTAGCTCGTTCTTCGTCATTACATTGTGTGCACTGAGTCATTCCCATTTCTGTGCATGGGTGCTGCTTGACTGAGACATTGGCAATACATCTAGCGGTATTAAACAATAACAATTAACTACCCCTACCCACCCTCCACCCACACCAACCCCCCAATCAGGTTGTGATATCATCCCCCTGTTCAACCCAATGATTTGTATAGAGTCCTGGGCGAGCCTAGGGCTGGTGGGAATTCTCCCTGGGGGGAAGTGGAGTCACTGGCATACACCCCTGCTTTGTACAACAGGGTGACCGAGCACATTTTGATATGACATTTCGTGATGTATTATTTATACAACTAGGTCAAGTATGGGCCGTCTCCCTGCAGTACTTTGGTATACAACCTACCAAAGCAAACGAGTTATATTTGGAGCTGGGGATAGTCAACACGGTCAGTTAATACCCACATTGTTAGTAGCATGTGGTATATGAAGGAACCAATAGAACCTTATCTCTAGTCAATGCACCTAGTCATTGTCGCTCAGTCGGCAGCTCAGCGATTCTTCTACCACGCGGCTTGCGCTCTGCCGTTGTTTTACTGCTTGCTTAGCAAATTTCACTGCAGCGCTGGCATCTGTAAATATGCGGGGCTTGCCTTCAGCCTGTACACAAAGTTTTGCGGGGTAGAGTAGGGCATATTTGATGTCGGCCTGTTGGAGCAGTTTCTTGGCTTGGACAAATTCCTGCCGTGCCACCTGTACCTGCTGGGTGAAATCCAGGTACATAGCGATTGTGTTGCCCTGGTATTGGATTGTGCCCTGTTCGCGGGCCATCCGCAGCACTGTGTCTCTGTACCGATAATTCAGGAAGCGAGCAAGAATTGGGCGTGATGGCGCACCGGGTGGCGGTCTTGGGCCCAGTGTGCAGTGCGCCCGCTCCACCAAAAACATACTAGATAGGTCACTGCCGAATAAGTCCTTCAGCATTGTTTCCACATATTTTTCCATATTTGAAATATTTGTCGTTTCCGGAACTCCAATAATATGGACATTATTGCGCCGAGATCTTGCCTCCAAATCTTTGTTCTTGGCTTTTATTAGGTGAAGAACCTTATCCATGCGCAGCAGTTGTTCGTGCGTTTCAGTTTGACGATCATCAGCATCCGACACTCTGGTTTCCAGCGTATCCAGTCTTGCTTCGTGTTTTTCGTTTTTTGTGGGTGACTTTGTCAAGACGTGCAGACATAGAGTCCAGTTTGGAATCTATTGCCTGTAGGCTAGCCTTAACGTCTTTCAACATGGATCTCAGGTCATCCTCCTGTGTGACGTCCATGGCAGCCCCCGTTGTTTCACTGGGCAGTGTGGAGCCCCCCTCCTGCTGTTGTGTCACTCTTTTGTAAAAATTTAATTTGGGCTGCTTTACATCGGTTTTCCCCATTACTTCGCCCAATAGTTAGCCCACCGCCAACCGGCAGTCACATGGGTTCTTCCGTCACAACAGAAACCTCACAATGGCTCTAACGGAACGAGCTGCAAGAACCGTGGCTTTCTTATTGAACCCGCCGTGCTGTTCTGGTACTGAGTTCCAGCTTTCCGCTCTGTAGTGTGCCTTGTGACTGTGACCCCCGTGGATCCGTCTCTCTCCCTCCTCCGTACAGTGGTGAGGGGTCAGATTCCCTGCAAGTAGGCCTCTGGATGTGTGGGCTTCTGGATCTGCTCACCTTAATGTCCTCGCCCTACTTCGTCTCGTGCACGTTTCCCTGCTTGATATGTCCAGCACCCACAGGGCCAGTTCTTGAGCCGTTCAGTGCCTGCTGTTGGTGTCTGGAGTTTAATCAGACTGCACGTGGAGTTCCAAGGCACTGCGGTCGGGCCGTGCATCCGGCGAGAACCGTGCCCCAGAGCATTTGGTCCGCCGAGTCTTCCCTGCCTCCGTGTGTGCCTTTAGATACCGGCCTGCACACCCACAGCGCAAGAGACCAGCCAGCCGGCGCCACGTGCAGCAGGGTCCAAGCCAACCCGGGCGCGCCCCAACCGGAGCAACAGTGGCCGCACAGTCCCCCGCTTACATGCGGTGGTCCAATGCAGGCCCCCCAGCGAGCCGCGCGTCCGCCCCAGCCCGGGCCCCCGCTTGTGACTCAGCGGCTCGGTAAATGGCGTCCTCTGTCTCTCCTCCGCACAGCGGGCGGCCACGGCACCTCCGATTCTTCAGGCTTCCGCTATTAAAATTCGCCGCGCAAGTGGGTCACCAGCAATCAGGGCGGCGGAGACGCAGGGTCGGCTGCAGCGCAGCTCACAACAGTCTCCGGTTTCTTCTGGCAGCGCGCGCACAGGGCCGCACCCGGCCGCGATGTTCCGTGCAGGCTAGTGGCGGAATCCGCGGTACTCCAGAGTCGGGTTGCGGGTTGCCTGGGATATATACTGTCAGATGGAGTTATTTCTGCATGGGAGGGGGCCTTGCCATCGCCCACAAGAGCACCCTCCGCCTCACCACCTCCAGGGAAACCTTCCCCTCCGCCGAACCACCTGCACTTCCAGATCCAGACCACCCCCAAAGCCACACTCCAAGGAACCCTCATCTACAGACCCCCCGGCCCCCGAACACCCTTCGCCACCACCATCACCGACTTCATCGCACCCCACGCCATCGCCTCAGCAAACTACATACTCATTGGAGACCTGAACTTCCACCTCGACAACCCCAGCGACCCCAACTCCACTATCCTTCGTGACAACCTCGCCAGCATCAGACTTAAACAACTTGTCAACACACCGACCCACAGAGCAGGACAAACCCTCGATCCCATCTTCGCGGCAGGAAACAGCATCCAATTCAGCCACACAACGCAGCCGCCATGGACCGACCACCACTGCGTACACTTCGCCATCAACAAACCCAAGGCACCCAAACCAGCCCCACGCCCACCTCGAAGGAACTGGAGCAAGGTTACCGACGAGCAACTTAACTCCACCCTCACCCGAGACAACCACACCTGGGCACCCGACGCAAACGACGCAAACAACGCAGCCAGAGAACTCCACACCTGGATCTTCAACTGCGCAGATGAGCTCGCCCCGCTACGCAACCCCGACAGACAACACCCCAGGAAAGCCGCCTGGTTCACCACCGCTCTCCAAGAAGCCAGACGCACCTGCAGACGCCTGGAGAAGTACTGGAGAAACACCAAGACAACCGAAAACTACACCACCTACAAGGATGCCATGACGGACTACCATAACCAGATCAGAGCCACCAAGAGGAACTTCATCCACAACAAAATCCTGGCCAACTCCACCAACTCCAAGGAACTTTTCAGTGTCATTCAGGAATTCACCAACCCACACAGCAAAGCCACAGACATCACACCATCCCAAGACCTCTGCGACAAGCTTGGAACCTATTTCCACCTCAAGATCAAAAACCTCTACGACAACTTCATCGACCATCCAGCAAGCGCCACAGACGGCTCCCCGCCCCCCAGAAACACCAGCCAGCCCACCATCTCCAACTGGACACCGATCACGGCCGAAGACACCACCTCAACCATGAAAAGCATCCACTCGGGGGCCCCCAACGACCCCTGCCCCCCTCACATCTACCACAGAGCCGCGGCCACCATCGCACCCGAACTACAACGCACCATCAACACCACCTTCAAACCAGGCACCTTCCCAGATGACTGGAAGCGCGCAGAAGTCAGACCCCTGCTCAAGAAGCCCACAGCTGACCCCACCGACCTCAAGATCTATCGGCCCATCTCGCTCCTCCCCTTCGCAGCCAAAGTTGCAGAGAAAACAGTCAACAGGAAACTGACACGATTCATTGAAGAGAACGCCGTCCTCGACCTGTCCCAATCCGGATTCCGAAGCAACCACAGCACAGAGACCGCCCTACTCGCCGCCACAGTTGACATCCGCACCCTCCTGGACCAAGGCCACTCCGCAGCCCTCAACCTACTCGACCTATCAGCGGCCTTCGACACCGTCTCCCACCACACACTAGTCGCCAGACTACACGACGCAGGCATACAAGGAACAGCCTTGGACTGGATCCGATCATTCCTCACCGGAAGAAGCCAAAGGATTAGACTCCCACCCTTCTTCTCCGACCCCACGAAAATCACCTGCGGAGTCCCACAGGGTTCATCACTGAGCCCCACCCTCTTCAACATCTACATGGCCCCCCTCGCAGCCATCGTCCGACAACACGGCCTCAACATCGTATCCTATGGCGACGACACCCAGCTCATCCTCTCCCTCACCAAAGACCCCACCACTGCCAAACTCAACTTCCAGAAAGGAATGCAAGACGTCGCAGTCTGGATGACCAACAGCTGCCTGAAGCTCAATGCCGAGAAGACAGAAGTCCTCGTCCTCTGTACCACCCCTTCTGCATGGGACAGCACCTGGTGGCCGACCGCCCTTGGAAGCCCACCTACCCCCTCAGACCACGCCAAGAACCTCAGCATCGTACTCGACTAATCACTCACCATGAACCGACAGGTCAACGCCGTCACCTCCAGCTGCTTCAACACCATCCGCATCCTCCGCAAGACCTTCAAGTGGATCCCCCCTGAGTCAAGGAAGTCAGTCACCCACACACTCATTACCAGCAGACTGGACTATGGAAACACACTCTATGCCGGGATCAACAAGTCTCTACGCTGAAAACTCCAAACAATACAGAACACCGCTGCCAGACTCGTCCTCGGCATCCCCCGACAGGAACACATCAGCCAACACCTACGAAGTCTCCATTGGCTCCCCGTGGAGAAAAGAGTCACTTTCAAAATCCTCACTCACGCCTACAAATGCCTACACAACAACGGACCCAAATACCTCAACGACAGAATCAACTTCCACGTACCCAAAAGAATCCTCCGATCTTCCAACCTCGCACTGGCCGAAACCCCGCGCATCCAAAGAGCCAGAGCAGGCGGAAGATCCTTCTCTCACATTGCAGCCAAGACCTGGAACGAGCTACCGGCAGACATCAGACGCGCCCCTCCCTGAACACCTTCAGGAAGACCCTCAAGACCTGGCTCTTCGGCTAAACAGATCTGCGGACCCCCCCCCCCCCTCAGCACCTTGAGACCCTCACGGATGAGTAGCGCGCTTACAATTCCCTGATTGATTGATTGAGCAACAGGATGTGTCCGGATAATTGTCAGATTCACGGTCTCGGCCGGCAGAGCCCTCTTAGCGAGCGGCCATCTTGCAGCTCGGCTTGGCCACGCCCCCCTTTCATGGTCTAGTTTAATCTCTCAAAAAGCCTATTGGTTTGGAAGTGGCACATAAGTACTTTATGTATAAAGATCTGAAGTTGGTGCCTCTGTAAGATGCCTCCTGCTTGGGGAACCCCACACAGTTAAAAATCCCCATCAGTGCCCTTCCCACCACAGGTGCTGTGACTGACCTCAGGGGTGTGGCACTGGGTACCGGGTAACAGGATCCACTAGGCCCAACAATATTGATTCCCACTCTTTCAAAGGGGGTTTCCACCACAGGGAATCGAAACAGGGGAGTCTTATGCTTTACCCCTGATTTCCCACTGATGGCTTGAAGGGTTAGGCATGATCTGAACAATGCATCTGAATGCATCCTCATCCAGGGCCAATAAAAGTGGATGGCCAGTGGGTCTTTGGCCAGACCTAGATGTCCTGCCAAAGGTTTGTCATGAGCCAGGTCCCATAGGAAAGCCTGATAGCACAGCAGGACCATGAACACCTTAGCCTCACTATACAGAGACCCTTCTTTCAAAAAATGAGGTGATTACCAAAGGTGTTGCCCGCTGCCTGGGCCTCGGCCTGCCTGCCACTGTAGGCACCACTTCTGAGCCTTATAGAATTCTGCCTGGACACTTCTCCTTCAACTTGCCACCTAACCAGCTCAAGCAGGTCTCCCAGGGCAGCATTGTCTTCCCCTATAGGTTCCAGGGGGGTCACCCTTAGGATCAATCTCCTCCCAGACCATGAGAATTTCCTGGGTTGGTTTAACGCACACCTTGTTGTTGGTCTTCCCGGCAGGCACCTGAGCTGCTGTTTCAGGCTTGAGGCCCTTTCTACTCCCCTGACAGGCTTCCATGGATCATGTGGTCAGGTACACCAACTCAGGCAATCTCAACATCACCAAGTGGTACTTGAGATGCTGTGCTTTAACCCCTTCGCTGCCAGGCCTCCCCGTGCCATGCCCTTTTATGACTATTTGGGGTAGTTTGCACTTAGGCCCCCAATACTGTTTGTCCACATAAGGTATCCACGCCAAATTTGCATCCTTTCCTTCCAACATCCTGAGGATTCTAAAGGTACCAGGGGTTTGTGGATTCCCCTGGAGGGGACTGAAAAATTAGGCAAAATACAGCTAAATTTGTTTTTGGGGGGGGGTGGCATAAAAGTGCTGCAGAAGAAAGCATCTGGTTTCTTCCCTGCAAATGGTACCAATGAAGGGCTTGTGATTCTAAAATCACCATCTTCCCATCTTTCAGGAACAGGCAGACTTTTGCCAGAAAACCCAAATTTTCTACACAGTTTTTGTAATTTTAATGGGACATTCCCTATTTTTTGTGTTTTCAACCTCCTTCCAGTTAGTGGTAGAAATGAGTATGAAACCAATAATGGACAGCTATACATTTCTGAATTCAGAAAGGGGTCGTTTGTGTAGATCCTTTAAGGTTTTCCTATGGAAAGTAACAGCAGAAATAAAAGAATATTGAAATATAGTTGAGAAAAACTGCCATTTGTGCCTACATTTTCAACTTCTTCTAACTATGGTAGAATTTTGAAAGCTATATACCATTACGTCCGCAGGACCCTTCTGGTTGCGGGATTGTAGGGCGCTTGTAGGTTCACCAAGAACCCGAGGTACCCAGAGCCAATAACTGAGTTGCACCTTGCAATGTTTTTTCATTGAGTACCACGTATACAGTAACTTGTTTGGTAAAACATAAAGAGTGAAAAATCTGAATCAAGGAAACCTATGTATTTCTGAAATTGGAACAAGATATGCGATATGGAGTTTAGAAGCAGTGGTTATTTGTGCATCTCTGAATGTGTGGGTACCCATACTAGCATGTTAATTAGAGGGTATTGTTAAAAACGACTTCTTTTTTACACTCTGTCTTACATTTGGAAGGCAGAAATGCATAGAAAGACAAATAGTAATAACACTTGTTCTCCTATTCTGTGTTTCCCTAAGTCTCCCAATAAAACTGATACCTCAATTGTGTGGGTAGGCCTAGTGTCTGTGACAGGAAACTGCCCAAAACGCAACGTTGACACATCACATTTTTCAATGAAAACTGACTCTTATTTTGCAATGTGCCTAACTGTAGATTTTGGGCCTTAGCTCAGCCGGCACCTAGAGAAACCTAGCAAACCTGTACATTTTTGAGAATGAGACAGCCAGGGGAATCCAGGATAGGGTGATTTGTGTAGCTCTCACCAGGATCTGTTACCCAGAAACACTTGCAAACCTCAAACTTTGTAAAAAGCAAACACGTTTTCCTCAAATTTCTGTGATGGAAAGTTCTGAAATCTGAAATGAGCCACAAGCTTCCACCTATCCAGCACTCCCTCAAGTCCCCCAATAAAAATGGTACCTCACTTGTGTGGGTAGGCTTAGTGCCCGTGACACAAAAACGGCCCAAAATGCAACTTGGACACATCACATTTTTCCAGTGAAAACTGCCCCTTTTTTAACAGAGTACCTAGCTGTGGATTTTGGGCCCTAGTTCAGCCGGCACCTAGGGAAACCTAGCAAACCTGTACATTTTTTAAACCTAGACACCCAGAACCTGGTGAGAGCCAAACAAGTCACCCCATTCTAGATTCCTCTTTGTGTCTAGTTTAAAAAAAAGAACAGGTTTGTTAGGTTTCTCTAGGTGCCAGATGAAACAGGGCTCAAAATCCACAGCTATGCACATCGCAAAAGAGAGTCTGTTTTCACTGGAAAACTGTGATGTGTCCCTGTTGCGTTTTGGGCTGTTTCCTTTCATAGGCACTAAGCCTACCCACCGAAGTGAGGTACCATTTTTATCATCAGACTTGGGGCAATGCTGGGTGGGTGGAAGTTTGTGGCTCCCTGCAGATTCCAGAACTTTCCATCACAGAAATTTGAGGAAATGTGGGGGTTTTTTTAACAAATTTTGAGATTTGCAAGGGATTTTGGGTAATAGAGCCTGGTGAGAACCACACAAGTCACCCCATGCAGGATTACCTTGGGTGTCAAGTTTTCAAAAATGTACAGGTTTTCTAGGTTTCCCTAGGTGGCGGCTGAGCTAGTGCCCAAAATCCATAGCTAGGCACATTGCAAAAAATGGGTTAATTTTAACTGGAAAAATGTGATGTGTCCATGTTGTGTTTTGGACCGTTTACTGTTACGGGCACTAGACCTACCCACACAATTGAGGTACCATTTTTATGTTTAAATTTGTTTTATTGTGAAGCTGTCAAGGTACAAAATAATTGTTACAGAGCTGAGGTGGCGTCAACATTCAGCCTACCCAGCGCATGTGCAGCTTTTAACAAAAATCATGCCCCTTATACACCAACCCCTCCCTTAGCCAAAGGGTGCCATCTGTATCCAGAGTGTATCCTATAGAAAGCCACATGGTCCAAGAGGAGCTAGGAGGCAGGAGGTTCCGTCAAACGCAGTAGCCTGAGGTATCTAGGGCATGTCAGCTCGGTGAATTCCTGTGAGAGAAGTGCTATGAATGGGCACCATATCTCTCTAAAAACATCTCTGCCAGGGTCAAATGCCGTTGCCAGTCTCTCCATGCCTAGCAGATCCCAAATACGGTGTAGCCAGGCCAATCTAGATGGAGCCTTTTCGGTACCCTACAGGGCCAATATTGCTTGGTGAGCCGCTCGGAGGGCCAGTGTAATGTGTTTGCCCCGTCTAGAGCATAGTCGGTAAGTGAGTGGATTGGGAAGGCCCAGCAAGGTGAAGGAGGGAAACCTAGAGAGCTAAGTTTTGAAGTGGGTATCTATCTCTGTTAAGATCTCTTCCCAAAAAAGCTTTAATTTAGGGCAATCCCATAGAATGGGAATCAGGGTCCCAGGAGAGTTTTTACATCTCCAACATTTATCACCCCTATCTGGATTAATTTTATATAGCCGTACCGGGGTCCAGTACCAGTAGGTGGCAATCTTTACTGCTGTTTCCGTGGTGGAGATGTTAGGTGTCGTGTGATGTGCCCTATAGTATATGTCTCGCCACTCTTTCTGTGTTAGGTGGTGCCCCAGCTCCTGCTCCCATCTCTGTTGGGCAGAGTATTCAGTCACCGGCTCCGGGCCCATCAGGAATTTATATAGGTCAGAGACTATACATTTATCTGTGTCCCTCCCGAGGAGCCATCTCTTGACGGTAGTCAAATGTCATTGTGCTGCCTCCCTCATTGCGGGGTCTAGGACCCAGTGCCTAATCTGTGTGTAATGAAATCTCTCCTCTTCGGAAATTGCCAAGTCTGCTTTCAGTGTATCAAATTGTATGGGCCCTTCCGTGTCAAAAAGATGTCCCGCAGATCTGCACCCGGGTCTCTGCTAGGCCTCGAAAGCCTTATGATTCATCCCTGGTGTGAAGTCTGGGTCCTCTACTATTGAGGTTAGCGGTGAAGGGAATGAAGTAAGGCGGATTTTCATCACCACTGCGTCCCACACCCTGAGCAGCAGCGCTGTGATTGCCGAGATGTATAAGCTAGGGGGCGACCCACCTTCCTCTAGGAGGGAATCTTCCACAGGGAGGTACCCACTAATGCCCTGCCCATAAACAGCCATGTTTTTTCGGATTCTGCCCGGGTCCACACCACCATATGTCCAAGCTGGGCTGCCTGAAAGTAACGCCATAGGGATGGAATACCCAGTCCCCCTTCCCCCAGGCTACGCCAACTCAAGTTTTGCTTCATCTGCGGATGTCGGTTTGCGAAGACAAAGGTCTGGAATGCCTTCTGCATAGTTTGAATTGCCCCAGAAGGAGGTCAGAGAGGCAAAGTCAAGAACACGTACAATATTCTAGGGAGGGCTGTCACTTTTAAAGCTGCCACCAACCCCAACCAAGATAACGAGTACGGTTGCCAGCGGAGTAGGTCTGATTTAACTCTGACCACCAATTCTCTGTAGTTAAGTGCCACGGTCTCTTGGATCATTGGAGAGAACTGAATGCCCAGATAGCAGATACTTGGCCTCCAGCTGATCAAGAGCGTTTCGGCAAAGTAGTCCCGCGTGGTGCGAGATACCGGCAAACTTAGTGCTTGTGATTTATAGATACTAATTTGGAGTCCCAACACTGCACCAAAACTCTCGACCTCCTGTAGGAAACTCGGGAGGGAAGACCGAGGGTCATCCAGGGATACTATGACGTTGTCCGTGTAAAGAGTGATCAAATGTTCTTCGCCTCCAAAATGCACCCCCTTCACCTCTGGTGAGTCCCGCACTCGCTGTGCGAAAGGCTCCATGTAGAGCGCAAACAGGAGAGGGAAAAGAGGGCCGCCCTACCGGGTACCGCGGCGAATTGGAAAACTATCAGAGTTCCTACCGTTCACCCTCACCGATGCTCGGGGTCTGTAGTAGCCTCTAAGGATCCAAGTTCGAATCTCTCCTCCATCCCAAAGCGGTCTAAAACTTCCTTTAAGTAGGGCCAATGCACCCTGTCGAATGCTTTCTCAGCATCTATCGAGAAAAGCATGATCTCCCGCTGGGACCGTGGCGCCTTATCCATGAGGTGGAGTAACCATTTGATGTTGTCAGAGCATTGTCTATTGGATATAAAACCAGACTGGTCGGGCTCGACCAGCCCAGCCATCAGTAAGCTAAGCTGTGCTGCTAGTATCCCTGTGAACAACTTTGCATCGACATTTAAGAGAAAGATGGGTCTATAGGACCCACATACTTTCCTGTCTTTGTCCGGTTTCGCAATTACTGTAATTGAGGCCTCCAGCATTGACGGGGGAGCATCGACGAGTTTGTGATTGCATTAAACACCTTCGTAAGAAGAGGGGCCACTAAGCCACAATACGTTTTATAAAAGATGGCTGAGAAGTCATCCGGGCCTGGGGACTTATAAGATTGCAATCTGGTTATTGTAGATATGACCTCTTCTATTCTGATGGGTGCATCCAGTTCAGTCGCCTGATCTGTAGTGAGTTTAGAAACATTAGCTCTCTCTAGGTAGTCCGTAATGGGCCCAGGTGGGAGATCCTGAGCTGTATATAGGGCCATATAGAATGCGCCGCACCGTGCTGCCACTGTCTTATCCCCAACTATCTCCTCTCCTGTTTCCGAGAGCAGAGTCTCTATTGTTTTGGCCAGGCGTTGCCCCTTAAATTTCTTTGCCAGCATCCTCCCGTACTTGTTTCTCCCTGTATAGAATGCGTGTTTGAGGCTTAGGATTGAGTATTCCGCTTGATCAAGGTCCAGGGTGGCCAGCTGTTTCCGGGCTACCTCTAGTAGCCTCCATATCCTGGGAGCCCCAGTACGGTGCTGGCTGCGCTCCAGTTCTTGTACTTGTTCCTGAAGCTTTGACCTGGTGGCGCGCCGTGCCTTATTATTTGCTGCTGATATTGCTATCAGCACGCCCCTGATGACCGCCTTCAAGGCGTCCCATATCATCGCGGGGGAGGACTCAGGAGTGTCATGTATTGTTAGGTAGTTCCTTATAGCCTTCCCTACCTGCTCGGCTGTTTTTGGGCGGCGCTGTTCTGTTTCATACAGGTACCCCGATATAGGCTCAGGTAGTAACCAAACCTTTCACCTATATTTCCCCTGCCATTACACTACATAACGGTTCTTGGTACTGACCTTTTACCTTGTTATGGTACTGCTTAAATGACGTGGGTTTTTTCTGAAAACTAGGCTCATTCATTATGCATTAGGATTCTTGGAATCTCATCAGGACTACCATCTCCTGCATAATAACTATGTATAAGGGTCATTCCTTCCGTCATCCTAGTCCGACATGACACAGCAAGGTAGATTCCCTGAGGGTACCACTTTGGGTATATAAACCCCATATCTTTGCTGAGGCAGAGAGAGAAGAAAAAGGACTTCCATGCTGACACACTGACGCAAGACTGAGGTTCCTGCATGCAGACCCTCCAGCTCACAGTGGTCTGACATCTCTCGCGTGGTGTCCATCTCAAGACCAAGATGGGGTCCCACAGTCTCTCACTTCAGGTAATGGGGTTGGCTTCAGCCTAGGGGGATTCTTGGCTCTACACCTGCATACATGCAAGGTACACTTAGGTACATCTAGTTAGGGTTGCATCATAGGAGTACTCATTATTACTGTCATGTATTTATATACCTGCCTGTATTCATTGTTTTAGCACTATGGTAGGAATCTACCATCCTTTTACACTGTTTGTGCTTGTAACCATTTATATCTGTTTCTGTCTTATGGTTGTCTCAGCACACCTATTTTACACCAGAATGACGCTGGTTCAATAAATGCTTATTGAAAAACGTCCCCACCGTTTATTCCGTGTACCTCTTTGAGACAAAGTAAGCACGAGTGACTGAGCGAAAGGTACTGTATCCTTTTTCCCCGATCCCTGATGAACAGAGTTGTCACGTTCGGTAGTTGCCAAGAACTATTCTCTCCTTGGTAAGAGGAGTTTACAGTGGCACTGTGAGCTAGCTGGTATACAGGTGAACATACCTGGTTTGGGTGTCTGGAATCAGTTTGGACACCAATTCCACAGTCTATGTTGTCTAAACGCACAGATCCTATATAGGTCTATAGCAACTACATGACAGCGCAACATAGTCTCCCTCAGCCTCCAAGTTCTGGGCGTTTGCCTCTGGGGTAGACGTGCGAGGTCTAGAACGACCACGGAATGATCAGAGAGGGTCCGGGGATCGATCTCCATCGATGTTAATGCCTCCTGCACCTCTCTTGAACCCAGAAAATAGTCTAATCTTGCATAGTTTCTAAGGGCATGGGAATAGAATGTGTAACCTCTCGAGGCTGGGTGATGGTCTCTCCACAAACCTCTCAGCCCCAAATCTCGCACCCAACTGAGGCCCACAGCACTAATAGCCCCCGCTGTCCCGTGACGGTGAGTAGAGCGATCTACGTCATTATGAAAGACCAGGTTTAAGTCGCCTCCCAGAATCACCCACCTGTCTGGTGTCACCATCACATTCCCAATAGCCTCATGAATAAACTGCTCTTGTTTCACATTTGGATCATATATAGAACCCAGAGTTATGGATTGTGAACCTATGTTTCTTCGATACCCCAATACACGTCCCTTAATCTCTACCACCTTCATCCCCGCCTTCCCCTGAAAGGTGCGTGAAAACAGGGTGGCTACGCCCGCTGCCTTATGTCTCATGGAGGAGAAAAATTGTTGTGGTAAGGTTCGGGACCTAAGCCTGTTCCAGTCTCTGCGTAGGAGTTGTGTTTCTTGTAAGAAACACGTCTACCCGTGTGTGTTTCAGATAGGACAATATCGCTTTCCTCTTTACTGGGTTGTTTAGACCCTTAACGTTGAGGGTCAACACCCTCAGATTCCCAGGTCCAGCGGTCATATCCAGGACCCGTAGGACTCCTCGGTGCACCAGTTAAACTCCCACCCCGCCCCTCCAGGCCACCGTGTATCGCTGCACTATCCAAGGATGCTATAAAAGAGTAAGAGATCAACAGACACCCATGAACAATCCCCTGAACAGTAACAATAAACAAACAGAGTCCCTAGTGTAGAGATGGAGCAAGGTCCGTCATCTCGTTTCCAGTAGAAAAGTTCCTTCTTGGGGTCCGTGCCGCTTCCTGGTTAGGTTGCGCCATCTTGTGGTCTCCAAATCCCCCCCTCCACTGGCTCTTCTATCTTCGACTGTGACCTCAGGCTGGCGCGCCTGTCATGTTGCCTTCAGCTAAACTGGCCAGTACTGCTTTCCTCTCAGCTGTCAGGGCCTCCTGATCTGGGCCTGAACACTTGCGCACCTTGGAGATTCTCTGCCATCTTCCCCCCCCCTCTTGTTTCTGTGTAGTGGTTTGTGCATGCGAACGTGGATCTTCTGATTGTTCTAGTTGAAGTAGTTTGGTTGCTTCAGAGAGTGAGCACAGCTGTCGGAGTTGTCCCTGCCATTGGAACACCAAGCGAAAGGGGTGGCCCCACGAGTAGGGCACCTTCTTATCCCACAGGAACGTAGTGACTTGCCAGAATTCTCATTGTTTTTGAAGTGTGGAAGCAGCGAGATCCTGAAACAGATGTGCCGTCTGGCCTTGGTATTCTATTGCTTGTGCTTCTCGTGCCCTTTTGAGAATCTGTTCCTTTAGGGGGAATCTATGGACACATGTTAAGATGTCTAGTGGACGAGACTTCCCAGGCCCCCAGCTGCCCATTCTATGGGTCTGGTCCAGGCGGATCTTTTCTGGTGATGCATCGCCCAGGATATGTTTGAACATACCTATTACATATGCTTCGATGTTCCCTCTCTCTGCGTCTCGTGCCACTCCACATATTCAGTTGTTGTTCCTCCTGGAACGATTCTCCAAATCTTCCGCATGGGCCTGCAGGTCCAGCTGTTGCTCAGAAAGGCGGATGACCTCCTGCTGCATTTTTTCTATTTCTTCGTCCCAAGACGTGTCCCTCTCTTCTAGAGCATCTACCCTGTCTCCAATGTCCGTAACTTCCTTTTGGATGGCCTGCAGTTCTCCTGTGAGATCCTTCTTGACAGCGAGGAGGTCCTCCTTTAGCCCTGAAAACAAGGCTTCTAGATGGGGTGAGTGAATGTCGCCTCTGGGTCTTCTGTGGTTGGGGAAGACACACTGCTCAGTCCGCTCTTGTTCTCCCCCTCTCTTGAAAACCTCAAACTTTGTCCATCAAAAACATTTTCCCCATATTTCTGTGATGGAAAGCTCTGAAATCTGCAGGGAGACACAAACTTCCACCCAACCAGCATTCCCCCAAGCCTCTCAATAAAAATGGTACCTCACTTGTGTTGGTAGGCTTAGTGCCCACGACCGAAAACGGCCTAAAACGCAACATGAACACATCACATTTTTCCAGTGAAAACTGCCTTTTTTTCGCAGTGTGCCTAGCTGTGGATTTTGGGCCATAGCTCAGCCGGCACCTAGGGGAACCTAGCATACCTCTACATATTTTAAAAATAGACACGCTGACACGCTGGGAAATGCAGGATGAGGTGATTTGTGTGTCTCTCACCAGGTTCTGTTACCCAGAATCCCTTGCCTCAACCTCAAAGTTTGTCCCAAAAAACACATTTTCCTCACATTTCTGTGATGGAAAGTTCAGGAGTCTGTAGGGAGCCACAAACTTCCTCCCACCCAGCATTCCCCCGAGTCTGCTGATAAAAATGGTACTTAACTTGTGTGGGTAGGCCTACTATCCACAACAGAAAACGGTCCAAAACCCTATGTGGACACATCACATTTTTCTAGTGAGAACTGGCCCTTTTTTTGAAATGTGCATAGCTATGGATTTTGGGCCCTAGTTCCTCCGGCAAATAGGGATACCTAGCAAACCTGTTCATTTTTTAAAACTAGACACCCAGAGGAAACCAGGATGGAGTGACTTGAGTGGCTCTCACCACGTTCTGTTACCCAGAATCCCTTGCCAACCTCAAACTTTGGAAAAATAAAAAATTCCTCATATTTCTGTGATGAAAAGTTCTCGAATTTGTGTGGAGCCACAAACTTCCACCCACGCCGCAATCCCCCATGTCTGCAGATGAAAATGTACCTCACTTGTGTGGGTAGGCTTAGTGCCCGCGACAGGAAACAGCCCAAAATGCAATAGAAACGCATCACATTTTTCTAGTGAAAACAGACCCTTTTTTGCAATTTGCATAGCTGTGGAATTTGGGTCCTAGCTCAGCCAGCACTTAGAGAAACATAGCAAACCTGTACATTATTGAAAACCAGACACACAGGGGAATCCAGGATGGGGTGACTTGTTTGACTTTCACCAGGTCCTGTTACCCAGAATCACTTGCAAACCTCATATTTTGTAAAAAAAAAAAACACATTTTATCACATTTCTGTGATCGAAAGTTCTCGAATCTGTGGGAATCTACAAACTTCTACCCATAAAGCACTCCCCCTAGTCTCCCAATACAAATGGTACCTCACTTGTGTGGGTAGGTTTAGTGCCGGTGACAGAAAACGGTCCAAAACGCAACGTAGACACATCACATTTTTTCAGTGAAAGCTGACCCGTTTTTTGCAATGTGCCTACCTGTGGATTTTGGGCCCTATCTCAGCCGGCACCTAGGGAAACCTAGAAAACCTGTACATTTTTTAAAACTAGACAGCCAGGGGAATCCAAGATAAGGTGATTTGTGTGGCTCCCAACAGGCTCTGTTACTTAGAATCCCTTGCAAACCTAAAACTTTGTCCAAAAAAAACACGTTTTCCTCACATTACTGTGATGAAAAATTCGGGAATCTGTGTGAAGCCTCAAATTCCATGCACCCAGCTTTCCCTTAAGTCTGTCAATAAAAATGTTAACTCACTTTTGTGGGTAGGCCTAATGCCCGCAACAGGATATGTCCCAAAACGAAACGTGGACACATCACATTTTTGCAGGGAAAACTGACTCTTTTTTTGCAATGTGGCTAGCTGCGGATTTTGCGCCCTAGCTCAGCTGGCACCTAGGGAAACCAAGCAAACATTTTTTAAACCTAGACACATAGAGAAATCTAGGATGGGGTGATTTGTGTGGCCCTCACCAGGTTCTGTTACCCAGAATCCCTTGCAAACCTCAATCTTTGTCAACGAAAACACATTTTCCTCACATTTCTGTGATAGAAAGTTCTGGAATTTGCAGGGAGCCACAAACTTACACCCACCCAGCATTCCCTCAAGTTTGACAATAAAAATGGTACCTCACTTGTGTGGGTAGGCTTAGTGCCTACAAACGGAAACAGCACAAAACGGGAGACATCACATTTTTCTAGTGAAAATGGAGCCTTTTTTTGCAGTGTGCATAGCTGTGGATTTTAGGCCCTAGCTCAACTGGCACATAGAGAAAACTAGCAGACCTAAATGTTTGAAAACTAGACACCCAGGGAAATCCAGGATGGGGTAGTTTGTGTGGCTCTCACCAGGTTCTGTTACCCAAAATACCTTGCAAACCTCAAACCTTGTAAAAAAACAAATTTTCCTCACATTTCTGTGATGGAAAGTTCTGGAATCTGCTGGGAGCCAAAACTTCTACCCACCCAGCATTCCCCCAAGTCTGCCGATAAAAATGTACCTCACTTCTGTGGGTAGGCTTAGTGCCCGCGACAGGAAACAGCCCAAAACGCAACGGCGACACATCACATTTTTCCAATGAAAACAGACCCTTTTTTTGCAATGTGCTTAGCTGTGGATTTTGATCCCTAGCTCAGCTGGCACCCAGGGAAACCTAGCAAACCTGTACATTTTTTATAAGTAGAAACGAAGGAAAATCCAGGATGGGGGTACTTCTGTCGCTTTCACCAGGTTCTTTTACCCAGAACCCCTTGCAAACCTCAAACTTTGTCCAAAAAACACATTTTCCTCATATTTCTGTGATGGAAAGTTCGGGAATCTGTGGGAAGCCACAAACTTCCATCCATCCAGCATTTCCCCAAGTCTGCAGATGAAAATGATACCTCACTTGTGTGGCTAGGCCTAGTGGCTGCAGCAGGAAATGGCCCAAAACCTATTTTGGAGACATCAAAATTATTTCTCACGAAACAACCTGGTTTTGCGTGGGGGACAGCCACATTTTTGGTCCCGGGCTCGACGGAAATCTAGGGAAACCTACCAAACTCAGATATTTCTGAAAACTAGACACCCAGAGGAGTCCATGGAGGTATAGCTTGGGTGGATCCCCCAATGCTCTCTTACACAGAATCCCCTGCAAACCTTAAATTTAGATTTAAAAAATCTAATTTTCCTCACATTTCTGAGTGGTAATGTTGCGGGATCACCAGGTCGACACAAATTTCCTACCCCCCCAGCATTCCCCCAGGTCTCCCGATAAAAATCGTTCCTCAGGTGTGTGTGTGTGGGCCAAGTACCCACAACAGGGAAGGGCCCAAAGCGTATTGTGGTGACATCAAAATTATGTATCACAAAACGACATGGTTTTGCAAAGGAGCCATCCAAGTTTTTGTTCCCGGGCTCGATGGCCATCTAGGGAAACCTACATTTCTGTGAGGTAAAGTTGTGGGATCACCAGGCCGACACAAATTTGCTACCACCCAGCTTTCCCCCAGGTCTCCCTATAAAAATGATGCCTCACTTATGTCGGTGGGCCGCGAAAGGGAAGGGCCCAAAACATATTGTGGAGACATCCAAACTATGTATCACAAATCGACCTGGTTTTGCAAGGGGTGCACCTGCGTTTTTGGTTCCCGGCTAGGCGGCCATCTAGGGAAACCTACCAAATACAGACATTTCTTAAAACTAGACACCCAGGGGAGTCCAGGGAGGTATGACTTATATCGATCCCCCATCGTTTTCCTACCCAGAATCCTCTGCAAACCTTAAATCTTGCTAAAATAAATCATCCTTACATTTCTGTCTTGGATCAATGCGCCAGCACAAATTTCCTAGCTCCCAGTGTTTCCCAAGGTCTCCCAATAAAAATGATATCTCACTTTTTGAGTGGCCAATGCAGAATCGCCTAAAAATATATATATAAAAAAAATAGCAATTAGAGCTCGCTGTGCTATCCCCTCAATTGCTATGTTTTTGGCCTTTCCCAGTCAAAGGCCCTTGGTCCACCCATACAAGTGAGGTATCATTTTACTCGGAAGACCGAGGGGAACACTAGGAAATTTGTGCTGGTGCAGACCGCTAGCCACGTGACAGCCCACGCATTCTGCCAGCCAAGCCCTAGTCCGCACACACTGCCAGCTAAGCACAAGTCCACACACACCACCAGCAAAATGCAGGTTTACACACAGCCAGCCAAACACCAGTAAACACAGACCATCTGCCGAACTCCAGTTCACACACACACAGAAGCTTTTGCTAGTGTCTAGTGGTTTTCTGCTTCCCTTGGGAGCAGGTGTGCCTATAAATATCGCTACTGTGTCCCAAGGGGGGCAGAAGCAGCCAAAATGTGACCATAAAGAAAGGGGAGCAACCCTTGCCTAAGGGGCCGCTCCCAGACATACCCCAAAACATATCTCTGGTGCTTAGAGGGCTTTCTGTCCCCCCAGGAGGCAGATCAGAGGCTATTGCCCCATCTGCCCCCCAGGGGGGGTGAAAGACTGTGCTAATTTTTGACAGGGGTGGGGGCATTATAATGCCCATCTAGGGCAGCCCCCACCCCTATATTTTCACAAAAAAAGAATCCCTGGTATCTAGTGGGCTTTCTGCCCCAGGAGGCAGTTTGGGGGTGATAACCCCATCTGCCTCCCGGGAGGCAGAAAGACTGTCCCTTTTGTGTTGGGGTGGGGGCATTGGCATTCCCATTGTGGGCAGCCCCATCCCTCTTTTATAAACAAAATGACCATCCCTGGTGCCTAGTGGGCTTTCTATTGCCTCCATCTGAACCCCTGGGGGGGTCAGGAAGACTGTGGCAGATTTGTTGGGGGTGGGGGCATTATAGTGCCCATTTTGGGTAGCCCCCACCCCTAAATATAAAAAAAATAATCCCTGGTGTCTAGTGGGCTTTCTGCCCCCCATCTGCCTCCCAGGGGGGCTGAAAGACTGTCCCTTTTTTGGGGTGGTTGGGGGCATTGGTATGCCCATTGTGGGAAGCCCCCACCCCTCTTTAATATAAAACAAAACATCCCTGCTGCCTAGGGTACTTTTTGCCCCTGGGGCAGTTTGGGGGCTATTACCCCCATCTGCACCCCAGGGTGGGCAGAAAGACTGTTGCTAATTTTTGGAAGGGTTGGGAGCATTATAGTGCCCATTTAGGGCAGCCCCCACTGCTAAGCATTAAAAAAAAGAATCCCTGGTGTCTAGCGTGCTTTCTGACCCCCTGGGGGGGGCAGATTTGGGGCTACAGCCCCATATGCCTCTCAGGGGGGGCAGAAAGATTCATTATGCCCAAATTACTATGGGGGAGCAAAGGCCCTTGCCCAATGGGCTGCTCCCCCCTCCCTGGTGTCTAGTGGGTGGATCCCTGCTTGGGGATCACCCTCCTGCGGCGATTCACAAGCAGGGATCCACTAGATTCTCTCCTCTCTAATGGTACCTCCCTCATGTGATTTGGTGCACAGAGGGCTGAGATAGCCCTACGAGTACCGAAGCACTGAAACTGAAACAAGCCGATCGGCTCATTTCAGTTTCATATGTAATGATATTGGTGCGCCATGCGTGCGATCATCATTACATATGAAACAAAAATGGCTCAGGAGGTTGAGGAAGCTCTTCCCCACCTCCTGAGGCCAAAAAAAAAGAAAGAAAATCTCTCTGCCGAAAACAGCAGAGGGATTATGCGGTGGTGTGCCTAGGACGTAACGGTTATGTCCCTGGCACACCAGCACTGCAGCCATGGACATAACTGTTACGTCCATGGCATGGAATGGGTTAAGTCATTTGCTAACAGATTGTCAGCAGGCACGGTTGTACTCACAGCTACCTTTAAGAAACCTGAGACCCCCCTCTCAAATACAATGAGAGCCATTGGATAGTGACTCGGTTGTCATCCGTCACAACCTGGTAGACTACATTGGGAACCACCTGCTCTTGAGGCACCTGATGACATATCACGGTTGTCATACTGGCTCCTGTGTCTCTCAGAGCCTCCGCTCTCAGACCATCGATAACGCGTCACTGACTTTACTATTTAGTATTATCAGGAAAGTGAATTTTTGATACCATCTCTTTATCATCCAAGGACACTAGGGTGACCTCTACACTCTGCCCAAAACTAACTAGGGCAACATCCTCCCGCAAAACTACACTGGTAGTTCTTGGAGTAGGCCCACCAGTAGGGCGCTGCATCCTGTGGGGGCTGATGGCGTTCCCCCTTTTGTGCCTGAGCTTGTAACACTCATAGCTCTTAGGCTGGAAAAAGGCAATTGGTTTCTTCACATTAAACCCTCCCTGGACATGGTCAGGAATAGATTGGGATTCATTCCTCTAAAAAAACTTCTGGGGGCCTATAGAGAACTCCTTTGGTTTTCCCTGCCCCCCTCCCCTTTGCTGGTGGGGACCTGATCTACCTTTCTTGTGGTTCCACCCAGGTAACTTTTTTGATACCTAGTTATTAATTCAGAGGTCAGCCTCTTTCGCCAGCTCTCTGGGTATGGAGCATTCAGAGTCAATAAGGTGTTATAAACCATCTAGTGCTTAACTTGAGTAGTGCACAATATCCACCCAGAACTAGAGAGGCACCTTTTGGTTATCCCTGAACTGTAATCAATCATTGACCTGTATTGCAATCAGATCCAGCTCTTTCTGGCTCATCTCATGTTCCAGCAGTATTTATTCTCCTCTAGAACCAGCCTCTTTTCCGTTAAGGATCCCTGAGATGCTGCTATATTCTCTTCCGTGGCCAGAGGTAGCTTAGCTAGTTGCAGTTTCAGGGTGCTCTCAGCTTCCCATTCCTCCAACTTTAAAGGGAACAGGCTGGTGGAGGAGCCACAATCACAGCCACAGACAACATAAGTGATCTTATCCCTGGGGGCACCTCTTCCTCCTCTACTGTCTCTTGGTCTGGGCCCACTGCTAAGTCATAATTCACTTCTTCCTCCTCCTCCTCCTCATTCTCGTCAGCATCACCTCGTGTGGTAGTTTACATCCGGCAGACCTCTTACACTCTAAGTGCTATTTGAGAATCCAGTTTTGTGCCAGCTCCCTCTTCTTACACGCCATTCCTAGATCTACTATGGGGAAGCCTTTAATGCTGCTGAGGTCTACATCCATAATATAATGTGTTAAAAAAAAGCAAGAAGACTGGAATATAGGGAAAACCAGAAACAAATGACCAAATAAAAATAAAGGAGAATTTAAAAATCAATTTTGATATCAGATTACAACACAGGATATTTGTTTTTACAAAAATCACCAAGTAGCACTGCAAAAACACAAGTCCTGAACCCCACACTGAACACCAAAGTTAGAAATTGGAGCATTAGTTGAGTGGGGGTGAGGACTCACCTTAATTAAGCATCACACTCCTTGTCAGAATGAACCATGAAAGTCACTAAGTAGCTAGGCACACAGAAGAAAGGCTTAACTTAAATGTAATATGTATTTATGCAGTACTCAAACAATAATGAAGTCAAAACACAAAACAAGAAAAAGCCCAAACCAATTCGGAAAAATAGAGAATATTTTATTAACTAGAAGTACACAAATACAGCAAAAGGTTATTATGTAGAATGGGGAGAAGTTAGTTCTTAAAGTTTGAGTTAAAAATAGTGCCAAAAGGCACTAAGGGTCTACTTTAGGTATCTGGTCACACTGACCCAGATCAAAGATAAAACTTAATGCCAACTACGATGGAAAGCTGGTAGGAACAGGGACTAGGTTTGTCTAGGTGAAAAATGTACCTTCTGACTTAGAAAGGTTGCTGAGAAGTGGCCATCAAAGACTCGTCTGTGGGACAGGTTGCAAATGGGATGTAAGGAATGGCTCGACAATGACGGGGACCCATCGTGCGAGGTCTCGGATTGGATCAGAGGCTGATTGGCATCACTCAGGTGCTGTTCGATGTCCAGTGAGGCCATAAATGAGGTTTGTTGGCATAGATGGTTGTTGTTGAATCTGGTGAAGCCCTGAACGAAGGTTGTCAGCATCGATGTTCAGCATCAAGTCTGGTAAAGGTTGCTGTTAGAAAAGGAGAAGTGCACTCTGACCACAACCAAGGGTCCAGGAGCTTAGAGACACTACTTTAGGAACAGGACATAGTACCACAGGTGCTAGAAGAGGTCAGGTTGAGTTGGGACAGGTCGTCTGGAAAGCAGAATAATGTCTCTAGAAGCTTGTTGTGTCACTGTAGCTCAAATGGGAGCTCATCTAACAGACCCTTGGAATCATTTCAGGGTCTTGGGTTCAGCACAAGCAGGTTCAGTCTTCCTTTAGGTTTGGCAGACAGCAGAGCATGCTTTCTTCTTTTTCTTCACAGGCCCAGGAGTGTGCCAGCCTGTGGGTAGAGGACAACCCTTTGTCCACCCTCTAAGTCAGTTCTAGGCGGCGCCTCTCTCTTCCACTGGGTTTGGAGACAGAAAATGTAACACCAGGATCTGCTTAACACAGATATAAGTTCCTATATAAGGTATACTACACCTCAGCTATTTAAAACAGCAATTACACAACTCAATTAGATAGTTCTCCTAAATGCTTTGTCGGGCTGCTCATATTACACTCCTGATTTGTATGTGTGCAGTGGTAGGGGTGTTCTGGGATACAGTCATAAAACAATTGTTGAATACCACTGAGGAGATAATGAATCTGTTGTAGAGGCACTGTGGACTGGGTCTGCCAGGGCCGAAAAAAGGAAATATTTTATAGAATGTTGCCATTGACCTACTTCCTTTCAAGAAACACATTGCCATTCACTGGATACATAATTTTGACTTCCAATTCTGGCAACGGGTGGAAGAGCTCTGCTTGGTAAAGGTCCGCATGGGTAACAGAGGAGTTGAAGACATGAGAGACTGGAGGGAGACCCACTGGAAGATTTTGGAAGGTAAAGACTAAGGATAATCACTTCCAGATATAATGATGCTCAGACTGTTTACTCTGGCATTATGTTCTGGATAGCATCAGAGTGTATCATGCTATGGTTGTGAAGAAGGAGATAGGCAATCCACCTCAAAATAGAAGGTAGATTGTCCTTGTGGTCTTTTAATAAAACAAACTTTATATTGGTTTTGCATTTTATACATGTTATAGGATGATATTGATATTGTTATTTATTCTGAAGTTGATAAAACAGTGGTTATGGACAGTATCATAATTATAAAAGAGTTGAGTTCAAACAGAGACCAATGATGATCTATAGTTGTGCTTAGAGAAATGAACTGTTAATTGAGAGGTCAACAAGATAGTCCAATATGTGTTTGAGTGGATACATTTGCTTTAACATTTTAAGTTGGTAACTATCAAACTGCAAAAATGAAATGTCTTTTAGCTTTAAAATATCAAGGTTTTCTAGGAACAGCTATCATGCCTTCATGCTGTATATACCTTCCAATAATTTTGATTTTAACTTATTTTAGTATCTCAATAATTACGTTTATTCTTAATATGGTTGTCTTATAACATCATGTAAAGTTCATGTGAAAAAATATAATGTATTTTAGTTTTGTTTCAATAGATGCCATGTTATTACATGATTTTTCATTTATTACTTATATATTTTACTTACATATATAGCAAGTGTATCTTCATTTTTGTCAAAGAAGATTAATATAAAAAGATATGGATCTATCTGAAAGTTTATTATATTTTGTCATTGTCACTTCTTTATTATGCCGAGTTCGATTTTCTATATCAATAAATCACTATTCTGACCATCTGTGTGGCCTTCACTCATGGTCCACACAATGTAAATGCCTTTTATCACACATATTTTTTTAGAAAACGAATTTTTTTTAATTTCTTCCTAAAAATACATTAAAATATGCTTAGCCTTGTACCTATTCATTACAAATGGTGCTTACCATTGTAAAACTTGCAATAATTTGTCATTCGATACAATACACTGTAAAAACACAGCTTTAGGGATAACATATTTTAATGACTTTGTCACTTTACAAAGTGAAATAATTTTAACTCACAAATATATATATATATTTTTTAAATTGGATAAAAAGAACTTTCTATTTAGAAATTGCCCATAAAGCTATGACCATTATAATTAGTCTGAACTATGAACTCTATCTTTCTAATAAATGTAGTGTTAAAGTAGGCCTACATTTGGATATAATTGTTCTAAGTCTGGCTCTTTCAAAGGTCATTGTGATCATTATTTGAACTTACGCATGTAAGTCTCAAATATGGTTACTTTAAACAATGTGTTATTAAAAAAAAAATACATGTGCAAAAGTCTTTGTAAATGCATTTTAATATTTTTGTGAATACTGAAATCAAAAGCAAAATATTTCAATAAATACATCATAGTAACTGATTGCTTTGAATATAACTGAAATAGATAAATAAACATTCTAAACTTAAAAATGTATATACAAAGACATTATTTTCATTAAGGCAAAAATTGGTTCTGCCATATATCTTGTCTCCAAATGTTAAAAAACCTGCTTTGAATATAACTGAAATAGATAAATAAACATTCTAAACCTAAAAATGTATATACAAAGACATTATTTTCATTAAGGCAAAAATTGGTTGTGCCATATATCTTGTCTCCTAATGTTAAAAAAACCTTTTCCTCCATAAGGACTTTGTCTTCCTTCCTTATACATACACCTTGCTCATTGGGGTTTCTGGGTGGGGCAAAATGTTTTATCTGGGGTGCTGGAATGTGGTTTATTAGTAGGCCTGGACAGAGTTCGCGGAGTTTCACTCCGTAGAATTCCGTGGAGTCACAAAAAAACTCTGCGGAATTCCGTGGGCCGGCGGGGTATTTCTGGGCCACCCCTAGTTGTGGGCACTCTGCTCACCCCAGGCTATTTAACATGCATCGCTAGCCAGGGTGTAGTATGTGGGCAATGCAGGCTAAGCGGGCTTTGCAAGCAATGCAGCAATATGGGTGGACCGGGTCACACAGCGGGCATGCAGACTCAGGCGAGCGCAAGCTGCAATGACCTAATGCCGCTTACGTGCAGCGTGTAGAGACTGCAGTGTAGTGCTCTTTCTTACTGCCACAATGCTGCTGTGCTGACCACCGCCTACTGTCTGCCACTTACTGTGCCATGTATCGTGACACAGTAGTCAGCCGATAGGAGCTTTCCCTTCCCCGCTCCTGCTGCCACATTGTTAAGGACCCAACCACTTGGGATCCGCCATCCTCTACCTGCTGCTGGTGCTGCCTGCTTCCACGACTAGCTCCACCCACTGCCTTTCCAGTGTTTCTTCCACTTTTGATGTTCTCCATACCTAGGTGGCTCGAAGAGCAATGCGTTTCTGCTTTTGTTTGGCCGAATGAAATGTTGAGAACTGAGAAGATGAAAAGTTTTGGTGAGGTGACCTATGTTGGTGAATGGAGTTGTAGGAACACAGAAGCGGCACACATGGAAAAGAGGGTTCATTCAGCAGGAGCAAGGAGGAGCAGACACACGAGTGGCCACTGCTAAGTAGGCTTGCCGGGAAACTCAGCTCCGCCGGTGGTAGACGGAGGTTTTTCTGCTGAACTCCACATTCCATGCGGAGTGCGGAGCAGCAAAAACTCCAAGAACTCCACCACCCTTATTTATTAGTAGGAGTAAGTAGGTGCCTACCACTAGTAATAAAGCCACAATGGCAATATAAGGCCCAGTCAAGTTGTCAGTAAATTATTCCCTTGCTGAAACCATGGTAGCTGGCTGCGAGCAGGCAGGCTTAACTTAGGAGACAGGTGTGTGAAGCATTTAAAAACACCAATACAGTAAGTAAGTAAGACACAACACACAATAAAAATCCAACACCAACTTATAACAATAGGAAATATTTTTTTGATTAAAATGACACTAAAACAACAAAGTTCTAATGTAGGGAAATGAAGATATGAGTTTTTAAAAATAAACACTTTCTCTAGCCTAAAAGCCCAAAGTGCCACTTTAGGACATCTGGTCGGCTTCACCGGGACAAAGTCTAAGTTTCAGCCCAACCCCAATGGAGCGCAGTTCGGACACACTTAGCGGTAGGGCCTGGTCAAGATTTTACCCTCTGACTTAGTCACTTTTTTTGAGCTTTTTCTGTCAACATCGAGCAAGGCTCCTCATCAGGCTGGCTTTGGGTTCGATGATGGCATCTTGGCTCATTGTGATACCTCAGTCAACTTCTGGAAGTCTGGTCAATGACAAAAAGCTCCGGAGCTTCAGTAGGGCAAATCTAAATCACAGGCAGAGTCGTGGTTCAATTCCACATGTTTGACTGTCGACGATTGAGCTTTTTGACATAAATTCTCCAAAATCTTCTCAAACTTCTGGATCTTCTTCCCAAAAGTACTTTTTGGGTTCCAAAGTGTCCACAACACCAATCGAAGTTTCCAGAAACTCTTTGTT
This sequence comes from Calotriton arnoldi, assembly GCA_963921515.1. NCBI lineage: Eukaryota > Metazoa > Chordata > Amphibia > Caudata > Salamandridae > Calotriton > Calotriton arnoldi. Next base: position 179,393 of record CAWUFW010002493.1, on the reverse strand, counting down.
GCTCCTTGGGATGTTGGGACTACTTCTCCCACACTGCACCTGGCCAAACCCTTTAAAGTCCAACTGAAGGTGGACATCTGGTTTCTTCTTGCTGGAGATGATGCAGGTGGAGCTCTTTTAACCTGTTGCTTTCAGTCCACTTCTTCACTTTTCAAAGCAAGGCAAAGTCCTTAGGGCTGTAGTTCCAAAGTAAGCAGCAGGTGCAGTCATTTAGAGTGGTGCTGGCCAGGGGTCCAGCAAGGCAGTCCTTCTTCTTCTTGTAGATTCAGGCAGGGATCTGAGTTTCTGGGAAGCTCTCCTATATTGATCCAGTGTTCTTTGGTAACAAGCAGGGGGGGACCCATGACCAATGGGGTGGAAGGTGCCACCCAGAAGTATGACAAAAGACACACAATTGATGGACGGAATGCAGAACAAATCAAAACATTCACCCCCAGTCAAGAGATCTGGGATAAATCCATCATTCTTTTGCTCACCATGCCACCCCAGTTTAGACCTGGCCATATGCAAATCAGTCTTGACCCTGTGCCTCATGGGAACAGTCCAGCCCGAACTGCCAAGCCAGGTCCTCCCTGGACCGGAAACAAGCATCCTAGGACCGGTTTCGGGGTTTCACCCCTCTTCAGCCAGGATAGCTTAATCCCAGTGGCACAGTGAGCCCAGGACCCACGTCTGGGCATACCTGGCGCACTTAGGGCGAGAAAGCAAAAGACACACAATTGATGGACGGAATGCAGAACAAATCAAAACATTCACCCCCAGTCAAACCGGTCCCAGGATGCTTTTTTCCGGTCCAGGGAAGACATGGCTTGGCAGTTCGGGCTGGACTGTTCCCATGAGGCACAGGGTCAAGACTGATTTGCATATAGCTGTGTCTGAACTGGGGTGGCGGAGTGAGCTAAAGAATGATGATGGATTCAACCCAGATCTGTGACTGGGGGTGAGTGTCTGAAAAGTTTCAGCGCTCCGTCCATCATCTCCTTGCGTTTGCTTTGTTCACCCAGCAGTATGACAGCATCCTCCAAGGTGTAGCATATTCTTGTCCCAGAAGGCACTGTACTTTAAAATTCAAAATGGATAAACTCTCTCCTGGAGGTTAAGATATGGCTAAGCCAACCCAATGGCGTGGCTAACTTTCCCCAACACCCCCCGTTTAGCCCCACTGCTAATTAAATGACTAGGGCTGCTCTCTGGCTGGGGGTACAGGAAGTCGGGGCATGCCTGTGTCCTGTCCTAACTGTCATTCCCTCTTTGAAGACCAGTTTGGCTGCTCCACCCCTATGCTGCCTTTTGATCTACAGCTGCAGAACTCCTCCCACAATATGTCCTTTTCCTCTATTCAGGCCACTTCACACCTCATCAGAGCAGTTTGGCTCAGTCTCTCAAAGGCTGGCCAGTCAGGAGAGACTTGGTTAGTTATAATAAATTCACCCTTGGCAAGTTGTAGGGTTTGTTCAATCATTTTAATATTTTGAAGTAGATTTTAAGCTTACTCCTGTCAATAGTTATACTTTATTAAAGTATTCCCGTTTTAGCCTATGAAGCCAATGTGCTACAATGGGGAAAAACACAATTGCCACTTTTTTCGTCACCAGGGCAAATAAAACATCTTTTAAAAACTCCCTGCTTATAGTTACAAGGCACCCTGCCCCTGGGTCACTTAGGGGAGACTCAAGGGTGACTTATATGTAACAATAAGGTCGTTTAAGGCTTTGGGAGTACCTTTAATCCCAAAACTGAATTTGCATATAATTTAATTTTAAAAGCACACTGCAAAGCAGGGCTGCCTTTAAAATGACAGCAGGCAACACAGCAGTGCACACGCACGTGCATTCCATCTGCTGGCCCACTAAACCTACATGCCCTACCATATACTAGGGGCGTACACGCAGGTTGTCATACCAATTGTAATTACACCTAATTACCATGTACCTTTTACACAGAGCACTGGCCCTTGGTCTGGTTAGCAGAGTTCACGGCACAATTAGAGTCAGTTACCACCAGTATCAGTCAAAAAATGGGGGTGATCAGGGCAAAAAAGATGACTTTCTCACATGGGGTAAGGGAAGGTTCATTCATGGTAGTTGGTAGAGTTGGAAGATTAGTTGATGGTTGCTGGGTAGGTGGAGTAAGTAGGAAGGTGCCTGGTGTCTGAATCTGTGATTATGTTTGTAAGTGTTATGTTTTTAGTGTAGGTTTTCTTTCGATTTGTATTTGCTTGTGTGTGTGGATGTGTCAGTTTGCTGCTGTGTGCCTGCAAGTTATGTGTTTTAGTAGAAGTGTCTAGGCCTGTTTCTGTGTGTGAGTGTGCATGCGTGTGTGTGAATGTGTGTGTGTTAGTTTGAGTATGTCTGTGTTGTTTGTTGGGATGTTGTTTGTTTTACAGCTGTTTTGGATGTGTGTTTTGGTGTATGCTGCTGAGTTTTGTTTCTGGTTTATATGTGGATGTCTGTTTCCTCAATTGTGTTTTGTTTTGTAATGTTGGTAAGATAAGGGTAGGTTTTGGGTAAGGATAGATGTAGCATGAGGGGAGGGTTTAGTGGAATATGAGGAAGCAGGCAGTATGGTGGATTTTGAGGTACAGGACATTTTATGGATTGATGTGGCTTTAGGGGTACGGGAGGAAGCAAGATGAGTGGTGGATTTAGGGAGATGGGTAGGTTCAGGAACAAGGGCAGGTTTAGGGCAATGGGAAGAAACAGGGTTGGTGATGGATTTAGGAGTATGGGCAGTTTTGGGAACAGGGGAGGTTTCAGGTAATAGGGAAGGTGCTGTGCCAAGTGTGCTTGTTAGTTGTGATGTAGCTGCTGTTTGGGTGCATAGCTATAAGTTTGATTCTTGCGTGTATTTGAGTGTATATAGTTTATGTTTTTTTTGGGGGGTGTTTAGTGCTTGGTGTTGTCTTCTGTTTGTATTGTGTCTGTAAGTGTGCTAGCGTAAAGAATGGGGACAGGGTATTGACTATGGGAAGGGAAAAAACTGGATCTAGGGTACGTTTTAAGGTTGGGATCTGGGATGGTAGGATGTGTGGGGTTTGCAGTGGTGTCAGAATAGGCACTTGCTGGGCATAATCCGCTCTCTAGGTGAGACTTGGCAGAGTGAATGTGTCAGCCCTGACAGCTTTAGGATGGTCTTCCCCCAACTTTTTGCTGCCTCCCTCCATTTTACTGACCTTATTTTTGGTGGCTTTAGGACTCTGTGCACTTTACCATTGCTAAACAATGCTAAAGTGCTTGCTCCCCTAAACATTGTAATATTGGTTCATCCCCAATTGACATATTTAATTTACTTATAAGTCCAAGTAAAGTGCACTACATGTGCCCTGGGCCTGTAAATTAAATTCTACTAGTGGGCCTGCAGCACTGATTGTGGCATCCTGTTGGAAGGTGGATCATTAGTAGGTACGGGTAGGTACTTACAGTTAGTAATACACCACAAACACAAATAAGGTCCAGTCAAGTACTCAATAATTTAATCATTGCTTAAACGTTGGTAGCTTAGCTGGGAGCAGACAAGCTTAACTTAGCAGACAGGTGTGTAAAGTATTTAAAAATACCAATACAGTAAATAAGTAAGACACACCACACAATAACAATCCAGCACAATTTATAGGAAATATTATTATTATTATTAAAATGACACAAAAACAACAAGAATTTTATGTAATTAACCGGATGTGCTTTCTAGTGCTTAAAAGCCAAAAGCGCCAATGAGGGACATCTGGTTGCTCCTGACTGGGACCAAGTCAACATTTAACGCTGACCACCATGGAGTGCGACTCAGCTACGATGGGGTGGTTGGTGCCCGTCAAAATGTTACCTTCGCACTTAGTCTTTTTTCTGTTCTTTTTCTCTCTATGGCAGCTTGCTTCAGCGTGAGGCCTTGGTGAATTCCTTGAAGTCTTGGAGCTCAAGGAGCTTCAGCTGGATGAATCTGAAATTTAGACCGGGTTGCGGTTCGATGACGATGGAGTGCCTCTCGATGACAGGTCAGTCAACTTATGGAGCTTTTTGGTAAAAATTCTACAAATAGTCTCAAACTTCTAGATCTTCTTCCACAAGGTTCTTTTGGGCTCTTGAAGTGCCCACAACACAAATCCAAGGTTCCAGAAGCTCTCAGTTGCTCATTAGGAAGTTGCGACTACAAGACCCACAATGCACCTGGGCAAATCCTTCGAAGACCAGGTCTTCTTGGTGGAGATGATGCAGGTAGAACTATTTTAACCTGTTGCTTTCAGGGGGTCCACTCCTCAAACTTGTAGAGCAAGGCAATGTTCTTCTTTTGATGAAGCCCAAAGTGTGCAGCAGGTGCAGTCCGGAAGAGTTCAGTCCTCTTGTTGCAGACCAGAGATACAACAGGGCAGTCATTCTTTTTCTTGTTTCTCCCAGGCAGGGATCTGAGTTGCTTGGCAGCTTTCCCATAATAATCCAGGTTCCTGAGCTGTCATAAAACATGAGTACCCCTGACCAATGGGGTGCAGGGTGCCACACTCTGTGATGACCATTTCCTTGGAAGTATGGCATATATTTCTCCCAGAATGCACTGTTCTAAAAAATTCAATATGGAGAAAATCTCTGCTGGAGATTCAGGTCTGGCTAACCCCACCCACAGGTGTGGCTAGCTTTCCCTAACACTCCCCTTCCAGCCCCTCTGCTAATTCAATTACAGGGGCTCCTGTCTGGCTGGGGGTGCAGGAAATTGGGTGGGCTTGGTTCCTGTCCTTACTGCCTTTCTTCCTTTGTAGTCCAGTTTGGCTACCCAGACCCCTTCCTGCCTTTTGCTCTGCAGCTGTGATGAAGGCCATTAGTAATTACTGTTCGACCTAATAGCCTATTCTTACCAAATCATGTTCAGATGGTAGCATAACCTGAAGTATGCTTAATGAAATAATGGTGATGCAAAAAGTTCTAGAAACAGGAAAAGGGGTACCCAATTATGGACAACCTGTTCGGAATTTACCTAAGTAGGTTTGCATGTAGGATTTACCCATAGAAATCTTACCAACACAGTGACCAATACAGTGACAGCAGGAAACAAGGCAGACCTAAAAAATCTACAGCTGCATGACCCACGTTGAATATGTAAAGGTGAATTGGAAAGTAGACAGGCTTATCATCATCCCATGGGTGGTTGTGAAGCAAAGAACCACTCCCAAAGATTGGAAGTGTCAAACTTTGGGAGTTCGCGCAAATGTTTTATGAAGTGATACAAATTAAATCTATTGATAATGGAAACAAAAGTGCACACCCTGCCTGAGGATGACAGGTCGCTGGTTATCAAAATTCAAATGGCAAAATAAGTGATACTGTCCTGATCAAGTATTTATGATGATTAAACAAGGCGGGCTCGGGCCTGGTGCAAGATAATAAATTTGTCAGCAGTTTCAACATTTCAGCATGGGGCCAAGAATCAGGCTGTGTTATATTCAAATGTGAAGAAGGAAATCTTCAAGAAAAGTCAAAGCCTTCGGTACAGCAGCTGCAGGTTTGTCATAATCAACCCTGCAGCTGCTACACTGCGTCCCCTAAAGCTACCTCTGCCACATCCAGGCCAACCACAAGCAGATGATCTTGTCCCTAACTGTAATGAAAGCAGAGATTGGCCAATCAATCTTGGTACTGAAGTGAACTACTTTTTAGATGGATGTGCATGTGTGCAAGAGCAAAATACCAACACTCACAATGAAGCATGCAGCCACTATCTGAAATGGGCTGGACAGCTACCCCATGCCCTATTCAGTGAATTGGGAAAGCAAAATGTGAATGACTGTTGAACAAACTAGCTAATGAAATTAAATAGAAATTTATAACAAACACGCACTACTTACCAAGGGTATCTAGGCGCGCAAGCTTGCCAACAGGGTTGGCCGAGGCCAAGAGGCTGGCCGAGGCTAAGAAAACTCCTTATAGTTTAAAGAGCCAAGTTTTTAGTTTTTTCCTGAAAGAAAGGAGGTCTGTTTCCTTTTTTAAGAGTAAGGGGAGGCTGTTCCAGAGACGGGAAGTGCTGCCTTTGAAGCTTCTCCCGCCCCATTGTGCTCTTTTTGATCTAGGGACAATGATATTAAATGCTGATTCTGAGCGGAGTGATCTCGGCGGGATGTACCAACAAAAACAAAGCTTAAAAAGTTGAGGGCCTTCCCCAGAAGAGCCCTGAATGCAATACACAGTTCCTTAAACTGTGTACACTTCTCAATGTGTAACCAGTGGAGAAGGGGAAGGGCCCCTGAAACTTAATCTCTTTTGGTTATGCCAAGTAGAAGGCGAGCAGCTGAATTTTGTAGGATCTGCAGCTTGTTGAAACTTTTCTTTCTAATATTCGCAAAAAGAGCATCAGGAATGTACAATGAAAGAATTTCTTATGCGTGTGTTTGTGTATTCAGTATTCAGCAATTTTTGTCTTACTGACACTTTTTGTTGGATAATAAAATATTCTGTCTCTTTAATTTCAGATGGCCCTAAGATCCCTGCATGAGCGACTCCATCCCCAGACAAATGGAAAGAGAAAATCAAACTGAAGCAAACAAGTTTGTCATTGTAGGTTTTGTGGGTGTGCCACAGCTACAAGCTTTTTCTTTTGCTTCTTTGCTGGTGGCATATCTGATAACTTTAATTGGAAATCTTCTTATCATGGCAATTGTTTATTTAAATAAACATTTGCATACCCCTATGTACTTCTTCCTAACAAATTTGTCATTCCTTGATATCAACTGCACAACAATTATTTTACCAAAGTTGCTGGCAAATTTCTTTCAGGCAAAAAATGTATTTTCCCTCACAGAATGCTTGCTACAGATTTATTTTTTATTAGTCACTCTGTCTACAGAACTCATTCTCCTTGCAATTATGGATTATGATCGGTTTGTGGCTGTCTGCAATCCCTTACGTTATATGACCATCATGAGCAAAGATGTCTGCATTCAGCTGGCAGTGGGAACCTGGATAGTTGGCCTCACTGACCCAATACTGCATACTGTGCTACTGTCAGGCCTATCCTTCTGTTCGTCTCACACAATCAACCACTTCTTCTGTGATGTGACAGCCCTCATGACGCTTTCTTGTAGCAACACTAGATCGATAGAAACATCTAGCTACATCCTTGGTTCGGTTATAGTTGTGTTGCCTTTTTTATTAGTGATAGTTTCTTATGCCAACATCCTCATGGCCATCCTTAAAATAAAATCAATGCAGGGGAGGTGGAAGGCCTTCTCCACATGCTCCTCCCACCTCACTGTGGTTATTCTATTCTATGGGTCTCTGAGTTCTGCATACATACGACCAACATCAACCTTTTCCATGAATGAAAACAAACTATTGTCTTTATCATATACTGTGATTACTCCATTCTGTAACCCTTTTATATATACCCTGAAAAATAAAGATTTTAAAAATGCCCTCCGGAAAGCAAAGACAACAATGTAGGAAACCATTCACAGATTCATTTGTCACTTGGTTGTATTACAGAGCAGAAAAACCACACTAAAAGTAAAGTTCCAGCCACTGTTCTATGAATTGAAATGCTGAATTATGGACCATGCTAAAGAGTGCGTGTTAGTTAGATCAAAGTGGGGGAGGGTAATAAAGATGGGAAACTTTTCCACGAACCTGGATGGAAAAAATAATCAAACAAATAAAAAAAATGACTATATTCTTTGGATGGACAGGGTCCCAATTGGAAATGGACAAGAAAAAAACTGAGGTATACCCCAATCTTAAGGATGGTCACTTCAAGGCAAGCCAAGGTCTATCACTCATCCGGGATATACACAAAAATGTGGGCTTCAGTCAGACCCAACCACAGCATGGAAACTGTCCTCATTCCTACCACGGATGATGTCCGCAATTCTCTGGACAGAAGAGACATGATGATCCTGATTCTCCTAGACCAATCTGCAGCATCTGAAATGGTCTCCCACCCATCCTCATCCAACACCTACACAACATCAGAATCCAAGACACAAACTCCAATACATCTGCTCCTTCCTAGCTGAAAGGACCCAGTCAGTCAGTCTGTCATTGTACATCTCGGATGCCCACGACGTCATCTGTGTAGTTTCGCAAGGATCCTCCATTAGCCCAACCCTTTTCAATGCATACATGATCCCTCTAGCCAGCATTATCTGCTCTCACAACATCAATGTCCTCTCCTATGCTGATGACATGCAACTCATTGTCTCCCTCACAAACAAGATGCCTGGTACCTGGATCAAGATCAATGCATGCATGACTAAATCGCCTACTGGATAAAGACTAGCTGAACATCGACAAAAGCAAAATTGTGATCTTCAGGAAGAGAACTTCACCCTGGGACTCCACCTCCACCAAGAACCTCAGGATCATCATTAACAACAAACTTGACATGACCACCCAAGTCAACCCCTTCATTGCTTCATGCTTTCATACCGTGATGATTTAGAGGGAGATTTTCAAATGGCTCTCAATCAGCACCTGAGAAAACCATCACAACACCCTGGTCACAAACAAGCTGGAATTCGGGAGCATCCTCTATGCCAGTATCAACAATAAACTGACCAGAAGGCTGCATACCATTCAGAACTCAGCGACCAGAATCACTCTCAACCTCATATCACACCACACCTGAATGATCTCCACTGCCATCCATACACAAATGAGCACAATTCACACTCCTCATCCACACTTTCAAAGCACTACACAACACTGGTCCAGCATACCTCAGCAGTCAAATTTGCTTCCAGAAACCTTCCAGACACCTCAGTGTGCCATACTCCTACTTGCACACATCCCATGCATCCAAAAAAACAAATCCGGTGGATGAGCCTTCTCTTAGATTAATTCTAAAGTGTTCAATGACCTGCCTCTACTTCCTGAATTCCGCAAGAAGCAGAAGACCTGGCTTTTCGAGCAGGCCTAATACGCCCTAGGTTTGGCTGGGCTCACACCTGCTGAGCCCCAGCATAAACTCCTCAGTGATAGAACGGTCTACAAATCTACATAGCATAAGAAAACATGGCACAGCATAGCATAGCATACAGAAAAATCAGAATCTACATAACATAACTGTTGGACCTGGCCCCCTCTATTGTTATCCTGATTGGAATTTTGTCACTTTAGTGTCAAATAATTTATTAAACTTTAGTCTATTTTTTTTAATTTGGTTTGGGAATTTCCTTGTGCAGTATTTTCACTTTATTACTGTTTGTGTGCTGCATAAATACTTTACACATTGCCTCTAAGTTAAGCCCGACAGATTTTTATGACAAGCTACCCAGGGTTAAGCACAGGTTAATTTAGGGTTGACTTGGGCCTCACCCTGACAATGACTGTTGTTGGGTTTGACCAGGGCTGACACCCCAGTCAACCAGTAACCCAATTTCTCACATTGGCGTTCAACGTTGTGGATCAGTACTTGTGTTTGTACAGTACCATACAGTGATTTGCATAACACAAAATCCCAGATAAATAATTTGATACCAACTCAAGCCTTTTAAAATTCTCCTTGGTCTCCATTGGTGGTTTTTATTTTTCTTAATGTAAGTAACCCTACCTTCCTCTACTACCATGGAGATGGATCTGATTAATATTGACAACCTCACTGGGGCTGAGCTGTGAAGGCTCTGCAAAGAGAGGGGGTTAATTTTGTGCAGGAAAGCTTCCAAAGGCTACAGCTAGCCCTCCATGTCTATAAGGAAGTCAAGAGGCTGCAAGTAGTAAAAGTTAAGGATGATCCTGAGGGTGATCTGGGTCTGAATTAAGATGAGAACCAGGACCCAGTGGAGAACCCTGAGCTGCAGGAACGACCCCCCTGCCCCCAGGAGGAGAATCAGGGTACCCAGGATGGGGCAGGGAGCAGTGTGTCTTCCAGGGGCCTTTCACAAGTAGAGTTGGAGGTATGGAGCGAGGAGACGAATCCCAAACTGGAGCTGGAGTTAGTCAAACATAAACTGGAATCTGAGAAGAGGAAGACAAAAGAGAGACTGGCCATGGAAGAGAATATGATGGTCATGAGCACAGTCTCAGAGAGCTGGACTTGAGAGCCAAGCAGATAGAGTCCAGTAGTAATGGTAGCAGCATACAAACATTGTCCAATGGAGAGGTGAGGGTCTGCATACCTAAGGACCTGGTGCCCAGTTTTATGGTGGGAGATAATATAAATAAGTGATTCTCAGTTTCTGTGGTAGATATGAAGGTGCACAAGGTTCCAGAGGAGTACCTGGGGTGTAACTTGTGGAGGTACATGCCCACGGTGGGGAGAGACACATTCTTTACACTTGAGGTAGAGGATCAGATCAAGTATGCTCCTATGAAGGTCACTCTTCTTTCCAAATTTTGGATGACCCCTGAGAAATACCATCAGAGGTTCAAGGACAGCCACAAACTCCCAAACCAGTCCTGGGTAGACTTCTTAGATTATTCCTGCAAGGCACTGAAGGGCTGGGTGAAAGGCAGAATGTAGATTAATCCAATGGGCTGTAGAACCTAATCTTGTGGGAGGACATGCTCAACATTTGTTTTACAGAGCTGTGCCAACACCTGGTAGATAGCAAGCTTGCTGACCTCAGAAAGCTTGCCGAGGAGGCATAACTCTGGGTCAGCACCAGAGTGCCCATAAAGGTAACTGGGTGTGACCCTATGAACGATGGTTAAGGTTCCACCCAACAGAGTGAGAGGCAGGTCAAGGGACCCCCAGACAAGTCTCAGGCCAAGAGAGAAGGAAAGGGTTCCCATGTACCTTCTGAGAAGAAGGAGGGAAGGTCTGGAGGGCAGTGGCCCAGGGAGCCCCATTTCAAACCCTGTTGCTTTGATTGTTCCATGCTGAGACTAAAGCAGGGGGACTCTGTCTATCCAAAGAAACCACACACTGGTGGGGCTTCTACAGGGGTGACCAATATGGTCTATGGGATAGTTGGTTCCCATGGGCAGGAGATAAATTATACCTTAGTCTCCCATAGTTGGGGGGTGAACTCAGACGGTAGACTGGTGATCCCTAAGGGTGGAAGTCATCACATCCACAAGGTCAATGTGAATGGGGTCCATATCACTGCTCTGAAGGACACTGGGTCCAGCCAGATCATGGTAGTGGAAAGGCTGGTTTCCCCAGAGCAGTTCACTGGTCAGGTGTGTAGGTTAACTCAGACGCAGGTGCAGGTCTTTGTCCACTCCATGACCTTGGTATACCTGGAGTGGGGTGAGGAGGTGACCCAGAGAAGGGTCATAGTTAGTCTGCAGATGCCCATTGAATGTATTCTAGGGAATGAGCTGCCACAGGTGAAAGAATAGCTAGAAGGGGCAGCCGCCCAGAGTACCTTGAAAGCTCAGACATCTGGAGGTGCCTCCGCAAATGGAGGGGACAGTGGCCCAGATGGATGGGCAGGAGGAGGAAGGACTCACCCCTGACTACTGTTGAGTCTAAGGCTACCACCTCTGGACTAGTGGGAAGGAAAGTGGAAACAAGGTGCCTAATACCTCGGGCTGTTGAACCACACTCTGAGAAACCTCAGAGGTCAGAGATCCTGTGAAGACTGGGACCTGGCTCTTGACACTGACAGCTGTCACTGGCCTCTGTTGATCCTTATGGATCGATTCTTCCTTGGGTTAGGGACAGAAGTCTGATCCAGGGTGTGGAATGGGCCACATAACTTTGTTGGCCATGGTGGTACTGTCTGCCTACTGGGATACATCGGAGAGCAAATTATGGTTTGATGCTACACAGTTGGGATCCACAGTTTAGGAGAAAGGTTTCCCATGGGTCAGTTCATTGGCTCACAAGAGTATAGACAGAGGATTCCAACTGATTTCAGAGGGGCATAGAACTGGGACAGGCCGCTGCAGTAGAGGGCCAGTGTCCATGTTCTATCATCTAAACAGGGAAGTCCATCAAGGCATTGATTAGTCTTGTCTGGGTTTACACTGGAGAGGGGTCGTGTTGGACCTGGTCCCCTGTGCAGGGTCAGCCCCAAACATTTTGCCTTCTTCCTCCAATTTGTTTGCTGAATTTGTTTTTTTGTTGGCCTTAGGAGTCTGTGCACTTTACCATAGATAACCCGTGCTAATGTAATTGTGCTGTCTCGCTAAAGCATGGTGCAATTAGTTTATATCCAATTGGCATATTTAATTTACTTGTAAGTCCCTTGTGGAGTGGTATACTATTTACGCAGGGCCTGTAAACTGAATGCTAATAGTGGACTTGTAGCCCTTCAAACATGTCCCAAGCCTGCCACTGAAGCCTGAATGCAGGTTTAAACTGCCATGATGACTTAGAATTTAAACCTCCTTGCCAAACCTTAAACTCCCCTTTTATTACATTTAGGTCACCCATAAGGTAGGCCCTAGGTTGCAAGTTTTGATACAATGTGCTTGCTCAAACAAGTGTTCCAGTGGCTCCCCTTATGTTCCAGGGGAACTCTTATTAGCCTTGATCATGAGTCGTATTGAAGCTGATAATGCCATGATGGTTGGGTCGAATGAAGCCCATCTTTCCAAACTACAGGTGGTCCAGAATACAGTGGCACTTTTGATCTGTAATCTTCATCCTGGTACCCCATCAGCTCCCACTGGTAGCCTGGCACAGAGCAGTCAGCCTAATCTAAAGAGGCAATCTGTAAAATATGTGTGCAACACCACACACAGTAACACAATGAAAACACCACAAACAGACTCCACGAAATAGATTATGATTTTATGAATAAGACAAGATGTGAGAAGTTGGCCTGGTATATGCTGCCCACTAATTAAAGTGGGCACCTTGCACCAGTCCAAACAACCCTTATGGTGATTTAAGAGGTCAAAGATAACCTTAGAAAGCTATCCAAGTGGTAGCTGTGGAGAGCAGCCTTCAGGCTTAGTCTTGAAGGAATGTAAAGCAGCTTGTTTTACCAGAATGCAACCTTATAGTATTGGTTAAATGAAAGGAGAACTACACAGTAGTTATAAAAATACGTATTTATTATTATACCACACCTTAAATACCTCACAGCATCTGCTACATGCAGATAAACACAAAGCACACAATACTGTAGCACAGAAACAATCGTAAGTAGCACTAATACACAGTGGGCTCCAGGGGGAGACCAAACCATATACTAAAATAGTGGTATAAGAACCACGACTCGAGTCAAGACAGTGTCTAGAGGATGTAGAATCGCTGGGACCCCAAGGAACCACCCAGGGTGAGTAAGTAGGGACCCCACGGAGGACGGGTGCAGTGTGAGAACACGACCGCGTGCTACATACAATTCTATGGGAGAGTCGCGGTTGCTGTTTTAAAGTTTAAGGACTCTTCCCAGTTGATTAGGAAGAAACCCTTTAGAACATAGAAGGTTGGAGAGCCACCCCACCCGTGTATACCAAAGTACCAGAGTTACCTATCCCAGGGAAGCCGGGGGCATAGGGTCGAAGTGGCGTCAGAAACCGCCGTCGTTTCAATGGAAGTCTTCAAAGAAATGCCACTGCTGGAAAGAAGAAAAGTGTTCGGTGGAACCCACAGGTGGATTCTTGATGGAAGGAACCTGAAAGCAGAGGGGACAGAGTCTGGGTCACTCAAGAGTGACCTGGGGCTCGGTAGACGAATGCCCATCGATGTCGGGTGCGTCAGGTGTGAAGATTGCGACCTTGACTCTACAGCTGCAGTGACCAGGAGACTTCGAGGATGACTACGAGCCGCATACAAGCTGTCCCACGAAGAAGGTCAAAGAAGGTTACGGTCTGGCCCCAGCAAGGACCAGGGGACTCACCACAGCAAGGGGAGTCAGGGCAGGCCTGGAGCAACCAGGGGAGCCCAAGAAAAGCAGTGTTGTCCCTCAAATGGACCCACAGGCAGAAGGCACATGAGTCGCGAGGAGACTTCTAGCAGTTTCACAAAGTAACAGCTTGCAGGGCACAGAGTGTGAGGAGGCCAAAGTCCTTTGTACGAAATATGCGCAGAGATTGGGGCTATCGATAGCCCAATGCACTTAGTTGGGGAAGGCCACAAAGCATACGCACTTGCAAAAGTACATAGTGCACAGGGGTTCAGGTTATGCGGTCCCCATGAGGGATACTGGCTTCAAACTTGGTGAGAGGGCAGCTCAACCTCAAGGAACATAGGAACCCACCTCCTGTGTTGCTGGAGCCTTCGGAGTCCGCGGGAGCTCAGGAACAGCAGATTAGTCAGTTGTGTTATGGTGCCTGCGAATGCAGGGGAGTGACTGCTTCACCCCAAGGGAGATACTTCAGTTGTCCTTGATGCTCCACAGGTCCTGCATGGAGCCTGTATGGTGCACGGGCACGGACGATGCTTTGGACGGAGATGGAGATGAAATCGGGCCCAGTCGAAGTCCAGCGAAGTCCAGAGTGTCCAGACAGTTGAAGGTCAGTGGTTTCTTGTTCAGAATCTTGTCCACGTCGAATCTAGGGTCCTACGGCCAGGTAAGCCCTTTAGTATCCACGGGAGGAGGTTGGACAGATTATGGGGACCCTCCCACGGGAGGATCAGGACAGTGGGGAGGTTACTCCCATGTCCTTTGTCCAGTTTCATGCCAGAGCAGTAGCCAATGGCTCCCAGGACTGGTTTGAACTGGACTATGCACAGGGACACCAAATGAGCCCCTCGTGCAGGCATTTAGGCACTTTGGAAGTGCACCAACCCAGCTCCAATACACTAAATCCTGTCTGGGAGGTGGTCACACCTCCCTGTGACAGGATGCCTATTGTGCTGCCTTCCTCTGCTCGACTTTAGTCCTTGTCATAAACACAATATATAGTAAACCTATATCTAAAGTAAGTGGTGCATGCACCATCTTACACAGGCTGCAATGGCAGGCCTGTAGTTCCATTTTGCATGGCCTCTCATGGGTGGCATAATACATGCTTCAGCCCATGGGAGGCATCTGGGGTAACTATGCCCAGGGTACATGTGTACCATATACTAGGGACTGACAAGGGTACCCCAGTATCCAATCTGGAGTGTACCTAAGTACATGGCATAACATTTTAAGAAGAAAGCAGATAGACGGGGATCCTGATTAGCAGGATCCCAGTCAGACTAGTCAAAAACAGTGTAACATCAAGCAAAAAGTGGGGGTAACCATAAGAAGCAGATCCTCCTTTCCTACACAAGACCAAAAGGACAAAAATCCAATAAGTCGAAGTTGAGATATGAATTTTTTAAAGATTAAATGCAGTTCTAGTGCTTAGGTGCGAATAGCACTTTAGAGGGTTACCTGGCCACGCTGGACTGGGACAAAGTCAAAAGTTCAGGCCGCCCACAATAGAGTGCAGGCTGGCTACAGGACCCACGCAAGGCCCGCTGAGCAAAAGTACCTTAGTCCTTGTCATAAACACAAGATGAGGGATGTGTCGATTGATGCGTTGATGCCACTTCCGTAGTTGAAGAGATGAGTTCATTTTCTCCACGTACTGATGGCGATGCGCTGGTTTTCTAAGACGAAGCACCAGGTCCGCGATGTGTTGATTTCAAGCCAATGCACCAGGTTTCTCAATGTTGTCTAAGGGATTCGTCGATCATCCTTCAGTGGTGATGGCAATGCGGTGGTCTCTGTGTTGCGTCAGTAGCCGATGCGCTAGATTTCTCCACGCTTGTTGAAGGGATGTGTCGATCATCCTTCAGTGGTGGCAGCGATGAGGTAGCCGATGTGGCAATTCTGGTGGCGCTGCTCTGGTTGCAAGTGCGATGTGCTGATTCTACCGCCACAACAGGGTTGATGCGCCGGTTTGGCTCCAAGCAGACAGGACATGCAGCGCTTTCTCTGGTGCAAGCATCTGGATCCACTTTCAGTGAACCAGGCACAGGAGCAGGGGTTGAGACGTTGATAGCCCTGAGTCTCAAGCAGCAGGAGGCAAGCCAAGAAGCCCTTGGAAATCATTTTGGTTGCAAGACAGAGTCAAGCTCTCCCTCAGCAGGGTTAGAGAGCAGAAGGCAGCAGGGCAGCACAGTAGAAAAGCAGGTCTTCTAGATCAGCAGTCCAGCAGAGTGTCAGTCCTTGTAGCAGCATAGCAGGTCTTCTGAGAGAGATTAGTTAAAGGTCCAGCAGTGTCTGATTTGAGGGGGGTCAGAGACCGAGGACTTATACCAGTTGTGCATTTGAAGTGGGGGTGACTTCAAAGAAGGGTATTTGAAAAGCACAGAAGCCCTTTGATCCCAGCCCTGACTCCTGACTATCTGTAGTGGGTAATCATTCCTTTGTGTGGGGACAGGACACTGCCTATTCAGGTGTAAGTGTCAGCCAGAGGGAATGCACAAAGTGAAACTGTCACCTACCCCAGACCTGTGTTGGAAACAGGCTGCAGGCACACAGAGCTGTAAGAGCAGAGAAATGCCCACTTTCTAAAAGTGAACAAAAACAGCTGGTATGCACTCAATTTAACAAAAAATAATGCAAATTCAAACAGTAATATCTATACTTTTAGGATTTGGTGTGCACCTGAAGAGGAGGTACAGCCCACCCCCTACTCAAAAGTGTATATACGCTAGGCCAAAGGTCATAGCCTCCAAGTGCACTATACTAAACACTCCAAAAGAGTGTATCACATTGTGCTATGAGTAATCAAGTATAACAGGAGAACACATGTGCAGTAAAACTTTTAAACCAAAATGATACATGAAGATTGTGACGCAGAAAATGCCACAAACAATAATGTTGGTTGCTCAGAAAAATCCTTCTTTTATTGAGCAATCTTAGTACGTCTCCCTTGGAGAACTTCAATCAGTAATGTGAAATGACAGTTTCAAGCTTCTTGTAGATTAAGAGGAATCCCAATGCATTTCGGGCATGATAATCTGCCCTTCTTCAGGGGAAATCTACAAGTGAATAAACATGGTGTTTGAATTAGTTTACAAAAAATCTGTTACAATTATCGTCTTGTTGCGAACATATAGAGAGCACACGTCCATGAACAGTAGATAGTAGGCAACAATTGCCTCTTATAAATGTAGTAATTACAGGTCTTGAAAATAAAGTATAGAAAGAAGAAAAGAACAGAACAAGATTGAAAAACAGTCTCCAAGAAAACCGCCGCGTGATGGACAGTGACACGAAAAGTGCTCAAAGATGCCGAGTAGCACCCCTTGTGAATGTGCACACGACGAGAGTGGAGAACGTGTTAGCTAAAATCAACCATACCTAGAAGCTCTGACACGAGGTAAAAAGGAAGTGAGTGGAACAAAGTATGTCCCGTCCAAACTAAAAATGGAAAAGAGCCAAAAACAAAGAATGTAAAACTAAAATAGGGCTAGTATGTAAAAACCACAAAACAAAACTGTAACTCACCAACAATGGGCTCGAAGTCCCCTAATCAGTAATCGTAAAGGGAAGCTGGTGTGCTGATGCTGAGATGTGCGATAACCTGAACGTGAAGTAAAAAGTGAACGTTTCAAACAGAGCTTGCCATTACCCAATTTGCAGAGCCAGAATGCATGTACAAGTGAAATAATGTCCAGTTCCTGCGCTTCTTACAAGTGAACGCGTGACCGCCGCCAGCCTTCAACACTCCGGAACCTGAATTATCGTAAACCCGCGCATAGATCCACTACGTGCTTATGAAGAATCCCGACGTTAAAGAGTGACGCGGACGTGAAATTCGTAGCCGGCCTTAAAGGCAAAGTACTCGTGACTAGCAATGCACAAACTGAGTGTCTCAATAAAGTTGCACAAAACGGTGTTAGGTGCGTGGAAACTAGTCGGCAATCCAAGTAAATCCGAAATAACATGCAAACAAAAAACTAAGACCAAAACTTAACGCAAAGAAGGAAGGTGAAACAATAGTAACAGACAGGATGAGAGTATAATGTATCAGATGGTGATCGTAAACACTAAAACTAAGTAAATAAGTATACATAATGCCTATTTACAAGATAAATATAATATACAAAATATATACATTGATGGAATCAGCTGCATCTATTAATAAAACTGATTACCAAAAGCTGGCATGGAAGTGCCAGGCTACCTGCAGTACAACGACAACGCATAATTTGGGCATGGGAAATGCCAATGCATATATAGTACATGCATCCTGTGTGACAAAGACTATACACAGTCAGGCAATCACTCATGGCATATGGAGACATTAGCAGCATGATCATAATTCTTCAAATCCAACCTTGTGTGTATTGAACATTTAGCAAAAGATGACTAAGAAACTGAAAAAACACAACATTGAGGTAAATCATATTTGAAAAGATGGTATGAAAACATATAGTTAACATCAGAGATGCCAGTACGGGTTGGGTGCATTTATGTGATATAGCATTGATAAAACACAACTCTAGCAGGAAAACCACTCATGAAGTAAAGCGACATTAACGACATGATCATCATGCTTGAAATACACCCATTTGTGAATCGCACAACTAACAGAAGGAGCATACACATAACACTGAAAAAACACAACAAGGAGTAAAATCATGATTAGAAAAATAATATGTGCTGAAACCAAAGGTGTAAAAACGCTACTGTGAAAGAATAACAAGACCTGGGGGAATGTGATTTCATGAGAGAGGGTTATAGAAAGCAGGAAAATTCGATTTTATCATTGAGGCCTTTGGGTATCAAAGTATCCAGATGGCGTATCCAGTAGGACTCACGTTGTGACAGGTATTTAGACATGTCTCTATCAGCGTGAATTGACACAATTTCAAGAATGGTAAAACGAAGCTGTGCTATCGTATGGTGATGTTCATGCCAATGATTGGCTAAAGGTGAGGTGATGGTTTTAGTCCTAATGCGACTTTTGTGTTCAGTTATGCGTATGCGTAAAGGTCTCTCGGTTTTTCCCACATAGTGTAAGCCACAGGGACATCGAATCGTGTAAATGACAAAATGACTGTTGCAATCAGCAGTGTAGTTGAGTTTAATCTTTTTTCCAGACCATGGGTGACATATAGAGTCACCAGGGAGCACATTATTGCAATGTGAACAGTTGAAGCATTTACGCATGCCTTTATGTGATGTGATGGTTTCAGCAACTGGTTGATTTAAGTTCCGTGATCGTTTGTAGGCAAAAATTGGAGGATTGTTGAATAATCTGCGAAAGTCCGGTTCGGACTGTAAGAGTTCCCAACGTTTGAGAATCGCCTGTTTAATGGCGATAGAAGAAGTGGAAAAAGTAGATACAAAGACTTCTCTGTTGAGTGGTTGTTTGATCTGCATGTGTAGTAAACACTCTGGGGCATATTAGCAAGGGCCTTATCGCCGCTTTAGCTGCACTTTTTGCCGCTAAAGCGGCGATATTTCTATCGCCCTATTAGCAAGCTGTCGCTAACAGCTGTTAGCGACAGCTTTATGCCGAAAGCGACCGTTTTGGTGCCGCTTTGCATGTCAGCGATATATATCGCTAATGACATGCAAAGTAGGCGTTCTAACTAAAAGCGACTGAAAACAGTCGCAAACACAACTTCCCCTATTAGCAATGCCCGCAGGCGATAAAAATATTCGCGCTAAGCGCGATTATCGCTGGAATCTAACACCTGCTAAAAACCTGACTTAACTATTCTAGTCAATGGGAGGTGGATTGTAAGGTTAAGTCCTCACCTACCTATTAGCAAGCTTTTCATTAGCGCGTTGCATTTATCGCTGGATTTCTCGCGCTATTGTTGGGTTTCGCCGCTATCGCTGTATTTTTTATCGCCTTGGAGATACGCGTTGATAATAACGCGTTATCTCCGCGATGAAATCCAGCGATAGCCGGCGATAAAAAAAACAGCGCTAAGCGCGCTTTGCGATAATTATCGCAATTCCTTGGTAATATCCCCCCCTCTTTTTAAATTCTGTACACATTGTGCTGCTGCGTCAACAATCTCAACAGAATATCCTCAAGATAAACATTTGCTTCTGGTTTCGTGCATAGAGGTATCAAGCTTAGATGCATCAGAGGTAATACGGTTGACGCGAAGGAATTCAGAATAGGGAAGATGGCGTTTTAGTGATGCTGGATGAAAACTAGAGAACAGTAATGAATTATTGCAGTCAGTGGGTTTCTTGTGCATGGAGGTTGTGATGTTCATACCATCCAGTTCAATGTTAACTTCCAGGTAAGATATGTGATGTTGATCCAAAGTGTAGGTGAACTTGATCCTGGGATATCTGGTGTTAAGTGTCATCAAGTTTTCAGTAAGCTTGTTTTTCGTTCCCTGCCATACAACTAGAATATCGTCAATATATCTTCTATAGAGGATCAAGTGGTCAGACCATTCTGGGTCAGATAGAATGTGGGTCAATTCGAATTGCATCATGAAGATGTTTGCGTAGCTGGGAGCACCAGAAAAACCGATGGATGTTCCATTCGTCTGAAGAAAGTATCTGTATTTCCATCTGAAATAACTATGGAACAATGAAAATTGAAGAAGTTCAAGTAAAAACACCTTGTTGGCTTGTAAATCTCCTTGACGTAAAAGGGCCCATTCCACCGCTTCAATCCCCTCGGAATGAGGGATAGACGTATATAAGGCGGTCACGTCAATTGTGCATAGCCAAATTTCAGTTGAGGGTGGTATCACTATTTCTTGAAGAAGCTGAAGCAAATGGGTCGTGTCCTGAAAGTAAGTATGACCCGATTGTACTATAGATTGTAAAAATGTGTCCAAATAGTGTCCCTTCTAAATTTGCGCACCTTCCTTTCATGAATTTCTTTTGCGTAAACGTCCAATTTAGTGTTAATATCTTTCAAAGTAGATTCCCAGTCTTCAGCCTCCAAACGCTGAATAAGAGTGGCATGTAGTTCTTGAATCTCTTGTTCTAGGCCTACGAGAATGGTGGAAAATTCTCCTACAATGATTAAAATCAGGTCGAGGGAGCACTTATTTAATATGCAGTACCATTTTTCCATGAATTTTTTGTTCATCTTAAACATCATGGGTTTAATAGCAAGTCGCAAACCTCTAGGTATTCTACTGGCTTTGTGATATTGGATGAGTGTGGTGGCGTGGAGCCGCTGATTTATTTCCCTTCTCATTAAATATTCCAGTTGTTTAAGTTGTTGAGTGACAGGTCCATGTGTGGTCCCGAATGTTCGTACCTCACGTATGAGACCATAAATATCCTGTGCTTCTGCCGAACTGTAAACTTTGGTGGTATGCACTCAATTTAACAAAAAAATAATGTAGATTAAAAGGAATCCCAGAAGCTTGAAACTGTCATTTCACATTACTGATTGAAGTTCTCCAAGGAGACGTACTTAGATTGCTCAATAAAAGAAGGATTTTTCTGAGCAACCAACATTATTGTTTGTGGTATTTTTTGTGTAACAATCTTCTTGTATTATTTTGGTTTAAAGGTTTTACTGCACATGTATTCTCATTTTATACTTGATTACTTATAGCACAATGTGATACACTCTTTGGAGTGTTTAGTGTAGTGCACTTGGAGGCTATGACCTTTGGCCTAGCTTATATACACTTTCTAAAAGTGGCATTTCTAAAATAGTAATGTTAAATACAACTATACCAGTAAAGAGGATTTATCATTACCATTCTAAAGATATAAAACATGACAGAGCTACTCCTTTCTAATGAGAACTTTTAGCTTAAAAGTGTATTAAGGAATTCTCAATGTTAACCTGTGAGTGGAGTAGGCCCCCCAGTAATGAAAACGAATTTAGGTGTTTTTCACTACCAGGACATTCAGAGCTTAAAAGTACATGTTCTACCTTTTACTTACCCAACACCCTGCCCTATGGGCTACCTAGGGCCTACCTTAGGGGTAACTTATGTGTAATAAAAGGAGAGTTTAAGACTTGACAAGGGTTTTTAAATGTCAAGTCAAAGTGGCAGTAAACTGCATGCACAGGCTCTGCAATGCTAGGGCATGTTTAAAGGGCTACTTGTGTGGGTAGCACAATCAGCACTGCAGGCCTACTAGTAGCATTTAATGTATAGGCCCTGGGCATAGGTAGTGCACACTACTAGGTTCTAACAGGTAAATTAAATATCCCAATTGCAAATATACCAAATGTAACCATGTTTTGGGGAGAAGCGCATGCCCTTTAGCACTGGTCAGCAGGGGTAAGCAGAGTCCTAAGGCCAACAAAAAGAATCAGCAAAAAGAGGAGGTAATCAGGCAAAATAATTTGGGGCAAGACTACCCTAAGGCTGGCAGGCCTAACAGTGGTCCTTGTTTAAACTTCTTTCTCTTACTCATAAGTCGTTTGCTGGCAAGAATCGGATCTATTTACAAAGAAAATCATTCCCTACTGCCACCATAGACACTTTAGTTCCAAAGGCAAAGCCCTACTCTGTGCCCGGTGTGTTCGCACCTCCAGATTTGGTAGCTGGTCCTTTTCCTACTTTGCCCCCTTTCACTGGAATAAACTCCCTTTCCATATTTGCTCTTGTATGGACTTTTGCAGATTAAAAAACTTTTGGGGACTGGCTATTCTGATTTGTTTGTCTTATTTTTGGCTTGAGGAAAGTGCAGAGACACTCCTTCGGAAGTGAGTCGCTTGTACTATATCAAGTTCAGTTAACATAGGTACCCATTAAAAGGTTGGCCATATACTTTTAAGTTTTACATGTTCTAGTAGTGAAAAACTCCCAAATTCGTTTTTCGCTACGGTGAGGCCTATCTCTCCATAGGATAACATTGGGGATTACTTATTACATTTAATAAGCCGTAATTCTTAATTGAGAGGAGGTATATATGTCATGTTTGGCACCTATGAAATTGTAATGATAAATTATCTTTAATGGTAAGATTGGATTTTTCATTTCAATTTTGAAAATGCCAATTTTAGAAAGGTGGCATTTCTTTCCCTTAGACCTTTGTGCCTGGAGTCTGCCTCGGGTCACATGACTGGGTGTAGCTGACAGTTAGGCTTTGTGAATTCCTTCCAGATAGTCAAACAATAGAGGGATTAGTTGTGCCTGAATGGGCCATATGGTGGCAGGATGGGGGACTTAGTACAGCCCCACTTACACATGAATAGCCTGTACTCTGCCTTCATGCAAAGGGCCTAGTGACCCTGTATTGTTACTTCAGACAGCTTGGAGCCAGGGCATGGGAGGCATGGAAGCCCAATCACTTCAAAGAACCTATCCAGATGTTTCTCCCACCTTCCAGAAGAAGGACACCAGAGTATAAAAATAGGGATTTTGGACCCACTCTTGAGGACACTACTGGACCTGCGGAAGGACTCCAGGAGGACTGCCTGCTGCTGTGACCGGCTGTGCACTGGAAGGACTGCTTTGGTACCTGCAGACTGTGTTGAACCCTCAGAAGCCAATCCTGCTGTTGAGCCGTGTATCTACACCTGCACCCAGGAGTACCAGAAGTGACTCCAAGACTAGTTTGTTGGTCTCCTGTTCAGAGCTTCAGCAACATAACAGGCTCCCAACATCTTGAACTCGCACATGGAGCCAGCCTGAATAAATCCTAAACTCCCAAGAAGTGTCCCACCAGTCGTGGACCCTTGGTTGTGGTAAAGGTGCACAGATGTCCAACTTCCAAAACTGAGGACTTAGACAAAATGTGGCCAAAACGTGCTATGAGGAACAGGAGGAGACCAGGATCAAACCTGCTCACCAATCCACCCAAGGGTCATCACCAATCGGATTGACTTCATGGCTTCTCGCGCTACATTCTTCTCTACAGCAGCAAATCTGTTTCAGCGGTCCTTCGTCAAAGGGAAATTTGATCTTGTGGAATTGTCTTCTGCCTTGTCTCACTGGAGTTTTCGACTTCCATTTCGGCGACTGAGTCTGGATGTAGAAATCTTCACTTGGGCTTCGACCTTAGGCCATCCGAAGAAAACTCTCCCTCCTCAGACACATTTCTTCAGAAATTGTTCTACGTCCAAAGGTAAGTGCTGACTGGGCTGAATTCACTATTTGTATCTGCACCCCACTCCATCGCGGTCGCCCTTAACTTTCGACTTTGTCAGGGACTAGATGTCCATGGTTGGCGCTTTGATCTTTTAGCCACTAGTTTTCACTGAAAAGTTTACAAATTCATAACTTCAGTTCTACTGATTGGATTTTTGTCATTTTGGTGTCAAATAATTTATTAAAATATATCCCATTTGTCTAAATTGGTTTGGGATTTTCCTTGTGTGATGTTTTCACTTAATTTCTGCTTGTGCATTGCATAAATGCATTACACATTGTCTCTAAGTTAAGACCGACTATTTTTTGGGCCAGGCTACCCAGCGTTAAGCACAGGTTAATTTAGGGTTGGATTGTGCCTCACCCTGATAAGGATTGTGGTTGCTGCTTGACCAGGGCTCACATCCCAGTCGACCAGTAACATAATTTCTCACAATAACATAACATGACTTAACATAACATAACAATACATAACTGAATATGACTTGACATGAGATGACTTGACATAACGTAACATAACATGACAGTGGTGTAGGATATGGGTTTGTCCATGACGAAAATAATTTACCTTTCTGACAAAAAAAAAATGTTCTGTACCACATTTGAATATTATTTAAACATAAACACATTCTTACCAAATGGACATTCTGCATGAATAATTGAAAACATTGCAGCATTTAAGGAAAACGATCACTGACTATTTATTTCCTGAAGTACAAATTAGATCTTTTATAAGAACCTTTAAAAGTCAGTAATCTGCTCCACATGTAGGAGTAACATTGCACAGGAAGATTTCCGAATTTCAAAGCCAAGGTTTTGAAGACTGTGCCCCATAATAATTCATCATACAACTGACTAATAATAACTGACCACATAGTCAGTACACCATGATGCGCTCCAATAACAACCAGGGGGAGGAGCCCCCATAGCGCTCATAGCACCGACACTTCTCCCACAGAACGGGACCACAAGGTTGCTGTGTGCTGCTGGTGGTGGTGCAGGGCTCCACGTCCCAGTAGTCAGCGTGCCAGGAGGCACTTCATTTATGACCAGGGGGCTGAGCCCCCATAGCACTCATAGCGCGGACACTTCCCCTGCAGCACGGGGCGAGCCAGGGGAAAGCCCACTCAATTGGCTCATCTTTTTGCTGGTGAATTTAATTGCTGTCCATCATGGTCAAAAGGAAAAAAAGCCACAGGGTTAGCGATCCACATTCATACTAAATCTTTTGACGAGTGCAGTGATGAGTGCTGTGGGCTTAATCAACAAAGAGATCTCCTCTGTCGAGGAGAGACAGGTGACTTGTCACCGAGCTACAGCGGACATGTAAGTACTTTATTCTCACACGCTTCAATTCCTAATGATGTGGTTTCTAATGGCATGACAAGGGGCATAGCCACCAATGAGTGTGCACAGGCCATCATTGAGGATATAATCTCTATTTATCCCTTATTCATTTTGTCGTCCTCCTGAGAAATGCAAGAAACGTCCACCCCCTCTATGGAAGAATTGGCCAATAACTCCCAGGTGGGTTTGGGGTATGTAATGAAGCTCTTCAGGACTGTCAATAAAAAGGGCAAATCTGCTACAATCCCTCCAGCTTACGCAGAGGACACTACCCATTTTTCTTTATCTCTATTGTCATTGGAAGCTCAAATTCAATCTACATTTGACTCATTGTCTACCAAATAAACAACAGTTAAACCACCTTTTCTAGCTGTTTGGAAATTCTGCAGACTAATGTTAAATCAACTTTACCACCGGCCCAGAGTATAAACATGGATTCTGTTCCTGTTGGGCCCCTCCCCCACACCCATACCCAAATTTCATGCATAACAGCCAGCTAACCTTTTCAGTACCCAACCCTGGCACTGCTACTGTCACTCCTACTTTATCTATTAATTTACTGTGGCCAACTTGTTCCCGAAACGTGCAACTTAGTAACCCCAACACTTTCCTTAATGTACCTAAAATGGGAGGCCAGTCATTAGCTCTTGACCTTCCTCCCGAAGCTACACCACATGTTGTTATCTTGGGGAATGTTTCCACTCTCTCACAACCAGACTCTGAGACATGGGCAAGCTTAAAGAATAGGGCTATTCACTCTGTGGGGAATAAAACTGGTTTGACTAAGGCCCTATTTGAGGACTTAAAAATGGTAAGAAGGGTCAGTTGGATTGGTAAGGGACCTAAACCATTACCAGGTGACTGTGTTGTTATGTGTTTTAAATCTCCTAGCCTGGTAGATTTGATTTTGCATAGAACTACCCCCAGGTTACCATCTACTCACTCCCAACATGTTATAACTCTTCCATTGGGCTATTTCTATCACCTTTCCAATCTTAGAGAGGGTCCTGGGTCAGTCACTTAGGTTCCCCTGCCTGGTCTACTGAAGTCTATCCCCCACTTATTACCCACAATCGTTTCTCTCCTTTGACTGAGTTGAACAACACTGATTGACAGTCAACCTATAAGGAGTTTGGCACCTTGCCTTTGAGTTCTGGTCAACTCTCTCTTACGTCCACTGACCTATTGGCTGTACCTTGCCCTTCTCTTTCCCTTTCCCCCATTGGCTTGGCTGGTTGTGTTTCTTCGTGACCTCTCCCTGTGACTCAGGGACCACTCCCACTCTGTAAGTTTCTATTTTGGAATGTGGCAGGATTATGCCCTAAATTGCTGGCTCCTTCTTGGACTAATTTTATTTTTAATTTCGATTTCCTTTGTCTTCAGGAGGCCTGGGATATAGACCACATCCATATTAATGGATTTAAGTCTTATCTATCCGCTGTGCCAGCGAGTTCTGGTAGAACTAAGGGAGGGCTAGCCATCTATGTTCCGAATATTTTGCCCTATATCTCGAAAGTAGTATCTAATTCATCATACTATTTGATAATTGTTTGGAAAATGTAGTATGATTTTAATTGTATTATTGTAAATTCCTGTAACAACGTCTCATCATCTGGAACCCTCAATGTGTTACCTCAACTTAAAAACGATCTGAACAAGTATTGTCTTATTGAAGGGAGGAAAACATTTATATTGTGGGAAGATGACTTTAACAACAGTTTATGTCAGTTTGCCCCTAAAAGTGTTTGTGGTATTGTGAAAACTAATGGCAATGGTCAAACTCATTTCAGACACGATTTTGACTGTGTCCTCCATAGCCGACTATGGGTAATCTTATCTGAGCTTGGGGTGGACCCGCAGATAATGATTCTCATTAGGGAAATGTATTCCAGGGGAAAGGCTAGGGTGCATTTTGGCCAGAGTGGTGAATGTACTGGGGCCTTCAGCCTTGAAAGAGGGGTTAGACAGGGCTGTGTCCTGGCGCCATTCCTATTCACGTTGTATAGCAACAGCTTGGCTTCAGTATTAAGCAAAACTTGTAAAGACCTTCTTCAAATTGGCCACAGACCCATCCCTTGTTTGCTTTATACTGACGATGCTGTTCTCATGTCCTGTACCCCTTTGGGTTTACAGAGGTTACTTACCTGTTTTATCAATTTTTATAAAAACGTTTTAACCAATTTTGATAGGTTTCATTATTATGACAGGTACATAGATATCACAAAGGTATCATTACATCTTTTACATAGGAAGCGCCCAGTTACACATCTCATGCTTGTGTTCCGGAAAAATAGTACTAACAGGAATCAGTGGTTCACATTTTTCTCAACAAACACTGTGAACGGTAAATAACAACTGGTCATGCAGTGACATCTTCACCTTTTAGTTATTCTAGACATATGATATATTTCCATCTATTCTTTCAATTTCTATCTCTAGTTAAGGTATTATTAGAGACGAACAAAATAGACATCTAGGGGCACATGCATCAAGGCATGATTTTGCGAGTCATTAATTGCGATTATTAAGGAATCGCAATTAAGGACTCGCAAAAGCCTATGCATGTAGGAATCGCTATAAAATTAGCGATTCCGAAACATTCCTTAATTGGTACTCGCAAATTGCGCATGCAATTTCAAGGGTGCAAGGGTGTCAAAGGACACCCTGTTGCACCCCTGAAATTGTGGTGTGCACTCATGTATAGTAGACACACATGCCCCAAGGGCATGTGTGTGTGTGGAAGCTGACAATTTGACAAATGCACTTTAGTGCATTTTTCAAAGTTTTTGCAAATTACTGAACAGTTTAATTGTTCAGTAATTTGCGGCCCCAAATAGCGAAATCGCTATTTAAAAGTGCTTCTTGCATTGCATTTAAGGAATCGCAAATTGCGATTCCTTAAATGCAATCGCAATTTAGGAACTCGCAAAAAATTGCCTATTCTTAAATTGCGCTTGCCAAACACTTTCATGCATCGCTAAAGGCCAATTTGCGAGCACAAACGGCAGATTTTTGCGAATCACACCGTTTGCGCTTCAAAAACCTTTGATGCATGTGCTTGATAATTCAGTATTATGGATAATAAATGGGGAGCTGTATTTGTGCAATCATATGAGTGGGGCACCAAACCGCAGAAGGCAAGGGAAAAGAATAGGGTTGCAGTTTCAGGCACTCAGCAGTCAAGACTAAATGCCTATTCAGACCGGGGCTCAGTTAATTAGCCCCTCTTTGTAAGTTTGTAGGCCTTGTGTGAGCGCCTCCCAATCCGCCACAAGGGGAACCTTGCGCAAACCGCATACCTCCTCCTGCCTCAGTGCCACCATCTCCACCCTCCCCCACTTGAGCGTTGTTGCACACCAGTGGTGAACATCGGGCAGTACCTGAGCTTTCCAGTTCATGGCAATAAGCCTACGTACCATCAACAGTGCTAGGTCTATAAACCGATTTGTGGCTTTTGCGGTCCGGGAACGCTCTAACAGCCCCAATAGTGAGTCTTCTATCATGCATGCATTTGTGAGGCCAGTAACATCTACTAATGCTTTTGAGACTTCTTCCCACATTGCTTCAGCTGCTGGGCAACCCTAGAACATGTGTGTCATATCTGCCCCCATTTGACAGCTTCTAGGACACTGAGTAGATGACCCAAACATCTGATGTAGTTCTTTGGCCATGAGGTAGGCTCTGTGCAAAATGTTGTGTTGAATGTACGGAAACTTAGCATTTCACGACAGCTTCCCAGGGTACACCAGCGCTCTTTCCCATTTTCTGCGCGAGCTCTCTGCCTATGTCGCCTTCCAAGCTTCTGTGGGTTGCAGCTAGTAGGTCGCGTGCAGTGAATGCCAGGGCTCGGACAAACCATGTGATAAGTTAGTGGCCCCAGCCCATGATGTGTAGTGTGCATCAGTGGGTGCTGATCAAACGGTATAAGTACCCCATCGTGAACCAGGGCCCTCAATGTGCCCTCCACGCCTCCATACCCTCTCTCCCTACATGTCATGAAATGAGGCATGGAGCCTACCTGTTTTATCAAATATATATCTGACCTGGGCCTAATCATCAATCGAAATAAGACCTTTGTCAAGAAGTGTGGGAGCAAAGTCAGGAAGTGCCGAATTTCATGGCCGGAGATGCCAAGTTAAGTATTTCTCCTAGACTTTCTTATTTGGGGTTCCTATTTGACCACCAGAGCACCTGGTTCTCAGCTGTCAACAATAGGAAATTGCACTTTTACACATCTGTGATCGCTCACCTAAAGTGTGTCACCGAATTAGGCAACGAACCTGTAAGGGAGATCTTACCAATTTAATATGCAAAATGTGCCACCGTGGCTCGTTATGGGGCCGGCATTTGGGGCTATTATAATGTTAACCACCTCCAGTTGATAGATAACACCTTTTTTAAGAACCTTCTCTCTGTACCCAAACGTTGCTCTACATTTGCTTGTCACCCTGAACTGGGGGCTATGTTTTTATCTGACCTGATCAAAATTCAGCCAATTTTAATATGGCATAAGGAATGGTCGTCTGAATTCTCAGTTTTTATTAACGAGTCTTGTAGTCTGTCTGCTTCCCACCTCAGACCTTGGTTTAAATTTGGTAAACAGTTTCTACAAGACCTGGGGCATTTAGAATATTTTTCCACCCCTGAAGTATCACAATTTCTTAGCAGGAATGATTTAAAGAAAGAATGTTTATCTCTCCTTGAAAACCGAAGGTTGTTACAGGAAATCAATAAACCTAGTGTTATTAGAAAGTAGATGCTTCCTTCTACCAACTGGTTACAATCTTGCCTCACTTTTGTCCAGAATTGCCAGGACAGGTTTGTGCTAACTCGTTTTAGACTGGACATATTTTATTGCCTTCTTAGTTTTCCTGTTATTAATGACTGGCCAGACGTCTTGATTAATTGCCCATGCGGCAATGTCTCTCGGCAAGGTACCTTACACATTGCCTTTTTAGGCAGCTTTTATGATATACCTCGGAGACATTTTAGCTTGCCAATCCTCCGTCAACTTAATTTTAAACCATGCAGCCTTCTCTTTTGTTTTTACAATTGTCTACAGCTGCTAATTGTTGTAGGATGTCTATTTTTTATGGTCAGTGATACTCATTCGGAAATCAAGGGTTGTTTAGTATTGCACTTTACATCTGTACTGTATGCAATTATAGTTTTATGCATGAAAATCGAATAAAGCTGACTTTTGCCTTTGATTAATAAAAATAATCAGAATAATACGTGATTAATGTTAAATACTCACATGTTGTTGTAAAATGTGCAATGACACAGTATGGATCACAATTTGTTTGAGGTGACACATGAGGCTTTCCTGTTTTTTCCACTTATTGCATTTTCGCTGCAGTGATTAAAATATAGATCTCCGTGTTTTTCTTGTTTAATATTATGTATAACCATATAAATTAATTTTGTTTCCATCTGCCCATTTCCTCTCGACTTAGCCATAGCAAATGCCCAAATGCAGGTTGTCATGCTTGTACAGAGTTGTTCATTCTAAAATGTTAGTTGTTATGAACTCAGAAATCTCCTGGTTAAAATGAATACTGAAACCATACATAGGCCTCAAATATGCCCCATATTATTCACGCCAGCACGAAAATGAATTACTACCACCCAGTATATGTGAGAAGTTGGCCTGGCATATGCTGTCCACTAATTATAGTGGGCACCTTGCACCAGTCCAAATCGACTCTTATGGTAGGTAGGTTAAAGACAACCTTATTGAAAGCTATCCTAGTGGTAGCTATGGAGAGCAGCCTTCAGGCTAAGTCTTGAAGGAATGTAAAGCAGCTTGTTTTACCAGTCTATAATCTCTTGAGTGACCAAATGAAAGAGCACCACACCAGGTATATATTCAAAATATATGTATTTATTACTAAACACACCCCTCTAGTCTCTTTATGAGGCTAGAGTTCGAAGTACATAGGTTATAAGATCTTAAATCACAGTAATAGCACAAATACACGTTTGGGCCCTAGGGGCGTACCAAACCATATACCAATAAAGTGGTATGCGAACCACGACTGAACTAGACACTAGGCCTAGAGCCTCTAGAAGTGCTTGGACCACAAGGAACCACCCAAGGTAGTGACACAGGGGACCCACGGGAGACGCGTGCAGTGTAAATACACAACCGCGATACGCCGTTAACTTCTATGGAGAAAGTCGGGATCGGGAAAATACAGGAAAGGGACACTTAAAATAGGACTAGGACAAAACCCTTTGAGATCTAGGACTTTGAAGAGTCTCTACCCACGGGAGCACCGGAGTACTCGTGTTACCTCACCCAGGGAAGCCGGGTGCATAGGTGCCTTTCGGGGTCGGGTTTCGTCGTCGTTTCGTATGGCGATCTGCTGCAAAGTGCTGCTGGCGACCAGGAGAAAAGTGTCCGGGTGGATCCAAGAGTGGATCGGAGTTCTGAAGAACCTGAAAGCAGAGGGGACAGAGTCTGGGTCACTAGCCAGTGACCAGGAAGGCGATGGACAGATGCCCACCGATGTCGAGTGCTTCAGGTGCTGTGACGGTCGTCTTGACTCTTCAGCCACGAGGTCCGGGAGGCGTTGTCGGCGACCAAGAGCAGGATTCGGGCTGGTGCTCGATGTCTGTCGAGTGCTGAGGTGTCGGCGACCGGATTGGACCCAACAAGCCTTGGCAACGGCAAGTCTCGAGTAAGATGTAGATCGTCGATGATGCAGACCAGCAAGGTCTGGGGAACTCACCCAGCGAGGGTAAGTGAGGGCAGGCCTGGAGCAACCAGGATGCCAAGTAAAGAAAAGATTGGCCTTCGTCAAGGGCTACTAGCCAACGGGCTAGCGACCGCGAAGGAGCCTCGTGACGCCGCACGTGGAGCTGGCTTACAGGACACTCGTGGAGTGGGGGCCAGTGATCTTCGGTGCAGGTGGTGCTGGAGGCTAGGGCTACTCGGAGCCCAAAGCACGACTTCTTGGGAGACCCAGAAGATGGTGCACTTGCAAGTGTGCTCGGTGTCCAGGGGTCACGGTCTCAAGTCACCCACGATAGCCACGGGCCTCAGCTTTGCTGGGGACTCAGGGTAGCCTCGGGGAAGTCTGAGAATCCACCTCTGGTGATGCGATGACTTCGGCGTCCGACGGGAGCTTCAGTGATGCGAACCGGACAGATGCTTCTTTGGTGCCTGCCAAGCAGGGGAGTCACTCCTTGACCCCAAGGGAGATTCTTCAGTCCTCTAATCTTGTCGTAGAGCGTCGAAGGTCCAGGATTCTGTGTCAGAGTTTCGTCCAGGTATAATCTAATCTTGCTGTGGCAAGGGTTCCCCATTTTAACCAGTAAAACAGGGAGGGACTAACTCTATGACCCCACCTATGGGAGGGTCAAGGGAGGGGTGGCTACACCCACTTCCCTTTGTCCAGTTTCGCGCCAGAGCAGGGGCAGGTAGCCCCTGAGCTGGTTTGAACTGGCATATGCACAGAGGAGCCTTTTGCTCCCCCAGTGCAGGACTTCAAAGCACTCTAAGAGTGCACCCACCCAGCCCCAATACACATTATCCTGTCTGGGGAGGTGGTCACACCTCCCTGCAACAGGAAACCTATTGTCCAGGCCTCCCCTGCCGGAGTTTCGTCCAGCAGCAGGAGGCCAGACTTGTGTCTGTGGCAGCAGCATCCATTTTGTGATGCCAGGGCTTCAGAAAGAAGTTACCGGGTAAGCCAGAGTTAACATGTCTTTCCCTCTAGAAGGGTGGAATGCTACCCCCGCCGCCAGGATTGGCGGGGGGTAGTATTCCAAGATGTTTGACACCAAACACGACATGTTTAGGTGCAGCCATTCCAAAGTTAGCATTTTACCGCGAGGATATAATGCGCCTAAGAGTATATGGTCAGGCTGCACTACAAACAGCATCAGAGATGGTCTCCGAACGCTGCAGAGGGGCCCTGCTCATGCAGGGGCACCCTCTCACATAGGAACCATGCACTCTGCCTTTAGGATTGATAAGGCCTGCCTTAGGAGTGACTTATAGGTTTATATGTGTGTATGTATTTAGTGATATAGGTAACCTATATCACAGTAAGGGGTGCATGCACCACCTTACCCAGGCTGCAGTAGCAGACCTGTGGTGTCAGTTTGGATGGCCTTCCAGGGGTGGCATAATACATGCTGCAGCCCCTGGCAGGCCTCTGAGGTACCTATGCCCTTGGTACATAGTATACCATATACTAGGGACTTATAAGGACACTCCAGATTCCAATCAGAGATGTGCCTAAGGCACATGGAAACCTTTTACAGAGAAAGCAGATAGACTGGGGCCCTGAATAGCAGGATCCCAGTCCAACTAAGTCATAAACCAGCAAAACACCATAAAAAAAGTGGGGGCAACCATATAGTCAGATTCCACCTTCCTACATAACCCCCCCAAACGAAAGGAGATAAGGCTAACCTTGGCCAGTTGAGCCTATATTGACTAAGTGGCCATATAAGGAAGCACCTGCACTAGCATGGTTGCCCCCTATGTTATGGTCCACTAAGCAATCCCTCACCCTAAGGGTATGAGAGGGTCTCCACCATGGGGAATCACTACCTCTGGTGTGCTTAGGTAAAGTACAAGGCTGGTGAGGTGTCTGAGTAGGGAAGTGAGGCCCTAGGAATGTTGGCCTCAGCTTCCTCAGATCACTGGTCACCATGTATGCCTGTCTTTCCATGACTGAGTTGCACTTTGCTCTAAGGGTCAACCTTTGGCTGCCTACAGCTGTGGGTTGGGTCCCTTTGGATGGACTACTGGAGGGACATGGCAGGTTTGGAACCTTCTGGTCCCAGGTTTGCCCTTGCCTACCAGAGTCCTTCTGGGGGAGGTCCCTACATAAAGGTATGGGGGATCCCTCAGTGTGTAGAGGAATTTTCACCTGGCTAGGGCTACTAGACTGGGTGCCCCTAATCTGCTGATGGGGGCTTCCTCTGGACAGGGGGCCCTGGGGGGTCCACTGACCTCCCTGACCTCTGCAGCCCTGGGCTGACTGAGGCAGGGTAGAGAGGGGCAGGTTACCTGCTCCAGACGGGGTACCACCTTGGAAGGGTCCTCTGCCATCAGGGGTGTGGCCAGGCCAGGCCTGACTACCTCTGTGGCAGTTCCTTCACTAGGGGTAGGGTCAGTTCCCTGAGGAGGCTGACCCTTACCTACTGTCTGGGGGAAGAAGACTTTTCTTCAACCCTTGTGCTCTCTTTTGGGGAGAGTGGGCCATTCTTTCAGGCTCCATCTCTCCAAATTCTTGGGCTGGGGCTGTGGCCATCACAGCCCCACTAACCTTTACAGGGACGCCCAACATCCTAAGATGGGTTTGGTGTTCCACTTCAGCCCAGGCTGAAATTTCCAGATCATTGCCCATCAGGCAATCTACAGGTAGGGTTGGGGACACTGCCACTCTTTTTGGGCCTGTGACCCCCTCCCAGCTGAGATTGACTATGGCCATGGGGTGATCTGTTCTGACACCATCAATGTTGGTCACCTGGTATTTAAACTCAGGTAAAAGCTGGTGAGGGGGAACTAGTTTCCCTGCCACCATGGTGACACTAGCCCCTGTGTCCCTAAATGCCACAGCTTTCTGACCATTAATTATTGGCTCCAATCTGTACCTGCCCAATGCTATGGGACCCATGGTAAAGGTGGCAAATCCTATACCACCATCAGAGTCAGAGGAGTCTGTTGAGGGGTCCCTGTCTAAACTAGGGCCCACCTCTGTTCCTCTTGCAAAAGCACCTAACTTTTTGGGTGCACTACTCCCAACTGGAGGATTACTACTGGTAGTACCAGGAGGGGTGGTAGTAGTTGTGGGAGGAACATTTTCTTTATTGCCAATCCTGGGGCAACTGGGATCAGTTTTCCAGTGCCCAGGCTTTTTACAGACATGGCAATAGGGTTTCTTTTCAGGAGAGGAAGGAGTTTGGGACCCACCCCCAGAAGAGGAATTTTGGGGCCCTGTAGGGGACTTATCCTTAGATGTATCCCCACCTTTCTCTTGGGACTTAGTAGAATCTTTCTTCTGGTCACCACCCTGATTTCTAGTTTTTACTCTGGTTCTGACCCATTTGTCTGCCTTCTTTCCCAATTCTTGGGGAGAGGTCAGATCAGAGTCCACCAGATACTGGTGCAAAAGCTGGTTTTGACAATTATTAAGGATCTGCTCCCTCATAATCAAATTGTACAATCCTAAAAAGTCATGCACTTTGTTGCCATGTATCCAACCTTCCAGAGCCTTTGTAGCACAATCTACAAAATCCACCCAGTCTTGAGTCTGAGCTTTTTGGGTGTCTCTGAACTTCAACCTATACTGTTCAGTGGTTAGGCCAAACCCATCTATCAGAGCACTCTTCAAGACTGTGTAATTGTCAGCATCCTCTTCTCTTACAGTGAGGAGCTTGTCTCTACCTTTGTCTGCAAAGGAGAGCCACAAGATTGCTGCCCACTGCCTCTGGGGGACCTTCTGAACTTTACAGGCCCTCTCCAGTGCAGTTATCCATTTGTGGATGTCATCCCCACTCTGGTAGGGAGGGACAATCTTGTTTAGGTTTCTATGGTCATAAGACCTGTCCCTATCTCTAGGGATATTGCTGCCACCATGGGACTCTAGTCCCAACTTTCTTCTCTCTCTAAGGAGATCTAGGGATTCTCTATCTAAAGCTAATTGCTTTTTCCTGATCTCCAGTTGAGTTTCCTCATACTGGACCAGTCTCTTTCTTCTCTCATGAGAGGATTCCCCCCTGTGAGAAGAAACAGAGCTCCCTATGGAGGTGCCAGAGTGGTTAGACTCCTGAGAAGGAGACCTAGACTTTCTGAGCACACTCATAATCCTTCCTGGGGGACAAAGGTGTGGTTCTCTAGATCCTCATCTTCATCTTCCCCAGAAGGGATTGGGTTTTCCAGGTCAGGGTCATTGTCACCCTCCTGGTCAGTTTCAGAGGGGGCTGGGGGTAGTGGTACCCCTGGCCCCTTCCTCATCTGCTGGCCCACCCTCTGCTCCTACCCCTTCAGTCTCTGAGGACTTACTAAGATCATAAGCCACCAACAACTCCTTGAGGTGTTGGGTGGTGGGACTTTGGCCTGTCCTTAATTTCCTCACGTTACATAAAGCTCTCAATTCCAAGAATTGGAGTGTATCATACTTGGAGGGTGGAAGCTCAATGGCTTCCTGCAAGGAATCTTTGGATCCTGCTTTTAAAGACATTACTAGTGTGGTGTGGTGTATGCACTACCTACTCTAGTGTGGCCTACTAAACTCTCTTGAGTTGTAGAAAGGGTTGTGCTATCCCTTAACACACAACTCTAAGTTCAGTAGAACTTACTGTTATTCTAAGCTTAAATGATATGTACCTTAGGTACCTTTAGTGGTTTTCAGTTGATCAATTCAATTGAGATTATCTGGTAAAACAATAGCAAGCTGGAATCCCACACGCTGCACACCAATGTGAGAAGTTGGCCTGGCATATGCTGTCCACTAATTATAGTGGGCACCTTGCACCAGTCCAAATCGACTCTTATGGTAGGTAGGTTAAAGACAACCTTATTGAAAGCTATCCTAGTGGTAGCTATGGAGAGCAGCCTTCAGGCTAAGTCTTGAAGGAATGTAAAGCAGCTTGTTTTACCAGTCTATAATCTCTTGAGTGACCAAATGAAAGAGCACCACACCAGGTATATATTCAAAATATATGTATTTATTACTAAACACACCCCTCTAGTCTCTTTATGAGGCTAGAGTTCGAAGTACATAGGTTATAAGATCTTAAATCACAGTAATAGCACAAATACACGTTTGGGCCCTAGGGGCGTACCAAACCATATACCAATAAAGTGGTATGCGAACCACGACTGAACTAGACACTAGGCCTAGAGCCTCTAGAAGTGCTTGGACCACAAGGAACCACCCAAGGTAGTGACACAGGGGACCCACGGGAGACGCGTGCAGTGTAAATACACAACCGCGATACGCCGTTAACTTCTATGGAGAAAGTCGGGATCGGGAAAATACAGGAAAGGGACACTTAAAATAGGACTAGGACAAAACCCTTTGAGATCTAGGACTTTGAAGAGTCTCTACCCACGGGAGCACCGGAGTACTCGTGTTACCTCACCCAGGGAAGCCGGGTGCATAGGTGCCTTTCGGGGTCGGGTTTCGTCGTCGTTTCGTATGGCGATCTGCTGCAAAGTGCTGCTGGCGACCAGGAGAAAAGTGTCCGGGTGGATCCAAGAGTGGATCGGAGTTCTGAAGAACCTGAAAGCAGAGGGGACAGAGTCTGGGTCACTAGCCAGTGACCAGGAAGGCGATGGACAGATGCCCACCGATGTCGAGTGCTTCAGGTGCGGTGACGGTCGTCTTGACTCTTCAGCCACGAGGTCCGGGAGGCGTTGTCGGTGACCAGGAGCAGGATTCGGGCTGGTGCTCGATGTCTGTCGAGTGCTGAGGTGTCGGCGACCGGATTGGACCCAACAAGCCTTGGCAACGGCAAGTCTCGAGTAAGATGTAGATCGTCGATGATGCAGACCAGCAAGGTCTGGGGAACTCACCCAGCGAGGGTAAGTGAGGGCAGGCCTGGAGCAACCAGGATGCCAAGTAAAGAAAAGATTGGCCTTCGTCAAGGGCTACTAGCCAACGGGCTAGCGACCGCGAAGGAGCCTCGTGACGCCGCACGTGGAGCTGGCTTACAGGACACTCGTGGAGTGGGGGCCAGTGATCTTCGGTGCAGGTGGTGCTGGAGGCTAGGGCTACTCGGAGCCCAAAGCACGACTTCTTGGGAGACCCAGAAGATGGTGCACTTGCAAGTGTGCTCGGTGTCCAGGGGTCACGGTCTCAAGTCACCCACGATAGCCACGGGCCTCAGCTTTGCTGGGGACTCAGGGTAGCCTCGGGGAAGTCTGAGAATCCACCTCTGGTGATGCGATGACTTCGGCGTCCGACGGGAGCTTCAGTGATGCGAACCGGACAGATGCTTCTTTGGTGCCTGCCAAGCAGGGGAGTCACTCCTTGACCCCAAGGGAGATTCTTCAGTCCTCTAATCTTGTCGTAGAGCGTCGAAGGTCCAGGATTCTGTGTCAGAGTTTCGTCCAGGTATAATCTAATCTTGCTGTGGCAAGGGTTCCCCATTTTAACCAGTAAAACAGGGAGGGACTAACTCTATGACCCCACCTATGGGAGGGTCAAGGGAGGGGTGGCTACACCCACTTCCCTTTGTCCAGTTTCGCGCCAGAGCAGGGGCAGGTAGCCCCTGAGCTGGTTTGAACTGGCATATGCACAGAGGAGCCTTTTGCTCCCCCAGTGCAGGACTTCAAAGCACTCTAAGAGTGCACCCACCCAGCCCCAATACACATTATCCTGTCTGGGGAGGTGGTCACACCTCCCTGCAACAGGAAACCTATTGTCCAGGCCTCCCCTGCCGGAGTTTCGTCCAGCAGCAGGAGGCCAGACTTGTGTCTGTGGCAGCAGCATCCATTTTGTGATGCCAGGGCTTCAGAAAGAAGTTACCGGGTAAGCCAGAGTTAACATGTCTTTCCCTCTAGAAGGGTGGAATGCTACCCCCGCCGCCAGGATTGGCGGGGGGTAGTATTCCAAGATGTTTGACACCAAACACGACATGTTTAGGTGCAGCCATTCCAAAGTTAGCATTTTACCGCGACGGATATAATGCGCTTAAGAGTATATGGTCAGGCTGCACTACAAACAGCATCAGAGATGGTCTCCGAACGCTGCAGAGGGGCCGTGCTCATGCAGGGGCACCCTCTCACATAGGAACCATGCACTCTGCCTTTAGGATTGATAAGGCCTGCCTTAGGAGTGACTTATAGGTTTATATGTGTGTATGTATTTAGTGATATAGGTAACCTATATCACAGTAAGGGGTGCATGCACCACCTTACCCAGGCTGCAGTAGCAGACCTGTGGTGTCAGTTTGGATGGCCTTCCAGGGGTGGCATAATACATGCTGCAGCCCCTGGCAGGCCTCTGAGGTACCTATGCCCTTGGTACATAGTATACCATATACTAGGGACTTATAAGGGCACTCCAGATTCCAATCAGAGATGTGCCTAAGGCACATGGAAACCTTTTTACAGAGAAAGCAGATAGACTGGGGCCCTGAATAGCAGGATCCCAGTCCAACTAAGTCATAAACCAGCAAAACACCATAAAAAAAAGTGGGGGCAACCATATAGTCAGATTCCACCTTCCTACAGTATAGGGTTAAATATTCATTGTTAAATTCTTCACAAGCAGAGCCTATCTTGGTTTGTAGCCTCATCTAATACTGCTTTGTTTGCTCTCTAGTCATTTTACTTCCGAGGAGGCTCATTGAAGCATCTGTTCAATTTGGGAAACAAATGATACAAATCTGAGAGACAGTAGAACATCATTTTGTGAGAAAATGTAAAACATATT
Source organism: Calotriton arnoldi (assembly GCA_963921515.1). Lineage (NCBI taxonomy): Eukaryota > Metazoa > Chordata > Amphibia > Caudata > Salamandridae > Calotriton > Calotriton arnoldi. The sequence goes on along the minus strand of CAWUFW010002493.1, from coordinate 139,854 downwards.
TGTAGTAAATAAAAGATGGTCCGGTTCCAAGTTGATTGCTTAAGTAGATTTATTAGGTAAGATGCTAATAAGAGAAGCCCCACCAGGAGCAGTCTTCCTGCTGCTCAGCCCATCCACCAACTGACACTCTCCACATCCAGGCATCCTCACATTCCATTACATCACCATGCACACCAACATTCCACAGCACATTCACACTGGCTGAGCAGCAGGTATAACACATCTCCTTTTGTTATGTCCCGTATAGAGGCCCTAATGTAGACACGTTCATACATGCCCTAAAATGGACGTATTCGTATTTGCCCTAATACGGTCATATTCGTACTTGCCCTATTATGGTCAAAGCCGCATATGCCCTATTACGGTCATAACTGTACATGTCCTATTATAGTCATGATTCCTTATATAGGCATGAGCTTTCACCTACATTGGTCCTCGCTAGTACACAACGAGCTCTGAGGGCTGAACGTTATCTAGTCTGTGGGTTTGAATACAGCAGGGTTTTTCCCAAACACAGGCCCACACTGTACTCATCAATTATGCATGGCTCTCTAGGAATACACCACCTGCATAATATATATGTACAAAGTTCACCCCTGACGTCTTCCTCACGCCTAACAAGGGCCAATACAAACCATACGAAGCAACTAGAGTATTCAGGGTATAAATACACTACATCTTACCCCTGTAAGACAGAGGGAACCGAGACTTACATGCTGACACACTGACCAGAGACGCTGAGGCTCCTGCATGCAGTCGCTCCAGCTGACAGCGGTCTAACACAGCCCTTGTGGGGTGTCCAACTCGAGACCAGGACGGGGTCCCACACTCTCTATTCAGGTATGTGGGTTCGACTAAATCCTAGAAGGATTCTTGGCTCTTAGGCTTTTAGACCTACACACATATGCTAGGTACACTCAGGTACATCTAGTTAGGCATCGTAGGAGTACGCACACTTTCATAATGCGTTTTATATTCATGTATGTATTCATGACTATTGCAATATGGTAGAACTGTTCTATCCCTTTGCTTTTATCGTACTGCTGATAATATATCTCTGCTATTGTCTGCTGGTTGCCGCAGCACATATATTTTACACTAGAATAACAACTGTTCAATAAATACTTATTGAAATGCCGCGACTGTTTATTCTGTGTAACTCTCTGAGACAAACCGAATAAGTAAGCACGAGTGACTGAGCGAAAAGTAGTATATTGTTTCCACGATTCTGAGGAATTTGGGTTGTCATGGTCTAAGGTTGCCAGAAACTAATCTCTCCCCGATAAGAGGAGATTCTAGTGGCACTGTGAGCTAGCTAATGCAAATCAGGCTAACATACGTGGTGGGGGTGCACAGAGTCAGTCTGCCACCAAGCCCACAGTTTATGTTATCCAAACGCGCAGGTCCTGCATGGGTACTATAGGAACTACACAACACTTTCTTTACACAGATGAAAAAGGAGCCATTAAAAATAGTGCATGCAAAGGATGACAATAAAACTATTACATGTAACACAATGACATCAGAACAAATGCAAGACAATAATAATTGTAGCAAAGTGCTGATGCGAAAGCATGCAGATGAGAGATGGAAACATTTCATGCATGTGTGCAACAAATGATAAAATAAAGAAAATAAAATGGAATATACACACATCATCTCCCTTTGAAACAAAACAAGCCTTCCTGCTGCTCAGCCCATCCACCAACTGACACTCTCCACATCCAGGCATCCTCACATTCCATTACATCACCATGCACACCAACATTCCACAGCACATTAACACTGGCTGAGCAGCAGGTATATCAATATTGCTAGACGCCGAGGTACTAAATTAGAGTTCCAGTATCCAAACCAGACATGCAATTTGCACACTGACTGGAATGCGAATTGAAATAAATGCAATTTTTGATGTAACATATACATTCATAGGACTCATCAAAATAGTTGATTTGCAAAATAATCTTCCTAATGAATATTAATTAGGCAGGTCACAATTTGTGAATCCCTATAATTGGCTGAAAAAGCAGGCATGGAGGCCTGCAAGGGAACCAGACATTTTTCTTTGCATTTTTTAAAATATTCCGCTGTTTATTATAGGGACACCGGTTGTTTTTAAAAACATGTTTTTATTTGGCTGTACATGCGGGAAGGCAGAGGTCCTTTGAACCAGTCTCTTTTTTGCCTGACACCTTCCACATGAGTCCCACTAGGACATCTTTCCCTTTCCCAATTAGTTACCATGCCAATTCAGAGGTTGGCAACTGATCAAAGGTTGGTACAGCAATTGTGGTCACAAAGCACTGACACGTCCTTTTCTGAAGTTCAAATATGAGGGGATGTCAAAAGCTTTTTTACGAGTGATGGAGCGTAATTTTCTTAGAAAGATTCGTCCCGATCAATTCCTGCTCATTGGATAGTGTGATACTAATACATACTTAAGCAAACATGACTAACGGTGTGATTTGAAAAACACATGAGAGTTCAATCTGCATCGTAAAAGCATGCAGTAGGATTGCAAACCAGTTCAAGATGAAAATTATTCATGAGAAAGAGAAAATGTATAATGTTAATGAATTCACAATACATATGTGCCATGAAAACCTCTAAATGCTAACATGTGTGACGTAATGGTGTAATTTTTAACCAAATGATTATAAAAGTTGGAAGAAGTACTCATTTAGTAGTAAAAGTGGAGTAACGTAAGTGGTTGAAAATGAAACAAGAAATTACTTTTGTTCAGGTAGCAGTGCTATCATAGAAACCTGCAGTTTCATAATGTCGAGAGAAAATGTGTTGCTCACTTAGAAATGATTTCGCAAATGAGTTAATGCTTGGTTGGATACAAAATGGTGTTTGATTATTAACTTTTATGAAGAATTAATCACAAATAAAACAGCTTCATCTATATTCAATTAAACATTTGAAAAGTTAGTACCTTTTCAGTAAAATATTAATGTCTTAGTAGGGTTTTTCGTGTAGGCCTTAACATGCATTTTCATTTTTCCTTCGAATAAGACTAGAATGTGCTGACATGACATCAATAACAGTTGTGTGAACTTGTACTAAAGTTTCTTTACTCTAGTTTTGAACAAAGGACACTCTCTCTGCTAGTACCAACTGTGTCGACTTTGTTGCAAGCTCAGAAGTGAGAGCTTGGGAACAGACATGATATGATACAAATGGACTCCTAGTTCAGAGGAGAAATGAAATTGAACTTTTTAGTAAGACGCTGAACATCGGACAATGGTATTACGTATAAGTTCCGGATCAATTTGGTAAGGTAATGATCACCCCATGGACAGACCATAGACTTTGACCAATGGAAATCGTGCAAACTGCGTAAAAGATGCTTCTGTGGGAAGGAACTATGCATAATTGGAAGTATAACTGCCCTTTGGGAAAAGGGCCCTGCCCCTGGCTTTCTTTGAAATTTCCTATATGCCTGGTATGCTGTCGAACTGAACTTGATTTTCCCTGTACTGAACTTTCCTTATCTCCTGCACTTTGCCGGCTGGTGAAGTCGAGTAGGCAAAACCTTTCAGCTGAAGGGATAAATGACTCCGGCTACTGCACGCTGTTGCTCTAGTGTCTCTTTGGGCTCACCTTGAGTCTTCGTATTTCTGACAATCTGCAACCGATCTTTGGTTTGTATGATCCATATCTGTAGTCTGAAATTGCGTTTATATTCTCTCTCTCATTCTCACAAGGTATTTGATTTGAAATGTATTTGACTCAAAAACTGTGATGTGTTGTGATTATACCTGTACTAACACAATAATCGATATTAAATAATTATAAATGTGATTTTGTGCTTTGACCATTCAACTTGAAGTTTAGATAAAGATTTGCTTGTTTTAATCATTCACGTGTGAGTTATTCTTATTGATTAGTTATTAAAAAAGTTATAAGGTTTATGTTTATTAGGAAGGCACTTCTTCATTCCAGGTCCTCAGGAGTAGTGGCCGTTCGTCTCTGATTACCTGAGACCCTATTTGCTCGATTAAAATATCCATTGGAGGACCTAAATGGTTTGTGAATTTATAGACCTTGGTGTTGTAGGGTTTCTATTGGCCAAACTCTGTGATATTGTAGTTTTAGGGTAGCTAAGGTGAGTATCATGTAGTTTGTGATAAGTATGTAAAAGAAGAAAGGGGAAAAAATATTAGTTCACGCTGCATCACGAGTCAGAAAGACGTTTCTCTCTCATAAAAGGCATTTAGTAGTTTGCAAAAAGCCTTTTTGTAACTGCAACCCTGTGTTTCTGTGAATTGCAGGGTTTGCAAATGTTGCTCGAATGTGAATTTGCCTTGAAAAAATGAAAGACATTTGGCAAAACAGGAACAGTTGGTTTAATTAAAGACAGTAGCTGGGAGAAAAGGCAACAGCGCTGGGGTCTGAAGACTGACTCCAAGCACATTGGTTTTGGGCGTCATTTTATACAGTACATGCAGCATCATAAAACAATATGTACATTCCTTTGAAGACAGAAATCTGGCCTAGTCACAGGGCCATAAATGTGGTCGTTTGATAAGAGGCGCAGGTTGGACTCAACTTTGTGTGAACACAATGAAGGGCCAGTGGATATGTGTCCAGATGTCTGGTTTGGGGAGCGCGTGATTACTGCGTGTAGTGTGTATGTGATGTTCTGATTGGCTGTGTGTTCCTAATTTAGTGTGGCATGTGACTTTATGGTGTTTTTGAGAACCCGCACAACCCTCCGGCCCAAACAGGTTTTATTGGGGCCAATCTCCTGAGACCATTGTGGAAGGATCAATCTGGGTTTTCCTGTTCACGCACTTGTCTAAGCAATATGTGTCCCCCCACCTGTGATCTGTCAATCAGTTGCTTCAGGCCTAGGTCACAGAGCCTGCCTGACCATGTATTTCTGACTCGAGGTTGATGGGTAGGTCGTATCGGGTGAATTCAAAAACGGAGATGTGAGTTCGTTAATATACGTACATATATCATGGTGTACATCGACATTGTATTTATCAATATTAACACAACTGCAAAACAGGTGTGTACATCAGGTCCTAAGTGCTCTGTCCCATACAGCCCAAAAAGTTAATCACATGCTTCCTTTCTACAAATAAATCCATTTTAACCCCTTAACTGCAAGTGTTTTTTCCCTCTGATTCTGAGATCATTCAAGCTGTTTGGGGTGGTTCGAGATTAAGCCTTCATAATTTTTTTTCCACAAAATGTGTCTAGGCGAAATTTGCATCCTTATTTCCAAATGTTGGGGATTCTAGAGATCCAAGAAACCTGAGACCCGAGAAAATATCCTAAAGAGAGCATAATTTGAAATTTTTTGCAAAAAATGATTTTTTTGCCACAGTTGTGCGATTTTTAAAATGGTGGCATATTTTTCCTTCTTTTCTGGTTTCAACGTACTTGCACTTTGGGATGGGATAAGAAGTCAAACTCATGGGCAAACCCAGGAACTTATACATGTTTGAAAAATATACAACATTCAGAATTCAGCTAGAGGTCAAATAGACCCCCAAAAAATAATTATTGTATTTAAAAATGAATGAAAGAAGAAATAAAAAATAGGCAAGTTTTCATCTGTAATTTGTTGCCCCGATTTCTGATTTAAAAAAGCAATATACCGGTACGTCCCTAAGACCCTTCTGTTTGAAGTGACACATAGGCCTCATTGCGAAAGCTTGTCGGTTGCGGTCCAAACCGTAGCTACTGCTGCGGTTTGACCGATGCATTCCGATGCGTGCGGTCGAAGGCAGCAGTCGGAGGGACGGATCGATGCTTTCCGACGGGCTCATGGAGCCCGCCGGTCAGTCGTAAACTCACCATGATCCCTTAAGGATGATGTTTTTGCCATCGGGATTATGATGTCGGTTTCCGACAGCCATTCCATGTTAGCCTTTCTGCCATGGAAAGGCTGTCAAGTGACATTGGGGGCCCCTAGCAGGGACCCCTTCACTCCGCGTCCTCCGCATTTAGGCCTGGGGGCACCTATTTTGTCCCCCTAGATATCCCTGCACCGTGTGGCAGGCACCGTGAAGAAACCGCCCACAGCACAAGCTCCCATTGAGAAATGGAAGTTCCTGAACATCCCTGCACCGTGTGGCAGGCACCGTGAGGTGGTTTCCGCCCACCGCTCTAGCTCCTATAGAGAAATGGAAGTTTTCGACCGCACTATGTGCCGTTGCTTCGCAATTTTGTGTTCGGAGCCGCCGACCTATGGTCAAGCAGTTCCCTCACGGAAACGGTTTCGGTCAGAGGCAACTCCGACCAACATCGTAATTAGGCCCAATATGTTTGTTGTTTGTCCAAAAACACACGATACCCATAGTCAACATCTATGCATTTGTTACAAGGTAAACGCTAATGAATGAAAAAAGGATATGAGGGAAGTCTATCCCTCTTTTAAATGTGCCAAGATACTGAATTTAGCAATACAGGTTATTTGAACAACTCTAAATTTTTGGTTACCCATACTATCAGGTGATTAAAACAGCATTTAAAAAAATATACACTTTCTTGCACATTGTCTTAAATGTGAAGCCAAAAATGGAGATAAATTCAATTGATAATAACAATATTCTCTGTTTCCATCCCCCCACCCCCTATGTTTGCTGCTGGGTTTATCGCCTGCAATATGAAAGGCCACCAAATCACAATGCGGAGACAACAAATATTCACTTTGCAAACGATACCATTTTAGCGATGTAGGTAGCTCCAGTATTGGGGTCATGGCTCAGTCAGCACCCAGGGAAATCTGCCACTTTCAGACCTTTCTGAAAACTAGGCAGGTTGCTGTGACTTGCCTAGATCACACTACATTTTCTTACCAGAATGCCCTTCAAACCTCAAACTTTGCCTAAAATCACATATTTTCATCACATTTATGGAACACAAAATCTGGCATCGACATGGCTGCACAAAAGTCTAACCACCCAGCATATCCACTACCAATTAATATGGTTTCCAAATTGTCCGTTAAACCATCACTTTTGCCACCACTCACCCACATCACACAGAGACACCACCCACAGATCAGCTTCACCAGTTATATAGAAACACACTTCATACTTTACAGCATGAATTACAGTTTTCTTGAAACACTTAACTACACACAGCCTTCCTTCAAATGGGATGGTTTGGCACATTAATCACATCCATGTAATCAGTAACTCTGACATAGCCGGTCCCAAGCCCAACTGCGAAAGGAGGAGGGTTATGCTTGGGGCTAGTACCCCACCATGTAAAATAAATCTTAGCTATAGAAATGTTAACCAAAAGACATTCCTGTCTTGGGGAGAGAGGAATCTCCTTCACGGAGAGCCAGAGATCCCTGGAAGCCACAAAACTGATCCACTTGCTTTCGACCAAGATCATAACCATGAGGATGTGGAATGTGAGGACCATGTATGAGACAGGCAAGACAGCCCAAGTTCTTCAGAGATGACAAAAATACAACTTTGCCGTGCATGGCATCAGCGAGACGAAATGGACAGGGTCCGGGCCAAAAAGTCTGGCTCCACAAGAAATGTTGTTGTATTCTTGACATGAGCAAGAGAACGCCCCATATACTCAGGGCGTTGCACTGATGCTTTCACCAGCAGTCAGCAGAGCTCTGATTGGATGGGAAGCTCAAGGTCCCAGAGTCTTCAGAGCAACTTTCAGCACAAAGAAAAAGAGGATCACCATAAATGTTATCCAGTGCTATGCATCTACAAAGAAGAGGAAAAAGAACAAGATTGGAAGCAACAGTACTGGGACAAAGAAGTCATGGGCAGCCATGGCTTTGGCGACATGAACGAGAATGGTGAAAGGCTTGCTGATCTCTGTGCAGTGAACAGTCAGGTGATAGACTGTAGTGTTTTCCCACACAAAAGAATACACAAGGCAACATGGGTGTCACCAGACCATTCAACAGAGAATCGGATCGACCATGTCTGCATTGCCCAGAGGTTACGGAGGACCCAACAGATGGGAGAATGATGAGAGGAGCCAACATGACATCAGTCCATCACCTTGTCATGGCCAGACTAAAGCTGAAGAAAGCATGGATGGAAACCAACGCCAGTGATATAACACCACCCTCCTTAAAGATGCACAGAAATGGAGTGAATACTCAGTCACCCTCAGTAAAAAGTTTCAAGTCCTGCAAGAACTAGAGGATGACAGAGACCCAGCAGAAAGTCAGTAGGTGAATGTTAGAAAGTGCCATTTTTGTCATGGTCACCCACACTTTTTGCTCTAGATACTGTCTTCTTAGGTCAGGAAGTGCACTGGGACCTGCTAACCAGGCCCCAGTGCCAGTGCTTTTTCCCTTAAACTGTAACTGTTGAATAGGTACACCCAATTAGCAAACACTTGTCACTTCTTGTAAGTAATTGCATTGATTTTAGATTTTAACCTGATCTTAATTTTGTATTGAGGACTTATTTTAATATATCTGTTTTTATTTGTATGTGCTTTTATGACTTGTTAGTCGAATAAAGCGATTTTGATGATGATAATGCACTTCTTGTAAGTCCCTAGTAGATGGTACCAGTGGTATCCAGGCAAAGGTGATAAGAGTGGTCACCAGGGCTGCAGCACTTTAATGTGCCACCCTAAGTGTCCCAAGTAAAAGTATGCCTGCAGGCCTACCATTGCAGCCCTGCACGAGCAGCCTGTCTGCTCGAGAAGAGCTCTGCACACAGCATGTGCTGCAGATTCGTACCACTTTATTTATGTATATAAGTCACTCTTAAGATTGTCCTCCTTATCCCAGGACGTAGAGGGCATTATGTTAACGGTGTGGATGTATATGTTCATACATATATATCCCTGCAGTAACCCTGTAAAGCAAGGTTTTACTGTAAGTGACCAGTAGTCCATAGAGTAACATGGCCTGGCTACCGGGCAAACTCGACATAGCCAGCTCCATTATGAAACAACTGAATTGTCTTGTGTTTGGTATCAAACCCCGTGCTTTCCCCCCCCCCACATGATTCTCAGGTCAAGGGTGAGCTGGCATGCACAGGGGTACCACCCTGAGTGAGTGCCCCCCTAGGATATAAAGCTCCAGGGCCTTAACGGGCTCCCCCTTCCGTTTGCCGGCAAAACCAGAGTCTGCCCTCCTGGTGCAATGTGTTGGCACTTCCCCAGGATGGAGACAATGCCTGGGCAGGAAGGAGGTCACACCACATCCTCCCAGGTTAGCTAGTGCTTACAGTAATCGAAGCGGTGAGCCTCAAAGGCTTCACCACCCCAATATGTAATTACCTTATCCCCCACTTGGGGACAAAGCTCTTCTCACCATGTCCAGCTTGACAGGTGGGAAAATTTGTTATTCAGGAGGCATACACCTCCAAAAGGCTAACCACACCTTTAGAGTGGATTAGGATGTCTGTACAGCTGAGGAAAGGCCCTGCCATTTTGAAAGACCCTAAAATAGAGTATTCTGGATAGCATAGTGACGTACGCCTACAGGATGTTGTCACTACAGGGGCAGGTTAGCCGCAGGGACCAGTTGCCCATTGGCCACTCTCCCTCACACCCTTAACGCCCCATAAACAAGGATTAAGTGGCACCTCTGGCACCAGAGCTTCAGTTCTAACTTGGAATCTGAGAAGAGGCGCAAAGAAGACGCCGTCAATGAAAAGAAGGACTTTGGACTCTGCCGCAGCGCAAAGAGAGGACACTTAGGTGTCCAGAAGAAGCCATACACTGGAACCGTGTGTCGATGTGTGCCTGTGTTGAAAGCTCATTGCTCCCAGCAAGAGGGACTCAGTGGATGCCAAAAATACAAAGCATACTGCCCTGATTGGTGAAACCTGCAGAAGAATTGACTTGTTTCATCACAAGAATTACAACCTGCTGGGCCTGTCAAGAGTGAGCCAGAAGAAAAGTGGTTGGGCCTGTCAAGTGACTGACGTCGACAGTGGCCCCACTGCTGTGTTTCTGCATCCATAAGTTGGTGTTGTTGAGTGTGTGGCAAAGCATCTTTTGCACGACCTGCCCCGGTGATTGACAGCTGGCAGCTACCTATGAACCCAGATCCGCTGAGCAGGGTAGAAGAAATCCAGCTGTTGCATCTGGATCCAAGAACCCCAAAGGCCTCTACTTTCCGAGGGTAGATTGTAACTCCATTGACAAGTTTGGTTTTGCCAAGTGCTGCATTTTTGACAGCTCCCGCGTATCCCATCAGCACCAAGAACAGCCAAGTGACCTCTGCACCCGGACTCAGTGGGCAAGGTAACAAAGTAACAACTGTTGAGTCTTAGTGTAGGGACCCGCAGAACCTTAACCACAAGAGGTTTCATTTGAACTCGCCCTACAACTATCATTTTGCTAAGTGTGTTTACCCCCTATTGACTTCAATGGTGAATATTTGACAGCTTTCATTGCATTTATTGTGAATATTTTGAAAATCTATCTTTTGTTTTATGAAACGCATCAAGTTCATTTTGGTGCCTCTATTTATTAAGGGTGGGCGGAATTTGCGGAGTTGCGTTCCGCAAAATTCCGCGAAACGTCAAGAAATCTCAGCGAGCACGCGGAATTTCGCGTGCTCGCGGAGATTTTGCTGCGCCCGTTGAATCCTGCCCTGCATATTTATCCACGAAGATGCCACCGTTTTGTGCAATACCTCTAGTCACCTGGAGTACTTTCTACTGGCTAATCGGTAAGTGCTACCTCGTTGGGTAAATGTATAGTGCCTTTCCTACACTATGGAAGAGATGGAGAGAAGGCACACCTGCTTAACCACGCTCACGAATTCTGCACGAGGATTGCGCTCGGGAAAATCAAGGATGCAAAGACCTCCTTCGAGGATTACAGCTAACTTTTCACGTTGGAAATGGAGAGAAGGCACATCTGCTTAACCACGCTCACGAATTCTGCACGAGGATTGCGCTCGGGAAAATCAAGGATGCAAAGACCTCCTTCGAGGATTACAGCTAACTTTTCACGTTGGAAATGGAGAGAAGGCACATCTGCTTAACCACGCTCACGAATTTTAATTGTAGCGACAGTTCAGGGACCTGGCCTTTCTCGTTATCGCTTGCTGCCTCCGTGCTCGCCCATGGCCGTGAGTGACAGGCCTGCTCGTCTTGCCTGGATTGCTTTCCTCTCTCTAATTTATTTTCTAATTCACCAGGACATAACATCCTTGTTTCCATAGAGGCTAAATGTGTCCGAGATGACAGCTACCCCAACAAAGTATTAGCAAGCCCAGGATATTCTGCACCACAGTGAGTCAGACAATATCCATGCATTAGAATCGAAGTGTCAGCGCGGTCATTGCCTTGCAAGTAATTATTTACGGTATCTGCAGATCCTTCTGACGCGACACATATCCCTGCTATGGGGTGGACATGCGGATGTTGCCTCAGACAGCTGTCCTTCTAGGAGGATATCACTCTCAGACTGGTGCCAGGGCGTGACTGGCCTCTGCAGAGTGGTGTGTGTTGGTGGTTGTGACAGCACACATGAGAATGCTTTGTCAATGAAGGTGCATGTTTCTGTGCCCATGCTGTATGTCAAGTGGTGTGATGTAGCATGGACCAGTTTCCACCATTCCTGATGGGAATTTTGAATGGACTAGATCCCCCAGCTTCAATGCGCTTGGCACCTCATTTGCTGGGCTAGGATCGTACATGCAGGTTGACAGTCTGCAATAAGCAGCCAGGTATTCACGGCTTTGCGAAAATACTTGTTAACAATTGAGCCGATTTCGGTATGTGTGTAATTGAAGACCTGCGAACCTTTCATTGCGATTATGAAGCAGTGCGATTCATTGCGATTATGAGGCAGTGCGTGGGAGCATTGCGGAGCCAGGAGGTTGTTGCATGACCAGAGGGTCTGATCGGGAGATCGTTGGTTCTAAGCAAAGTCACAGTGCAAGTGCTCTGTAAGCAAATGGTAAAGATCTAATGCCATATTGTAAGAAATTAAATAAAAAAGTTATCATCATGGACAGAAAATAGTATTGTTTGAGAGCCTGAACTGGCGATATCGTGAGCAATATAATAGGGAAATATACATTAGTAATCTTCTAACCGTGCTGCTCAACCTTTTCAAACATCATTCAGCTAATGTTTGACGGTAGATATGGGCAGAAAGCACTCCTGCTTAGCCTCGACCTTGCTCATGAATTTTTGTGCTGATTAATGCGTTACAGAATTTGAGCTTCAACTCGGGCACCTGCTTCGGTGCTTTCTCTTGCACCCGATTCCGTTCCACCGCGGATCGCGGAAGTTTCGACATTTCCGCGTTCCGCGCGGAACGCGGAAATGCCGAAATTTCGCAAGTTCCGTGAGCGGAACGGAATTTGCCGCCCACCCTTACTATTTATATAAAAATACAATATATTTGTATAAATTGGTGTCAAGGTTTCTTTCGAGTCGTGTCACTTACGTATTGTCAATGTTGGTACTGTGAAATGCTTACACACACGCACGCCTGACTGCTCTAAGCTATACTACCAGGACCGAGCTAAGGCTGTTAAGTGTGTATCTGAGGCCCACTTTTGTGCATTGTGTTAGTATCACATAATGCTACCACCTTGCAAAAGAGAAGATCAAAGAGACAGTGACTCAACCTGCTAGGAGGTACTAGGCCCCAAGAAACACCAGCATAAAGAACGGATCCCAACCAAGACTCTCTGCAAAATCAAAGAGAGAAAGGAAAAGAAATCTGCAGTCAACTCCAGCCGAAGAGCAGAAAAAGTGAACGATCAAGGCGAATACACCAAAACCAACAAGAAGGCAAGCTGCAGACAAGCAAAGATTCATTGATGGTCTTGGCACATAGGCCCAGGGATCAGCAAGCTATGGAAACTTGAAAGAACTCTACAACATAGCAAGGAAACTCTCCGGCAAATATAGCAAGCCAGAAAGACCTGTTAAAGACAAAGCTGGGTAGACAATCATGGGTAACAAAGGCCAACAATGATGATGGGTGGAGCACTTTGAAGAACTGCTGAACCAGCCCATGACGCAGTCTCCACCAGACAACCAGCTGGCAAGGACTTACCAATCAACTGCAGGAGACCAACCAAGAAAGAAATACTGGAAGCCGTCAAACATCTGAGAAATGTGAAGGCTGTAGGACCTGACAACATTCCTGAAGAGAGACTGAAGGCAGACATAGAAATATCAGTAGACATGCTCTTCCCCATGTTTGGAAGGATCTGGGAAGCGGAAAAGGTGCCATCAGACGGGAAGAAGGGATATCTCACCAAGATCCCCAACAAAGGTGACCTTAGTAACTGCGCAAACTACAGAGGGATAACTTTTGTATCAACCCCAGGCAAAGTGTTCAACAGTCATCCTGAAGAGAATGAAGGAACAAGTCGAAATTCAGTAGCAAGCTGGCTTCTGCAAAGATAGATTCTGCACAGCCGTGATTGCCTTTATTATTCAGCAATCGATGGAATGGAACTCACCCCTCTATGGCAACTTCATCGACTATGAGAAGGTGTTTAACCACATGGACAGAGAGACCCTTTGGAAATCCTTCACCACTACGGCATACCAGGCAAACTAGCAAGAATCTTCAGGGGAATAATCTGCAAGATAGTCCATGGAGGACAAATCACGGAAGCCTTCCAAGTGAGGACCGGAGTCCACCAGGGTTCTTTGATCTCACCTTTTCTCTTCCTGCTGGCCATTGACTGGATCTTGAAGACATTCACAGCAAGCAGAAGAAATGGGTTCCAGTGGGCACCTTGGATTCTGGAATTTGCAAATGACCTGGTCCTACTCCCCCATACCCATCTGCAGTTGCAAAAGAAGACTGACAATATGGCAGCCACCTCAGCACCACTTGGCCTAAACATCCACAGGCGAAAAACCAAGATCGTGATGGCTAACACCGTCCAGCACAACTGCAGTCACTCTTGCAGGCGATGGACTAGAAGAGGTTGAGGCCTTCACCTAACTAGGCAGTGTCATAGACAAGCAGGGCAGCACAGCTGTCGATCTCAAGGTAAGACTCGGCAAAGCAAGTACTGCCTTCATTCACCTAAAGAAGAATTGGAGCTACAAGGCCCTAATGCTGCAAACCAAGATCAGGCTATTTCACACCAATGTAGAATCGGTCCTTCTGTATGAAGCAGAAACTTGGAGGACAACAGTGCCCACCACCAACAAACTCCAGACCTTCATCAACACCTGTCTGAGAAAATCCTCCAAATCAACTGGCCAAGCACCAACAGCAACAGCAACCTGTGGCAGCAGATGTTACAAGTCCCTGCTCATGAAGAAATCATGAAAAGTCACTGATGCTAGATAGGTCACATCCTCTGCAAGCCCGAATCAGACACCACCAGACAAGCCCTCCATGAAGGGAAAAGGAAAAGAGGAAGGCCAAGAAACACCTCACATCAAGGACACTGACATCTGCCCCAGATTCACAGATATTTTAATGAAAAAAGAGCAATTTATACTATGCAGAAAAAAACAATAATGCAAGGAATTAATAACAAAATCAAACACTTTCCTTAAATCTACCAACTACACAAACTATAAAGAAAGCAACAACCAAAAACAATACAGTAACAAAGGGAATTGAACTCACACAATACCTGTAGAAATAAAGGTCAAACTTACCTCCAACATCCAACTTACCACCCAAATCTAACATACCACCAATTTCCACAATATACCATGCTCAAATTTTTTATTTGCATTGCCTGTCATGAACACCCACCCACAGCCTGAACCCCTAAAGGGAACTCCACTCACAGTTTCCATTACACAGGGGTCAAATGCAGCATGAAACAGTACTGAAAAACACAATTTGGAAAAAAGAAAACACAGGCAATGTAGTATGTAGAAAAATGTGAAATAAAAACAAACTGCTCAATTAGTGTGTGGGCCCATTTAAAGAAGGGATGGAGAACAGATTGTCATTCTTAATGTGTTTCGCAGGAAAGGCTTTGTCAGTCTACTGGATGCTGCTATCGGTTGGGGTCCCAGTCATGCCCTTTTGAGCCCCCCCCTCTGTGCCATCCCCTGTAAAATGACGGTTGTAAAGTGGAAGGGCCAGGCAATCACATACCAATGCCATTACCTGGCATTGTACACAAAAAGTGGCAAGTTTCAGTTTTCCAGCGACATCCCTCTTGCACCACAATTTCCCACAAGCGTGGAGAATGCGGCTCTTTTCTCCCCACTCTTGTTATAATTATCATGTTTCATCTCGCCTAGCTAACTCCTTTATTAGGTTACAAATATTAGTAACTTATGTATAAATGACAAATATAGAATGCATGTTAGATTTTAGAATCTAGAAAACCTATCTTTCTGATGCCCTGCGGCACATTCTTCAAGACCTTTGAGTAATTTTAGATGATACACACAAGAAACTAGTTATTTCAATTAGTAGAGACATCCTTTGAATCTGTTTGTTTAATAATGGTGCTACTCTTGTTCCGATTAGAGTAAATTTCAGGGCACCAATCATACAACATCTCTTTCAAGGGCTGAATTGCCTTTTGAAATATTCTACTCCTGGAGTTTAAAACCTGTGATCCTGATAGTGGGAATTATCATACATACAAAACTGTGTACACTCCAAGAAAAATATGAACCCTACTGTGACTTAGAAGTCCAATTAGGATATCAAGAACATCAAGCATGATTTGGTAGCTAGTTACCCCATGTAATCTGCTAAACTGCCAATTGTAGAAGCAAGACAATTAGCACATCAGGCAGTGAATGGTTATAGGCCTCTTCAAAAGTCCGTACTACAATGGACAGCCACTGGAGCATTTGCTCCTGGTCCTGCATAACATGTACATTCTGCAGTGCAGGCAATTAGACTACAAACTATTAACGCCATCATAGGCCAAGAGCCCACAAAGCAAGACAAGTTAACATTCTGGATTGATCTCGCTTTGATAAACCCTTCAGTGAAATCTTTCTAGACCATATCGGGCCAATCCCGGGTGTAAACTCATTTAACTATATATTGGTTGTGATCGATTCATTCTACAGATTCCTTTGGTACCTCAGGAGTAGATGTGTATATCCCAAGAAAAGTACAGCCACGCTGAAATCATGTTCCCCATTCTGGGGACCGAGAAGCCTGCTGTGTCTCAATATTTACCAAGGGCCTCATTACGATGTTGGTCAGAAAGCATTCCAACTGACTCCTTGTCGGAATCGTTTCTGACCGACTCCGGTTTGGAGAGTCCGGCCGACCGATTACGATGTTTCTGAACACCGTTCGGTCAAACTCCCATTGCCTTCAATGGGAGCCTGTGTTCCTACCGACAACACAGGCTCCCATTGAAAAAGGAGGTGGTTGCGGAAAACCTTGCATCCTGTGGCGGGCACCCCATCATGCCTGCCACACTGTGCATGGTGTTAAAGAGCGGTCCCAGGGGTACCTCCACGGGCCCCACTGGAGGCCTCTTGGTTAAGGGGGGCCTGCTATGGGCCCCCAAATTAAGTTTACAACAGCCTTTTTGTGTCAGACAGACCGATTCGGAAATGCTGTCCGAATCCGACATCGTAATACGTCGGTCAGAAACGCGATCCATAGAGCTGTTAAATTCAGCACCGACCGACTCGGAGTCTCAGAATGCTGGTCATATCCGAGTCAGAAAGACCGAACGGCTACCTTTCCATCATAATCGGTCGGTGGGAGATGTTTCTGAGTCGGTCGGAAACATGGTTTCCGACACGGGTTAGGAAAATCCGTATGCCGTTCAGAGCCTTTCCGACCGGCATCGTAATGAGGCCCCAAGTGCCACTTTCATTGTGTGAACCTGATGCTGCAGTTTCAACTATTGCAACCTATGCTGTGGTTTAATATGAGCCTCCAACACAACCATTGAAATGAAATGATACGACTGCAAGAAATTGTACTAAATGAAACTAACCTTAATGCAGATTTTGAAAGGAGAAATAATCTTCCCCTTTCAGTAACTCAATGTTACAAATAGATTCTTGCTTGCTGTTGGTTTCATGACAGATACCTTTACCCACAACGGTCATACATTGGGAATCTGGTTCACGAGTCTTGTAATGGTGCCCATAACACTTTCTTCAGTGTTGGAGGCAGCCAATCAGATCATTCCGTATCACAGTACCAGCACCAGTAGCAAAATGACCATTAGGAGAAAAAATTTCCATGGGCCAATCAGAAAGACCTATTGTTTAATTCATTTGTATTGCGGGAGTCCTGCGGGACTTCCGTGGGGCCAATCGTTCCGATACCCCTAATTGCTTTCTAGGATTAACCCCCTCACACCCAACCAAATTCACTCTTTAAATGCTGATTTCTCAAAAATGGCTGAATAGATTTACACCAAAAGAACGCTGAGCAAAGATCTAGCTTTTTGCCAAATTTGGTGTAATTCTCTTTAGATGTTTCTTCTGTTTTGAAGGGCAAGGTTTCCCATGGAAATTAACATGTGCAATTACAATTTTGGGATCTCCTCTTTTTCTTGCCCACCCTTCACAGATCGGCATAAAGCTTTTCATGAAAGAACCAAAGTGGATGAATGTTTTTTCCTACGTTCCGTGCAGATAAATCAAACGGCACCAAAGTTATTAGCAAAACAAAAAAATGCCTTACCTATGGAACTCTCACATAACCAACATTTAATGACTCTACTTGTAAATCCGTTAAACATACACCTGCCTGCTAATGACATGCATTGTAGTGCATGCATGGTAATTGCACGGGTGTTCTAATGAATCCATATCAAGAACTAAACCTCTGTGCTGAACCAGCATGTGAATATCAAAGTCTCAATATAATGGCTGAAAAAGACTGGTCAATCTAAGCCACTAGCTGAAATGTGCTCTATTTAGTAGGTCTGGTTAGAGATGAGGCAGCACCAATATAATTGAGACTAAGGGCACCGTTTATTAACACGTTGCACCTGTGAAAAGTCTTCAAAAGTAATGGAAACCAGTGCAAAGTGTTGATTTTGGATTTATTTTTCTTTTCAATGGAAAGTAATTCTTTGAGCTGCTTTGAACTACTCTGCATCAATTAGACGTCCCATCTGGTTCATGGGCATTCCCCTGCATTCCCATGCAACTACCCATGGTTTTTTATATAAATATCTATTTACTAACAGACAGGGCTTGGCCCTGAAAATTTACACCAATTTGAAGCAGTCGCAAAATAGGATAAAAGTGCTATTTTCTCCAAACGTTTCCAACTTTGCACATGTGCTGTCTGTATAGTACATGCACAAAGTTATGTTATGTTATAGGGTATTTGTTAAGCGCACGGCTACTCCAAGGAGTGTCCCGGCGCTATCTTGACCACAGAACAGAGCAACTGAAAGACCTGACAGCCAAAGTGGGAGAAGTTTTTAAGTTAGTCTAAGTATTGTTTTTGTAGAGGAAGAATAGCCTTCTAGTTTAAAACTTATGCTAGACTAATACAAGCACACCTGTGCAAAACAGTGCAAAGGTGTGTGCATAGTGCTAGAAGCCATAAAGTGTGCAAGCAATAAAGGAGAGAGCAGCAACACCATACCTTATTAGAATGGTGCTGTCCTGCTCCCTCCTTTTCATGCAGTCCCATTCACGCCAACAGACCAGATTCAGGAGAGAGGCTTACAATTTGTTACACTAAAAAAATGACTTTATTTTAGCTGTCTCCCACCTAGAATTGTGTTGGCTTCAATGTATATTAATGGTGAAAATGAAGTCCCAGGATTTCTTTTTCAAAATCCCCATTTCTACATTGAGTATGTTGGCATGTATGCAATGCAGTGCAGCAACACTGGTTGTGTGAATAATATTGAATTTGCCCTTAAATCCATTGCTTCTAAAAGTATTGTATAAGGACCACAGTGGCACATAAAGCCAGCAAAACAGGAGAAGCAGTACAGAGGTGCAAATAAAAAGTAACATTGACAAGGAACACAATGGCACATACAAGTAGCATAAAATAACTGATTAGCGTAAAACAAACAACCAGTGACAGTGAAGAAGGACCACAACGGCACATGCAACATGATCCGGCCAAATCGTTTGCTGGAAACGCCCCCAAAATCTGGAATTCCATCCCCCCCCACATCAGAACGATCCCCTCGTTTCCAAAATTCAAAAACCTGCTCAAAGTCCTCCTTGACCGCTCTGGAGCGAACCGATAGGAGCCAAGGAAGTACCTTAGCCGGCATTCCACCTAACTTCAACTATGTGACCGGGGACACTGACTCTGATCAAGAAATCTTTTTGGATACTCGCATTGCTTGATCAAGAAAACCTTTTGGATACTCGACTTAAGGAACGTGGATTATTATTTTCATAACCAAGTCACTTCCCAGGACACTCTGCATATATTTTCTTGTGTAATATGACAGAACTGTAATATGCTCTGACGCTATAGGAGCATTTTTTTTTTATATGTTTTTATTTGATTTTCCAGATCAAAAAAAGAGTAACCAAGACATACATGAAATGAAAACAAAACCCAATGCGTACAGATTATCATAGTATGGGCATAGAGAATTACATACAGCAGCAACTGAAATATTCAATCGAAAAGCACGTCATAAAGTGATATGCAGCACAGCATTGTACAATGAAGAGGAATCAGGGCTATAGATTCAACATTATCCATAAGTCACAGTACCTGCACAACCAACACATAGCATGGTGAGTTAACAGACCCCATTTGTAGGATATAGTATACGGAGGGCATAGCCCGCATGGAGCGCGGACCCCACCACGCTCATCAGTAGGGCTAAAGCAGTGAACCTTAATCTGAATCATCATCTCCACACTGTTGTGCTAGTTGATATTGGGCAAATAGACCCCAAAAGCTTTTTGGCCTGCTACCAGGGGGCAACAACTCGTTATACACATCAGATTGGGTATTACAAAACAGCATATCCTTTTCCCACTCCGGCACATTAGGGACAGGGCCCCGCATCCAACGCATGGCTATCCTACGCTTTGCCTGCAAGAGACCCATGGCGACCAGCCTCCTAACCTCCCTACGAAGAGGCTTCGTATATCCCAGCAATGCTAATAGGGGATCAGGGGTCAGCGACAGGCCCGCTATGCTATTTAGAGACTGAAAAATGTTCTGCCAATATGTGGCGATTGGAGGGCAGTGCCAGGCCACGTGGAGAAAATCAGCGCCCGACACGCCACAGCGGTCACAGCAGTCAGTGTCACGCAAACCATAACCACATAGCTGCTTCGGTGTATAATGTACCCTGTGTAAAAACTTGAAATGAACCAGTCTATGGCCACCATTGAGGGAGATCTTTTGAGTGACCTCCGAGCAATAACGCCAG
The DNA here is from genome assembly GCA_963921515.1 of Calotriton arnoldi. NCBI lineage: Eukaryota > Metazoa > Chordata > Amphibia > Caudata > Salamandridae > Calotriton > Calotriton arnoldi. The sequence goes on along the minus strand of CAWUFW010002493.1, from coordinate 119,612 downwards.
CTCTACCTGCCAAGCCAATCTTGTTTTAGTATAGGAAGTGTTAGTGGTATTTTGTACCGAAGCATAGAGCTTGGAGATAAGCTTCACTGGGGAGGTAGAGCGAAGCAGAATGGACAGAGCGGGGATTTCTAGGGGTTCCGTCAACTCTTCCCCCAACAGGGCACGTAAGGCATGGCGTGTTCGATAAAAAGAGAAGAGCAGCAACGCAGAAGGAGTCTCCTCGCCAGCCGTCACGGCCTCCCAGGATCGGGCCCGTCCCTCTTGAAACAAGTCTCCCACATCATGAATACCCAGCGTGTCAAGCGCACGAATCACTCCTTTGTCAGAGCTAGGTTCAAGCCAGTGGCACCATTCCAACCGCAACAAAGGAGAATAGAGAAGAGAACCATCATGCTTTTTCAATATCGTGGCCCAGGCATGCACTACAGAGTTCACAGAGTCTAGTACTCCGCAGCGTCTAATCGGTGGTTGGGTCAGTAACCGGGACAGCCGTCCCGGTAAAGCCGCCACCCCCTCCACTTGCAAATGGGGTAGGTCGGGGGGCCATGTATCCAGGCATGGGCATGCGAGGCCTGCGCTATACGATAATATAATTCTACATCCGGAGCACCCAGGCCAGAGGCGGAGAAAGGCAGAGTAAGGATATGGAAGGCTACACGGGGAGTTTTGCCCGCCCAGGCTAGTCTGCAGAGTAAAGTGCGCAACTCACGAAATACGTGATGGGGTACAACTATGGGTATATTAGTGAATAGGAAAAGGAAGCGAGGGAGGACTATCATTTTCATTAGAGAGATCCTACCGATCAGTGAAAGGGGGAGACGGATCCACCTGTCGACATCATCACTCAGTTTAGTTATAGCTCTGCCATAGTTAGCCTTTATCACCTGGTCAGCGTCAGAATGTATTAGGATCCCCAAATAGCGGACCGGGTCAACCGTCCACTGTAGTGGGAAATCTAGAGGGGTTGGTATGGTAGTTGGGGTGAGTGGACATATGATAGATTTATCCCAGTTTATGTTGAGGCCCGACAGTCCCCCAAATCGGATCACTTCTCGGATTACTGGTGAAAGATTAATCTCCGGGTCACGTATATATACCAACATATCATCGGCATATGCAGAGACAATGAGATTATAAGCAGGAAAGCGCAGCCCCCTGTGCCTGTGATACTCGCGCAGTGCACCTAACAGGGGCTCTGCAGCAATAGCGTAAAGCAGTGGAGACAAGGGGCACTCCTGTCTGGTGCCCCGGGCTATATGAAAGGGGGAGGAAACCGTATCACCAGTCCGGACTCTAGCCTGCGGAGAATTGTATAAAACCGACACCAGTTGCAAATAAGTCTCACCCACTCCGAGGCGCCTGAGTACTGCCAGCATGTACTTCCATTCGACAGAGTCAAACGCCTTTTTGGCGTCTAAAAACACCGCTGCCGCCTTAATCTCTGGTCTCACATGCAGAAAAGCACCAAATACTGTTCTCAAATTATGGGACAGCGTTCAGCCCGGGATAAAGCCAGCTTGCTCTGGGCCAATCAATTGTGGTAGCAGTGAGGAGAGGCGGTTTTCTAGAATTTTAGCATAAATTTTGGTGTTGACATTGAGTAGGGAGAGCGGTCGATAAGAGGAACATTCATGAGAATCTTTGCCTGGCTTCAATATTGTTACAATCAATGCCTCTCGCATTGAAAGGGGCATCAACCCATCCGCTCCCATCTCCTGAAATAATGTGCTTAAGTGAGGGATCAGAAGGTCACTGAACGCTTTGTAGAACGAGATCGTCAATCCGTCCTGCCCCGGGGCACTGCCCTCCCTCATGGAACTCAGAGCAAGGCGTATCTCCATTGGGTCCAGGGGCCGCATTAAAAATTCTCGATGATCATTTGTCAGCCATGGGAGTTTAATGCACTCCAGATATTGCGATATTTCGCTATCTGAGGGAATAACCCTTGACCCATATAGATTCTGGTAGTATCTACGGAAGCTACTATAGATGTCCACCTGATCCGTGACAAGTGAGCCCTCCTCATTCAAAATATTGTATATGCCAGTAAACTCCGCTCTGCGGCGTGCAAGGGCCGCGAGTACTGAGCCCGGCCTATCACCCTCACCATAGGCTATAGCAGTAGCATATTTCCCCATATGTTGTATTTCGCTGTCAGCGGTCCTGTGATATTCCTCCAGGGTAGCCTTCAATTGGTCCTGTATATCATTAGTCGTATTCTCCAACAGGCCAGTCTCTAAAGAAACCAGTTTAGATTCTAGGAGGGTCAGTCTGTCTCTTATGGAGCAAAGTACCCCGGAATGCTTTTTCATGGCCACCCCGCGAATGAAGACCTTAAAGGTCTCCCATACTGTTGCAAACTTATCCACAGATCCGACATTAAGACAGAAGAATTCATCAATGGCATCACGAAGTTCCGATTTGAACACTGCATCGAGCAGGGAATATGACGGGAATCTCCACAAAAAGGGAGGTGGGCAACGCTAGGGGACATTAATCTCCAATAATATAGGGGAATGGTCAGAGAAAGAACGCGCCAATACGGAACAATGCTGAACCTTGGGCAGCAACGACTCAGAAATAACCCAATAGTCAATACGAGTGTGTATGTCATGGTAGGCTGAATAATGTGTGTACCCCCCTTGTGTAGGCGATCTGACCCTCCAGACATCCACCAGCCGCAACTGAAGCATGATGTCCATAAGCGACCTAGCGGCAGCTGACGGGGGTCTAGGGGCGCCCTTCGATCGGTCCAGTGCCGGGTTCAGAACGCAGTTAAAATCCCCACCCCAGAGTATCGGGAATGAGCTGAGACCTGTTATATGTGTGGACAGGGACCGGTAGAACTGTGGATCGTCATAGTTCGGGCCGTACGAGTTGACTATAAGGAAGTTCATGTCTCCACCATGGCATTTAGTTATAGTGTATCTGCCAGCGGGGTCAGTAACGCAATTCTCTATCCGCAGCCCCAATCTCTGATTAACCCATGTCAGCACCCCCCTGGAGTGCGAAGTGAATCCAGCAGCGTGGGAGTGTCTCGCCAGCGTTTTGTTTGCGAGCAAGGCGGACCCGGGGGGGCAAATGAGTCTCCTGCAATGGTGCAATATCGACCTCCCTCCGCCTCAGACACGCCAGTATGCTGCGCAGTTTTCTGTGATCATTCAGACACCGAACATTCCATGTCAGGAGTCGTAGCCATCTAGCGTGTCCCTGTCCTGTGCAGTGGTGCGACATTCAATGTACTGGCGTTTTTATGTGGAAGCTGCTATGCTTAGCCCAGCACATACCCCGTATAATCTGTGAGCTGTACCAACTATATTTCAAACCAAAAAGAGAAAAAAAACAAATAATAACCCCACAGCACCCCCCACCCACGCCTTGCAGTCCCCAACAGCGCAAAGTCAACCCTCAGTCCCACCCGCCCTAGAAAAAGACAAAACAAAATCTTACAATCAAACAAACAAACACACCACCACGACAACGGGTGGCCATAGTGAACAAGGGCGTGAAACGCTTTGGGGCGGATGTTACCCGGTTGTCCCACAGTACATACTTCTCCCTCCCGACCGCCAACCCAGAAATAAAATCACTCCATTATTGAGTGTTTTACAGCAACCCCAGCAGCAAAGAAACTTATAGGGCTCATAATCTCCGTATATCTACCTCCAACAATTACCAGAAACTTGTATATTGCATGCATATGAGAACGCTAACATCCTTAACATGGGATATGTAAAGAGCACTGATAGCAAAAGAAAAAATTCCGGCAGTTCAACAATCGTAGCACAACAAGACTGCACGGCACAGCCACCCCCTCAGTCGTTGTCGTCAAGGTCACCCTTGTCTGCACTGGTGTGAGCAGTTCCAGTGTGAGATGTGCCAGGGGGACTCGATTTTCCCCAGGCTTTCATAGCCTTCTGAAGAGAACGTGGATCGGTGAAAATCTGCTGTTTACCAGCCACTCGGACTCTCAATCGGGCAGGATATAACATTGCGTACTCAATATTCTGCTCACGCAGTTTACGTTTCATGGGTGCAAATTGTCTCCTGGCCTCCTGGACCTGCATAGTGAAGTCCGGGAACAGGGACAGCGCAGATCCCTCATACTGTAAGGAGCCCAGCTCACGTGCCCTCCGAAGTGCGGCGTCCCTATCACGATAGTTCAACAATTTAGCAATAATGGGTCATGGAGGGGCGCCAGGGGGAGGCTTGGGACCCAGCGAACGGTGCGCCCGCTCCACAACAAACATGGATGAGAACACCTCATTGCCCAGTAGCGTGGTGAGCAGACTCTCAACAAATGTCTCCATATTTCCTGTCGCAGTATTTTCGGGAAGGCCCGTTATGCGCAGGTTGCTGCGTCGCGACCTAGCCTCCAAATCCTCTGCCCGGTCTCCATCTGTTTTTGCACTATATGGGACTCAGATTGGGCTTCCTCAGTCTCCGTGATACGACTCTCGGCCGCATCCAAGCGTTGAGCATGTTTATCCACGCGTTCAGATACCCTGTCCATCCTGTAGACTATGGAATCAACTTTAGCATCTAACGCAGTGAGCCCATGCTGCATAGACGAAATAATGGTTTTGATGTCCCCAATAGTATCCTCTGTCGGGCAGTCAGGGTCCGATAACACTGTCTCCGTAGAGCCTTCAGTACGCCTGGTTTTCCGTTGTTTGAAAGTAAGTTTTGGCTGGGTCTTATCAGGCTTGCCCATTGTAGCAGTAGCGAGCGCCAGGCCAGGTCGCAGCAGAGTGTCCAGCACAGAGGGGGCCCTGTCCAGTTATCCAAGCGCAAGACTCTCCCAGATGTGGTTAGAGGGTACCCGCTTCAAACCCCCTCTCCAGGGGCTGTCTCTAGGCTCAAGCAATGCCCCCCAATGAGGCAGCCGCTCCCAAGCGGTGCTGCAGCGTGTTTAGGCGACTAGCAGCTGGGGGCACCGTAAGAGCCGGTGATCTGCGCCAGAGGGCTCCCAGGAAGTTTGAATGGCAACGAGAGGGTAAGGCTGGGCCAATATCGCAGGGCGCCGTCTCAGCAAAGGGTATAACCCTATGTTGCTAATGTCACCAAGGGCGCGGCAGATCCACCGATGGCAAGCAGTACGGCCACGTAGATAGCTTCAGGCCGGTGAGGGGCGAGGGTCTGAGCCAGCCAGCAGCGCGCAGGGAGAGATCCAGCACATAGGGAGGGGGTCAAAAGTCTCGCTCTCTCGCCCCTCTCGCCCAAACCCCCAAGCTCTCTTCACCAACACCAGTTGGCAGCAGATGGCGGCATCAGCGTACGGGCCCAGGCAGTCCCGCAACCGCGCTCGGGACTCCAGGACGATCGTATGCGGCTGCGCACTCACGCGAGACCCCGGGGCGTCTCCAGTCGCGTCGCTAGGCTGCGGCTCGCGGCCTCGATGGGCGAATCTCACCGCTTCCCCCGGCTACCAAAGGCAGGAAACCAGCGCCGGAATCGCCACGTCATGGGGAGCAAGCGCCCCTTGCTTTTGACATCAGGCAGCTAGTGGAGTGGCCAAATCCCTGACGGATAGTATCGGCAGTCGGCGGAGCTCGATCACAACGCGGCCATCTTCGTTCCAGGCAAGCTCCGCCCCCCCTATAGGAGCATTTTTACTGATATATCTATTGTATTTGTTGCTTATATGTTCATGTTACATTTGTGGTTTATATGTGCATGCAATGCTTGTTTGACCTGCACCCTCCATGCTCCTTCTGCTCGATCACTCCTTTGTTCAATCTTTATCCGGCACGAACCCCTATGTTCTTCTATATTCTCTGTACTGCCTATTTGCACATAAGTTACTTGCTGTGAAGCGCTCTGATACCCTCGGGTCCAGCTAGCACTATATAAAACTCCTTAAATAAATAAATAAATGTTTCTCCTCTCTCCCCACCTCACGGTGACTGCAATCTATGACACTACCCATGAAACATAGAAGATTTTATTGGTTTGAAAATGACAGACAAAATAAAATGAAACTCATTTTTCACATGAACATAACAGTATGTTTTTGAAGCTTGCAATTACTATAAAATACGATCATGTCATAGTTAGTTTAAACAATAATAGCCATAGTTATGTTAAAACAGATTCAGATAAAAGCAATGTGTAGGATTTCCTTAAACTGAGGTCAATATAATGGAGGTGATTGTGCTGTTCTGGAGTAATCGTTCAAGGTCAAGGAACTTAGCCGCGGAGAGCAAAATGAAGCATAAAGGTCACATAGGCCCAAATCATTTAATTATCAATCAAACCTGCTTTGGCATTGCTCTCCATAAAAAAAAATGCTCAAATCTGATAGGCAATGCACCAAAATCCAGAAGACCCAGTACTTATTGGGCATTTTCCTCTAATAAATACTGGCAGATTATACCTATTGAAACGTAAGGCAAAGAGATGCATGACTTTTTTGTCAACCTTTGCAAAGATGTGTGAGAAACACACTTTGCCACATCTGCCTGGAAATCATACACTGTTGAACCTATTTGTGTTTGTATATCCTTATCTAACGCTACCAAATGGCTCTGCACAAGATATATTTTCCTGAAAACATTAAGGGGCCGATTCCGATCTCGGTCGGAGGCGCACCTAACACTATTCGGCCGGGAAAAAAGCCAGGCGAATGCCTGTTTTCCGACCGACTTGCACATTCTTCCGAACGAGCAAGTACGATGCGCACAACTGCATAGATTCCGACCCAGTCGTACTCACCCAATCCAGGTCCTGTTCCCCGACCGAGCCGGATCCGTAAACGCAGAATCGAGTCGCACGGAAGCCAAAATGCAGCCCCGTCCGGCCGGACAAGTACGATGCGCTTTCCATACGCGCCGAACCCGTCGCTACGCACGGCACGTCTAAGCATCCGGGAGAGGCGCACATAAGCTCCGATTCGCGCCACAAGACGATCCACGGCTATGAGACGAACACGCCAGCCACGAGGACGAGGCGAAGCAACGACAAAGACGAACGAGACGAACCAACCATGAATCCCATCGTGCCGATCCTACCAATATTCTACATCTATTACCGGAACAGGCACGGACGCGTACGTCGCAGAAGGTAAGTCAGACACCAACCACAAAAACAAACTACACGTACCCGACATATCACACACACACAGAGGGATGCAGAAATTACTCACACCAGCAACAGCAGCACCATAGGGGCGGGATGGCCATCACCAATGCCACATATACACATAGGGGCCTGGATGCCAACAACTAACACCACCCCTACCCAGAAGGTGCTAGATGCCTGTCACGACTACCACCCCTACCCATGGGGGGCTGGATGCCTGTCACTACTACCACCTCTACCCATGGGGGGCTGGATGCCTACCACTACTACCACCCCTACTCAGGGGGTGCCAGATGCCTACCACTACCACCACCCCTACCCAGGGGGGCTGGATGCCTGTCACTACTACCACCCCTACCCAGGGGGTGCCAGATGCCTACCACTACTACCACCTCTACCCATGGGGGGCTGGATGCCTGTCACTACTACCACCCCTACCCAGGGGTGCCAGATGCCTACCACTACTACCACCTCTACCCATGGGGGCTGGATGCCTGTCACTACTACCACCCCTACCCAGGGGTGCCAGATGCCTACCACTACTACCACCTCTACCCATGGGGGGCTGGATGCCTACCACTACTACCACCTCTACGCATGGGGGGCTGGATGCCTGTCACTACTACCACCTCTACCCAGGGGGTGCCAGATGTCTACCACTACTACCACCTCTACCCATGGGGGGCTGGATGCCTGTCACTACTACCACCTCTACCCAGGGTGTGCCAGATGCCTACCACTACTACCACCTCTACCCATGGGGGCTGGATGCCTGTCACTACTACCACCCCTATCCAGGGGGTGCCAGATGCCTACCACTACTACCACCTCTACCCATGGGGGCTGGATGCCTGTCACTACTACCACCCCTACCCAGGGGGTGCCAGATGCCTACCACTACTACCACCTCTACCCATGGGGGGCTGGATGCCTACCACCAACAACACCCCCACTCATAGCATGGCTAATGCATGACACAACAAGCACACACCAACATAAAGAATGCAACAAAAAGACATCCCCCCCAACACCATGACAAGCGTGTGTAGACTGTGTCAAATGCCTACAACACTGAACATGACTTTGAACATACAATGTGACCCCCTATCACATGTGTCACACATAAATGTGTGTGGCCCCACAATGCAAGCAGACCATGACCACTGTGGCAATGGGGTCCAACCCCCATCATCACAGTGACCAAAAGGTAAGTGTGGGGTCCATAGCTGAAGCACATTTTGAACATTGTGGCAATGGGGTCTAAACCCCCATCATCACAGTGTCCAAAATGTAAGTGTGGGGCTGAAGCACATTTTGAAAATTGTGGCAATGGGGTCTAAACCCCCATCATCACAGTGACCAAAATGTAAGTGTGGGGCCCATAGCTGAAGCACATCTTGAACATTGTGGCAATGGGGTCTAAACCCCCATCATCACAGTGACCAAAATATAAGTGTGGGGCCCATAGCTAAAGCACATCTTGAACATTGTGGCAATGGGGTCTAAACCCACATCATCACAGTGACCAAAATGTAAGTGTGGGGTCCAAAGCTGAAGCACATTTTGAAAATTGTGGCAATGGGGTCTAAACCCCCATCATCACAGTGACCAAAATGTAAGTGTTGGGCCCATAGCTGAAGCACATCTTGAACATTGTGGCAATGGGGTCTAAACCCCCATCATCACAGTGACCAAAATGTAAGTGTGGGGCCCATAGCTGAAGCACATCTTGAACATTGTGGCAATGGGGTCTAAACCCCCATCATCACAGTGACCAAAATGTAAGTGTGGGGCCCGTAGCTGAAGCACATCTTGAACATTGTGGCAATGGGGTCCAAACCCCCATCATCACAGTGACCAAAATGTAAGTGTGGGGCCCATAGCTGAAGCACATCTTGAACATTGTGGCAATGGGGTCCAAACCCCCATCATCACAGTGACCAAAATGTAAGTGTTGACATTGAAAAAGCTGCAACTGCCAAACTGCATGGATGATTCCTGGTCACAGAACAACAAACACATCAGTGGCAAAGTAGTGCTTGTGTCCCATAGCAACATAGATTGGGGAGGCAAACAGTGCAGTGCAAATAAGACATACCTTTGGCCATGTGCAGACAAACATCACCCATGGGGGCTGACACTGTCAACATTCATCAATGACACAATGACAAAAGTGACCATCAGAATGCAGACCCACATATTTGCACCAATGGGCACACAAATGCAGATACCCTGTGGAGACTGTAGACGTGAGGTGAACAGATACCATACCATGGCAGCAATGGGACACACAAACAATGATCATTGTGCTGACTGATGACCTAGGAGTCCCAGGGACAGCAGGGGAAACCCACCAAACAACATACAGCCAATGGCACACTAAAGATATGCCAATGCAGTGGTGCAGATGCACAAACACAAACAGGCAGACCCACACTGCACATGATACACAACAGGTGTGGGGGTGCCAGTGTCCCCAGGCAACCACACAACACATGATGAGGCCTGAATACCAATTACACAGATGCGCATACAGTGCCACACAAAGGTAACTCATGGATCCAAATCCCCTATGTGGGCAATCAGGCATTGTTAGATGAGAGGGAGCACAAATCACACATGTCACACAAGCATGTAGGAACAGCAACTGACACAGCAAGACACAGACACACCACAGCACTACCCCCAGGGTCCCCACAATGTGGTGACCCTGGGCTGCATGACAATCCCACTGTGATGACAAAGCTAGATGTCGTTCACACTGTGAACCACAGTCATGTGTCCTGAGCAACAACCTACCATCACACCTACACAAGCACAAATCAATCAGCACAGCCAGTAAGCCAAGGCCAACATGGAGGCAGGGGTCTAGCCGGGCAACAACTCTCATCTGCACACACTCAACACCACACACCTCGACCTCCAACAATGTGCAGCAGTGAAGCTCACATGCACTGGTGACATTGCACATGCACCCATGACAATCCCATGGGTGGTGGTGGGAACCAAGGTGCAGAAACACATCACACATGGCCACTCAACAAGACTCCTGAATGTCTGACACACTGCACACTACGCCGTACATGGACATGACGGCAATACCACACCAACCAATGGGATCCCAGCCACAGTCCCACACCAATGAAGAAGCCAAGGTCACCCACAAAGAGCACACATAGACAACTACCAACATTGCAGCCCTGACCCTGAGGAGTGCCAGCAGTCACACACACAACGTGTCACAATCACTGAAAGCTAACACAAACTGGAAATTACATGACAGGTGTAAACAACAAGTGCCAAGGGGAATCATGACTGTGTCCCATCTGCGTCTGCCCACAAACTCAGCCCTGACAGCAAACACACCTATGGGTGACACCCTGATGACCAGTAATGTGCCATGCACCCACATCACAGAGAACCCAGGGAGAAGACTTTGGGGGAACATAGGTCAACTCAGCAAGCATCACAAACAGGAACATCACTAGGGATCCCAGCATGCACAGCAAAATGGAAGTGAACACATAGACATGCTCATAAAACACACACCTTGGGCGCAGGCAATGTCACAGGAGTACACACTGCCATGAGGGGACTCCACTCCTGTGTGAGGAAAGCTGTGCCATATGTTGCCTCAGTAGGGCTCCATCATGTCAGCAGAACACTTGGTCACACAGTCAACAATTAGCACCAAATGAAGGCTCCCGTCACATCAGCCTGGTCATGGGAGTGTCAACGAAATCATCAGCACAGATCCAACACACATGTATAGCAAGTTGCACTGACAACACAGATGAGTCCTTCCCCATTGATGCCCAAACCTGCATGTCCAGTGGAGATGGCCACACGGTCAGGGAAGTAGACTAATTGAACAATGGCAAGCACAACAGATGTGCAGGGGTGGAAGCCACAGATGTGACATTGCTAATGTAAGTAGGAAATCCCATTGCCAAATATTGAAAACATGACACCCTCAGATGCTGCTAAGGATGACATGGATACACTTCAGGATAGGACACATTGCCCGTGGACCACATTGGTTCCTGCACAGTAACACTTCATTTTCATGAGACCAAATATCACCATCACTGCAGCAAGGGCATGGTTAGCATCATCAACATCATGTACATCAGAAGCAAAACCACTAGAGAACAGAAAGTTGCTTTATTCAGCATATGTGGGTTCAAAAGTTGAAGTCCAGTAAAAAAGAAACAAAGGCCAATGGCCAGTCCATCCTGAAAGTCAAAACAGGGTGACAGTGGCAGATGTCACCCTACGCATGCCTGCACTGCTAAACACCAGGGACAATCCCCTCGGAGGGGCATATGGGGGGGCAGGCCAGGCACCGCAGGGACAGGATCAGGGCTCACCAGAAGGAGGCAGGGAAGGGGTGGTGGGTGCTGGAGAGCCACTGACAACTGCAGTGGAGGTGTCTGACATGGTGTGTGCCGGCACAACTGGGGGGCATGAGTCAGATGGTGTGGGTGCCGGCACGACTGCAGTGGGCCGTGCAGATGCAGTGGACAGGTTCCCCACTGCAGTGCCCAAGTCAGACCGGGTGGTAGTGGACTCCACTGCAGTGCCTACCTCCAGGGGAGGAGAATGGGGATCAGGTAAGGTGGGCAGGACAGAGAGGGAGGACACCTTCTCCACACCAGTGGCACAGACATGCGCAGTGGGGGGTGTGGTGCCGGAAGAGCAAGTGGCAGGGGGAGAAGGCCTGATCATTTTGGGGATGGTGTATCTGTGGGTGGGGGAACCTGGGGCAGGGTGTGGTGGGGGCACCTGTGGAGTGGGGGCCTGAGGGATGGAGGAAGGAGACTTGGTGCCTGAGCTGCAGGGAGGCGGCGGGGTCTTGCTCTTCCGGGTCCGGGGGGACTTGCGGATGGGGGCGTCAGTCGTTCTGCGCCTGGGGGAGGGTGTCCGGGGGCAAGGGGCACTCCGCTCCGTGTGGGTGGGCTTCCTCTTCCCCCTGAATGCTGTATCAGCTGTATCAGCTGGATCGGAGGGGAAGAGGCCGAGGTCACTGATGAAGACCCGCTGTGTCTTTGGGGTTGCAGGTGAGGCAAGGGAAGGGGCTTTGGAGGGAGAGGTAACTGAGTACTGCGCAGTGCTCGTGGATGCGTGTGTGTGTGCCTGGGCCCCATCCCCTGTGAGTGTGGTTTCAGTCCCCTGACTGTGTGTGCGTGTGCGTCTTGATTTTGGCGTGTGTGTCTGTGTGCTGCTTGTGTCTGTGCTGGTGTGTGCCTGTGCCGGTGTGTGTGTGCTTGGGACAGGTAAGGTGCTGGGGAGTGTGGATGGGGCAGAGGCAGGAGGGGTGAGGGACTGTTGGAGGAGGGACACTGCTGCCGTCAGGGAGGAGTCCATGGACCTATTGCCCCTCTGTAGGGCAGACATGCCCGATGAGATGCCCTCCATGAACGACACCAGCTGAGTCAACAGAGTGGTGTGTGCATGGAGGACACTCAGCATCGCTGTCTGCCCTACATGGAGCTGGCGAAGGAGGTACACAGACTCCTCACTCAGGGCAGCAGGGGACACAGGGGCAGGGGTGCGGTGCCTGGCCCGAAGGAGACACGCTCCCGAACATGGGAGCCTCCACGGACCTCGGGAATGGGAGCCAATGGGAGGGCGGTGGTGGTGGTGGTGGTGGCGGGGACAGCAACACTAGCTGGGGTGTGGTGGCTGCTGACACCCGCATCCACAAGGGAGTCATCCTCCGAGCTGCTGTGGTCCTCAGCTGAGGTGGATGCTGCTGAGGACTCCTCGGTGTGGCTCCCCTCGCCCTCCGTGCCACTGGGTCTCTCCGACCACTCCTCGGCTGCTGACCCAGTCTGGCTCTGCGGCTCCTCCTGGTCCGTGGAGCTGTCCCCTCCTGTGGCCGTGGATGTATCTGCAAACAATAGGGAAACAGACAGACATCAGTCACCTGCACCAAACGCACACACCACAGTAAGTACAGCACATTACAGAGCAAGCCCTGGCATCCTTAGTTGAACATTGCCAAAAGTGCCCAAACAGAATAGGAGAAGCCAATTGTCAGTCTGATGGTCAACCATGGCACTCACATCCCTCCTGGCCTTGCACCCATCTGTCTGGTGTCTGTTGGATGGCAATACCCCAGTGTGGACACATGCACCACCTACACAGTAGTTGGACAGTGCAGAGAACACAGTGAAGCATGTGAACATGCACACATCTCAACTCTTGCCACTGAGTCAGTACAGGTGTCCGGATGAAAGGGATGCCCAGAGTCAAATATGAAATGCATGTGATGCATACCAGCGACAGACACCATGATGCACCCATGTCCTGATAGTCATTGCCACAATGGTGTGCATGTAGCACATGTCACTCCCCTGCAGGATCACTCATAGTAAGTTTCATGCCATGGCACAGGCATGCCTGCTAAGTCATACATCACTGTCTCCAGTCACATGGGCAGGGCAGCCAGACAACAACAGTCTGCACTGTGTCACAATAGTAGGTCATGGGGAATGCAAGTCCTGGAGCTGAACAAGTGCACATGTCCATCCCCCACACACCACATCATCTGAACCCTTATCTGTCCACATCATACCAATTGGACATATGGGAGACCTGTAACACAACCATCTGAACCTGATCACATCACAATCTGCTGTGAATGGGAAACATCTGCCTGAACTTCACATTCGCATACCCCAGTCTGCACGGGCAGCTGATCAAACACCTATGTGTCACACAAGTATCGTCTCCTATGGTCACATCTCCGGTGGCATGCTGAGCCCCAACCGAGAAACACCCCAGCAGTCCTGACAATGAAGCCACAGCACACTGACACAGAGGCAGACACCTGAGGGGACATATCACTGAGTACAACGTGTAAGCTGATACACGGGAGTGGGAGTACAGAGTGTATTGTATGGCCTGGAGTAGGCATGACTGTCCTGCCCCACGTGAATGAGGGATGAGCCCTGGACAGTAGGCAGGTGGCTAAGTATGTGTGACACACGTAATATACACACTCCTGGGGCCCAAACATTGTTCACACCCGCAGCATGGGTGTGTGCCAGATACTCCAGGCACATGTGGTGGATCAGCTCAGCAATTGGACCACATATCAAAGTAACACGCAGATTACATGTCAGAACACAGGCATTGTGTAAGCAATGGACCCACCCATGATGCCCACCACAGAGTTAGGGGAACAAATGCTGTCCCCCACCTTGAGCTAAGCAAAATGCAAGGACACAGTACCCAAGTGACACAATTCCCTGACTGTAAGGGCCACACCTGGGTATCAGATGAGGAGTGGGCAGTGCACAATTGAGGGACATGGGTCCTGGACCACATGACTGATGTACTGTGGACGTTTAACCAGGCCAAAGGAGGGCACATAGCATGGCAGACAAAGTTCACAATGCAGTCATGGCCTCACCCCCTCCTTGCTGCTCTCTGGCCTTCAGCTGCCCATCCAGATCAGGGAAGACCACCGCCAGGTTCCTGAGCATGTGGGGGGTCAGGGTCCGGTGTCCGCCCCTCCTGCGAGGAGGTGACAGCTTCAGCTGGACCCGTGCGATCCTCCAGGTCCAGCCCCGAAGGTCCTGCCACCTCTTCTGGCAGTTGCGGATCCAGCACTTGTAGACCCCCACGGATCTCACTGCCCGGACGATGGTCAGCCATATCTGCTGCTTCTGGTGGGCATCAACCTGTGAGGATGACAAAGTGAGAATGCCATTACTACACATGCAACATATCCGTGCATTACACAGTTGGATATACATGTCTCAATCACAGGGGCACATGATGTACACAGGCAGTGCAACGATGGCTATGGACAGTTTGCCAGCAGTTACTACATGGTATCATTGCCTGGGAAGTAAAACCTTGTTTAAATGCACTGTCACTGCACTATACCTGTTCAGTGCATGTAACTACACACTATGGGGGTGACAACTACTCAGTGAGCCTGCTAGCCAGTGGCGTGCAGACTGTAAGCCTTGCTAGTCAGACAACATGCACATTTAGTAAGGCAGTGGACAGCACACTCACCTGCTCCCCTGCTTTCCCATACAGCTTGCTGTACTGTGGAAGGAGGCTGTCCAGCAGGGCCTGGTTCTCCTCAGTGCTGAAGGCTGGGGCTCTCTCCACAGTACGTGCCATTGCAGGGTCCAGAGGGTGCAGATACAGCAGCAGTGGTGGTGGCAGATGTCGTCCTGGAGCATGTAGTGCAGGCAAGTGAGCTCTCAGGGGAACAGCCAGCATTATATGTGTGCTGCAGAGGCAGATACTGTCCCATGTGTCCAAAGTGATAGGTCCAAGTCGTTTGCATCTTCTGAATCTGGCCAATCCATGGAATTGCACCACTTACACACGCCCACAGCATCCTTCAAAAGTTCAACTTCATGACACCCATGAATTTGCAACATTGTTGTGGGTGACCAACTGAATTTACAGCATCAGACTCATTCAAGATTTGAAAACGTGTCCGTTGCCAGGCCAGGCCATAGCCAATGGGTGCGCACCGATCGGTCCATTGCTCTACAACGCGTACCCGGGATACAACGCGTACCCGCACACATTGAATGCAATGGGCCGGCCGTGCACACCGATCGGTCCATTGCAGTTCAACGTGTACCTGCTCACAACAGATGCAATGGGCCGGCCGGGCACCCCGATCGGTCCATAGCCCTACAACGCGTACCCGGGATACAAAGCGTACCCGCACACATTGAATGCAATGGGCCGGCCAGGCACACCGATCGGTCCATTGCTCTACAACGCGTACTCGGGATACAACGCGTACCCGCACACATTGAATGCAATGGGCCGGCCGGGCAAACCGATCGGTCCATTGCTGTACAACGCGTACCCGGGATACAACGCGTACCCGCACACATTGAATGCAATGGGCCAGCCGGGCACACCGATCGGTCCATTGCTCTACAATGCATACCCGGGATACAAAGCGTACCCGCACACATTGAATGCAATGGGCCGGCCGGGCAAACCGATTGGTCCATTGCTGTACAACGCGTACCCGGGATACAACGCGTACCCGCACACATTGAATGCAATGGGCCGGCCGGGCACACAGATCGGTCCATTGCTGTACAACGCGTACCCGGGATACAACGCGTACCCGCTCATATTGAATGCAATGGCCAATGTGTGCACACCGATCGGTCCATTGCTGTCCAACGCGTATTGCGAATACAACGCGTACCCGCTCACATTGAATGCAATGGCCAATGTGTGCGCACCGATCGGTCCATTGCTGTCCAGCGCGTATTGCGAATACAACGTGTACCCGCCACATTGAATGCAATGGCCAATGTGTGCGCACCGATCGGTCCATTGCTGTCCAACGCGTATTGCGAATACAACGCTGCACCCGCCACATTGAATGCAATGGCCAATGTGTGCGCACCGATCGGTCCATTGCTGTCCAACGCGTATTGCGAATACAACGCGTACCCGCTCACATTGAATGCAATGGCCAATGTGTGCGCACCGATCGGTCCATTGCTGTCCAACGCGTATTACGAATACAACGCGTACCCGCTCACATTGAATGCAATGGCCAATGTGTGCACACTGATCGGTCCATTGCTGTCCAACGCGTATTGCGAATACAATGCGTACCCACTCACATTGAATGCAATGGCCAATGTGTGCGCACCGATCGGTCCATTGCTGTCCAACGCGTCCCTGTACAAGTCACTGGCATATGTCACCATGCCTGTCACAGGTGAACATATGCCAGCCACATATACTTCCCAGGGAGTGAGGGGCACACCTACAACACCACAGCCTGTCTACACTGTATCCTAAGGCATGTAAGGCTGCATTACCTATTCCGTGTATGGGGGTGAACATGTTGTTCTGTGGGTGTCACTTGGGGGCAGCCACTCCCAGGCTGTGCACGTGTTCATGGGGACAGAATCCTTGGTGTGTCATGCACATGACCACTGTGATGTGCAACTGTTCATTTCTGAGCATGTGGCATGGTCACATTTCACGGTGGTGTATGTGTATGTCATGTCACATACCCCCTGAGTCCCATGTGGGACGGTATGTACGTCCCAGGGTGACCCATTGCCACAATAGTGATGGTCCTCCACAGTCTGTGTGCATGTTGTGTTTACAATGTCTCTGATTCCATGTGCACAATGGGAGACAGTCTCCACATCCACGTTGTTTGTGCATGGACTTTGATGTTGTGCGTGTGTGTGTCACAGACGTCCATGTCTGTCCTGCAGAGGCAACAGGGACCACTACCTGTGGGGGTCATGGTTGTTTTGCTGTGGTGTATTCATGATACACCATGTCATGCCAGTGTCCATGTGGCAATACAGGGTCCCTGGGAATCTACCTGTCGATGAGCTGTGATGCCTGGGGCACATCTGTCCTCACATGTCACTGTGGGGTGTGTTTGGAACGTGGCAGCAGGAGATGGGAACTGTGACACGGCCTCATGATATCCCATGGCACAACCTGGGACTTGTTGATGCCACTTGTTGAACTGTGATGTTAGATGTTGGCCATGTAGGTGCCATACATGTCCTTACGGAACTGCACACATCATGTACTTGTGCCTCATAATGATGTATCATGTGATATTGAGTATGGTCAATGCCACATATGTGGGGTGACTGACAATCTTTCTTTCTTCACCTATGCACTGCAGGGCACCAGCTGTCCATAGACCATTCCCTGACCTTGCAACCATGGTCGAACGGGACTGCATCCGACGGTACCGCTTCACCAGGCCGCTGATTGAGGTATTGACGGTGCGGTTGGCCCCACATTTGCAAGCTGGCCGGACATACCCTACAGCGCTGACCCCCAAGGTGAAGGTGATGGCAGCCCTACACTTCTTTGCCACCGGTACCTTTCAACACACTGTGGCGACTGCTGGTGGGATGTCACAGACCATGTTCAGCCGTGTGCTCCGCGATGTTTTGGAGGCTATGTTGATATACCTGAACCAGTACATCTATTTCCCTAGACTCCAACAACTCACTGACGTGAAGAGTGACTTCTATGCCCTGGGGAGGATGCCGCATGGCATTGGCTCCATTGATGGGACACATGTGGCTTTGGTAGCACCACAGGCCCAAGAGCAGGCATACAGGAACCGCAAACACTACCACTCGGTCAATGCACTGGTGGTATGTATTGCAGATATGAGCATCTCACACGTCTGTGCCCATTTCCCAGGTTCTGCACACGATGCCTACGTGATGAGGAGTAGTCGCATCCCGAGGATGATGTCACAGATGCGGAACCAGCGTGCCTGGCTTGTTGGTGTGTACTGACTTTGTACCATTGTGTGTGTTCTGAAATGTAGTGTTCCACCCTCTTTTCCAACTCAGCTAATGTGCAATTGTCTGTATGTAGGTGACTCCGGATACCCCAACATGCTGTGGTTGCTGACGCCCCTCAGGAACCCTGTGACACCAGCCCAGATGCGCTACAATGAGGCACATGGTCCGACCAGGAGAGTGATCGAGCGGACATTTGGTCTCCTGAAGAGCCGCTTCCGCTGCCTAGATAAGACAGGAGGGGCCCTCCCATATGCCCCAGCAAAGGTGTGCAAGATTGTCATCGTCTGCTGCATGCTACACAACCTGGCAGTGCGGAAGGAGTTGCCTAACATCCTGGATGACGATGACCAACATCCGCCACCTGTGGAGGATCCTTGCCTGGACCACGATGCCAGTGATGATGATGATGATGATGATGATGATGGTGATGTCCGCACACAGCTCATCACCAACTTCTTCAGCTGAATGTGAGTATCCGGAGATGTCATGTCAATGATGTGAGTATGCATGATATGTGTTGGTGGTGCTCTGGTGCTGTTTGAGTGTGTCCATGTGCTACATGACTGTATGCGTGTAGCGATGTGTCCTTACAGGTAGTCTGTACTCCCCAACAGTGTTGACATGCTAACTTGGTTCTGGGTGGGTATCTTGTGACATGTATTGGGCATGAGTATTGCAGTTCTGTCCTGTTCTTCAGTGCTTTTGACTGTGTGTCATTTCTGTCCTTCACAGGGTACTTTCAGAGTCGTTTGGTCAACTGTGATCCCCGACACCGTGATTAAACTTCCAGGGTGGTAGCTGTCGTGTCCCTACAGGTGATGTGCGCCACACCCATGTACTTCCTTCCTTCTACACTTGTTGACTGTGTGCCCGCTGCCAGGTGGGATTACCTTGCATCTGTAGTGGTTACAACATGTTGCAAATGTGTAATAAACCTGTGCTTCACTTTGTGATGTGCGTTGTCTGTGGTCACACATCTGACTGACATTTGCTTACTGCACCAGTGGGCTAGTTGACAAAGACTGTGAATAGGTGTTGTGTCTGTGCATTGCACCGTATTTCCTGGCAACATCAGTGTAGGCGATGAGTCAGATGGCCTTGGTGTGTATATGTTGTGTAGCCCTGGTGGTGTGTCTCCCTCATATGTGTCACGTTGCCATGACTCACATGCCTGTGTTGTACTTGCTGTAGAAGTTAGCATGCACAGTGTAATTACGCAGGTCATCATCTCCATGACAGAAACCACGTTGG
Organism: Calotriton arnoldi; assembly: GCA_963921515.1. Lineage (NCBI taxonomy): Eukaryota > Metazoa > Chordata > Amphibia > Caudata > Salamandridae > Calotriton > Calotriton arnoldi. Next base: position 99,969 of record CAWUFW010002493.1, on the reverse strand, counting down.
AATCACAACAGAGGCAGGTATGGTGTATTAGTGTGTTTATTGTCATACATGTGTGTGTATAGTGCACAGGATGGTGGGTGCTGTACATTGTGATTTAAATCCAAAGTTCCTAGATGATTTGGAAGTCCTGGTAGCAGAAATGTCCTGAGTAAAGTCCACAGTCATCTGATATATTGGTCCAACTTGTACTCCCCATGTCATGTGGGGGAGTTGTGTTGCATTCAACAGGGTGAACAGTTTGCGCACAAAGGTGATTATCCAGAACAGGTTTTGGCTTCCTGGGGGTTGCGCATGGCCATCGGCCTCTCAGTTGCCCTTTCTCGGACGACCCCTCTTCTTTGGGGGGGGGGCCCTCAAGTGCAGGCTGCTGCGGTGCAGGGGACTCTCCGCCAGAGTCATCCTCCCTCCCTGTGGCAGTTGCAGTTGTTTCAGCACCAGATGTTGTGGGCACACAGGGAGGTGTTGACTGGTTGCTGCTCATCTGGCGGAGGCATTGTAATATGTCCCTATGCACCGCCGTCATCTCTTGCAGTGTGTCCCACTTGGACTCCATGCGGGACATGTGTAAGTCCAAGCGGACATGATGGGCAGCCTGCTGCTGTCGTATGTCCCTGAGGAGCCCCACTACCTGGCTGAGCTCTCCGGTGCTGGACTGGTACGCATCGGCTATGCGTACCAGTTGTGGGTCATCATGCAGTCCAGACCCCTCTGCGATCAGCGATCTATGTCTACCACCCCTCCCACCACCCCTGGCGACACGTGCAGTACCTGAGGTGGCACGCACAGGTGACCCTAGGCCCCCTTGGGGGTTGTTGGTGGTGTTGGTGTCCATAGCCCCACGTTGGTCCAGGGTCCGTGTGCTGGTGGTGGTGGTGCTCCTTGGTCTGTCCGTGTCGGCAGGGGTGGTTTGTGTGTTGACAGTCGTTGGAGGGGTAGGTGCAGGTGGTGCAGCTGGTGGTCCTGCTGGTGCTGCATGATGACTTGCTCCGGAGGTGCCAGGTAGGTCTTCGTCATCCGAGGAGGGCCGAGGCTGTTCCACAGCAGTGAGCTCCGTTTCCCCTTGAGCCTGGGACGGGGACTCCTCAGCATCTGCTGCTGTGTCCCCATCATCACCTGTTTTTGGGAGACACACACAATGTATGTTATGTTTCTGCAGGCATCAATGGTTGACACACCTGACAGTTGTGACTGTACCTCTGGATGCGGGCCTGTACATTGCATTGTCCTAAGTTGTCACAGTCAGAGGTTGATATTGGTGTAGCACATTGTCCTGCATACTTTGGACATTTCAATATGAATGTTGGGGTGTGTACATGGTCTGCATTGGTTGTATTTGGTTGACATCCGGCCCTCCTTCCCACCCAGCCAGAAATTCCACCAAGGAACGTGCTTCCATTGCAGGGAGTGCAAGTTGTCTTTCAGGATGTCAGTCAGTGGTGTCCTGCTGTTGGTTGGTGCACAGTTGCCAGCAGGGCCGTGTGCTCCCCACAGCAGTACCCAGTGTCAGCCATCTTGTCAGTTCTTTTCCACTCCCTGTGATATGCGCATGGTTCAGGGTGGTGTTGATGGGACAGTTGTGGGGGTGACCAATATCTGTGACTGCCACTCCCATCATGCTATTGCCTCCAACCCCCTTCCCAGCATGCCCATGCTTCCTTCCTTTTGACTCTGCTTCCATGTGGGGTTGTGTGCCTGTGCTGACAAGATGGCTGACAGTGTTATCCTGGGGTTAGTTTGGCTACAAGTCCCATGTGTGTCCCTGTGCTTCACACAGCATGACCCAGGGTTGTGGTTCTTTGTGGGATATTTGATTAGAGTGTGAGGCAATGCATTCTCCCAGGTGAGTTGTGTGGAGTTTGTGTTAGGGGTGTGTGTGAGTGGAGCTACTGGTAACTATGGTCAGTGCTGTCAGTCCTCCTTCCCACCCAGCCAGATATTCCACCATGGAACGTGCTTCCATTGCAGGGAGTGCAAGTTGTCTTTCAGGATGTCAGTCAGTGGTGTCCTGCTGTTGGTTGGTGCACAGTTGCCAGCAGGGCCTTGTGCTCCCCACAGCAGTACCCAGTGTCAGCCATCTTGTCAGTTCTTTTCCACTCCCTGTGATGTGCGCATGGTTCAGGGTGGTGTTGATGGGACAGTTGTTGGGGTGACCAATATCTGTGACTGCCACTCCCATCATGCTATTGCCTCCAACCCCCTTCCCAGCATGCCCATGCTTCCTTCCTTTGACTCTGCTTCCCTGTGGGGTTGTGTGCCTGTGCTGACAAGATGGCTGACAGTGTTATCCTGGGGTTAGTTTGGCTACAAGTCCCATGTGTGTCCCTGTGCTTCACACAGCATGACCCAGGGTTGTGGTTCTTTGTGGGATATTTGATTAGAGTGTGAGGCAATGCATTCTCCCAGGTGAGTTGTGTGGAGTTTGTGTTAGGGGTGTGTGTGAGTGGAGCTGCTGGTAACTATGGTCAGTGCTGTCAGTCTTCCTTCCCACCCAGCCAGATATTCCACCATGGAACGTGCTCCATTGCAGGGAGTGCAAGTTGTCTTTCAGGATGTCAGTCAGTGGTGTCCTGCTGTTAGTTGGTGCACAGTTGCCAGCAGGGCCTTGTGCTCCCCACAGCAGTAGCCAGTGTCAGCCATCTTGTCAGTTCTTTTCCACTCCCTGTGATGTGCGCATGGTTCAGGGTGGTGTTGATGGGACAGTTGTGGGGGTGACCAATATCTGTGACTACCACTCCCATCATGCTATTGCCTCCACCCCACTTCCCAGCATGCCCATACTTACTTGCTTTTGAGTGGACTTCACTGTGTGTGAGTGTGACAGCAATGGCAAGATGGCTGACAGTGGTGTCCTGCTGTTGGTTGGTGCCCAGTCCCCAGCAGGGCCTTGTGCTCCCCACAACTGAGCACCATTGTCAGACATCTTTGAAGTGGCTTTTCACTCCCTGTGATGTGCGCATGGTTCAGGGTGGTGTTGATGGGCCAATTGTGAGGCTGACCAATATCTGTGACTACCACTCCCATCATGCTATTGCCTCCACCCCACTTCCCAGCATGCCCATACTTACTTGCTTTTGAGTGGACTTCACTGTGTGTGAGTGTGACAGCAATGGCAAGATGGCTGACAGTGGTGTCCTGCTGTTGGTTGGTGCCCAGTTCCCAGCAGGGCCTTGTGCTCCCCACAACATAGCACCAGTGTCAGACATCTTTGAAGTGGCTTTTCACTCCCTGTGATGTGCGCATGGTTCAGGGTGGTGTTGATGGGACAATTGTGAGGGTGACCAATATCTGTGACTATCACTCCCATCATGCTGTTGCCTCCACCCCACTTCCCAGCATGCCCATACTTACTTGCTTTTGAGTGGACTTCACTGTGTGTGAGTGTGAGAGCAATGGCAAGATGGCTGACAGTGGTGTCCTGCTGTTGGTTGGTGCCCAGTTCCCAGCAGGGCCATGTGCTCCCCACAACTGAGCACCAGTGTCAGCCATCTTTGAAGTGGCTTTTCACACCCTGTGAGGTGTGCATGCTTGGGTGTGAGCTTGCTGGGCCACGTGGGTGGGGGATGTTGGGCTCTGACTACCACTCCCATCATGCAAATGCCTCCACCCCCCTTCCCAGCATGCCCATGCTTCCTTCCTTTTGACTCTGCTTCCCTGTGGAGTTGTGTGCCTGTGCTGACAAGATGGCTGACAGTGTTATCCTGGGGTTAGTTTGGCTACAAGTCCCATGTGTGCCCCTGTGCTTCACACCGCATAACCCAGGGTGGTGGTTCTTTGTGGGATATTTAATTAGAGTGTGTGGCAATGCATTCTCCCAGGTGAGTTGTGTGGAGTTTGTGTTAAGGGTGTGTGTGAGAAAAGCAGCTGGTAACTATGGTCAGTGCTGTCAGTCCTCCTTCCCACCCAGCCAGATATCCCACCATGGAACGTGCTTCCATTGCAGGGAGTGCGAGTTGTCTTTCAGGATGTCAGTCAGTGGTGTCCTGCTGTTGGTTGGTGCACAGTTGCCAGCAGGGCCTTGTGCTCCCCACAGCAGTAGCCAGTGTCAGCCATCTTGTCAGTTGTTTTCCACTCCCTGTGATGTGAGCATGGTTCATTGTGGTGTTGATGGGCGTATTGTGAGGGTGGGCAATATCTGTGACTAAAACTTCCATCATGCTATTGGCTACACTGACTTGATCAGCATACACAGAATTCCTTCCTTTCAGTGAGCTTCCCTGTGAGGTGGTGTTGTAGTTGTGGCTACATATCTGACTGTGTTTGTTGGTTAGATTTGTGCCACTGCCTAGCTGTATTTGTTGTTGGGTTTGTACATGTCATGACACAGTTACATATCACTATGAGATGGCATGTATTGTGTTTATCTGACTGACATACACATCTTGGGATGATTATCTTGTGGTTGGTGTGTATTTGCTGAGGGTGCATGGTTTGACTCTCCCCTTGACAGTGATGTGTGTGTATTGTCGCACAATATTGTGTACATTTGTTGTGTACTCACCAGGCTCTGGCATGTTTTCTAGTCCATATACGCTCACTGGTGGTAGGATGGCCCGCACCTTCTCCTCCCAGGGCCTGAGGTATACTGGTTTGGCAGGAGGGCCACTGCCGGTGTGTTGGCTCAAGAGGTAGTCCTTCTTAAGCAGGTCCCTGACCCTCCTGCGCTCGTCATACCACCTGTTCTGGATGTCTTCCTTTGTGTGCAAACATGGTGATTGTGCGTTCACCCTGTCGACGATCCTCTCCCACATCTTGGTTTTCTGCAACATGGGGGTCTGTTGGACCAGTGTACCAAACAGCTGTGGCTCTACCCGGAGGATCTCATCTACCAGGACTTCCAATTCACTATCTAGGAACTTTGGATTCTTCTTTGGGGGCATGGTGATGGGTGGTGGTGGTGAGTGATGTGTGTGGGGGTGTGCAAGTGAGGGTGTGTAAGTGTGTGTTTTGCTGGGTGTATGTGAGGGTGCTATTTGTTGAGGTGCTGATGGTGTGTGGCTTGTGTGATGGATGAGCTGTGGGTGAGTGTGTGGTTGCTGTCTGTTGAGTGCTGGCAGGTCATTAGAATTTGCAAAGGATCATGGTAGGGATTTGTGTCCTTTTTATGGGTGGAGTTGTGGGTGTGTCTTTGTTCCCTGTTTCCCCCCCCAGTATTTATTGGCTTTGTAATTGCTTGTTTGGCCTTTTTTTGTGTGTTTTTTCCTTTGTACTTTTTGTGCATGTAGGAGACGTTCTTCTGACCGAGTCGGACCCTGCAGTTGTCTCGTGCGAGCTTCTCCGATTCGTTCACGCTGTGTTTGTGCTGTTTTCTGTGCTGCGTACGTGTCGGTCGCGGTGTATTGGGTTGCTTCGGCTAGCAGTTTTGTATGCGTGTCGGTCGTACGGCTTGGGCTCCGTGCGACTCGGTCATGTTTTCCACGCGTTGCATCGTACTTGGCGGGTCGGATTTCGCGGGTACGTTTCGTTCAGGATTCTTCCTGGTGCGTGACGGTCGGTTCGATTCGCGTGGTTTTCCGGCCGGATAGCTATTTTCCGCGCGGTTCGGTCGTTCGTATTGTGTTCCGTACGAGTCGGTCGGATTTTGCACGCATTTCATCGTACTTTGCGGGTCGTGCTGCACCGGTACGTGTCGGTCGGACTAAATTCCGGCTCCGAGTCGGTCGGTACGTTTTCCGGCCCGAATCGGAATCGGCCCCTCAGTCTCTCATTATAGTTTGCTCTTTTAATTTTGGTTAACTTTACTCATTTGGCTACTCATCATTTACATGTGTGTATTAACTCAAATATGAAGACTTACATAGCTCCCACCCTGAAAGGCGGGTGGAGCCAAATTCAGAGGTGTATGTTACTACTGCAAAAAAAGAAGCAATAGCAAGTCCTGCACCTTGCATCTACTGGTTCTGCTACACATTCCCATGAAAATAATGGAGGTAAGAACTTCAAATAAAACCCCATATGAAATAATGTTAATTTAAATTAAAATATTTAAAATAGTTAAACTATAAATACTTATGCCTACTATTTATGATTTTCTGCTTTAAAATGTATGTAACTTTAATTTTTATTAAAATATAACTAAAGTAGGTCAGCACCCAAGAACTCCAAATCCTAATTTATAGGGAAACAGCACAAAGCATATTACATTTAAACTTAAGCTAAAAATAGTAAAACTAAATGTGCTAAATATTGATGTAATTTTATTTTAAATGTTCAATCAATCAATCAGGGGTTTATAAAGCGCGCTACTCACCCGTGAGGGTCTCAAGGCGCTCGGGGGGGGTGCAGCTCCGGATCAGTCGAAGAGCCAGGTCTTGAGGGCCTTCCTGAAGGTGTGCAGGGTCGGTGAGCGTCTGATGTTCACTGGGAGCTCGTTCCAGGTCTTGGCTGCGATGTAGGAGAAGGCTCTCCCGCCTGCTCTTTTTCTGCGGATGCGGGGGATCTCTGACAGGGCGAGGTCGGCGGAGCGGAGGTTCCTCCTGGGCACGTGGAAGGAGACTCTCTCGTTGAGGTATTGGGGTCCTATGTTGTGGAGGGATTTGTAGGCATGGGTGAGGAGCTTGAAGGTAACCCTCTTCTCGACGGGGAGCCAGTGGAGGTCGCGTGGGTGTTGGGTCATGTGTTCGTACCGCGGAGTCCCGAGGACGAGTCTGGCTGCGGAGTTCTAGATGGTTTGGAGTTTGTGTAGGAGAGTTTTGTTGATTCCGGCGTAGAGGGCGTTGCCGTAGTCGAGTCTGCTGGTTATGAGTGCGTGGGTGACGGTCTTTCTGCATTCGGGGGAAATCCATTTGACCATGTTGAACAAAATAAAAAAATAATTATAGCACTATTAACTTAATTTTGAATTCAATATGTAATTAATAAAAGTATATAAGTTAAATCAAAAAAATGATTCATAAACAAATCCCCAAATAAAGTAAAGGCATATTTTGTATTAGGTATTAGTAATTACTAAAAGTTATATTTAAAATTAATTAAAACTAGTTTAATGACATTTTAATACAATATTAATGTTACATTAATCTTTCAATTTGAAAAAATATATTATATATTTTACAATTAAATAATAATTAGTATGCTTTAATGTTAGATAATTTTGTTTATTTATATTTTTAATTATTAAGATTTATTTACTTTAGCATTATTTCCTGTGGGGCTTCTAGTTTAAGTCCCTACCTTCATTATTTTCTATGGAAGGGTTTTGCAGTACTAGCGGTTGGTCATGTGCAGTAATTGACTTACTCCATCTCTGGGCTAGGGTGATTTACTACTGTTTTGGGTCCATTTCTGGGTATTGTATTGTTAGAAGTGCAGTTGTGAATAGCAATGACCTCTAATCTTTTCTGGTGGGTGCATGACCCTCTCTGAACCCTCCTAACCCTCCCTAAACCCCTCCTTACTCCTTCCAAATTCCATCCCCTTTAATTTCAAGCATTACCCATTTTCCAGTCACATACCCCTCCCCCGTCATTTACTACTAAAATGTATTCTTACGTGTGCAGAAAAAGATGGGAGTGGCAGAGACTAAGTGTATACATGTAGGTTTGTGAATAGCATTTTGTGGTAAGCTAGTACACTGATTGTAGTACTACTAAATATACCACAAAATGCAGTCTGTGAATAGGGCCCTAAGTGTTGTGTGTATGGGATTTGTACATCAGTAATTCCACTCTTGAAATTACAAATATAGTAATTTTGAGATGCAGAATTACCCAAGTATTTTAAGGTAGCACCATAGGGAGTGTGGAAAACCACAGACATGTTAGGCCTTAAGGTTTAATACAAATTTACATCAGGTTTACATCACTTTTTGATGCAGAACAGATACATAATCCATGTTGGTATTTACAAGGAAATGCATTGCTTTGCCAAAGAAAAAGTAACACAAGGCAGTGCATTACTTTGCATCATGGAGGCATTCCACAGGTGAAGCATGGGAGTTCCCATGCATCCATCCATGGATTTTGACGCAGAGCTATAGTTGCAAAGATTTGTAAACATGGGTTTGCGCCAAAGTGGTGCGCCTCCCTGAGTCTGGTGCAGCAAGGCGAAACATCCTTATTTCTCCTTGTTATGTCTTCCTTGCCTGTGTGTTGGATACTGCAGAACATGGAAAAAGAGGAAAAAGCATACAAGGTTTTTTTTGGACAGGAAAGTACCTCTTCCTGCACAAAAACTATCCTGACAATAATGGAGGCACCCTTGTACTGTGGCACAAGGGTGCCTGCGTTGTAGTTAGGCAGCCCAAAGTGTGCCTGAGTTGGCACTAGGCAGTCAAAAGTGTGCCAGGGCAGGAAGATAGTAGAACTGTGCCATTTCTTGGGGGAAAATAGCACAGTTCTGCTCTCTCCCTTTCACACAATGCAGTGAGCAACTTCAATTCCTGTGCTCTGCAGCGTGAAATGTCAGTAGATACAGGACTGAGTTTCCACACTGTTTCCCAGAGGTGTGTCCCTCTTTCTGTTTTTTTTAAAATGTGCACAGGCAAAAATTGAGAAGGTGTTCTTCCTGCGGAAATCCCGATTTGGCTGTAATGTCACATGTAGTTTATCCTGCTGTGCAATGCGCTTGGCATCGAAAAACCTTGCATGATGTAAACTTGCAGAAAAAAGCTCTGCAGTCATTTGTCATTGTCAATAGAAGGAACTCTGCAACAGGTAAATTTAAAAAAATTGTCTGAATTGAAGCAAGCTATCTTACCGCCAGCAAGGGACACCACAAGCTCTGCGCAGCACCCTGGTGGGACAGGAGTCCCAGGGTCAACGTCGGGAACGCCGCTAGCGCCATCAGCCCATCCAGGCGCTCATCCCCAGTGTGAGGACTACCTGCCCCAGCATCCCTTGCTTTCACCGCAGGTGCCGCTGTGAGGGGGAGGTGCTTGTTGTCACCGCGCTTATAGCGCTGCCTCTCCCCCCGCGGCGCGGGATGCGCGCGGGTGGCGCCCGGGCAAAGCCCGGGCCAAGGGCGGGCCCGTCCTTGCCCGTCATTGCCAGGAAGAGGCAGGCCAGGGCCACACCCCTTTCCACTGGCATTGGGCATCTTGCCTACTCAGATTCGCTGGACATTCAAGAACTGTCGTGGACTAGTTAAGGTACTGTTAACGCGGATATCTCCCAGCATTGCCCAAACTACTCTCTTTGATTTTAAATAATTGCGCTCTTTCTCCTGAGGGGTTTGCGGGGCCGGTATAAGGGTGGCCTGCGGGTTCTCATTGTCCAAGGGGCCAAGAGGCCTGCTCATTTCTGATTGTGAAGACAGGTTGCTTTAGACCTAACTTGTATTATAGAGGTAGCATGGGGAAAAGGAAAACTATGGAGGGCAGAGGGGGAGGTGGAGGGGCGGGGAGGGATAGCAAAGGGAAAAAGGCCAGGAAGATACAGAAACATGCAAGGAGTAACTGTGTACTGGATAGGATAGACACCCTCATTAGTGAGTGTGAGGACATATTAGTGACAGATACAACCACCCATGTAGCAAATACAAAATCCCCACAACGCTCTACCCAAACAGCTAGCTAAAACAACCCTACCATGGCCCGCCAATTAGCTATTCCAGCTATGTTTCGTAACCCACTAAAAAAAGGGGGCTTAGACATAGGCGGCGAGGGAAACCTAGATGCTGGAAGTGATAGCCAATCCTCAAATAAGTCATCTGGGAGTGACATACAGAAGACAGGGTCGGAAATCCCGTGTACTAATAGGTTTCTACCGCTGGTGGAGTTGCTGGAGGAGGACACCGAAACGGGGCCTAAGTGTCACCCCCCTCATCAAACACAGCATCCCGAGACAGATTGTAGATCTACCAATGTTCCCCAAGAAACACTTAGCCTCATTAATACTCTCAGATTAGAGGTCAAGGATATGAGAACCATGATTGAGGGTCTTACTTCCCTGGTAAATCAGCTATTGAATAAGGACCCTTTCTGTCCCTCTCACCCCGTGCCCACTGACTCTACATCTTGTCAGGTGATTTATCCAGAGCGTGAGATACCCACTGTGGGTAAGGCTCCCAAGTTGGCATCTTTTAGCAAGCTAGCCCCAGCAGCCATGCCACGTATAGCGGTTCCAGCACCCTCCAGGTCCGAGCGCCCAATAGCCCCTGGCCATGCCCAATACAGGGCAAATTGCAGTAGTGTACCCCAAAAGTTGGCTCACCCACCGGTTACTAGATCCACCGAACCACCCCCATCACAGCGCTTTACACAAAACCATAACGCACGACTGCCTGTGCAGTCTAATATCAATTCGCCTCCCAAAATTTACATGGTTAACGTACCCAAATATGACCCAAGCAAGGGCCATGAAAATAATGATTCCCTGACCAATAAGGTCATACATTGGATACGCCATGTTAGAGGCTGTCGCTCTGTAATTCGCGAAGACATCTCAAGGGCCTCCAGGCTTACCTCCCGAACCCAATTACTAGATAGTATCGAGCTTACATTGAATGAGGTCGATGTTGCGGAAAATCTTCTTTCCCTGGAATATCGTACTTGTCCCCCAGAAGGTTCCTCGATCCAATTCAGACGGTTCTTACCGAGCAGTACATGCCATCAAACACTAGAAAATACACTGCCTAGACTAAGAGGTTCTTCCTCTCTTGAGGCTAATGATTGACTGCTTAGTAATGCCCGGAACAAACTCGATGGTCTTTTTGCTCCCCATATGATTAAGGAAACCCCTCTCTTACCCTTAGCTGGTACGCAACCCCCTTGTCTTCGTCCAGGACGGGAGGCTACTGCCTCTCAGGAAACACCCTCTGTACCTGTAGGAGTATCGGGCCCAAATGATGTACTTATTGATGTTACAAATGGACAGAGGATAAGTTCACCTGCTACCCATGGGACATCCATGTTATCCTCGAATGTAGCAGGATTGAAGACGAAGACCGTCTCCCCTGATTGGTTCACTTTTATTGATCAGTTTGATGTCTGTTAAATTAGGCTATTTAAATTACTATACCCCTGCAACATGTGGGGGTAAGGGACGACCCTCAGGGGAATTGGTATTCTGGGTGCGCCAGGCTGGCGGTTTTAATATTGAGGTCCTCGAAACACAGTGTAATGATATTAGTGCGATCAGGTTGAAGTGGGGCCAACAAGGGGTTGTAGACGTTTATAACGTTTACGCCAGGGGCTCAAAGGGGAAGAAGTCTGAAGTTATAGTGGCTTTAGACGACTTATTAGATCTACACTCCCAAAGTTCAAACATTCTGATCGCGGGGGATTTTAATGTGACTTTTGAGCCCCTCACTCTTGAACATTGTGATTTTATTGCAGATGCTGACGAACAATGGGGGATCCCAAAGTTAGAACTGTCACCAATAAAAAAATGGTCTGACGTGGCAATTCAAATCAATGCCACTTGTCTAGAGAAGGGACTACGGGCGGCGAATGGCAGATCCACATCCGATAGGCATGGAGCAAATACTTTCAACAACGGCTAGTCGCATAGACTATTTATTAATCAACCTGCGACTGTGGCATGCCTTAAGGGATATGGTAGTAAGAGAGCGGCCAGAGAGTGACCACAACCCCCTGTGTGCAATTCTTGATTTGTTACCACAACGGGAACACACGCAACTATTTGCTCACAAGGGATGTGGTTCCATCAAATGACATGAGACGTCTAAAATGGGATAATATACTCAAACACCCCGAAGCTCTAGCTTCAATATCCCTAGACGTTGACGGGGCGATTTCAGAGTTGGAAGTATGCATGGCCAACTCCCCGGCTCTTGACCCGGTGATCGGTACTCATGTTAGATTTTTTGCCAAGCTACGCACTTATTTCATTAGACGCCATAAGGCCAAGGGAGCCTATCCTACGAAAGGCCCACAGTGGTTCAATATGGAATGTAAAGAGGTGCGTAGACAACTAGGAGCTGCGATTAAAGAGGGAAATCCCAGTGCTGTATGGCAACTAAGGTATAATTACCGAAAAGCACAAGTGAAGGCAAAAAAATCCTGGGACGAGGCTAGATGGCAGGAACTCAAATTAGCGTGCGTAAATAAAAATCCCAAACAGTTTTGGAACATAGCTAAGTGGGACAGGGGTGGTCTGCCAACCAAGCCGCAAAACCACGTTTCACAGGAGCATTGGGTCACTCACTTTAAGCCTCAATATGCACTTAGCTCAGGGGAAGGGACGGAAGAGAAGCCCCCGTGCCGGTACTACACAGGCACAGTTTTTTAAGATGCTGATGTTAGTTTGGCCCTGGGGGCAGTAACGGGAGGTAAAGCACCGGGCCCTGACGGCATTCCGCCGGACATATTTCTGTATGAAAAATCTAAATGGTGCCACTACATCGTGATGGTGGCTAATGCAATTGTGCAGGGTGCCCCAGTTCCTGATTCGTGGAAAGGGGCGGAGATCATCCCCGTTTTTAAAAAGGGGGATAAATCCCAGCCAGGCAACTACAGGCCTATCAGCCTGATAGATTCACTCCAAAAGATAATTGGGTGTCTAATTTTGAACAAAGTGCAGGATTGGGTGGGAGAGACAGATAGCTTATCCCCTCTACAGGCAGGCTTTAGGGCGTGTACTAGTACCATTGATCAGGTATTTCGTTTTATTATGCTCTACTGGAAGACTGTGGTCTTGAACAAGGGTAGCCTTTATGCTGCCTTTGTGGATCTTAAATCGGCTTTTGACCTCGTCTCCTGTAGTAAACTCTGGTCTGTACTACAAGAAATGGGAATGTCTCCGGAGTTATTAACCCTTATAGTCAGACTCCATGAGGATAACTTCGCCCAGATTCACTGGGGAGTTCAGGGCGAAGTTACTACTCCCTTTCCTATAGAGAGAGGTGTGCGATAAGGGTGTGTAATGGCTCCCATATTATTCTCCCTATTTATAAACGGGATTGCAGACTTTTTAGCTACCACCCCCACAGACGCCCCTGTACTGGCTGGTGTTAAAATCCCAATTTTAATGTTTGCAGACGACACGTTGATTATCTCAAAAACGCCAAGCGGACAGCAACGAGCCCTTAACCGATTTGAAGAGTTTTGCCAAATAAGGGGTTTGGAAATCAACGTGTCGAAAACAAAATTTATGTCTTTTAATCCACACAAAGCGTTCAAGGGTGGTATTGTGCTGAATAACGGGCCCTTGGAACAAGTCACGGACTTTGTCTATTTGGGGGTCACCCTACAGAGAGACCTTAGTTGGAAGCGACAACTTAACTTGGCCTCATTAAAACACCGGCAGCAGGCCGGTGTCCTACAATCTGAGTTTAGCTCCTCTTTTACAAAACCAATAAGCCCAGTGCTGCAAATATATGATTTGAAAGTGGTCAGCTCTGTCCTATACGGGGCCGAGCTCTGGGGTTTTGAGAACCTTTCACAAATAACAATAGAAGAAAACAGGTTCCTCCGCAAGATCACCTGTCTCCCACAAAGCACTCCGGTACGCCCATTGTTATACGATCTAGGCAAGAAGGCAATGGCAGATAGAGCAAGATTGCGTCCCCTGCTTTATTGGTGGAGAATCTGGTGTACCCCTGAGCTGACTAACTATGCCGCAGGCCTATGGGATCTAATCAATGCTGACTGTTTTCATAAGATCAAATGGTTGCGGGGGATTAGAGTTTCCTTGATCAATCTTGGGATGGTTCACTTATGGGAAAACCCGGTAGGCACGCAATTCCCTCGAAAGCAGTTTTAAAAGCAAAATATTGGGAATGGGTGGCCCCAGATGCCTACAGGAATGGTGATTCCTCCTCCCTTACAGGGAGTTTCCTTGCTGTTAAACCGGCACCGAGCTTCGAACAGTACTGGGATATCATTACTAAACCATATGCTCGGAAGCTTTACTTCCAATTTAGGGTGGGTACATTGCCAGTAAGATCATTTACAGCAAGATGGGGAAATACTGAAGTCAATTCTTGCCCCATCTGCCCTACCAACCCGGAGTCTATAGCCCACGTACTATTTGCTTGTCCAGCATATGCTGCCCCCCGACGAGTATGACTGAAGCCTATTTGCAAATCTTTAGGTACCAGAAGGTCAGAGGTTGCTCTAAGATTACTACGCTCTGATACAACTAGCATTATTGTTGTAGCCATAGCAAAGTATCTGAGTTGGGCCTGGGCAATTAGATCACATGGCCTTTCTTTAGGCTAAGGGCTGTTCTTATTGCTCTCCACTTAAGATTGTACGAACTGTAGACTCTGACTACATATAGGGTGGCCGGTGTTATAGACGATGAGGAAAAGAACAATGACATAAAGGTTTTGATAGTTCCAACAACTATGACCACTCTGTAAATGTGTACAGTTTTATAGTATTTATGATAATTTTTAACTTTTAAAAAAAAATTATGTTTGTAAGTATGCTTTGATGACACATTTGTCGAATAAAGCTATTTTGACTTGACTTGACTTGAAGGAATACGAGTGAAAAATGTGCTATGGTATGAAAATTAGTTTGGGAAAGTTTACAAACTTTGCCTGAGATAAGTGCAACTTTACAGGACACTTCTTTTAATGAACAATAAACTTTTCTTTATTTATGCTACAATGTTTCCATGTCAAGCTTTGAGACAGGTTGTTAAACTAAAAAAATTGTCTTGGGGGACAGTTTCACATCAAGGAATAAGTGCTAATTGCTTTCTCCCGCAGCTGCCTGGTGAAACTTTTTTTTGGACTAGTTTAGAATCCCAGAACAGATAAATACCTGTTGTCATTCAGTACCAGCGGAAGACTCGACTCTGAGAAAGAGGCCACCTTGCTTGCATTTCTCCCCAGGTGCTTGAGTATGTTTATTGCCTGACTCTATTTGTCAAGATACATTTGAGGAGCATCACGGCTTTTGTTCCTTTTCTTTTTTGGAGCTGACTGCAGTCACTTTCCCTTTGGCCAGCTGTTTGTTTCCTTCCACCCCTATCTTACTGAATCTAAAATATATTTTTTTAAATGTGAGTTTCAGCAACATTTCGAATTCTGTGAGCAGGTGGTGTGACCTTGTGCCTGCCAAGTGACACTTTGTGTCCTCTTCTCCAAGGTGAGTAGCCTCATTTTAAAAGAAATTTTGAGCGTTAATGGGGTGCTTAGTAAATGTTCGGTTTCCTAAATTTAACGTATTTTTCAATGTGATCGTGTTATATGTGTTGACCACTTTAGTGCCCAGACAACGAACTGAATTATCTCTTTCATGTAAGAACTCACCAGTGCAAACTTCTCATCAGATCCGTTTTACAACATGTTTGCAGCTTGTGTGGGCAGCAGACGGTGTGTGCTGCAGAGTTAGCCTCAAGTGCATCACATAACGTTTTTCACCACAAACATCATTGCACCGCTCTGATTAAGTGCTATTGTGGTTGTGCAACAAAAAGGGAATAAAGAACATGGTATGTGCTCCGGTGTCAAATGTGTAAGACTGGGTCAGGCATCCCATATTGTTTACTCAAACCAGGGAGTCATTTCTGATAATAAAATGAATGACATCTTCCCATCAAAATATTCAGGTGACATTTTGTTTTCTCCTAGATTTTCAGCTGCTTCGAGGACTACGGGGCTTTTTTATGGAATTTTGGCGTAGGGCAGTGCAGCAAGGCACCTTGATGCGCTGCCCTACACACCATATTTAAGCAATACAGAGCATTCCTGTCCTTTCTCCCTGTGCTGGTGCCGTTCTGAAGCCTAGCACCAACGTAGGCACCCTTGCACCCCTCGGTTGCAGACAGGTTTATTTTTGTGCAGGAAGGGGCAACTTCCTGCACAAAAAAGAATCCTAAGAGGCATTATCCTATTTCTATGTGTGCTGCAGAATGCAGCCTACATTGAAAGAGGAAAATATAAGGAAAAATAAAAGTATTTCTCCTCGTTACGCCTCACCTTGGAAGACGCACGTATTTGATGCTTCCCCAGGTGTACATCACTTTGGAAATCTGGGGCAGCGTCAAATTCCATGGGTGTTGTGTGGGAAGACCCACCACAATGCCCATGGAATGCCTCCTGGGCACAGAGTGAGACGATGCTGCGATTTGCGCTGTGTCGCCTTATTCATGGTTTATGAGGCCACTCAAAGCAACGCAGGGTGGCTTTGTGTGGCTTTATAAATTAAAATGTGTCATGCATGTACAACTATAAGTGGCACAAAAGGAACGCAGGGCTCTTGTAAATAAGCCTCTAAATCTTGAACATTTGCCTCAACCCAGGGTACAAAGCAAACACAAGGAGATGATGGACGGAGTACTGAATCTTTTGAGACACTCACGCCCAGTCACAGATCTGGGTTGAATCCATCATTCTTTAGCTCACTTTGCCACCTCAGTTCAGACCCAGCTATATGCAAATCAGTCTTGACGCTGTTCCTCATGGGAACAGTCCAGCCTGAACTGCAAAGCCAGGTCTTCCCTGAACCGGAAACAAGCATCCTGGGACCGGTGTCGGGGTAACACCATTCATCAGCCAGGCTAGCTTGAATCCAGTGGCAAAGTGAGCAAGGGACCCACGTCTGGGAATACCCTGACAACTTAGGGGAAAAAAAGCAAACACGAGATGATGATGGACGGAGCACTGAAACTTTTCAGACACTCACCCTCAATCACAGATCTGGGTTGAATCCATCATCGTTCTTTATCTCACTTCACAACTCCAGGTTGCTTGTTTCCGGTCCAGGGAGAACCTGGCCTAACAGTTCGGGCTGGACTGTTCCCATGGGGAACAGGGTCAAGACTTATTTGCATATAGCTGGGTTTAAACTGGAATGGCATGGGGAGCAAAAAATGGATTTAGGCCCAGATCTCTGTACTGGGGTGAATGTTTGACATTGATCAGCATTCTGTCCATCAATGTTTTTTTTTCCATCAACTCAGTCTACATCAGTACAATAGACAGAGCCCTTCATCCATGGAACACCCACACTCATAGATAAAGTGTGCTCTGCTGCCACATGGGAATAATGATGTAATAAGATGTGTTTCTAACATGCGGTCGCATAGCATCTGCCACAGTTCTGTACATTACATAAGGTTTTGCAGCAGGAAAATCAATGCATCACACTCATTCAGAACTATTTTGGCTGTGTAACTAAAATGGAATTAGGAACATTGTTTGTGCTCCAGTGCCAAATGTGAAAGATGGGACTATATTGTTTGTGAAAACCAGGGAGTAATTTCTGATTGATGGAAGATCCAAGGCGTTGGATGAAACCTACCCATCAAACTCCTCTGGTGACATCTTGCTTTGCCCTTGATTTGGAGCTGCATCGAGGACTGAGTCCTGTGTACTGCCTCTGCCCCCGGTCACCTGTACACGAGGCAGAGACTTCATCCATGGGACATCCATAAAAATAAACAAGTGCGCTCTGCTACTGGACGGGAATGTGATGGAATTAAAGGGGTGCCTTTTCATGGAGCCTCATGGCATCTGCCACAGCTCTGCTACTATTTAAAACATTTGAGGAGAATTTACATTTCTCTCTAATGCACTTTGTTGTCCTTTGTGCCAGTCTTTCGCCACATGCAGCTCATTAAAATTATAGTGGTTCTAAAAAATTCTGATGTTACTAAACGAGCGAGTGCGGCAAATGAGGAAAATGTTTAAGAATTGTTTAGGTATACTTGCACTCAAGGGTGAAATAAATGTGCATCGGTTTATTTTCTCACCCTACGTGGAAATCTTCCTGCCAAAACAATCCATAATTAAAAGGGCCAAATCAGCCTCATTCTAAAATGGGGTTTTGAAGCTGAAAAGGCTAGCACAAACACCACTGGCACACATTAATCTCTGGGTTTTACACCTACACATAAATCGAGTGAAAAAATATATTTGTGCCAGGGCTTTTGCCTAAGACACAAATGTGCAAATGGGCAACTACGCAGTGACACCCGCTTATCTGTGGAAGACCTGGCAGCAACTTTTCATGCAGCTCTGTGTGAGTGCCACCATATTTGTTTGAATTTCTGCCTCTGCTGGCTCCACAAACTCCTGGTGGAGACATCAGTGTGGTGGTCTTCATACAGCTGGCCTGTGGAACCCAAACGCAGCCACTTTGATAGTAACAAGGAAATTGAGAAACGGTGCAAGTAGATAATCTGTGATGCCCTCTATAAGTATTATGGTCCATATTTATGAGGGGTTTCCATTGCCCTTGCATCATGCAAGGCGACGCAAGCCAATGCAGGCCCTTAAAGTCAGATTTACTATGCCACGCAGAGCTACCTTGAATGACTCTGTGTGGCCTAGAAAAACTGCAGTAATGTAAGGCAGTGCAAGTCGCTGCCTTGCCTAACTCTGCACTGGGAAGGCATTCTGTGGGTGGAACATGGATGTTCCCATTCATTCACGCATCGTTTTTGACACATCCCCAGATTTACCAACACTAGTACACATAGGAATGTGTCAAACAAAATGTTATGCCTTCGAAGGGAAAGCGTAACAACAAAAAATATCTTTATTTCACCTCTTTGTTTCCTCTTTCTATGGGTGCTGCATTTTGCAGCACAAATAGAAAGAGGAACTGCCTCAGACGATTGTTTTTGTGCAGGAAGGTGCCCCTTCCAGAACAAAAACAATTCTGCCTGTGACACAGGCACCATGGTGTAAGGGTGCCGGTTTTGGCGCCAGGCTGAACTCAGTGTGCCAGCACAGAGGGAGAGCAGTAATGCACCATCTCTTAGTAGATATTGCTCATTCATGCTCTCGCCATTTGACATACAACAGCACAGGAAGTTGTCTTGCTGTGTTGCATTGTGTCAATTTTTGTAAATCTGCCCCAATATGTATAGTCAACCAAAAAACAGCCAATTTTTCTCTTTCTACCTCTACAACTGCTGTTACTGGTTGATGTGAGTGCAAATTCTATGTTCGATTCAAGCATCTCTGGAGACGTTGCTGGGGAGTTAGCTATTTGTTACCACTTTCTTTAATTTCTCCTGTATACCTGGGTTAAAGGTTTGAAACATGGCTTCAATGGTGGTCATAAAAGGAATAAATAATGCATGATTTTGACTTTAATTGAGGTAGCTGTTTAAAGTGAAGTTGGCACCTGGACCTCTGCAATGTGTGACAATTAGCTTACATACTGTTTTACAAGCCCTTCAACTGAAATTAGTAGACTGATGACCCTCTGGTCTTCTGTCTTGATGACAAATTGCTACCCAATGCTGCTCCAATTTCATTTGAGATCAGTCCAGGTATTAAGGATGTCAGTGGAGGGACCAGCTAAAATAATTTGTGGCCAGAGCAGCGGAATAACTTAGATGCATTGTGGAGATGGCCTCCTTTGACGTAGAGTGTAAATTTGGTTACCAACTCTTTCAAATGAGATCTTGTGAAGAAGAAGCCTTTATTAGGATGTTCATAATCCTCATCTTCTGTGCAATCCTCTGCCTCAAATGCACTACCCATCTGTCATCTCCTCCCACTGCAATTCAGTCCTACACATTCTTCATCAGAATACAAAGCCTCAGATTCTATTAGGGAAGCACCACAGAGAGTCCGTCAGAACCTAGGGATGTGGCTCTTTTTTGGGAAGGGGCATCAAAAACTGATTGTAGACCAATATGGGTAGGATCAGGGAAATGTTGCTCAACTGACTCTTATCAGAGGAGGGAGCCAAAAGGAGAGAGGCAGAAAAAAATGGTCAGTGGGCCCTCCTTGGTAGGTGCAAGTAAATATTTTTTAAGTGGCTCTACTAGTGTGTGAGCCTGTAAAACTGGTTGTGCGCCTCTACGTGGAGAAGTATAGGAACATTATTCGCATGTATTTAGTTTGGTTTTCAACCTAAATATTGACTCCAAAATATCATCTGGCTGTAATATCATGTTCAAAATATTGTTAATACAAAATGGTCAAAGGTTGGGATATTGATTGTTTTTGCACTTTTTCACAATATTGTCACATTTTGTGAATATTGTTTACTATAATATTTTACAGTATGTCATATTGCTTTGCATTATGTTTTTTGGCACTTTTGGTATTGTGGAATTTATTTTTAATTATTTTAAAAACGATTTCAAGAGTGTGTGCTTTTTTGCATTGTTGAGATTATAGAGGGGTTAGGAGAGTTTTTTTTGAACTGCATATACATTTATGCTAATTGATGTTTACTATTCATTTATTTATATTCTTTATTTGTTTACATGTTTAATAAACTGTTTAATTATATAATAAACTTTTAATATTGGGCAATTGGAGTTTCTTAGGGGATTGGTTGGGTAGTTATTTTAAATAAAATATATGTACATTTGTATTAATTAATATATGCATTCATTTTTTATTGAAAATTATAATTTATATGTGCACTCAATTTTGAATCATAAACTATTTTCTTTTTCAGAGAGAAATTGCATTATTATTTGTATGGGTTGCATGGTGTATCGAGGGTTCTGTGTATTGTCTTATTTTTAAAGAGTACATAGTTTATTGTTCATAGTTTAATATGTAAACTTATAATATATTACATTTGTATGGATTAGTTTACATGTTTCATAACTTTACAATTATTTTTTTATTTAGATTTTTGTTATTTGAGGTTTATTGCCACATTTGGTATATAGCCTTTTATTTAACATATATTTTAACTCATATCAATAATTTTTATGATATCTTAATTTTTAATTCAATTCTTTTTATTTAGCATGTCAATTTTTTTCAACTTCTTGTACTATCTAATTATTTTTTATGAATTTTTTTAATAAAACCTTTTTAAAAGTTGTGGGGTAAACTCGATGTATGAGTGGATAATGGTTTTTAAAATATCAAATTATAATTGAGTAAAAAATGTAAAATATCAAAATTGTTTATTGCTTTCTTTGTGATAAAATGTTTAATTATCATAATTTATTGGTTTTCCTTTTGTGCATTTTATAGAGGGTTTGTTGGATACTCTTTAATTAATTTAATAATGTAAACAGTTTCTGACATACTCGTCATTTTTTATTTTAATGATTGTTTTCAAATTGTAAGATAGTTAAGTGAAATGTAGGTTCTTAAAAGTATTTTATATCTACTGAAATAGATTTTTTTTAATGGGGATTTATATTATTTGGGTGTAATTAATCTGACTCCCAAAATGTACACTCTTTCCCCATTGTTTGTTGAATTAATGAATCTGAAGGCCTAAAATGAGCCCTTTCCCCAGTGTTTGTTGGACTAGACTCCGAATCGTAAATCTAAAGGCCTTATTACGACTACGGGAGTCCACTGGACTGGCGTAGTCATGGTGGCGGTCTGTGGACTGCCGGACTGGAGGTCCACCTGCTATATTCTGACTATGGCAGTCCGACCGCCACAGAACCACTGCTATCGCTAAAGATCCGCGATCCGGGCAGTCAGCAGTGTGAGGCTGGTAATATGCTGATGGTACCGCTGCGGCACCCTGTTGCCTTTGCATCAAGTGATGCATGCAGGGGGGCACAAGGTGTGCCCCCCTGTATGCATGCACCCCCATTTCCTTAACAGTCCATGCCCTGCAAGAACGTTCAATGGTGTTCCCATTGCTGTGCCGTGCTAAGGCTCACATATGAAAGTCAAAACACATGGAGGAGTGCAGAGTAGAGGCGAGCCATGGAGAAACAGGATATTGTAGGATAAAGTGAAAGAGAGAAGCATGGTTAGGAATGCAGTGAAAGAGTGAGTATGGAGTATAGATGGAATAGGGAAGGAAGATATAAGAAAGGAGAGAAAGGGGTATAGACCAGGGCAGAAACAGAAATTGAAGAGGAAGACTGGGAAAGAGCAGAAAGGGAAGAGGGAATACAAAGAAGTTACAAAAGATAACAGTGGTTGATGCACATTCTTCTCTGAGTTATCCAGAAAAGTGATGGCTGGAATGCTTAAATTAATCTCAGCCACTGGTAATTACTTGGGAGTTGCATCCCAGTCTATCATTATATTGCACATCATGCCACCTCAGTTAGCCCCCACCCATATGCAAATTATTCTTGACTCTGATACAACAGCACCAGTCCAGCCCTTACTTCCAGGCCGGGTCCTCGTTGAACTAGAACACAAGCAACCCAAGACCAGTTTTGCCCTTATTAGGGCTCATCAGTCAGGTGTAGCTTGCTTCCAGTAGCACAGTGTGCATGGGACCCACATCTGGGCATACCTGTGCAACTTAGGGCACTGAAGTATACAAAAAGTAATGGCTGGAATGCTTGAGTTAGTCCCTGCAACTGGTAATTACTTGGGGGGAGGACTCTAATCCATTGTGATTTTGCACACCAAGTCACCTCAGTTTGGACCCAGCCATATGCAAAACAGTCTTGGCTCTTCTCCCATAGGAACAGTCTAACCTGAACTGCCAGGCCAGGTCCTCTCCGAACCAGAAAACAAGCAACCCAAAACTGGTTTTGCTATTAATAGGGCTCTGCTCTGTCACAGTATTTGTACTCAGTCATTCATTCAAGCCCAGAAACAGTTAAAGATCATTTAGAATACTAATTCAGCCCCTGTAAAAGCCCTCATACAGGAGGATTCAATCCACTGGCATATGCTGCAATGCTTGTTTGAGAAATACAGGTCTACCAATGGTTATATACTGCAAAGAAGAGGGGATGCTGTTTCCAAACCATGGCAGTGGAGTTTGGCAAATGGGAACAAGCAGAGTGCCTGATCCAAATGCTAATCCTTTTGAGCTTTTTGACACAGGAAGTCAGCAAGGAGGATTGTACCATGAGCCTAGCTATCCCATTGCTACACATGCTGAAAAACATGCAGCAATATCAATGAATAAGCCCCTGCTTAATCCTTGATGTAAATACAAATCAAAAGCTCTAAAAAAGATTGTGTCCTCCAAGAGGATATCTGTTCCACAATACCAGATCCCTCGGGCAAAAATGGACTACCTATTTGCATTCCCTTTATTCTTTTTCATCACTGGATGTTTCCTTTTGCAGGATTTGGATCGCCAGGAAAGCAAGGGAATGAGAAGATAAGATGTAACTTCAGGGCATAGAAAAACTGAATTGCTAATTTCAAACTCTAGTGAGTAGGGTAATGGGCCCATAAGCATGTTCTAACTGCAGCTGCATCAGCATCCAGGGGCAAATCAGCAACTGCCAATTCAAAACACAACTTTTACCTAACCTACAATACCAACAGACTTGCTTTCACTGTCAACTTCTGTAAGGGGTTGGTTTATGATGAACCTTGCAGGACTTAAAGCAGCACACAAGTGCAGGAAAGTCAGAAACTGAAAATGTCAGCTATGGCAATAGAGAATATCGCAAAGGACTACTTGGATGGCGTAACAGAAGTGTACTTGGATCAAGAGCCATTGACTTATTGGCACAGGGAAAGGAACAGCGGCCATAACTAAGGAGACAAAAAAGTCAAGTAGCCATTGTACCCCCGAAAAGGGGAGTTTAATGCAGACCATGCAGTTATAATGCTCAGAAGCACTTGACTGTCTTCGTGAAACATGGGGAGACTGATTATGTTTAAAATTAATTCATATTTCATCCCCAGAAAATTATAGGGCTTGACTACACACAATATTGGATGAGGGCAATTTCCCAAAAATCACAAGTGTTTTATTTTTATATTTGGTGTGCAGCTAATGCAAATAAACTAATACACTTAAATTACCAGTTAGCAAGAAACATATAGGCAATCAAGGACACAAATATTTTGGCCTGGTGACTGAGAGGCATATTTATCAATGGTTTTGTATCTTCCCTGTCCCACGCAAGGGGGCACAAGGGGGACGTAAAACCTAAGTGAGATTTATCAAGCCACACAAGGCCACCTTGCCTGACCATGAGTGGCTTTCTAAAATCTGGAATAATGCAAGGCAGTGCAAATTGGTGCTTTGCGTTTTTTCATGCCTAAGGAAGACATTCCATAGGTGGTGAGAGGGTGTTCACATGCATCCACCGATGGATTTTGGTGCATTTCCAAATTTACTAACACTGGTAAATGTGGAAATGCATCAAAATGTTACGCATTCCCGGGGGAGGTGCAACGAGGAGAAATATCTTTATTTCTCTGCATTGCTTCCTCTTTCTAAGCGTGCTGCATTCTGCAGCACACTTAGAAAGTGGAAAATGGCTCTGAGGATTGTTTTGTTTTTGTGCAGGAAGGTGTCCAATTCTACACACAAACAATCCTGCCTAACATAGGCACTTTTGCACCATGGTATAAGGGTACCTGCATTGGTGCTAGGCAGCCCTTTCCCTTTCACACAGTGCAACAAGGTGGCTTGCTGAGCTGCGCTGTGCGGACGTTATCTAAATGTGGCTCAGCGTCTTTAGTGGTGCCAAAGACAGAACACTAATTCAAACTTAGGGCCAACCGAAGACTCTGTAATGAGCAATGGTATCTTAGTCAGCAATGGACACCCTCTTTTCCTGAGAAAGTAAGATGCCTGCCTCCCATACCTAACCTATCATTCCCATGATTAGCTGGCAGTAAAGATTCAAAGCAAGCACAAGGAGATGATGGACGGAGCGCTGAAACTTTTCAGACACTCACCTTCCAGTCACAGATCTCGGTTGAATCCATCATCGTTCTTTAGCTCACTTCGCCACCTCAGTTCAGACCCACCTATATGCAAATCAGTTTTGACCCTGTGATTCAAAGGACTGCATTGCATAAGTAAATCCCTTCCACAGGAAAATGGAGACATAGGTAGTTATGTTAGGTTATGTTAGATCATCTCATTTAATGTCATGTCATTTCATGTCATATCATGCCATGTTATGTAGACTTGTAGAGCGTATCACCCCAGAGGGTATTCAGTTTCTTGTGGAATTCAAGCAATAAAGAGGAGGTTCAAATGTGTAACACCAGATTATTCTACATGTTAGGAGCTATGCAAGTGAAGGCTTGACCACTGGATCTCACTTTCCTTATGTGTGAGCAGTAATCTGGCCCAATGGAGGTGTATGGAGGGTTTGTGAAAGCAGATGCAGTTGTTGAGGCATGCTGGATCTGAATAGTGCTTTGAAGGTGTGGGTGAGGAGTTTCAATTGTGCTTGTTTGTGTATTGGGAGCCAGTGGAGCTCCTTGAGGTATGGTGTGATGTGTGCAATGTGGGAGGTTAAGAGAGAGCACAGTCGCTGAGTTTTGGATAGTTTTCAGTCTCCTGGTGAGTTGTTTGTTTGTTCTGGTTTAGATGGTGTTCCCCATAGTCCAGCTTGCTTGTGACAAGTGCATGAGCGATGGTTTTCAAGCTATTGTTTTGGAGGCACTTGAAGACCTTCCTCAGCATCTTCAGGTTGTAGAAGCATGAGGCAGTGATGACATTGATATAGTCATGTTGAGTTTGCTGTTGATAATGATCCCAAGATTCTTGGCCTGAGTCATGGGGGTGGATGTGGATCCTAGGTCTGCCGACCACCAGGAGGATTCACACGGTGATGCGCTTTTGTAGAAAATAATTACTTTGGCTGCATCGGTGTTCATCTCCAGACAGTTGTTGTTCATCCAGTTGAACATTTTAAACATGCATGCAATGAACTTATTCATTCATCCATAATTCACTATAGCTATAAGGCCACACTGTTCCTCTACTTCAACACATGAGACAGAAAAGTAAATAACATTCAAAGTTGCCCCCTTACCATGCCAGATACCATCACATAATATCCCTGCCTATTCAAGGACGTTTTGGTGACTAAAATGATGAATGATTTCCTAAGAAGGAAGACCACTCATCTCGTGTCTCTTTAAAGTCTGCATGGAATACTCATATGTAGACAAACAACTCCAAGAAATTACATTTGACACCTAAGTGGTGATTCTCCTATAACAAAAGAACTGAAGAAGAGTACTGCTTTGCAAATTCTGAGTCTCCTTCCATCTTAAATTGACCTTTAATCCAGTTGACATTCCTGGACAGTAACTGAAAAATAAACTGGTCATCATACTATCAATCAAAGCCATCTGCCCTTAGGAAAAGGAGGTTCCTATATGAGCTACAGTACAGTCATCACTAAAGAAACAAAACAAATGTGTGTAAATGTTGGGATGAGAATGTCTGCTCTGTGTGCCTGCCTTGAGTTCCAGACTACATTTAAATATAATATATATAATATATATAATCAAGGTATATAAAGTGCCTGAATCACTCCCGGAGGGGTATCTCCACGCTATAGGCAGTACGGGTCCAAAACTGGTATCCTGACTGTTTGTTTGGCCCAGCCTGCATGGTCATTTAGTATATGTGTTGAGGCTAAGGTCTGTCCATGGAAAAGTCAAGAGCAGGTCTGTGACCTAGGAGGGTGCCCCAACTGTTCCCTCTGTAGTGACATGAAACTACTGTCCACGTTTAGGTTGATGACATACAGCAGTGGTGGCATGGTATCAATTTTGAGGATTTTAAATTTCTAGGCGCGGTCTGACTCAGAGGAGTGAAGCATACTGGTGCACTCTTGTGAAGTTCTATTGGGATTTGATAACCCAGTTCTTGTGCTGACATGTTCTGTGTGTGAAGTGTGTGTGCAAATTGGACAAATGGCATATGTGTCATAGTGAGACTCCAAGTGTAGTTTGACTATGATTGGTGTGTACATCGGTATCCATTTTTGGATGGACACTGATTTCAACATGTCACAAGATGAAGGATGGATGCAACTTCCTCAGGCAATAGAAGTGTGTTGACTGTAACCCTGTGGCTAAAGGGTGTTGAGTCAGACAGAGGTGAGAAAGTATTGAAACAGGGATACCTTTAGAAATTCCATGAGGTAAATTTAGCAAGAGGTTGCTGATTAGACCTTTTTGGATGCGGCCATTTGGTGAGTAATAAGGGAAAGGGGTGAGTCAGGATGTAAAAAGTCATTATGTTTTCTAGGCAGGGCCTGTCCTATCTCTTCCTGATTGCCGCTTTGGGAAGGCTAATAAGAGCTTGGTGCAGAGATCTAACACTTCTTCATGGCCCTGCTTTGGATATTTCTTGGAGCAAGCCTCAATGCTACCAGCTGTAAGAGACATTATTTTAAAGAAATGGTGTGTCTCACAAAATGTTAGAAAACTACATTTTAAAGGGAACCACTCCACACCAGTCCCAGAACCTTAAGCAGTAGATCATCATCCACTGTTTGGAAAATGAGTATACATTTTGTCCACAAATCGCCCCACTTTATTCCAGATCTAGGTTCTTCTACCAAGGAAGGTAGTAGTGAAAGAGCTGCTGTACATCCAGGGCTGGTGTATGTCTGGCAGCCAGCCTCCCAGAGGTGAGAGATATCACCAGAAATCTGCTCAACTTGGAGACGCTGTGAGCCTGCTCAGTGTCTAGAAGCCTACTAAGAGATGGAATGAGAGGACCTCGCTCTGCAGTGTAGGAGACTGCCCTGGAAGAGAAGTTCAGCCCTGTTCCCAGTGCAAGGAATATACAAAGAAGCTGACTTGTATTTGGGAGTACACTCAGTGCCATTTGTGTTAATAAAAGGTCCCCATAGGGGAGGCTACAACCATTGTCAATGTCAGTGAGCTATCCGGCATCTCTGCTGTGGCCTGAGGAGCATCCTACTGTGGCAGGCAAATGGTGAGACCCGACACTGCTGATGCTGAAGTCGAATTCTTTCCTGGTGACCAAGAGGCCATAAATGTTCAGGACAGGATGACTACTGATCTCTGGCCTTCTGTCCTACAACTCTGATGTAACCCAAGAGGCCACTGCCATGACCCTCCTTCCAATGCCAGAGGACTTTGGCATCTGACGATGAAGAACACAGGCAGACTACTGATAATGGCCTTCTGTGATACTTGAGGCAGAGACACATCTACGAACATACTCCCACTTTTGTAGGAATTTTTCATGTGACCAGAAGGATTACACAAGGGCGAAGCTTCGGGGAGGGGGCATTTGGGGTGTTACACATACCTAAAAAATGTATTTTCTGATAAATAGTTAGATACAGATGCTTTCAGTTGGCTATGGTGAGATGTCAGTCAGATTTCACCAGGAATGTTTGCATAGACACAGATAATAACGCACACACACTCTCTTCCTCTCTGTTTGGACCTCAAAAATATTGGTTATTTTACAAACTATTGTGTTGTGTCTTTTAGTACTCCTATCAATCCGCATTCCTCTCCCATTCCACTGCCCCTTAGGTCCCTCTCATGCACCCTGCCTGTCCTATAATGCACTTTAACATTACATGCCAGCGTGATTGTCAGAAAATCTGACGCCCATGCCCCCCAATCTTACTGACTAAGCTGGGCCCCTGGGATTACAAGCTAGACGACCACTTTTAAAAACAAGATTGGTGATGCATTTGTGGAGATGGCACATATTAGGACTGATTTTCAAAAAGTGGCACAAGGATGATAGCTAAGGAGATTGACATGGAGACCGCCACAGAAAATCATTCTGAAATGCCCTCTAAAGGTTCCCTGTGGGGAATCCCTTTGGCCAATATCTGTAGTGAGTGTTGTGTGTTATGTTAGTGCTGATTATGCTGACAGTACTCATAATTAGACAGTATGTGCTGAATAAGGTAGAGAGGTAACAGATGACTGCCTTTGAGAAGTACTGTAAATAACTGTCTCTTTGAACATGCTTCCTTGAAATATATAGGGCATAAAATATTTTACAAAGAGGTATAGAGTATTGACATTTCTTAGATGTCAGGGGATAAAAATGTCTTCAGGAACCACATTTCAACAAACTGGAATACACAATTTTGGTAAAGACATGCTTGAAAATCATGTTTATTCTCCTCTTTTTTACCTTTATGAATAAGCAATAACATCCTGTTCAGAATGTTAATTATGTCCAGGATTTGTCATCCTACTACGTTATGGTTTGTGGAGTTTTGTATGGCATGGAAATATGTTTGTTAAATAATGTAGATATGATCTTCTTCCTGAGATTGGTGAGTGCAGTATTTCCCTGCCAGTATACCGCTGAATATATGGCATGGGGACTTTAATTTCATTATGTTCCAGACAGCTGATAGCTAGTGTGATCGAATGTGCACTATGAACATAGAAACTGAATGCAGCTATCAGATATAATTAAAAGTTTAGAAATGGTGGCTGTCAGGACACAGTAATATCAGACAGAGTTTCCTGGTTCTACTCACCGCTTCAAGGCTTTCCTAGTGGATATACTTACTTTTTTGTGAATCACATGTTGTGAGAGTTACATTCATGGGAGGTAGTTAGGTAAAATACTATTTAGCCACTCCACTGTGCACTTAACCAAATATACAGCAAAGAAGAAGGACTTATATAAAACATGGTATTTGAGAACAGCAACTCTTCAAGATCAGGAGTTTTGAGAACATTTGAGAGAGGACTTACCATTAACAGAAACTCAACCTCTAGTATGAGAATGAGTAATATGAAATGAAAGTTTTAGTGAGAGGGATGCCTATGAGTAGAGTCTTTGGAGTGTATGCATATTTAGCAAAGGATATAAGTAACTCTGAGAGGGAGATTGCTCGCTTGAGAAATAAGTTGGGGTC
Source organism: Calotriton arnoldi (assembly GCA_963921515.1). Lineage (NCBI taxonomy): Eukaryota > Metazoa > Chordata > Amphibia > Caudata > Salamandridae > Calotriton > Calotriton arnoldi. The sequence goes on along the minus strand of CAWUFW010002493.1, from coordinate 70,603 downwards.
TGAATCTCAGACTTCCTTACACAGGTTTGGAAAGAAGGGCATGTGCATTGTACTGGCAAAGACTACATAGGGAGGAAAATCATCTGGCATAATTGTAGCCTGAATGCTACAAAGAGACCCTTTGAAGCCCATTAAGGAGAGTGGTTGATGAATCAGGAGTGCATCATCCCTACTAGGTAACCAATTACAGTGTCTTCTACAGATATCTGTGGACGCATTCTGCTTGGTAGACCCTGAGTGAGTGGTAGTTTTTATAGACAGAACAGGGCACTGACATTCAGCCGAATTAGATCAACCACTCACTAATATAAAATTCAGGAATGTATTAGAGTTGATGCAGAATTGGAAAAATGTGGCTTGCATGAATTGTTGGTTAAGTTGTACCATTGTGCACCAGATCTGTTGCTAACTAGAGTTTTGGAGGGCTGGATGATCGAGTCTCCGGAACTAGTCTGATTGCTGTCTTCTGTGAGGGAAGACCTAACAGTAATGGTGCATAGTCTGGGTAAGGACCATGCTGATTATAGGTCTTAAAGATCTTGAAGGCCTTATAGGTCTTGACGGTCTTAAAATCTAAGATCAACTTATAGGTTACGTTTATTAGCAAAGCAATATAAGAAATATTTATAAGATTGTGCCATTACAGATGTATTTTTCCAGTCTGGGTTTGTCCCAAGTTGCTAATCCATGATGGCTGGTACCTGTGAAACATTGCCTTTCAGTTAGATGAAGGGGATTATGCTACTGCGTCCATTACACTGAGAAGGCATTTGACTCTATAGTTTGGAATGTACTGTTTTAGGCAAAATGTTGGTCCCTGCTTTCTTTGTGGGTAATATTATTATTATGTATTCCCATGTTAGGGCTAAAGTGAAAACAAATGGGCTCAGTAGGAAATTGTATATTAGTTGAGGGGATGAGAACTTTGTCAGGGTGAACTACACAAGTGCTCAATATTTTACCTTTAAGGAAATGGGCTGCATTTAAAAAATTGCTTTATAAAAAAGCAATAACAGACGGTGATCTGATGACCTCAGCAGGCCACTATCTCTGTGATGGCTGCAGTTCTTAGTGAGCCGCAAGTTGTGGCCTATCTTATTAATATTTATAAGGTCGGTCAAACTGCAATACACTAAGAGTTAGTATGTATAGTATATAGGTTGGTTTGCAAAAATACCACACTATTGATGGTTATAAATTACTACGTCTATCTGGTCCAAAGTGCCCAGTCAGACTGGTCTTTCAAGGTCCGGGGCTCCACAGGATCCATTACCCATACCTTTTGACCAGGTTGAAACTCCAGCAGAGTGGCCTTTTTGTCGTACCATTGCTTCATCACCTCCTGGCTGTCCTCTAGATTCTCAGTGGCCTCTTTTCAAAAGTGCTTTATCTGAGATCTGAATGCTAACATGTAGCTCACTACATTTTGGGGTGTTTCTTGGGAGCTTGCTTGATTGAGAGGTCCATGCATAGGATGGCCAAACAGAAGTACAATGGGACTGAATGCCACTCCCTTCTGAGTCAGCTCCCTGTATGCAAACAGCAGGCATAGAAAGAGGATGTCTCAATTTGCCTCAAAGGCCAATAATCCTGCCTTTCATGGTCCAGTTTAATCACTCAAAAGCCTATTTGTAGAATATCCCAAACTCATCACTTAAGAACTATATGTATAAAGATCTGAAGTTGGTGCCTCTGTGAGATGCCTCCTGCAGTTAAAAATCCCCATTCGTGCCCTTCTCACCACAGGTGTAGTCACTGACCTCAGGGGTGTGGCACTGGGTACCGGGTAACAGGATCCACTAGGCCCAACAATATTGATTCCAACCCTTTCAAAGGGGATTTCCACCACAGGGAATGGAAACATGGGAGGCTTATGCTTTACCCTGACTTCCCACTGATGGCTTGAAGAATTAGGCATGATCTGCACAATGCATCTTAATGCATCCTCCTCCGGGGCCATTAAAAGTGGATGACAGTGGGTATTTGACCTGAACTAGTGAAAGTCACTAATACCCAAGATAGATTTTACTTGACTAGGCTACGATGGGCACAATTCATGAACTGGTGGCATTCCCGAAACACAGAAAATGGCAGAACATAATCCACAGATGCCCATGTGATGGGAAAACCACTCAGTTCATGATGGACTTTATGCTGTTCTGCAAGTTTTATCGAGATATCAGGCAAACATTATTATGACCAATTTTTCTGTCAAGATGTTTTTATTGGTTTTAACACAGTTTTAACAACTTTTAAAGCTCAGCTGAGCTCTAACACATATCAAGATCATCAGAAAGCTATAGACAATACACAGTTTCTCCACAAGTTCTTGGCATAATTCTTGGTGTTTCCAGGCGCCAACACCCCATTATCACCCTGTATATATTGTACAAACTACAAATCTCTTGTGGCGCCCATGCACTATGATCGACAGCTATCAACACAAACAAAACTAGGAAACAAAGAAACAATCCCATGGAGTTCCATCTATATGACCTTGAAGTGGTTGAGGAGAGTATAGGGTAGGTTGTATTACTGTCAGGTGGGTCACCAGGGCTCAACCCGTCCAGTCCAGGTAGAATGGGGGGGGCTGCACACGAGGGGGACCACAAGAGCCCAGAGAACCACAGCTCCCGAGGAAAGTGCCACCAGGCCAGGCCAGTTATGCTTGGAAAAGGTAAAGGGCCCTTAATCTAGGCCCACGGGCAAAGAGCAGCAGGCCTTCTGACAGGAATCCCACCAGTGGACTCCAAATATACTCAAAGCCCTTGCTGGAGTCCGCTTTGATGTCCGTCATTCGTTCCAGGGCTAGGGCTCGCCATAGTCGGGCATGCCATTGAGTGAGAGAGGGGGCCTCTGGTTTCTTCCAGGCTGCGGCAACTACCATTTTAGCTGCCCCCAGGCATAACCACATGATGGAGCGTTCCCCCTGGTTTGATGCTTCAGGCTCGGGTCCCACACTCCCAAGAGAACATGCTACAGAGAGTATGTGATAAGGTATCCCAGAATCTGTTTAATCTGAAATAGGATTTCCTTCCAGAAGGGTTGAATGGAGGGACAATCCCACCATATGTGGCAGAAGTCGCATCTAGCTGAGGTGTTAGGGAAAAGAGTGTGTAGCCTCTGGGGGTGCAAGTACCACTCAAACATAATTTTGTAATGGGCTTCCTTCAGAAACATGGAACGGTTGTCCTTAGCAATATCTTTATAGAGGGAGCTCCATTTCTTTTCTACTAGGGGGGAAGGCAGTAGGGCATCCCAGAACCTTCTATGGCGTGGGACCTGAGACGGACCCAGCGTGAGCAGGAGGGTGCAGAGAAATGAGATGCAGCCCTTGATCGTGCCGCCAGCTTGGTAAAATCTCTCTATTGGGAGCAGGTCCCTGGTCGCTGCCAGTCATATCTGGGGTTGTTGTACACAATGTTTTATATGGAAGTAGCAGTATTTTTCTGTAGGTGGCAGATTAAAGGTTGTGGCACAGTCTGTAAAGTAGCATAGTTCTCCTCTGTAGAAGAGATCAGACAGCATGAGGCACCCACCCTCCCTCTATCTGTCACAGGGGCCTTCTGTTATTGCTGGGGGGAAGGCGGGATTAAAATTGATGGGGGTGTAATGGACGGAAATGTCGTCAGGGGCAATGTCTTGGTGGCGGTATCCCATGCATTAAGAGTAGTAGCTGTGGGGATGCTAAGATAAACATTTTTTGGCCTGTCTTGTTTTGGTTTCCAGGGCAGGTCCCCTATGGTTCGTCCTGCGACTTGCCGGTCCATATGGAGCCAGTGTTTGACTGAGGCTTTGAGGGACCACTCTGCCAGGACACAGAGTTGTGGAGCTCTGTAGTAGAGAGGGAAATCCGGAAGGGAAAGTCCCCTCATTAGGCGCAGCCTGGTCAATAGTCGCTGAGATAGGCGGGCCCTACACCCCTGCCAGATAAATTTTGTTATCATCCCTTTCAGCTCAGTGAGCAGCTCTCTGTCAACCGGGATTGGGAGACCTTGAACAAGATAGAGGAGGCGAGGCAGCACATTCATTTTGATCGCATTTATTCAACCCATACAGGTTATATATCTGATAGCCCATTTTTTAAAGTCTGATTTAAGCTGCCAGAGTAGGGGGGGAAAGTTCGCTTTATAGAGGTCTGCTGGGTTAGGAGCGATTTTGATGCCCGATTAGGTCATTTCTTTGTGAATGCATCGGAAGGAAGATGCCTCCATGACGGCTATCATCGTCGCTGGGGGCAGTGTCCGTTTAAGTAAAAAAGATTTAGAGAGATTGACTTTAAATCCCGCAACTTTCTCAAACTTATGAAGTTCCATTTGTATGGATGGAAGGGACGAGTTAGGCTCAGTGATGGGGAGCAGAACATCATCTGCAAAGAGTGAGATTTTGTGCTCATATGGGCCGAATTTAATCCCATGAATGTCTTGGTTAGCTCTGATACACGCAGGCAATGGTTCAATGCAGAGGGCAAAAGGCATGGGTTAGAAGGGGCAGCCTTAACGAGTGCCTTGCGATAAGTCAAAGAAATTCGAGGCAACTCCGCTGACCAGAACTTGGGACCTGGGTAGGAGTAGTTGGCCCGCACCATGCCCAGAAAAGCCTTGCTGAACCCTAAGCGGCGTAGGATGCACATTAAGAAGGACCAGTGGACTCGGTCGAAGGACTTCTCTGTGTCAAGTGAGAGTAAGACCGCTGGGATATGCTTCTTCTGTACTTTATCAATTAGATGTATTATCCTGCACAGGTTTTCATGGGTTTGGCCTCCCTTAATGAAACTAGATTGATCTGGGTAGATCAGGTTTGGTAGGATATCTTCTAGTCTACTGGCCAAAATCTTGGAGTAAATTTTTGCGTCGAGGTTAAAGAGCGCAATAGGTCTATATGACACGCATTCTTGGTTTTTTTTCCCTGCTTTGGGGATTAGAGTGAATAACACTTCCCCTATCGAGGGGGAGACTTGATGTGAGGTTACAATTTCATTGAAAAGTTCCATCAGGTGTGGGGTAAGTTCAGCCACAAACGTTTGGTAGAACTGGGCGCTGAACCCATCAGGGGCCGGGGCCTTCTGGAGTTTTAGAGAGTCTATCGCCTTTTGGACTTCCTCACTCGTGATGGGCCGAGTAAGTGCATCATTGTTGGCCGGGGAAACCTAGTGGGAGATCTAGTGAGTCAAGGTAGCGGGATTGGTCTTGTCCTAGTGAAGGGTCTGCCGTGTACCGTGATCTGTAGAAGTCGCAGAAAGCATTCGCCTTCCCCTCCTCACTGTCATGTATGGTGCCAGCAGTGTCAACTATTTGTTTGACATACTCCTTTTCTTGTTTAGCTCTGAGTTGACGTGCCAGTAGAGGACCAATTTTATCATTTCCATCATACCCTCAGGCTTGAAGGCGTAAGATGTTTTTTTTCTGCCCTATTGGTATATATTGCCTGAAGCTTCCCCTTCAGAGCAGTCACTTTTCTCAAGGTTTGGATAGAGGGGGCCTCCTTATGTGACTGTTCGGCTACCGGCAACTCCCCCTCCAGTGCCAATCGCTCCCCAGTTTGTTGTTTCCTCATGGTGGAAGCTAAGGCAATGCATTCGCCCCTTATGACCGCCTTTAAGGCGTCCCAGTTTGTCAAGTAGGAGGTGTCTTTGGGATCGTTGTGAACAAAGAAATCTTTGATCTGCTTCCTCAAGTCGTCTCGCAGAAGACGATCCCTAATCAGGATATTTGGGAAGTACCATCTTGCGAGTTTGGAGCGAAGCGCGGGCCAGTCAAGTAAAATTTCCAGGGGTGCGTGATCCGAGAGACATATCGGGGGAAGTTGTGCTCCCTCTATAGTCTGGTGGAGCGCCTAACTGATAAAAATGTGGTCAATCCTAGAGTATGATCTGTGGGAGTGGGAGATGAAAGAATAGTCCTGTGTTGAGGGATGAAGTGTCCTCCAACTATCTATTAGCGTTATATTAAGGATTTAAGGGTCCTGCTAAAGACTCCTGCCGAAGTTCTATGTGGTTGGGTAGTGTCCACAGCAGGATCCCAGATAAGATTAAAATCTCCCATTAAGAGAATGTCTCCAGAAGCAAAGCCTTCCACCATTGAGAGGAACCTGAGGAGAAAGTCTGACTGTCCAGAGTTGGGGGCGTAAATCGGGGCGATAGTGCATGGGCGACCAATCAGAATTCCCTCGACCCTGAGGAATCTCCCCGCTTTATCAGCCTTTGCGTCATGGAGTTGAAAGTCAATGGAAGAGTGAAGCAGGAGATCGACTCCATTTTGTTTAGTGGCGGCCGAGGACCTGAAAGTCAGGGGGAAGGTTTTGTGGCGCAGACGGAGGTCTTCACCTCTTTTTAGATGAGTTTCCTGCAGGGCCACGATATGAGAATGGTGGTCCCCCAAGAATTTCCATAGGCGTTGCCTCTTGATAGGGGAGTTTAGACCACTAACGTTCCAAGACAAAGAGCTGAGTGGCATTAAGACAGGTGCACAGAGCACATTTGCCATGGTAAAAAGCACCCATCAGCACCCGCCACCCTCCCCCTGGCCCTCTGCCCACCTCCCCCCAACCCTGTCAGTTGAGTCACAAGGTCAGATCCACTGTATGAACAAAACAACAGAACAAATAACAGAACTTTGAACTAGAAAGTCTCCAAAGCGATCAAAATATCTCACTGTTGGTGAGTCCAGGGGCGAGTCCAGTCCAGTCCCGCATCCATATCTTGTAAGGAGTGAGTGAGCAAGTCTCAGGCCTGCGGCAGGAAAGGATTCCATAGTATCATTACATCGCCCTCCTGCCCCCAGCCCAGGGGCACGCCCTTGCAAAGTCACACCCACCTCAGGGCAGAGTTTTTGAGTGTTTAACAGGCTAGGGGGGAGGGACGCAGTAATAGAGGGCTTTGAGACAATATGCCAGGGACGATCTGTGTCTCGTCGACCTGCGGACCTTCTTAGGTGTCTGCCAGGAGCCCAGTGAGTGCCGCTCCGATGAGTGTTCCAGGCCCTCCTCCCCGAAGCTGCCGCTGGTTGTGGTGATAATTGCTCAAGGCCAGGCAAAGTCGCTGCCCCTTCCAATTCAGAGAAGTGGTGTTTTTTATTGCTGAATGAGAAGGCAATACCAAAAGGATATGTCCATCGATACTTTATCTGACGTTCCCTCAATGCCGCCGTGATTGGTCTGAACTGCTGCTGGCGCGCCAGCGTAGCTGGAGCTACATCTTGGAAGAGTGAGCAAGTATCCCCTTGAAAAGTAACCACATCACTGCTCCTAGCTTTCCGTAGGACAAGCTCCTTAGTTTTGAAGGAGCTGAATTTGGCCAGGAAGTCTCATGGGCGCCTGTTGTCTCTCTGGATACGCTGGCCCACCCTATGAACTCGTTCCAGCTGGACCTCCAAATGATCGTCACCCAGAACACTGGAGAAGAGATCCACCATGAACGCCTCCAGGTCGGGTCCCTCTCTTCCCTCTTTTAGACCCCTCACTGTCTCTGCGGGAAAGATTCTCCAGGTCCTCGCACTTTAACAGGGCAGAGTGCAATTGGTTAGTCAAGCTGACAGTTCCCTCTTCCAGAGGCTTCATTTGCCCTTTGAGCTCCTGGCACTTGCTTCTAGATCTATGGTGTGGGCTCCCACCGAGCCCACGTCAGCCTGGAGCAACACGAGCTTCGATCCCATCTCTGACAGGAAAGCTTCGAATGAAGCGCCAATGTTCTCTTTTATGGCATCCCTGAGTTCCTTCTTGAACTCCCGCAGAGTCACCAACAGGTCTTCCCTGGTTAACGCCATGCTGCCTGCCGCGTGGTCCCCCCTGTCCTTCTGCCCGCGGGATTCAGATGGAGCAAAACAGCTGGAGACTCTATTAGTTTGAGTCTCTTTCAGCGGCATATGGGTCACTTCTCCGGCTACTGCGTTGCCGTCTCTGGACCGGTCGATCACCCATTTGGAGTATTACAGTCTAAAGCAGGGGAAGATGCCCGGAAGCAGCCAGGGGGTACGGCAACGGTGGGGTCCCAGAGACCTCTACAGCAGAGTCTTTGTCAGCGCAGGAGCATTCTCTTTTGCAACAAGCTTATGAGGGGTACCCTTATTCGATTGTGCCACACCAGACTCTGTGCCTCTCTGGTTGGTGAGCTCACTGCATTGATTCAGCCACATGGATGAGACCCCCGAACCTCTGTCGACCCTCCAGGTGCCATTTTAGGGACAGGCATCATCTTGCAGTCTTGGGGAGACTACCCTCTATTCCACTTTCGTGGGGCCACATGATATGGATGATATGAGTGCTCCGGGGGCTCCCCCCACAGGGACGAGTACGCACTCTCACCACCCCCCTCCGCCGACTCAGCTCCAGACACGAGGCTCTCTGTTCACTGCTCGCCTACCAGGCACCATCATGGGGTCACTCAATGGCGCCCTCTCATAAGGCCCAGTGGTGGGGGTAAAGCGAGCACCCCGGGGGCAACCCACCTCCGCCGCCCCGCTCACACACCCCCACCTGATTGATACAGTCTGCAGGTGGGGCCTCCACTCATGTGGTCACTCCGGGCGCAGCAGCCCATCCACGGGTGCCTCTCAGGGCCAGACTCAGCCAAAATCCAGCAACTCCTCGAGGCCCCCGTTGCTGGGGGAGGGAAAAACCACACAGCGGGCCAGGGATCGTGGGACCGTCCGTACCCGCAGCTAGGGAAATCCGGCCCGGCCAAGCTGTTCAGGGCGCAGCGAATGCAGGTGCCATTTTGTTCACTCGGCCTCTCCCGGGCTCGGTCCGGTCCTCTGCCTCGCAGCCGCTTCCTCAACCAAAATCCTATGCAGCAAAGTGTCCTCTGATGACAGCAAGCCAAATTAATGCCATTGGTTGTGCTGTAAAGCCCTTAATTGCGGGGCTCGACTAGAAGCCGATCCGGATCACGTCCGCGCGGCCATGATTGTTGGCCATGCCCCATATGACCAATTTTTATGTCAAAGAAACTCTTCTTTTATAAGGATGCCATGAATTTCATATGCACCCTTGATAACGAATTAGCATGTTGAGCTGCTGCAGGATATATAACCTGGGCTATTAAAAGAAGGAAATCTCTTGTACTTCTGGATAATCTGGTCTATGAAGATGACTGAATGATGATCTTTGTTTGATTATATTTTTAATTATGAGAAAGTAAGATGATTTTTAATGATGTAGTTTTAATAACCTATGGAATGAGTTTTTAAGCAGTAATGTATGGTATCATAGAAGAAAAAAAATATCTTCTTATTGTTTGACGTTTTTATTCTATGTACATTTATGGATCGATAAAAAATATTCAGAATAAAGTAATTTTGAATTGACCTGAAATAGATGTCCTGCCAAAGGTTTGTCATGAGCCAGGTCCCATAGGAAAGCCTGATAGCACTGCAGGGCCATGAACACCTTAGGCTCACTATACAGAGACCCTTCTTCCAAAAAATGAGGTGATTACCAAAGGTGTTGTCCGCTGCATGGGCCTTGGCCTCCCACAGTAGGCCCTTAATAGTGGGGCCCCACCTTCTGAAAGTTGTAGAATTCTGCCTGGACAGTTCTCCTTCAACTTGCCACCTAACTAGCTCAAGCAGGTCTCTCATGGCAGCATTGTCTTCCCTTATAGGCTCCAGGGTGTTCACCCTTAGGATCAACCTCCTCCAAGACCATGGGAATTTCCTGGGTGGGTTTAACGCACCCCTTGTTGTTGTTGGTCTTCCTGGCAGGCACCTGGGCTGCAGTTTCAGGCTTGAGGCCCTTTCGACTCCCCTGACAGGCTTCCATGGACCATGTGGTCAGGTAAACCAACTCAGGCAATCTCAACATCACCAAGTGGTACTTGAGATGCTGTGCTTTAACCCCTTCGCTGCCATGTCCATTTTTTACTATTTGGGGTAGTTTGCACTTAGGCCCCCATAACTTTTTGTCCACATAAGGTATCCACACCAAATTTGCGTCCTTATCTTCCAACATCCTGAGGATTTTAAAGGGACCAGGAGTTTATGGATTCCCTTGGAGTGGACAGAGAAATTAGGCAAAATACAGCTAAATTTGGTTATTTGGGGGGGAAATGGGATCAAAGTGCTGAAGAAGAAAGCGTCTGGTTTCTTCTCTGCATATGGTATCAACAAAAGGATTGCAATGCTAAAATCACCATCTTCCCAACTTTCAGGAACAGGCAGACTTTTGTCAGACAACCACAATTTTCTACACAGTTTTGGCATTTTACTTGGACATAGCCTATTTTTCCTATTTTTTGTGCTTTCAACCTCCTTCCAGTTAGTGGTAGAAATGGGTGTGAAACCAATAATGGATCCCAGAAAGCTATACATTTCTGCAAAGTACACAACATTCTGAATTCAGCAAGGGGTCATTTGTGTAGATCCTTCAAGGTTTTCTTATGTAAAGTAACAGTTGAAAAAAAAGGAGATTGAGATTTAGATGAAAAAAACCTGCCATTTGTGCCTACATTGTCACCTGTCACTTCTTCTAAGTATGGTAGATTTTTGAAAGCTATATAGTTTTACATCCGCAGGACCCTTGTGGTTGCGGTGTTGTATGAGGCTTGTAAGTACACCAAGAACCCGAGATACACAGAGCCAATAACTGAGTTGCACCTTGCAAGGTTTTTTAATTGCGTACCAGGTATACAGTAATTCATTTGGTAAAATTGGTATCAAGGAAGCCTATGTATTTCTGAAATTGGAACAAGATATGGAGTTTAGAAGCAGTGGTTATTTGTGCATCTCTGAATTTGTGGGTACTTATATTAGCATGTGAATTAGAGGGCATTGTTCAAAATGACTTCTTTTTACACGCTGTATTACATTTGGAAGGCAGAAATGCATAGAAAGACAAAGAGTAATAACACTTGTTCTACTATTTTGTGTTTCCCCAAGTCTCCCAACAAAAATGGTACCTTACTTGTGTGTGTAGGCCTAGTATCTGCGACAGGAAATTGCCCAAAACGCAACATGGACACATCTCATTTTTCCAATGAAAACTGACCCTTTTTTTGCAATGTGCCTAGCTGTGGATTTTGGGCCCTAGCTCAGCCCGCACCTAGAGAAACCTAGCAAACCTGTACATTTGTGAAAACTAGACTCCCAGGGAAATCCAGGATGGGGAGACTTGTGTGGCTCTCACCAGGTTCTGTTACCCAGAATAACTTCTAAACCTCAAACTTTGTACAAAAAAGCAAACATTTTCCCCATATTTCTGTGATGGAAAGATCTGGAATCTGCGGGGAGACATAAACGTCCACCCACCCAGCATTTCCCTAAGTATCCCGAAAAAAATGGTATATCCCCTGTGTGGGTAAGCTTAGTGCCCGTGACAGGAATTGACTCAAAATGCAACATGGACACATCAAATTCTTCCAGGGAAACTGTCCTTCCACATGTCTGACGATAAAAATGGTACCTCATTTGTGTGGGTAGGCTTAGTGCCCACAACAGGAAACAGTCCAAAACGCAACAGGGACACATCACATTTTTCAATTGAAAACTGACCATTTTTTTGTAATGTGCCTAGCTGTGGATTTTGGGTCTAGCTCAGCCAGCACCTAAGGAAACCTAGCAAACCTGTACATTTTTAAAACCTACACAACCAGAGAAATCCAGGATGGAGTGACTTGTGTGGCTCTCGCCAGGTTCTGTTACTCAGACTTGCTTGCAAACCTCAAACTTTGTCAAAAAAAGACACATTTCTGTGATGGAAAGTTCTAGAATCTGCAGGGAGCCACAAACTTCCACACACACAACATTTCCACAAGTCTGACGAAAAAAATGGTACCTCATTTGTGTGGTTAGGCTTAGTGCCCGCGACAGGAAACAACCCAAAAAGCAACGGGGACAGATAAAATTTTTCCAGTGAAAACAGACCCTTTTTCTGCAATATACTTAGCTGTGGATTTTGGGTCCTAGCACAGCCGGCACCTAGAGAAACTTAGCAAATCTATACATTGTTTAAAACTAGACTCCAAGGGGAAACCAGGATGTGGTGACTTGTGTGACTGTCACCAGAATCTGTTACCCAGAATCCCTTGCAAATCTCAAACTTTATTTAAAAAAAGAATTTTTTTTCAAATTTCTGTGATAGAACGTTCTGGAATCTGCAAGGAGCTACAAACTTCCACACACACAGCATTTCCACAAGTCTAATGATAACAATGGTACCTCATTTGTGTGGGTAGGCTTAGTGCCAGCGGCAGAAAACAGGCCAAAACGCAACGGGGACACATCAAATTTTTCCAGTGAAAACTGTCCTTATTCGCAATGTGCCTAGCTGTGGATTTTGGGCTCTAGCTCAGTCGGCACTTAGAGAAACCTAGCAAACCTGTAAATGTTTGGCAACTAGACTCCCAGGGAAATCCAGGATGGGCTGACTTGTGTGGCTCTCACCAGGTTATGTTACCCAGAATCCATTGCAAACCTCAAACTTTATAAAAAAAAGACACATTTTCTTCATATTTCTGTGATGGAAAGTTCTGGAATCTGCAGGGAGCCACAAACTTCCACCCACCATTTCTCCAAGTCTCCAGATAAAAATGGTACCTCACTTGTGTGGGTATACTTAGTGCCCCTGACACAAAGCAGCCCAAAACACAATGTGGACACATCACATTTTTCCAGTGAAAATTGTCCTTTTTCTCATGTGCCTAGTTGTGGATTTTCGGCCCTAGCTCAGCCGGCACCTAAGGAAATCTAGCAAACCTGTACATTTTCTAAAACTAGACAACCATAGAAATCCAGGATGGGGCAACTTGTGTGGCTCTCACCAGGTTCTGTTACTCAGAATCGCTGGCAAACCTCAAACTTTGTAGAAAAAAGACACATGTCCCTTACATTTCTGTGATGGAAAGTTCTGGAATCTGCAAGGAGCCACAAACCTCCACACACACAGCATTTCCATAAGTCTGATGATAAAAATGGTACCTCATTTGTGTGGGTAGCCTTATGCCCGCAACAGGAAACAGCCCAAAACGCAACAGGACATATCACATTTTTCCAGTGAAAACAGACCCTTTTTTTGCTATGTGCCTAGCTGTGGATTTTGGGCCCAAGCTCAGCTGGCACCTAGAGGAACATAGCAAACCTGAAATTTTTTTAAAACTAGACTTGCAGGGGATTTCAGGATGTTGTGACTTGTGGGGCTCCCGCCAGGTTCTGTTACTCAGAATCGCTTGCAAACCTCAATCTTTGCCAAAAAAAGGCACATTTTCTTCACATTTCTGTGATGGAAAGCTCTGGAATCTGTGGGGAGACACAAACTTCCACCAACCCAGCATTCCCCATAGTCTGCCGATAAGAATGGTACCTCCCTTGTGTGGGTAGGCCTACTACCCGTGAAAGGAAACGGCACAAAACGCAACGGGAACACATCACATTTTTCCAGTGAAAACTGACCCTTTTTTTGCTATGGGCCTAGCTGTGGATTTTGGGCCCAAGCTCAGCTGGCACCTAGAGGAACATAGCAAACCTGAACATTTTTTAAAACTAGACTTGCAAGGGATTCCAGGATCCGGCGACTTGTGTGGCTCTCACCAGGTTCTGTTACCCAGAATCCCTTGCAAACCTCAAACTTTAACAAAAAAAAAGTCCTCATATTTCTGTGATGGAAAGTTCTGGAATCTGCGGGGAGACACAAACTTCCACCCACCCAGCATTTCCACAAGTCTCCTGATAAAAATGGTACCTCTCTTGTGTGGTTAGGCTTAGTGCCTGTGACAGGAAACGGCCCAAAACTCAACGTGGACACATCACATTTTTCCAGTGGAAACTGTCCTTTCTTGCAATGTGACTAACTGTGGATTTTAGTCCCTAGCCAGCCAGCACCTAGCAAACCTGTACATTTTAAAAAGCTAGACACCCAGAAAAATCCAGGATGGAGTGACTTGTATGGCTCTCACCAGGTTCTGTTACCCAGAATCCCTTGTAAACCTCAAACTTTGTCAAAAAAACCAAATTTTCTTCACATTTCTGTGATGGAAAGTTCTGGAATCTGCGGGGAGCCAAAACTTCCACACACCCAGCATTCCCCCAAGTGAGCTGATAAATATGGTACCTCACTTGTGTGTGTAGGCTTAGTGCACGTGACAGGAAACAGTCCAAAACGCAACGGGGGCACATTACATTTTTCCAGTGAAAACCGCCCTTTTATCGCAATGTGCCTAGCTGTGGATTTTGGGCCCTAGCTCAGCCGGCACCTAAGGAAACCTAGCAAACTTGTACATTTTTTATTCTAGACACTGGGGGAAATTCAGGATGGGGTGGGTTGTGTGGCTCTCACCAGGTTCTGTTACCCAGAATCCCTTGCAGCCCTCAACCTTTGTCCAAAAAACCTAATTTTCCTCACATTTCTGTGATGGAAAGTTCTGGAATCTGTGGGGAGACACAAACTTCCACCCACCCACCCAGCGTTCTCCAAAGTCACCAAGTAACCCAATAAAAAGACACCTCACTTGTGTGGGGAGGCCTAGTGCCCGTGACAGAAAATGGCCCAAAACACAATGTGGATATATTACATTTTTCCAGTGAAAACTGACCCTTTTTTCGCAATGTGCCTAGCTGTGGATTTTGGGGCCTAGCTCAGCTGGCACCTAGGGAAACCTAGCAAACCTGTGCATTTTTGAAAACTAGAAGCCCAGACGATTCCTGGATTAGGTGACTTGTGTGGCTCTCACCAGGTTCTGTTGCCCAGAATCCCTTGCAAACCTCAAACTTTGTAAATAAAAACAAATTTTCCTCACATTTCTGTGATGGAAAGTTCTAAAATCTGCAGGGAGCCACAAACTTCCACCCAGCCAGCATTCTCCCAAGCGTGCCGATACAAATGGTACCTCACTTGTGTGTGTAGACCTGTGACAGGAAACTGCCCAAAATGCAACGTGGATACATCACATTTTTCCAGTGAAAACTGACCCTTTTTTTGCAATGTGTCTAGCTGTGGATTTTGGGCCCTGGCTCAGATGGCACCAAGGGAAACATAGCAAACCTGTACATTTTTGAAAACTAGACACCCAGAGGAGACACCAGGATGGGGTGATTTGTATGGCTCTCACTAGATTCTGTATCCCAGAATCCCTTGCAAACCTCAAACTTTGTAAATAATACACATTTTCCTCACATTTCTCTGATGGAAATTTCTGGAACATGGGGGGAGCCACAAATTTCCATGCACCCAGCATTTCCCCATGTCTGCCGATAATAATGGAGACTCACTTGTGTGGGTAGGCCTAGTGCCTCCGACAGGAAACAGCCCAAAACGCAACGTGGACATATCACATTTTTCCAGTGAAAACATACTCTTTTTTGCAATGTGCTTAGCTGTGGATTTTGGTCCCTTACTCAGCCGCCACCTAGGGAAATGTTGGACTAGACCCTTTTTGCAGGGTCATTCCAGAACATTTTGCCTTCCTCCTGTATTTTTTCTGACTTGTTTTTGTTGGTTTTATGACTCTGGGCACTTTGCCACAGCTGTTCAGTGCTAAAGTGCATGTGCTTTCTCTTGTAAACTTGGCGAGATTGGTCTACACCTGTTTAGCATATTTAATTTACCTATAAGTCCCTTGTACAGTGGTATCCCATGTAAATTAAATGCTACTATTGAGCTTGCAGCGCTGCTTGCGCCACCCACCCAAGTAGCCTTTCAAACCTGTCTCAGGTCTCTGCCGCTGCAGGGCCTGCGCGAGCAGTTTACTGCCACAGTGATGTGGCATTTAAAGATGTTGCCACGTCTGAAACCCCCATTTTAGTACATATAAGTCACCCCTAAGGTAGGCCCTAGCTAGCCCTATGGGGAGGGTGCTGTATAGGTAAAAGGTAGGACATGTGCCTTAACTGTGTGGCATGTCCTGGTAGTGACAAACAGCATATTTGGTTTCTCACTACTGTGATGCTGCCCTCTCATAGGTTTGCTTTGGGGATTCGCTGATATGTGCTTCAGTGGGAATTACTGAAATGAGAGGGGTATCGTGAACATGTTTGGTATGTTTGGAATAGTAGTGATAAATCCTGCTTATTGGTGAAAGCGATTTGTTATTAATATTTAAGAAATGCCACTTTTAGAAGTGCCTATGAGTCTTTGTACCCTGCCTGGATGTGTATTCACCGTCTGGTTTTGACTGACAGGAGAGAGGGGATGTGTATTCACTCTAGACAGTCACAAGGTCGGTTGAGGTGTTTCCTGCCTTTCCTGGGTGACTCAGCACTAGGCTGAATAGACCTTGGCTGTATTTAGAGTAGCAGGAGGAGTTTCCCTTACACCTGAATAGGCCTGGTCTGCATTTGGAGTAGTGAGAGGAGTTGCACCTGCACCTGAATTGGGCTGTGTCTGCATTCTACAATGCTGTCTCCTCCCCGCTGTGGTGTGTCTGGGGTCAGGGCTTGAGATGTGAATGGGGGTGTTGTGCACTTCTAAACAGTGTTTGAAGTGCCCCCCAGAACAAAGACTTTCTGACTATAAGTACAGGGGCTGAGACCCCTTGAATAGAGACACTGCGTGGAGTTGTAACTGGAAGGCTGCTGGACTGCCAGGAGGAACCGCCAGGGGACTGCTACTCTGCTCTGAGGACCCCTCATTCTGGCCTGCCTGCATGCACCTTGCTGGTTTGCCCCAGTGCTCTGCAAACAGCACATGGTAAGCGCTTTGGAAATTGTGTTGCCCGAGTCCAAGGAGTGGGCTCATCCTGCCCCGAAGTGAGAAAAGGGTGCTCCTTGTTGCCCTACGGCGTGTGTAGGGCTGCATGTCCTATAGCACCAGAAGCGCTCTTTCTCTCTGTCATGTTCTGGCATCGTTGTGAGCTTCGCTGTGGCCTGGGATCTGCTATGTGGCCCCAGGCTGTCACACGGCTCAAATACAGCAAGGAATCCTGAGCCGGGAAGTCCTCTGCGTTGCCCAGTAACTCTAACGTCACTAGGGGGCGGAGCCCAGCCGTGGTGAAGGGCCGGGCAGAAGGGAATGGAGCCGATGGAGACTTCACTACAGGTTTCTTGCCAGCTGCAGGGAGGTCTCGTTTGCTGCCGCTGCCCAGAAGAACAAGGGAGCAGGTGCCTCCCCCCTTTGCCAAAACGGAGCGGCTACATTGCATGGTTGCCGGCAGCCGCAGTTCGAAGAGCCAGTGTGGAAAGCTCAGGCCCAGCAGAGGTTCTTGCCTTGCACAGGAGAGGAGCCCAGGGGTGCTAGAGCAGAAGGCTTTGCCCCGATGGAGGCGGTCTCCTCAACAGGAATGAGGGGTCAGGGCGGACGTACCATTTTGGTTTCTTCTTGGCACGCCGGCCGTATAGTTCTTCGCAGTCCTGAGGGACCACGGGGAAAACAGACATGGGTGCTTTTGCAGCACCGAGGCAATCCCTGCATTCACTGGTGTAGACGGGCAGGTGGCCCAGAAGTGTATGGGGGGAGCTGAATATTGCCGTATAGTGCCTAATATGAGCCCAGAAGAGCTGTGCTCTAGGAATTTAAGGTAATTGGCATACATTGTGTATCTACTGCCAGTTAGTCCCTGATGTGATGTTGTCACTGTGTGTCATGCTCTAGTGATGATTTAGGGGTGACCCAATCTGCATGTAAAGTACCTGTGCATAATTGGCCGCATTTTATGCCCTGAAATTTTATGTCCAGGATAGTTCCCAGTGATGGTGGATTTATGATGTGTACACTCTACAAATATTTACTTTAGTGCACTGCTGGTGTTGTTATGACAGTTGCCTGATTGGCAAAATGATTGTGTATTCTATGTGACATCTTGACAAGTGCCTAGTGGCACAGTGATTTATGTGATTATGGTCTAAAGTGTTTTATGTACAATACAAAGGATATTTTTGTATAACCTTGTGTGGAGTCTCTTTTTGTGATTGCTCTGCCAAGCTACCAAGGAGGTGAGATGGGGTTATCTTAGGTGTGTAAGTTCCTTGCCCTCACTAGAGTGGTGCGTTCTGCCTGGCTTAGGTGTATACCCTAGCCAAAGAGAACCCCCATTTCTAACAGGAAACCTAGCAAACCCATACATTTTTTAAAACTATCCACCCAGAGGAATGGAAGATGGGGTGACTTGTATGGCTCTCACCAGGTTCGTCTTACCAGTATCTCTTGCAAACCTCAAACGTTGTCCAAAAAACACATTTTCCTCACATGTCTGTGATGGAAAGATCTGGAATCTGTGTAGAGCCACAAACGTCCACCCACCCAGCATTACCCCAAGTCTGCTGATAAAAATGGTACCTCACTTGTGTGGGTACTCCTAGTGCCTGCAACAGGAAATGGCCCAAAACTTATTGGAGAGACATTAAAATTATTTATCACAAAGTGACCTGGTTTTGCAATGGAGTCATCCAGGCTTTTGGTCCCGGGCTTGATGTCCATCTAGGGAAACCTACCAAACCCCGACATTTCTGAAAACTAGACACCCAGGGGAGTCCAGGGAGATGTAACTTACGTGGATCCCCCAATGTTTTCTTTCCCAGAATCCCCTGCAGACCTCAAATTTAGCTTAAAAAATCACATATCTGTGTGGTAAAGTTGTGGGATCACCAGCCGACACAAATTTCCTACCACCTAGCATTCCCCCAGATCTCCCAATAAAAATGGTACCCTCACTTGTGTGGGTGGGCCAAGTACCCACGAAAGGGAAGGGCAAAAAACGTATTGTGGAGACATCAAAATTCTTTATCACAAAACGACCTGGTTTTGCACGGGGGCACCTGCTTTTTTAGTTCCGGGCTAGGCGGCCATCTAGGGAAACCTACCAAACCCAGAAATTTCTGAAAACTAGACACCCGGGGTAGTCCAGGCAGGTGTGACTTGTGGGGATCCCCCATCGGTTTTCTACACAGAATCCTCTGCAAACCTCAAATTTAGCTAAATAAAATCACATTTTCCTTATATTTCTGTCTGGGATCACTGCACCAGCACAAATTTCCTACCACTTAGCTTTCCCCCTGGTCTCCTGATAAAAATTATACCTCACTTGTTTGGGTGTCCAATGTAGAATCGCCTAAAAAGATATATATAAAAAAATATAACGCTTAGAGCTCGCTGTGCTATATCTATGTTTTTGGCCTTTCCCAGTCATAGGCCCTAGGCCAACCCACACAAGTGAGGTATCATTTAACTCGGGAGATGGAGAGGAATGCTGGTTGGTAGGAAATTTGTTTTGGCACAGTCATCCCAGACAGAAATGTTAGGAAAATGTGTCATTTTTTAGCTAAATTTGAGGTTTGCAGAGGATTCTGGGTAGGAAAACAATGGGGGATCCACACAAGTCTCATCTCCCTGAACTCCCCCGGGTGTCTAGATTTCAGAAATGTCTAAGTTTGGTAGGTTTACCTAGATGGCCGCCTAGCCCGGGACCACATTTTTTATTAAAAAAACAGCCATCCCTGGTGCCTAGTGGGCTTTCTGCCCCCCCCCCGGGGGCAGAAAGACTCACTATGCCTAAATTACTACAGGGGAGCAAAAGACCTTGCCCAAGGGGCTCGTCCCCCCTCCCTGGTGCCTAGTGGGGGGATCACTGCTTGGGGATTGCCCTCCTGGGCACTGAAGCACTGAAACTGAAACAAGCCGATCGGCTTTTTTCAGTTTCATATGTAATGAAGTCAGCGCACCATGTGTGTGATCGTCATTACATATGAAAAAGCTCTTCCCCACCTCTGAGGCCAAAAAAAAAGAAAGGCAATCCCTCTGCTGAAAACAGCAGAGGGATTATGCTGTGGTGTGCCTAAGACATAACCGTTACTTACATGGCACACCAGCGCTGCAGCCTTGGATGTAATGGTTACGTCCATGGACATAACCTGAGAGACACAGGAGCCAGTACGACAACTGTGATATATCTTCAAGTGCCTCAAGAGCAGGTGGTTCCCAATGTAGTCTGCCAGGTCGTGACAGATGACAACTAAGTGAGTCACTATCCAATGGCTCTCATTTTATTTGAGAGGGGGTTCTCAGGTTTCTTAAAGGTAGCTGTGAGTACAACCATGCCTGCTGACTGTCTGTTAGGAAATGACTTAACCCGTTCTGTGCCATGGACATGAACTCACCTTAGTTAAGCATCACACTCCTTGTCAGAGTGAACCATGAAAGTCACTAAGTAAGCCTGTGCTGAACCCTCTGGTAGCTTGGCACACAGAAGAAAGGCTTAACTTAAATGTAATATGTATTTATGCAGTACGCAAACAATAATAGAGTCAAAACACAAAAAATCCAAACCAATTCGAAAAAATAGAGAATATTTTATTAACTAAAAGGACACAAATATGGCACAAAATTATTATGTAGAACGGGGGGGTTGAGTTAAAAATAGTGCCAAAAAGCACTAAGGGTCTACTTTAGGTATCTGGTCACACTGATCCAGAACAAAGAAAAAGCTTAATCCCAAACCCGATTGATAGCTGGTAGGATACAGGGATTAGGTTTGTCAATGTGTAAAATTTACCTTCTGACCTAGAAAGGTTTTTGGAGAGAAAGTGGCATCACTCAGGTGCTGCTCGATGTCCAGTGAGTCCAGAAATTAAGTTTTTTGGCTTAGATGGTTGTCAGCATCGATGGTTGTCAGCATGATCGTCAAGTCTGGTAAAGGTTGCGGTTAGAAAAGGAGGAGTGCACTCTGACCACAACCAAGGGTCCAGGAGCTTAGAGATGCTACTTGAAGGGCAGGACACATTACCACGGACGCTAGTAGTGGTCAGGTCCAGTTGGGACAGGTCAGCTGGAAAGCAGAAAAATGTCTCTAAAAGCTTGTTGTGTCACAGTAGCTCAAATGGGAGGTCATCCAACTGACCCTCGGAGTCCTTTCAGGGGTCTTGGGTTCAACACAAGCAGGTTCAGTCTTCCTTTAGGTTCTTCAGACAGCAGAGCATGCCTTCTTCTTTTTCTTCAAAGGCCCAGGAGTGTGCCAGCCTGTGGGTAGAGGACAACGCTTTGTCTACCCCCTAAGTCAGTTCTAGGCAGTGCCTCTCCTTCCACTGGGTTTGGAGCCAGAAGAAGTTTACCTCTACCAAAGTAGCAACAGGTAACACCAGGACCTGCTTAACACAGATATAAGTTCCTATATAAGGTATACTACACCTCAGCTATATAAAATAACAACTAAACAGCTCAATTAGATAGATCTCCTAAATACTTTGTAGGGCTGCTCGTCTTACACTCCTGATGTGGATGTGTCCAGTGGTAGGGGTGTTCTGGGATAC
The DNA here is from genome assembly GCA_963921515.1 of Calotriton arnoldi. Lineage (NCBI taxonomy): Eukaryota > Metazoa > Chordata > Amphibia > Caudata > Salamandridae > Calotriton > Calotriton arnoldi. The sequence goes on along the minus strand of CAWUFW010002493.1, from coordinate 49,442 downwards.
AGTCATAAAACGATTATTGAATACCACTGAGGAGGCAATGAATCTGTTGTAGTGGCACTGTGGACTGGGTCTGCCCAGGTCCCAAAAAAGGAAATATTTTATAGAATGTTGCCATTGACATACTTCCTTTGAAGAAACACAATGCCATTCACTGGCTACATAATTTTGACTTCCAATTCCGGCTACAGGTGGAAGAGCTCTGCTTGGTAAAGGTCCGCATGGGTAACAGAGAAGTTGAAGGCATGAGAGACTGGAGGGAGACCTACTGGAAGATTATGGAAGGTGAAGACGAAAGATAATCACTTCCATATATAATGATGATCAGACTGTTTACTCTGGCAATATGTTGTGGATGGCGTCAGAGTGTATCACGCTATGGTAGTGAAGAAGGAGATAGGCAATTCACCTAAAAATAGAAGGTAGGTTGTCCTTGTAGTCTTTTAATAAAACACACTTTATATTGGTTTTGCACTTTATACATGTTACAGGGTAATATTGCTATTGTTATTTTATTAAAATCTGAAGCAGATAAAACAGTGCTTATGGACACTATCAGAATTATAAAAAGAATTGAGTTCAAACACAGACCAATGAGGATCTATATTTGTGCTCAGAAAAATGAACTGTTAATTGAGAGGTCAAGAAGATAGTCCAGTATGTGTTTGAGTGGATAAATTTGCTTTAGCGTTTTAAGTTGGTAACTATCAAACTGTAAAAATGAAATATCTTTAAGCTTTAAAATATCAAGGTTATCTAGCAACAGCAAGTATGCCTTCATGGCGATCTCATTTATGGCAGGTCAGATACACTAACAAGGGTTCTGGGAGTCTTCCCAGGGCTTCTTTCACATGTTGAATCTGAATAATTTTTAAATTGTATTTAGTAATGACATTACATTTTTAAGCCTACAACACACCATTCTGTAATAATCAATATTACCACATGCTGCATATACCTTCCAATAATTCAGATTTTTGCTAATTTTAATGTCTCAATAAATACGTTTATTTTTAATATGGTTGTCTTATAACATCATGTAAAATTCATGTGAAAAATATAATGTATTTTAGTTTTGTTTCATTAGATGCCATGTTATTAAATGATTTTTCATATATTACTTACCTATATAGCAAGTATATCTTCATTTTTGTCATTGTCACTTCTTTTTTATGCTGAGTTCGATTTTCTGTATCAATATGTCACTATTCTGACCATCCGTGTGGCCTTCACTCATGGTACCCACAACGTAAATGCCTATTATCACACATTTTTTTTTTTTTTTTAGAAAACCTAAAATTTTGAATATCTTTCTAAAAGTACATTAAAAATATGCTTAGCCTTGTACCTATTCATTGCAAATGGTTCTTACCATTGGTACAACATGAAATAATTTGTCATTCGATACAATACACTGTAAAAACACAGCTTTTGGGATAACATCTTTTAATGACTTTACAGAGTTAAGCCATTTGAACTCATAAATATATATATTTTTTAAATTGGATAAAAGAACTTCCTATTTCGAAATTGCCCATAAAGCTATGACCATTATTTCAGTCTGAACTATGAACTTTAATCTTTCTAATAAATGTAGTGTTAAAGTAGGCCTACATTTGGATATAATTGTTCTAAGTCTGGCTCTTTCAAAGGTCATTGTAATCATTATTTGAACTTACGCATGTATCTCTCAAATATGGATACTTTAACAATGTACTATTAACAAAAAAAAAAAATTTGCATTTTTATATGTTTGTGAGTACTGAAATCAAAAGCAAATTATTTCAATAAATACATCATAGTAACTGATTGCTTTGAACATAACTGAAATAGATAAATAAACATTCTAAACATAAACAATGTAAATTCAAACACATTATTTTCAGTAAGACAAAAAATGTTCTGCCATTTACCTTGTCTCCAAATGTCAAAAACCTTTTCCTCCTTAAGGACATTGTCTTCCTTCCTTATACATACACCTTACTCATTGGGGTTTCGGGGTGGGGGTTGGAATGTGGTTTATTTGTAGGCCTGGACAGAGTTCGCAGAGTTTCGCTCCACAGAATTCCGTGGATTAACAAAAAAACTCTCCGGAATTCCGCAGGCAGGTGGAGTATTGCTTGGCCAACCCTAGTTGTGGGCACTCTGCTCACCCCTGGCTATTTAACATGCATCGCTTGCCAGGGTGTAGTATGTGGGCAATGCAGGCTAAACAGGCTTTGCAAGCAATGCAGCAATACGGGTGGACTGGGTCACACAGCGGGCATGCAGACTCCTCTGGCATGCGCAATCTGCACTGACCTAACGCAGCTTACATGCAGCATGGAGAGCCTGCAGCGTAGTGCTCTTTCTTACTGCCACGATGCTGCTGTGCTGACTACCACCTGCTGTCTGCTGCTTACTGTGCCGTGTATCGTGACACAGTAGTCAGCCAATGAGAGCTTTACCTTCTCCGCTCCTGCTGCCACATTGTTAAGGAGCCGACCACTCGGGATCCACATCCACTACCTAATGCTGCCTGCTCCCACAACAAGCTTCACCCTCTGCCTTTGCAGTGTTTCTTCCACTTCCATTGTTCTCCACACCTAGGTGGTTTGAAGAGCAATGCGTTTCTGCTTTTGTTTTGCAGAACAAAATGTCGAGCGCTGAGAAGGTGAAAAGTTTTGGTGAGGTGAGCTATGTAGGTGAATGGAGTTGTAGGAACACAGAGGCGTCACACATGGAAAAGAGGGTTAATTCAGAAGAGCAAGGAAGGGCAGATACATGAGTGGCCACTGCTAAGTAGTCTCACCTGGAAACTCCGCTCTGCCGGCGATAGGCAGATTGTTTTTGCTGAACTCCGTATTCCAAGCAGAGTGCGGAGCAGCAAAAACTCAGAGAACTCTGCCAGCGGTGCGGAGTTAGCCACCCACCCTTATTTATTAGTGGGAGTAAGTAGGTGGCTACCACTAGTAATAAAGCCACAATCACAATATAAGGCACAGTCAAGGTGTCAGTAAATTTTTCCTGTGCTCAAACCTTAATAGCTGGCTGCGAGCAGGCAGGCTTAACCTAGGAGACAGGTATGTGAAGCATTTAAAAACACCAATACAGTAAGTAAGTAAGACACAACACACAATAAAAATCCAATACTAATTCATAACAATAGGAATTAGTTTTATGAATAAAATGACACCAAAATGACAAAGATCTAATATAGGGAACTGGAGATATGAATTTTTAAAGAATAAACACTTTCTCTAGCCTAAGAGCCAAATGTGCCACTTTAGGACATATGGTTGGCTTCACCGGGACAAATTCTAAGTTTCAGCCCAACCGCAATGGAGCAGAGGTCGTTTACACTTAGCGATAGGGCGCGGGCAAGTTTTTACCTTCTGACTTAGTCACTTTTTTTGAGCTTTTTCTCTCAACATCAAACGAGGCTCCTCGTCAGACTGGCTTTGGGTTCGATGATTACATCTTGGTTAAGCATGATGCCTCGGTCAACTTCTGGAAGTCTTGTCAATGACGAAAAGCTTCAGAGCTTCAGTGGAGCAAACCTTAATCTCAGGCGGAGTCGTGGCTCGACGTCGCCGGTTTGACTCTCGACGATGGGTCTGTCACCTTATGGAGCTTTTTGACAAAAAATCCCCAACATCTACTCAAACAGCTTGATCTTCTTCCCGAAATAAATTTTGGAGTTCCAAAGGGTCCACAACACCAATCACAGGTTCCAGAATCTCTGTGTTCCTCTTTGGGATGTTGAGACTATGTCTCCCACAATGCACCTGGCCAAACCCTTTAACGTCCAGCTGAAGGTGGTCATCTGGTTTCTTCTTGCTGGAGACGATACAGGTGGAGCTCTTTTAACCTGTTGCTTTCAGTCTACTCCTTCACTTTTCAAAGCAAGGCAAACTCCTTAGGGCTGTAGTTCCAAAGTGTGCAGCACGTGCAGCCATTTAGGGTGCAACATTCTTGGTGCAGGCCAGGGCTCCAGCAAGGCAGTCCTTCTTCTTCTTACAGTTTCAGGCAGGGATCTGAGTTTCTGGGAAGCTCTCCCATTTTGATCCAGTGTTCTTGGGTGACAAGTAGGGGGGCACCCCTGACCAATGGGGTACAAGGAGCCACGCAGAAGTATGACAGCTTCCCCCAAAGTGTGACATATTCTTGTCCCAGAAGGCACTGTACTTTAAAATCCAAAATGGAGAAACTCTCTCCTGGAGGTTAAGATCTTTCTAGGCCAACCCACTGGCATGGGTAACTTTCCCCAACACCCCCCATTCAGCCCCTCTGCTAATTAAATTACTACGGCTCCTCTCTGGCTGGGGGTACAGGAAGTCGGGGTGAGCCTGTGTCCTGTCCTAACTGCCATTCCCTCTTTGAAGACTAGTTTGGGTGCTCCACCCACATCCGGCCTTTTGCTCTTCTGCTGCAGATCTCCTCCCAACAGATGTCCTTTGTCTCTATTCAGGCCACATCAAATCTCATTAGAGCAGTTTGGCTCAGTCTGTCAAAGGCTGGCCAATCAGGAGAGGCTGCTGCAAAGCTGGATTTTGGTTAAACTGAAAAGTAAGTTCTATAACTTTTTTTCTGGGTTAGTTATAATAAATCTAACCTTGGCAAACTGTTGGGGTTATTCTGTCATTTTAATACTTTGAAGTAGATTTTAGCTCACTTCTGTCAATAGTTATACTTTGTTAAAGTATTCCTATGTTAGCCTCTGGAGCCAATGTGCTACAATGGGGAAAACACAATTGGCAGTTTTTCCTTCACCGGGGCATATAAAACATCTTTTAAAATTTCCCTGCGTATAGTTACAAAGCACCCTGCCCCTGGGGCACTTAGGGGATACCTTAGGGGTGATGTATATGTAACAATAAAGTAGTTTAAGGCTTTGGAAGTACCTTTAATTCCAAAGCCGAATTTGCATATAATTTAATTTTAAAAGCAGACTGCAAAGCAGGGCTGCCTATAAAATGACAGCAGGCAACACAGCAGTAAACACATAAGTGCATTAAATCTGCTAGACCGCTAAACCTACATGCTCTACCATATACTATACTAGGGGCTTCCAGGCAGGCTGTCATACCAATTGTAATTACACCTAATTATCATGTACCTTTTACATAGAGCACTGGTCCTTGGTTTGGTTAGCAGAGACCAGGGCACAATTAGAGTCAGTTACCACCAGTATCAGTCTAAAAACGGGGGTACTCAGGGCAAAAAAGATTACTTTCTCACACAAGGTAAGGGAAGGTTTATTCTGGATGGGAGGTAGCGTTGAAAGGTTAGTTGATTGTTTTTGAGTAGGTGGAGTAAGTAGGAAGGTGCCTGGTGTCTGAATCTGTGATTATGTTTGTAAGTATTATGTTTTTAGTGTAGGTTTTCTTTCGCTTTGTATTTGCTTGTGTGTGTGAATGTGTCAGTTTGCTGCTGTGTGCCTGCAAGTTGTGCGTTTTAGTAGATGTGTCCAGGCCTGTTTCTGTGTATGAGTGTGTCTGTGAATGTGAATGTGAGTGTGTGTTAGCTTCAGTATGTCTGTTTTTATTGTTGGGATGTTGTTTGTTTTACAGCTGTTTTGGATGTGTGTTTTGGTGTATGCTGCTGAGTTTTGTTTTTGGTATATGTGTGGATGTCTGTTTCCTCAACTGTGTTTTGTTCTGTGATGTTGGTAAGTTAAGGGTAGGTTTTGGTGTAAGGGTAGATGTAGCACAAAGGGAGGGTGTAGTGGATTATTAAGAAGCAGGAAGGATGCTGGATTTTGAGGTAAGGGACATTTTCTGGATTGATGTGGCTTTAGGGGAATGGGAGGAAGCAAGATGAGTGGTGGATTTAGGGGGATCGGTAGGTTCAGGAACAAGGGAAGGTTTAGGGGTATGGGAGGAAACAGGGTTGGTGATGGATTTAGGGGTATGTGCAGTTTGGGAACAGGTGAGGTTTCAGGTAATAGGGAAAGTGCTGTGGCAAGTGTGCTTGTTAGTTGGGATTTAGCTGTTGTTTGGGTGCATAGTTATAAGCTTGATTCTTATGTGCATTTGTGTGTATGTAGTTTATGTGTTTTTTTGGTGTGTTATGATTGGTGTCGTCTTCTGTTTGTATTGTGTCTGTAATCGTGTTAGCATAAGGAATGGGGCCAGGGTATTGACTATAGAAAGAGAAAAAACTGGATCTAGGGGACGTTTTAAGGTTGGGATCTGGAATGGTAGGAGGTGTGGGGTGTGCAGTGGTGTCAGAATAAGCACTTGCTGGGCATAATCCTCTCTGTAGGACAGACTTGGCAGAGTGAATGTGTTAGCCCTGACAGCTTTAGGGTGGTCTTCTCCCAACTTTTTGCCTGCATCCCACCATTTTTCTTACCTTATTTTTGCTGGATTTAGGACTCAGTGAACTTTACCATTGCTTAACAGTGCTAAAGTGCTTGTGCTCACTCCCCTAAACATGGTAATATTCGTTAATCCCCAATTAACATATTTAATTTACTTATATGTCCAAGTAAAGTGCACTACATGTGCCCTGGGCCTGTAAATTAAATTCTACGAGTGGGCCTGCAGCACTGTTGGAAGGTGGATGATTAGTAGATGCAGGTGGGTACCTACAACTAATAATAACACCACAAACACAAATAAGGTCCAGTCAAGTACTCAATAAATTAATCATTGCTCAAACGTTGGTAGCTTAGCTGGGAGCAGACAAGCTTAACTTAGGAGACAGGCGTGTAAAGAATTGAAAAACACCAAAACAGTAAATAAGTAAGACACAACAAACAATAACAATACAACACCAATTTATCCAAATAGGAAACATTATTATTATTAAAATGACACAAAAACGATAAAAATTTAATGTAATGAACCGGAGATGTACATTTTTAAAAATTAAATGTAAAAGAGTGCTTTCTAGTGCTTAAAAGCCAAAAGTGCCAACGAGGGACATCTGGTTGCTCCTGACTGGGACCAAGTCAAAATTTAAGGCTGACCACAATGGAGTGCAACTCAGCTACGATGGGTGGTTGGGGCTGGTCACAGTGACCTTCGCACTTAGTAATTTTTCTGTTCTTTTTCTCTCTACTTCGAGCGGGTCCCCAAGGCAAGCTGGATTTTGAGTCAACAATGGCGGCTTGCTTCAGCGTGAGGCCTTGGTGAAGTCCTGGAAGTCTTGGAGCTCAAAGTTCTTCAGTGGGACGAATCTGAAATTCAGACAGGGTCACAGTTCGACGATGACGGAGTGCCTCTCAACGACGGGTTAGTCAACTTATGGAGCTCTTTGATGAAAATTCTACAAATGGTGTCAAACTTCTGGATCTTCTTCCACAAGGTCCTTTTGGGCTCTTGAAGTGTCCACAACACCAATCCAAGGTTCCAGAACCTCTGGGTTGCTCATTGGGAAATTAGGACTACAAGACCCAAAAGACCAGGTCTTCTATGTGGAGATGATGCAGGTACAGCTCTTTTAAACTGTTGCTTTAAGGGGGCCCTCTCCTCAAACCTTCAGAGCAAAGCAAAGTTCTCCTTTTGATGAAGCCCAAAGTGTGCAGCAGGTGCAGTCCTGAAGAGTGCAGTCCTCTAGGTGCAGACCAGAGGTTCAACAGGGCAGTCACTCTTCCTCTTGTTTCTTCCAGCCAGGGATCTGAGTTGCTGGGCAGTTCTCCATATTTATCCAGGTTTCTGAGCGGGCATAAAACGGGAGTACCCCTGAACAATGGGGTGCAGGCAGGGTGCCACCCTCTGTGTTGCCTGTTTCATTGGAATTGTGGCATATTCTTGTCCCAGAACGCACTGTTCCACAAAAAACAATATGGAAAAAATCTCTGCTGAAGATTCAGGTCTGGCTAACCCGCCCCTCACCCCCACAGGCGTGGCTAGCTTTCCCTAACACTCCCCTTCCAGTCCCTCTGCTAATTCAATTACAGGGGCTCCTGTCTGGCTGGGGGTGCAGGGAATGGGGGGGGCTTGGTTCCTGCACTTACTGTCTCTTCCTTTGAAGACCTGTTTTGCTACCCTGCCTCCTTCCCGCCATTTGCTCAGCAGCTGCAGATCTCGTCCCACCAGATGTCTCTTTGTTTCCTTTCAGGCCACTTCATACCTCATCAGAGCAGTTTGGCTCATCCTGCTAAAGCTGGCCAGTCAGGAGAGACTGCTCCTAAGCTGCATTCGGCCACATCAGAAAAGCAAGTTCTTTAATTTATTTTCTGTCATAGTTATGATAAATCCAACCTAGGCAAGTTGTTGGATTTATTCTATTATTTTAACACTTTGAAGTATTATTTTCTCTCATTCCTCTCAATAGTTGGATTTTATTAATGTTAAAAAAAGCCTTCACATGTTAGCCTATGGGGCTAATGTACTTCAATGGGAAAAAACAAAATTTCCTCACCAGGGCATATAAAACACCTTCTATAATGTCTCTGCGTACATGGCAACCTACCCTTGGGTACCAAGGGTAGGCCTTAGGGGTGACTTATATGTAAATATACGGTAGTGTAATACTTTGGAAGTACCTTTAATTCCAAGGTCGGATTTGGAAATCGATTTATTTTAAAAGCAGCCTGCAAAGCAGGGCTGGCTTTAAAAATGACAGCAGGCAAAACTGCATGCTCATTTAAGTGCATTAAATCTGCTGGGCTTCTAAACCTATATGCGTTACCATATAGTAGGGGCTTATAGGTAGACTGTAATAACAATAGTATTAATACCTAATTACCATATACCTTTTAACAGAGCACTGACCCTGGGCCTAGTTAGTAGGGCCCAGGGCACAATCAGAGTCAGTAAGCACCAGTATCAAGGCAATAAAGTGGGGTGGCACTGCAGAAAGTCCTGTTTTTTCACACACCTACCCTCCCACATAAGTAGCCCCTTATCCATGTCTCAGGCCTGCTACTGCAGAGCCTGTGTGTGCAGTTTTACATGTCGACCTGGCAAGTTAACCCTCTTGGCTTAAACCTTTCCTTTTTAAACAGATAAATCACACCTAAGATAGGCCTGTATAACCCACAGAGTGCAGTGTATTTAGAAGGCAGGACATGTACGTTTAAGTTTTACTTGTCCTGGTAGTGAAAAACACCCAATTTTTTGTTTTTCACTACTGCAAGACCTATCTCTCCCACAGGCTAACATTGGGATTACTTTATTACACCTTTTAAGTGTAATACCCAATTCTGAAGAGATAGAATTTTCAGGTTTAGTGTCATTGGACTCACAATTCAAAAACACTGGGAGAGAATGTGGCCTAATGGGCTAGGGCGGTCGATCTCAAATCTGGAGAACCAGGTTTGAGTCTCGCGAATGACGCTCAGCATCCAGTGATTCTGGGCAAATCACTTAATCTCCCCGTGCCTAACAAAAATGAATGTGTCCTGGTGTAACATAACTGGTGCTCATGTAAAGCGCTCTGATACCTTCGGGTCAAGTTTGCACTATATAAAACTCCGAAGAACTTATGGGAAAGTTGGATTTTAAATTTCAGCTTAGCAAATGGCACTTTTAGAAAGTTGGAAATTACTTACTTTAGCCATTTAGTTTCTTCTGCCTGTCTCTGTAATACACGTCTAGGGTGGGTGACACTGGCTTCCTACATTCCCTCAAGACAGCCACGCACAAAGAAATGGTAGGTGTGACTGAGTGGCCATCTGCATGTTGATGACTCATCCTGAGCTGGGTGGGAGGAGGAACTGACACACCTGAAAGGGCTATGTCCTTTCCCCACACAAAAGTTTGCGCACCTCCCTTTAGTGAGTGTGGAGATGGGGCCTGAAGGGTGGACCTCTGTGTACTTCAAAGCTTCCTTTGAAGTCACTCAAACTTCAAAGGCATAACTGGGTAGAAGTACTGGACCCCTGGCAATACACTTTTAGTACACTTCTAGACCTGTGACCACTCTGCCGGGGAGAAGAGGAACTGCTGTGCTGCTAAAGGACTGTCACTCTTCTAATTCTGCTGCTTACTGAACTATTGCCTTGCTGTGTTGCCCTGCTGCTGCTGCCCTCTTTCTGCCTGGGTGATAAGGACTGGACCTGCATCACTTGACCCCAGAGTGACTTCAAGGGCTTGCTGGCTTGCCTTCTGTCACCTAAGTCTCAGGGACACAAAAGACTTACAACTCTCCTTTCCCAACCCTTGGGCTCATCTGCTTATGAGTCTATCCTGCCAAGAACCCAGTCCTGGTACCTTGGAAGTGGACCTAGGAGTTTGCTCCAGTTAAAACAACACATCCTCTGCTGTGACAGTAGAATTGCCACATCACCATTGATGCTGGAATTGTATTGGAGCATCGCACTCGGACCCACCGCATAACACTCTGCACCAGAACCAATGCATCGCCGCCACCGTGTGGAGAAGATTCACACATCGACTCTAAAGCATGGAGAAACCCGGCACATCGTCTATGGAAGCACAGCACTCCAGAACCTATCGCTTTGCTCACTGACCCATTGCATCACCACTGATGTATGGAAAAATCCTCCCATCTGCATTGGGATCACCGACGCATTGCTCGGCTGCACCCCACATCTGTAGACACAGATCTAGGATCAAGGTCCTTCTGTTCAGTGGGCCTTTGTGGGTCCCTCTATTGCTGTCAGCCTGAACTTTTGACTTTGACCAAGTCTTTAGGCACTATTTGTTTCTAAGTGCTGTTTTTGCATTTATTTTTTAAAAATTCATATCTTGACTTCACTTTGGATTTTTGTCATCTTGGTCTTTTCTTATTTATAAAATCATACTTAATTTTTTTCTAAACTGTTTTGGATCCTTTTGTGGTGTTTTCACTGTTTTACTGTTTCAGTGTTACACAAATACTTTATACATTGCCTCTTAAGTTAAGCCTGACTGCTCTGTGCCCAGCTATCAGAGGGAAGCATAGGATAATTTAGGTTGTGTAGTAACTTACCCTGACTAGGACTGTGGCTCCTGCTTGGACAGGGTTCATTGTCTGTCAACCAGAAACCCAATTTCTAACAAAATGGCATCCAGGATGGTGATTACTTGGGTAAGTTGTTCATCAACCCCCGGATGGAATTCAATACTGCAGTCTGCCCAACAGGGATGATTTGTAAAATTGCAAGTGCCTCTTCTCACATCAGTACTGGTGCCATGGGTGCAGGTATGACCTTCCTGATGCAAAAGAGACCCAAGGTTGTTTACGGACTAGGTGTGGCATAGGAACTGTGGTTGCTGGACTGCGGGTGGAGATGTTACTGGTGGTGGTGGTGGCAGATACTGGGAGAGAAAATAAACCAATATTGTCCTGCTCTGCCACTATGAGGGGCTGATGAATGTTGCAGCCTCAGAGTCTGTAGTAGTTCTGGCATCCTTGCGAGCCCCCTCACCCTCTGTACCACTGGTACCTTCTGTATCATGCCCAGCTACTACTGTAATTATCCCCAGGTGGTTGGCTGTCTCCTTCACATGCTCCTGAAGTCACTGAAATGCCAAACGGATTATCATGTATGTTGTTTTTTAACTTCTAGATCAGAAATAAATGTAGCTTTTTGTTTAAAATGTTTTATACATTGTAACACATATACACAACACGTTCTCAATTAGATGTTTGAGTATCACAAATGTTTATCTACATTTAACAAGCCTTGTCTTTGCCCTTGTAACACAATATATTAATTTTTTAAGTTTTGTCCTTCTTCATAAATAAATACATCCACATTTTGGCCTTCCTTTGCTGAACCTGATTTTGTTGGCCATTCACCCCTGCTAACCAGTGCTAGGTAAATGCACTCTCTCTTTTAAATATGATACATTTCATCATGATTAAAAGGAAGAGCACACACATTTTACCAAAGTTTATCAGGGGTAAAGCGCACAGAGTCGTACGGCCAACAATAGGCTAGATGAACGGCTTGATCAAAGGCAAAGGCCCTATACCCAACTACCAGTATGGACAGCCGAAGGCCATACACTGTGACCATCTCTTACTCCAACCCAAACTTTAACCAGTGGAGTAGGTCCATATGGAGGCTAAGCCCAGGTTCTCACCAAAAACCAGGAAATTTGCTCGTTAGCTGCTGAACACAGCTATGAGTTTTGCAGAGATATTGGCTCACTGGAACTCAGCACTGGGCTCTTGACCAGATCGAGGACACAACAGTGGATGTAAAGTCTGGCAAGAGTGCAGATCCTGAGTCTTGCTCCTGTGTGCATGGCCAAAGGAGAACAATGAGTTTTATCCTCATGGGGCTGCAGATATTGTGTCATCTGCTGTGCACCCCCAAAGGCCAAGTACAATTGGTTATGTCAACATTGTGGCTATGTACAGGTCAAATGTTGTGGAGACTGGTTTATTTTTAGATAAGAGTTGCACACAGGTCCTATAAACAACCTCTCTTGTGCACAGACAAAGCCAATGTGCAGTTGTTTATGTCTACACAGATTATTGGTACACGGCGTTGCAGAACATTGTGCCCCAACCCCCATTATAAAGGCTGAAGGCCAAGCACAGTGGGTTATATCCACATAGAGACATGGTGCAGGACCTAGTTAATGAAAATATATAAATAGTATTCATTCTAAAAAAGCAAATAATTCATATCTTCATTAGACTAACAATGTAATTTATTGTCATTGTCAAATCATTCATAAAAAGAGGTCATCACAGAAGCATGGGCAGACCAGGCAGCAGGCCCAGATTTCTGTATTGCTGTTCCACCAGGCTACACAGTATTTAGACATGATCGAACACATAAACAAGCATTGGCATAGCCAATAGTCTCGCTTTTGGAACCTTATAAGTATTTAGCCATGCAGCACATTATCCTGTATGCTACAACCCCTACTGTTCTTTAACGCGGAAGCTTTGACAGTAATAGGCAAATTATAGCACTGCATTGAGAAGTACTTATTTAAAGTGTTATTTTGTACAACAGGTAGTTTGAAGTTGCATATCTGGAAGCGCTTTTATAAGTGATAATGAAGAAAAAAGGTGTTTTAGTGAAATAAATAATTTTCACAATTTAAGTGAGGAAGCCAGAATGTATCCTGGTTTCACTTTAAACAGTGATGACGGAGGGGGTGGGGGCCGGGTCAAACTGCAAATCGGGAGGGGGTTGGACGATGGCACGCAACACCGGAAAGCAAGCATTTTAGTTCTAAATAGGTGCAAGAGCAAAACTGGGTTTAAAAACGAGTAGCCGCGTATTATCACTACAGCAATACTTCCTAAACTCCTATTGTGTGAACACGATGCGATGCAAAAAATGGCAATTGTTTGAAAGAAGTTTGTAGCTCAGATTATGCACTCACTCCAAAGCTGCACCCAATTGAAAGCTGGGGCACCTTTGTCCTTTGCCACGAGTGCTCGGTGCACAAAGCAAGCAGCAATGAGGGTGGGGGACGGGTCAATCTCTGAATTGGGAGGGGGTTATGCGACAACACGCAACACCAGAAAACAAGCATTTCAGTTCTAAATGGGTGCCCTATCATTTGCAAGCGCAAAACCATGTTTCAAAACAAGTAGCCGCGTATTTTCACTACGGCAATACTTCCTAAACTTCCGTTGTGTGAACATGTTGCGATGCCAAAAATGCCAATTGAGAGAAGTCTGTAGGTCTGATTATGCACTCGCTCCAAAGCTGCAGCGAAATGAAAGCTGGGAAACCTGTGTCCTTTGTAACGAGCGCTCGATGCACAACGCAAGCAGCGATGAGGGAAGGGGACGGGTCAAGCTGCGAATCTGGAGGGGGCTGTGCGACGGCACGCAACACCGGAAAGCAAGCATTTCAGTTCTAAATAGGTGCCTTATCATTTGAAAGCACAAAACTGTGTTTAAAAACAAATAGCTGCATATTATCACTAAGACAATACTTGCTGAACTCCTGTTGAGCAAAAGCGTTGTGATGTCCAAATTGCCGATTGTTTGAGAGAAGACTGTAGTTCCTATTATGCACTCACTCCAAAGCTGTAATGAAATAAATGCTGGGAAACCTCTGTCGTTGCTCACAAGCACTTGTGCACAAAACAAACAGAGATGAGGGAGAGGGACGGGTCAAACTGCAAATTGGGAGTGGCCTGGGCGACAGCTCGCAAGACTAGAAAGCAAGCATTTCCAACATTCCGAAAAGACGAGTCCAGATTAAACAAGCAAATGGTGCGCGCGAAAGTGATCGCGAGCAAGACATGCGACCGCGACCGGAAGTTGTGTGTGTGCGCGCGCGCAAAAAAAAAACACGCGAGTGTGCACGTCGCGCGCGCTTGTGCGCGTAACAGCAAGCTGGTGGCCGGCTTGGTAGCACTTCCAAAAGCCCCTTACTAAAAGTCGAGCAAGCAGCGCATGCGCTGCTCTAGGCTCGACCTAAAAAGGAGGTGGTCTTGCTCTGATCTATCGGGACACTTACAAAGTCACCTTTGGGCCTATTTCCTCCCAAGAATGTGAAGCTTCGCTGTTCAATCTAAAAATAGCTAACCGATTCTCTTTTAAAGGGTTGTTGCTTTATCACCCACCAGGGGCCAAAAATGGGTTTCTCACCACTCTCAACCCATTTTTAGAATCCTGTGCCCTTGAAAATTTCTTTCACATTCTGGGTGATTTTACCTTTCATCTTGAAGCAGTTACTGTTAACAACACTGCCTCTCTTTTAGACATTATGAATATGGCAGGTCTAAGTTAAAAGGTTACGGGCCCTACGCATAGGGCCGGCCGTACCCTAGACAGAACTTTCACTAACAGTGAGTCAACTAATATTAAAACTATTCCACCATTAACCTGGACCGACCATTTTGTAGTTCTCTTTGAGCTTATTATCCCACTCACCGCTCAGACACACACCTCCAACATGCCCATTCGATCTCACCGCAACTGGAAGCAGGTTGACAACAACATGCTCAGTCGCCATCTCTCCGGTTTCCAGACTAAACTACTTGAGAAAGCGGAACATGCCTCCGCTCAGTTCAACCATTGGCTCATGTCGGTAGCAGACAATGTAGCTCCTTACAAAAAAGCTTCAAGCACCAGGAAAGTCCCGTCTGCTCCTTGGTTCACTGAAGCCCTTAGATCTAAAAAAATAAGAAAGCAGAAGGCAGGAAAGACGCTGGAGATTAAACTACAATGAAAATGATCTCTCCCGGTATAAAACTTTATTATCTGAATACAAAGATCTGGGCCAGATGTACGAACATTTTATTTTGCGCCTCGCAATTTGCGACTAATTTGCGAGTGTTTTGCGACCGTAATTGCGGTCGCAAAACATTAGTACATGGTTTTGCGACTCGCTATTTGGAAGGGAACGCCCCTTCCAAATAGTGAGTCTCAAAACCTATTTAGCGAGTCGCAAATAAATTGCGTCTCGCTAAATAGGCTTTGTACATGGCCCATGATGTTTTTGCATGTACAAACGGGTTTGCAAACCCGTTTGCGCATGCAAAAACAGGTCGTACATCTGGCCCCTGATCTTTAAGGAAAAGCGTTCTCACTACACCAAGCTAATTGAGGAGGCAAAAAACTCCACCAAGGAACTTTTCCAGGTGGTAACCAAACTGACTACACTCTCTGATAAAAGTAATAAAGAACAGTCGCAAGCTTTTTGCAACTCACTAGCCCAGAACTTTCAAAATAAAATAAAGCAAATTTACACCACCTTTGACAACAGTCCCAGATCTGAGGCACAAGTTTCAGTAGAACCGCGTCCATCCAGCTCTCCAGTACTCACCGAATTTAGCCCAGTGACCAATGATGAGATACCAGCTTTTATCAATCAAGCCAAATCAGGTTTTCCCCCTTTGATATTTAAACAGGTTCCTTAGATTCTCGAACCAAATCTAACCACCATCTTCAATTCCATGTTTAAGGAAGGAGTCTTTCCCTCCATCTGGAAAAAGGCATCAATCCTACCTCTCTTGAAAAACCCAGTCTTGACCCAGCCGAACTGACCACTATAGGCCTATTTCGTGTCTTCCACTCCCAGCCAAGATAGTGGAAAAAGTCATGAACGTCCAGCTAGCAATCTACCTTCATGAAAATTATTATCTAGACGAGACCCAGTTTGGCTTCAGTGCAGGCCACAGCACCAAAACGGCCCTAATAAAAGCTACAGATGAAATCAGAGCAGTTTTAGACAAAAGAGGTGCTGCAGCTCTTATTCTGCTCGACCTGTCGGCTGCGTTCGACACGGTCGACCACAAACTTTTACTCAATCGTCTGAACTCTCTCGGCATTAAGGATAATGCTCGAGCACTTGTCGCCTCGTTCCTATTTGGAAAAACACAATCGGTTGCCTTGGGCAGTTACAAATCTCCCTCCTTCACTCTCCCCTGCGGGGTTCCTCAGGACTCATCAATGAGCCCTACCCTTTTTAATATTTATGTATCAGAATTAGCAGTGCTAATTAGATCCTTCGGTGTGGCACTAACATCTTATGCGGATGACACTCAAATCGTCCTGTCCGTTTATAAAAACACCACACCTTTGGTTAAAAAATGTAGGGGTTGTATGCTGGCAGTTAGCTCCTGGATGAGCTTACACTGTCTCAAACAGAACTCAGGAAAAACTGAGATAATCCTCTTCGGCAACTACTCCCAAAGCTGGTCGAAGATTTGGTGGCTGGACGAATTGGGAGCAGTACCCACCCCAGTTCCCAAAGCAAAAAATCTGGGAGCAATCATCAATGAGAAACTGAATTTCGAGGTGCAAGTCAATGTTGTCTCCCCATCCAGCTTTTATCTACTCAAAGTGATCAAGAAAATTATTGCAACGGGCTCTATCTTAGCATACCAGAGAAAATGTTAAGTAAGCTTCAGATGATTTGTTAGGGATCCCTGAGTTTCAATCAGTGGGAAAGCACCTTCGAAATCTGCACTGCCTTCCAGTTAGGAGTCGCATAAACTTCAAAGCTTTATGTATCACATATAAGGCACTTCAGTTCTTGAGGCACTCGTTGCATTGGTATTCTCCAAATAGATGCATCCGCTCAGAAGGAGTGGAACTGATTCTCCTCCCAGGTTTTGCAAATCCAACTGGGGCGGTAGAAGTTTCACTGTGGGGGCCACAAAACTCTGGAACAGCCTTCCCATCTCCATTAGGACCATCCCGTCATTGATAGCCTGCAATAAGGCTATCAAAACTTGGTTATTTAATAAATAGAGATCTGAGCTCACTCATGAATGCTAGCGCCAAGACACTGTTTGGTATTTGGGCGATCTATAGATTTTAATAACATAACATGTCACTTCTTCAAGAGGTTTTCAAAAGAGACTTTGAAGGAAAAACAATTTCTAAGTCTAATGACCGTTCTCCTGGCACCTATAAATTATGTTAAGGAATACCAGCCAACCAGGTCTGGTTTAATGTTAATGGATTAGCCAGACTATCACACTTGGTGAATGGTTTGAAACACCCACCCAATTACAACTGACGTGATGTTCCTACACCTGGATTTTCTGGATGTGGGAATATGAACAAAAAATCAGTGCAGTCCAATCCCAGCCTCATGCCCATATGTGTCCCCCTGCTAGGACACAGAGGAGCATTAAAACCCCCCTACCAGCACCCTGCTTCCCATGTCCCCTGTCACTATCCCCACCTTCTTCCTTCCATCGTCTTCAATGCATAGGTTCCCCATTTTCATTTACTATCTGCTCAAAGAAGGTGGTAGACGGGAGCAGTCATTTACACGGATGTGGGAATTATATCAGTAATTTGACCCAGAATGATGGGTTCTCACAGTTACTCCTCATTACATTGGGATTAACTTATAAATGTAATATACCAGTGTGATGTGTCTACATTGTGCTGGAGTTTATGGATGCAAAGTGTGCACCCCATAATTAAAGTGGAGCTAAAGAGAAGAATGATACCTCAGGCCAGACTGTTTTCAGATGGGAGGAATGGATAGAATGTTTTCCAGATGGGATAGCAACTCATGAAGCTGAAGTGCCGGCTCAAACTACTTCTCGGTGTACTAAACTCTTGCACCGATTTATATTCATGTCTACCTGTTTCTTTCTGTCTTGAACATACCTTTGAGTACTGCAATCTTTAGATCTTGCATTCTGTGGTTGAGTTCTGATTTGTGCTCGGTAACAGCACTGTCATAATCTGAATCTGACCACTTTAGACTCGGCCAGTTGAGTTTATTTTGTTTATGTGGTTCTTAGCTGATTTCCTGAATATATTAGCCCCTACATAAGCATTTTACACTCATGATTTTTTACAGAACAGTGTTAGAGGAACAGCTGACTCTGTCACTTTGTATTTTTCCTCGTGTATGCTGTTGTGATGTTGTGAGAAGTGTGGATATGGGGTCCAGCTAGACACCTCTTGATTTGCATGGCATTGCTCCATAGGTCTGTTTAGATATGCTATTTTTGTATTTTCTAACTTTGTGTACAAATTTGAAGTTTTTTTTGTGGAGAGGCACTTAAACGATGACTGTCAACATCCATAGCAAACTGTTTACCAGAGCATAACCACAAAAAGCTGCAGTGTTCAACCTCAAGTTTGGTTTAAATCTCCAATGACACCTTTGTTCAATTTGTCACCATGGGACAGTTGGAACTAGTCAGGAATGAGTGAGAGGTATACCCAAACATTAAAAAGGGCAAGCTCATCAGAACTCACATCCACATCCGGAACATGTTCACAAAGTGCTTACTGGAAACCAGATAAGACATAGAGAATAACACTATGTAATTTCCAGATTGTTGTATCATACCTGCCTTATGTACCTTGGACAATGCAACAGTCCTAAACTACCAAGTACCAAGCATAAAAATTGCATCCACTGGGCAAAAAATAATCATAGGTGGAAGCATCAGGAACCAGATTTTGTAGAAAGGTGCACAACGTTGGTCTTCCATCATGAGGATTACACTTTTAAATATACTGATGTACAAAATGAAATGAGAAAATGCATCCTCAGCATTAGCAAAGGGAAGCTTTTAAAGGGATTGAGAATATATGCAGCTCAGAGCTAAATATTAAAAAAGGGGCTAAATCCCAGCACAATGGCAGTGAATAAAGGAGAGGCACCGGTATGAGAACAAGCAAAGCATAAAAGTAGATGCAGTGCAAAAAAAATCTGATCTTACTCTGAACCTTTGGAACACCTATACGTCACCAAAAACTGAGTCACTCAAGAAAGCACATGCAATTTCAGTGGCAGCCGCTTTAAAATGTAGTTTTAGGGCAGGGCGGGACTTGATTAAAATAAATAAATAAAAGTTTGCTTAACTGAAGGGATGCAGCCTCTCCTCCATCCTCTTCTCTTCTCCAGCCAGCACGGAAGCACACAGGCTCCCAGATTCTCCTGCCAATCACAATGCTGTTGTCACCAGCATGACTGCAAATAGAACAATTGATAGACAGAATGCAGAACAATGTCATACATTCACCCCAGTACAGAGATCTGGGCCTAAATCCATTGTTTTTTTGCTCCCCATGCCATTCCAGTTTGGACCCAGCCATATGCGAATCAGTGTTGACCCTGCACCCAATGAGAACAGTCCAGCCCGAACTGCCAGGCAAGGTCCTCCCATTGACTGGAAACAAGCATCCTAGGACCAGTTTCGGGGTTTCACCCCTCATCAGCCAGGATAGCTTGACTCCAGTGGCATGGAGAGCACGGGACCCAAGTCTGGGCATACCCGTCCCACTCGGGGTGACAAATGCAAAAAGAACAATTGATGGACAGAATGCAGAACAATGTCATACATTCACCCCAGTACAGAGATCTGGGCCTAAATCCATCCTTCTTTTGCTCCCCATGCCATTCCAGTTTGGACCCAGCCATATGCAAATCAGTGTTGACCCTGAGCCCAATGGGAACAGTCCAGCCCGAACTGCCAGGCCAGGTCCTCCCTGGACTGGAAACAAGCATCCTAGGACCGGTTTCGGGGTTTCACCCCTCATCAGCCAGGATAGCTTGACTCCAGTGGCATGGAGAGCACGGGACCCAAGCCTGGGCATACCCGTCCCACTCGGGGTGACAAATGCAAAAAGAACAATTGATGGACAGAATGCAGAACAATGTCATACACTCACCCCAGCACAGAGATCTGGGCCTAAATCCATCTGTTTTTTTTTCACCAGCATGACAGCAGCGTTGTGGTTGGTCTGAGTGCCCTGGTTCGGCGCTCAGACAGGGAGTGGGAGCCTGTACATGTTCACAACCTGGCTGTGCAATACAGCCGGGTGGAAAACATGCTAATTGTGCATGATGGTTTGGCTTCATGAGCACTCAAACGCACATTACACCACTCCTCCTCCCTCGCCCTGCGACACACAGCCCAGCCTCGCCTTGCCCTAACCTAGCTCAGGCTTCTTCCAGATAAATAAAATGATCATGACATCACGTTATTAATGTTGCATTATCATTTTCCTTTTTTACTTTTACATTTAGTGGGGCGACGCTCCTCTGCTTTAGCGGAGGAGCCGCAGCTGTCCAATTTATATTACAAACTAAGACTGACCCAGCCCTAAACGAGTCTCATGAATGCGCAAGGCAGATGGATGGTGCCCCTTTGGCCTATGATGACAGCCAATGTTGTGATGAAGGCCATTAGTAATTACAGTTCCACCTAACAGCCTTTTCTTACTAAATGATGTTCAGATAGTAGCCTAGCCTGAAGCCTGCTTTATGAAACAATGGTGATGCAAACAGTTCTAGAAACAGGAAAAGGGATACCTAACTATGGACAACCTGTTCTTAATCTACCTAAGCAGGTTGGTATGCAGGATTTACCCCAACAAATATTACCAACACTGCAACAAATACAGTGAAAGCAGGCAGCAAGGCAGACATAATAAAGCTACTGCTGCGTGACCCACGTTGAACATGTAAAGGTGATTTTGAAAGCAGACAGGCTTATCATCCCAAGAGTGGTCGTGAAGCACAGAACCACTGCCAAAGATTGTCAAACTTTGGGAGTTCTCGCAAATGTTTTATGAAATGATACAAATTCATTCTATTGATCATGGAAACAAAAGTGCACAGCCTGCCTGAGGATGACAGGTCACTGGTTATCAAAGTTCAAATGACAAAGTAAGTGATACTATCCTGAACAAGCATTGATGATGCTCGAACAAGGCGGGCTCGGGCCTGGTGCAAGATAATACATGTGTCAGAAGTCTCAACATTTCAGCATGGGGCCAGGACTCAGGCTGTGTTATATTCAAAAGTGAAGAAGGAAATCTTCAAGAAAAGTCAAAGCCTTCAGGACAGCAGCTGCAGGTTTGTCATAATCAACCCTGCAGCTACTACACTGCGTCCTCTGAAACTACCTCTGTCACATCAAGGCGGTCCCACACCAAAATCTAAAAGCAGATGATCTTAACCCTAGCTGCAGTAAAAGCAGAGATTGGCCAATCAATCTTGGCACTGAAGTTCACTACTTTTTAGATGGATGTGCATGTGTGCAAGAGCAAAATACCAACACTTACAATGAAGTGAGCAGCCACTAGCTGAAGTGGGCTGGACAGCTACCCCATGCCTTATTCAGTGAATTAGGGAAGCAAACTGTGAATGACTGTTGAACACACTAGTTAATGAAGAGTGCTGCCGGAAATTCCCACTATGCATATATATAGATAGCATATGTATGTATTTTTATTATTCAATTTTGAAAAACATGAGGCTGATGGAAAGAGCTGAAGCTGTCTCTAGGCCTGAATCAAAAAAGCAATTCACCAAACCTTTCCTGGAATGTTATTTTGTAGATATTAAACATTAATGATACATATACTTGTCAGAAATATAAATTATCAGTCTAATCAGGAATGTACAACTAAAGAATGTCTCATGAGTGTGTTTGTGTATTCAGTATTTAATAGTTTTTGTCTTACTGACACTTTTTGTTGGATAATAAAATATTCGGTCTCTTTAATTTCAGATGCTCCTAAGATCCCTGCATGAGTGACTCCATCTCAAGAAAATGGAAGGAGAAAATCAAACTGAAGAAAACGAGTTTGTCGTCGTGGGTTTTGCGGGTTTTGTGGGTATGCCACAGCTGCAATCTTTTTTTTTTGCTACTTTGCTGGTAGTTTATCTGATAACTTTAATCGGAAATCTTCTTATCATGGCAATTGTTTATTTAAATATACATTTGCACACCCCTGTGTACTTCTTCCTCACAAATTTGTCATTCCTTGACATTAACTGTACAACAATTATTTTACCAAAGTTGTTGGCAAATTTCTTTCAGGAAAAAACTATATTTTCCCTCACAGAATGCCTCCTACAAATTTATTTTTTCTTAGCCATTGTGTCTACAGAACTCATTCTCCTTGCAATCATGGCTTATGATCGGTATGTGGCTGTCTGCAATCCCTTACGTTATATGACCATCATGAGCAAAGATGTCTGCTTTCAGCTGGCAGTGGGAACCTGGATAGTTGGCTTCATTGTCCCAATACTACTTACTGTACTACTGTCAGGTCTCTCCTTCTGTTCATCTCACACCATCAACCACTTCTTCTGTGATGTGACAGCCCTCATGATGCTTTCTTGCAGCAGCACTAGATCGATAGAAACATCAAGCTACATCCTTGGTTCGGTTATAGTTGTCTTGCCCTTTTTATTAGTGGTAGTTTCTTATGCCAACATCCTCATGGCCATCCTTAAAATAAAATCAATGCAGGGGAGTTGGAAGGCCTTCTCCACTTGCACCTCCCACCTCACTGTGGTTATTCTATTCTATGGGTCTCTGAGTTCTGCATACATACGACCAACATCAACTTTTTCCATGAATGACAACAAACTATTGTCTTTATCATATACTGCAATTACTCCATTGTGTAACCCTTTTATATACACCCTGAAAAATAAAGACTTTAAAAAAGCCCTCCAGAAAGAAAAGACAACAATGTAGGACCCAATTCACAGATATATTTGTCACTCAGTTGTATTACAGAGCACAAAAACAGCACTCAAGGTAAAGTACCAGTCACAGTTCCATGGATTTAAATGCTGAATTAAATGCAGCAACTAACCTGCTTAATGGTGCAGGTTAGTTAGACCAAAAAGGGGAGGGGAGCAATAACGACTGTAAACATATGCACAATCCTGCCTGGAAAAGATAATCACACAAATAAAAAATTTGAGCAAATTATTTGGATGTACAGGGTCCCAAATATTGTTGATCAAAATAGACCTGAAAATAATTGAGGTATACCCCAATCTTAAGGGTGGTCACTTCAAGGCATGCCAAGGTCTATTGCCCACCCCAGTTACACACAAAAATGTGGGCTTCAGTCAGACTGTCCTCCTTGCTACCACGGATGATGTCCACATGACTCTGGACAGAGAAAACATGGTGACCCTGAATCTCCGGGTCCTCCCTGCAGCATCTGACATGATATACCACCCATACTCATCCAACGCCTGCACAACATCAGAATCCAAGGAGATACACACTCTGATATATCTGCTCCTTCCTAACTGGAAGGACCCGGTCAATCACACTGGCACTGTACACTTCAAATGCCCACAGCCTTATCTGTGCAGTTCTGCAAGGATCCTGCAGTAGCCCAACCCTTTTCAATGCATGCACGATCACTCTAGCCAGCATTATCTACTCTCATGACATCAATGTGCTCTACTATGCTGATGACATGACATGGCGGAGGCGGCTCTGTAGAAGATGTAGGGCGGGCAGGGGTCGGTGGGGACTCCTGAGTGTATACTACTCATGGTCTCGGCAGTGACAGGGCTCCAGGCGGTGATGGTGGGCTGGGTTGCGTTGCCGGTTGTAGGAGTAAAGTCGGTGCCTAGTTTCTGCTCGTCAAAGTTGCTGTAGAGGGATCTGATCTTGAGATGGAAGTCGGAGCTGAGTTTGTTGCAGAAGTCCTGGGAGGCAGGGACGTAGGATGATTCGCTGGGGGGTTTAGTGAATTCTTGTATGATGCTGAAGAGTTCCTTAGAATTGCAGGAGTTGGTGAGGATTCTGTTCTGAATGAAATTCTTCTTCATTCTGATGAGATGGTGGTGTTCTGTCATGATGGTCTTGTAGGCGGAACGTGCTTCGGGGGTTTTGCTGTTCCTCCAGGATTTCTCGAGTCGTCGACACGTGCGCTTGGATTCTCGGAGGTCGGTGGTGAACCAGGTGGCTTTCGTGGTGTGTTGTCTGTCGGAGTACTGGAGGGGGGCAAGTGTGTCTGCACAGTCGGTGATCCATTTGTGGAGTGCGTTGGCCGCGGAGTTGGTGTTGGTTGTGGTGGGGGGAGGGGCACAGTTGAGGGCGGAGTTGAGGTGCTCTTCGGTGATCTTGCTCCAGTTCCTGTGCGAGGGGCGAGGTGTAGGCTTGTGTGCGGTGGGTTTCGCGAAGGAGAAGTGGGCACAGTGGTGTCAATCCAGAGGGGTTGCGTGGTATGGCTGAAGCAGATGTTGTTTCCTCCAGCGAAGATGGGGTCGAGGGTGTGACCTGCCTTGTGGGTGGGGGTGGTGACGAGCTGTCTCAGTCCGATGTTGGCGAGGTTGTCCAGGAGGGCGGTGGAGTTGGGGTCGCTGGCGTTGTCGAGGTGGAAATTCAGGTTTCCGAGGAGTATGTAGTCCGTGGATGCGAGGGCGTGGGGCGCGATGAGGTATGCAGTGGTGAACGTGGCACACGGTCCGGGAGGTCTGTAGGTGAGGGTGCCACGTAGAGCCGTTCTGGGTTGATTTGGGCTTGGAAATGGAGTTGTTCCATAGGGTACAAGGAGTCGTTCGTGGGTGAGTCAGAGGGAGTTTTTGTGTACGATGGCGAGTCCACCTCCAGGGTGGTTGGGGCGGTGTTTCCTCTGGATCTTGTAACCCTCGGAGACGGCAATTGAGATGTCGGGTGCGGAGCTGGCGTTGGTCCAGGTCTCTGTGAGGAAGACGACGTCAGGCGAGAGGGTGTTGAGGAGGTCCCAGATTTCTACTGCGTGTCTGTGCAGGGAGCATACATTGAGGAGGATGCAGCTCAGGGGTTTGGGTGCACTGGTGTGCGGTGGGTTGGTGGTGGCAGTGGGGGTCCGGAGATGGTTGAAGGTGCGGCGGCAGTGTTGGCAGGAGAACTGGCCATGGGTGGTGTTTGGTGTCGACAGCTGGCAGTTGTTGTTTCTTCCAGGGTTGAGTGCGTGGAGGGTTGCTGAGTCGTATCGCTGGCAAGTCGGAGGACTATGGTTCCTGGCACTGGACGCGGGTGGGTCGTGGACGGGCCTTTGGCATGCCAGCAGCGCGGGTAGGGGTAGGGGAAGGGGGAGGGCGGGACAGCTGGGAGGCGGGAGGGGCCGCGGGGGCAGCAGCTACGAGAAGAGAGAAGAAGCAGGAAATCACAGGGAAAGGGAAGGAGAATCATGAAAAAAACAAGGACAGAAGCAGAGACACAGAGAAATGGAAGAGTCAATGAAAGATAAGGGCAGAAGCAGAGAAACACAGAAATAAAAGTCAATGAAAAACTAGGGCAGAAGCGGAGAAACAGAGAAATGAAAGTCAATGAAAAAACGAGGGCCGAAAACAGAGAAATGAAATGAAGTCAAGGAAAACAAGGGCAGAAGCAAAGAACCAGAGAAAATAAAAGGCAGATAAAAATGATGCAAAGTGAGGGAAAGAGCAGTGAAGAGGAGCCGGGAGGAGAGCAGAGGAGTCTCGGGATTCAAACCTAGGTCAGCTGCGCTGGGAGGCGGAGGAATTGGCAGTCTGATCTACGACGGAGCTGCGTGCTGCGAGAGCAAAACCCAAGGGGTTCTAAATGTAAGTAACCCTACCTTTCTCTACTACCATGGAAATGGATCTGATAACTATTGACAACCTCACTAGGGCTGAGCTGCATAGGATCTGCAAGAAGAGGGCTAAATGTGGGCAGGAAAGCTTCCAAAGTGTATCTACAGATAGCCCACGGAGCCTATGTGGAAGCCAAGAGGCTGCAAGCAGTAAAAGTGAAGGATAATCCTGAGTGGCAAGAAGGACCCTACTCCCACCAGGAGGAGAATCGGGATGCCCAGGATGGGGCAGGTAGCAGTGTGTCTTCCAGGGGCCTTTCACTAGTGGAGTTGGAAGACAGGAGGAAGTAGAGGAAGCTCATAGTTGAGCTGGAGCCAGCCACACTAAAACTGGAATCTAAAGAGAGGATAGCAAAAGAGAGACTGGCCATGGAAGAGTAGAGGATGACCCAGGAGTTCAGTCTCAGAGAGTTGGACTAGGGAGCCAAGCAGATAGAGTACAGTAGTAATGGTGGCAGAATACCAGCAGTGTCGATTGGCGAGGTGAGGTTCCACATACCCAAGGACCTGGTGCCTAGTTATTTAGTGGGATATGATTAGGCCTGGGCGGTAAATTCTGTTCCGTTTGCGGAATTTGGATAATTTCGCGTTCCGCTGAGAACGCGGATTTGCCAAAAATTCCGCGATCCGCGCCTTCGCGGAGTTTTTTTCTTGTTCGGGCTTTCAAAATGCGTGTTCGCAAGATATTTCTCCCCGAACACGCAAACAGCATTCGCGAACAGGAAAAAAGCATCGCGAACGGGCGGAACAAGCAATTCCGCGTGTTTGCGGAACTTTTGCGTGCTCGCGGAGATTTTTTACCGTTTCGCGGAGCTTTGCGTGGCACGACTACGCAAATTCCGCCCACCCCTAGATATGATATATATAAATGATTCTCAGTTTATGTGGTAGATCAGAGGGTACACAAGGCCTAAGAGGAGTACAGGGCTGTAACTTGTGGAGGTAAATACCCACGGTGGGGAGGGACACACTCCTTAAACTTGAGGTAGAAGATCAGATCAAGTATGCCCCTATGAAGGCCATTCTTCTCTGCAAATTTTGGATGACCCCTAAGAAATACTTTCAGAGGTGTAGGGACAGGCACAAACTCCCAAACCAGTCCTGGGTGGAGTTCTTAGATTATTCTAGCAAGGCACTGAAGGGCTGAGTGAGAGGCAGCAAGGTAGATGTGTTCAATAAGCTGTAGAACATAATCTTCACGGAGGACATGCTCAATATTTGTTTTATAGTGCTGCACCAACACTTGATAGATAGCAAGCTTGCTGACCTCAGGAAGCTTGCTGAGAAGGCAGACCTCTAGGTCTGCACCAGAGTGGCTAAATAGGTAACTGAGGCTGATCCCCAAGGATGGTTCAGGTTCGCTCAAGGGGCAGGTCAAGGATCCCATAGACAAGTCTCAGCTTAACGGAGAAGGAAAGGGTTCTTATGACCCTTCTGAAAAGAAGGAGAGAGGTTGTGATGGACGGTGTCCCAGGGCGCCCCACATCCAACCCCACTGCTTTGATTGTTCCCATCTAGGACACTAGCAAGGGGATTCTGTCTGTCAAAGAAATCACCCACTGGTGGGACATCTACAGGAGTGGCTAATATGTCCTATGGGGTAATTGGTTCCCAAGGGCAGGAGAGAGATCATACACTAGTCTCCCATAGTCCATAGTTGCGGAGTGTATTCAAAGGATAGACTGGTGATCCCTGAGGGTGGGAGCCGTCATATCCAACAGGTTAATGTGAATGGGGCCCCTACCACTGCTCTGAAGGACACTGGGTCCAGCCAGACCATGGTAGTGAAAAGGCTGGTTTCCCTAGAACACTTCTGTGTTCTAGGGATACCTAACTCAGGCCCAAGTGCAGGTCTTTGTCCCTGGTATCCCTGGAGCGGGGTGGGGAGGTCACCCAGAGAAGGGTCATAGTTAGTCCCCAGGTGCCCATTGAGTGTATTCTGTGAAAAGAGTTGCCACTGGTGAAAGAAGAGTTAAGAGAGGCAGCCGCACAGGACACCCTGAAAGCTCAGACATCTGGACATACCCCTCCCAAACAGAGGGTAAAGAGGCAATAGATGAAGAGGCAGGGGGAGGAAGGACTCGCCCCTGACTACTGTTCGGTCCCAGGCTACCACCTCTGGACTGGTGGGAAGGAAAGTGGAAATGAGGTACCTAATCCCTGGGGCTGTTACCCCACTCTCTGAGAAACCTCAAAGGGCAGAGATCCCAGGGAGGACTGGGACCTGGCTCTTAAAACTGACAGCTATCAGTGACCTCTGTTGGTTGTTATCCTTATGGTCCGAATTTTTCTTGGGTTAGGGACAGAAGTCTGATCTAAGTGGGGGAATGGGCTACATCACTTTGTTGGTCATGGTGGTACTGTCTGACTACTGGGATACATCTGTGAGCAAATTAAGGTTAGATGTTACATAGTTGGGGTCCACAGGTTAGGAGAAGGGTTCCCCATGGGTCATTTCAGTGGCTCAGGAGAGTGTAGACAGAGGAATCCAACTGAATGCAGAGGGGTATCGAACTAGCACAGACCTCTGCAGTAGAGGGCCAGTGTCCATGTTCTATCACCTAAATAAGGAAGTCCATCAAGGTATTGATCAGTCTCCCCTGGCTTTAGGCTGGAGAGGGGTCATGTTTGACCTGGTCCTCTTTGCAGGGTCATCACCAAACTGTTTGCCTTCTTCCTCTTATTTGTTTGCTGAATTCTTTTTTGTTGGCCTTAGGACTCTGTGCACTTTACCACTGCTAACCGGTGCTAAAGTGCTTATGTTCTCTCCCTAAATCATGGTGCAATTGGCTTGTACCCAATTGGAATATTTCATTCACTTATAAGTCCATTGTAGAGTGGTATACCATATACCCAGGGCCTGTAAATTGAATGCTACTAGTGGACCTGCAGCACTGATTGTACCATCTACTTATGTTACCCTTTAAACATGTAGCTGCGGCCTGAATGCAGTTTTAAACTGCCATGTTGACTTGGCATTTAAACCCCCTTCCCAAGCTTTAAACTCCCTTTTATTGCATGTAGGTTATCCCTAAGTTAGGCCCTAGGTTGCTAGTTTTACTACCATGAACCTACACACAAAAAACGTTCCAGTGGCTCCCCTTATGTTCCAGGGGAGCTCTTATCTAAGCCTTGACCATGAGTTGTATTGATTATGGCAATGCCTTGATAGCTGTGGTGAATGAAGCCCTTCTTTCCAAACTACAGGTGTTTCAGAATACAGCGACAAGTTTGGTCTGTAACTCCTGGTACCTCATCAGCTCCCACTTTGAATGCCCTGCACTGACTACAAGTCAGAGAGAGGTTGTTAGAAATTGGGTTTCTGATTATCAGAGTATGCAACCAGTACAAGTAGGAACGAAAATCCTAGTGTAATTCTTATATACACTAAAAGATTACCTGTGCTCAGCCTCTTGTCACTTGGCAGAAAGCAGTCAGGCTAATCTAAAGAGGCAATGTATAAAGTATTTGTGCAGCACAACACACAGGGGCCGATTCCGATCTCGGTCGGAGGCGCACCCAATACTATTCGGTCGGGAAAAAAGCCATGCGAAAGCCAGTTTCCGACCGATCCGTACAGCACACCGAACGAGCAAGTACGATGCGCACAACAGCAAAAATTCCGGCCGAGCCGTACTCACCCAAACCAGGTCCTGTTCTCCGACCGAGGCGAATCCGGAAACGCCGAATCGAGTCGCACGGAAGGGAAAATGCAGCCCCGTCCGGCCGGACAAGTACGATGCGCTTTCCGTACGCGCCGAACCCGTCGCTCACGCACGGCACGTCAAAGCATCCGGGAGAGGCGCACATAAGCTCCGAATCGCGCCACAACACGATCCACGGCTACGAGACGAACACAGCACCGACGAGGACGACGCGGAGCGACGAGGACGAAGCGAAGCGACAAGGACGAAGCCAAGCGACGAGGACGACGCGAAGCAACGAGAAGGACGAACGACACGAACCAACCATGAATCCCTTCGTCCCGATCATACCAATATTCTACATCTACTACCGGAACAGGCACGGACGCGTACGGCGCAGAAGGTAAGTCAGACACCAACCACAAAACACATACAACACGTACACGACACATCACACACATACACTGGGAATCTGAATATACTTACACCAGCAACAGCAGCACCATAGGGGCGGGATGCCCATCACCAATGCCACATATGCACACAGGGGCCTGAATGCGCGCCACCACCCCAACCCAGGGGGGCAGGATGCCTACCACTACTACCACCCTCACCCACGGGGGGCTGGATGCCTACCACTACTACCACCCTCACCCAGGGGGGCAGGATGCCCACAACTACTACCACCCTTAGCCAGGGGGCAGGATGCCTACCACTACTACCACCCTCACCCACGGGGGCAGGATGCCTACCACTTCTACCACCCTCACCCAGGGGGGCAGGATGCCCACCACTACTACCACCCTTAGCCAGGGGGCTGGATGCCTACCACTACTACCACCCTCACCCAGGGGGGCAGGATGCCCACCACTACTACCACCCTTAGCCAGGGGGCAGGATGCCCACCACTACTACCACCCTCACCCAGGGGGCAGGATGCCCACCACTACTACCACCCTTAGCCAGGGGGCTGGATGCCTACCACTACTACCACCCTCACCTGGGGGGCAGGATGCCCACCACTACTACCACCCTTAGCCAGGGGGCAGGATGCCCACCACTACTACCACCCTCACCCAGGGGGGCAGGATGCCCACCACTACTACCACCCTTAGCCAGGGGGCTGGATGCCTACCACTACTACCACCCTCACCCAGGGGGGGCAGGATGCCCACCACTACTACCACCCTTAGCCAGGGGGAAGGATGCCCACCACTACTACCACCCTCACCCAGGGGGGCAGGATGCCCACCACTACTACCACCCTTAGCCAGGGGGCTGGATGCCTACCACTACTACCACCCTCACCCAGGGGGGCAGGATGCCCACCACTACTACCACCCTTAGCCAGGGGGGCAGGATGCCTACCACTACTACCACCCTCACCCACGGGGGGCAGGATGCCTACCACTACTACCACCCTCACCCAGGGGGGCAGGATGCCCACCACTACTACCACCCTCACCCAGGGGGGCAGGATGCCCACCACTACTACCACCCTTAGCCAGGGGGCAGGATGCCCACCACCACTACCACCCTCACCCAGGGGGGCAGGATGCCCACCACTACTACCACCCTTAGCCAGGGGGCTGGATGCCTACCACTACTACCACCCTCACCCACGGGGGCTGGATGCCTACCACTACTACCACCCTCACCCAGGGGGGCAGGATGCCCACAACTACTACCACCCTTACCCAGGGGGTCAGGATGCCTACCACTACTACCACCCTCACCCACGGGGGGCAGGATGCCTACCACTACTACCACCCTCACCCAGGGGGGGCAGGATGCCCACAACTACTACCACCCTTAGCCAGGGGGGCAGGATGCCTACCACTACTACCACCCTCACCCACGGGGGCAGGATGCCTACCACTACTACCACCCTCAC
This sequence comes from Calotriton arnoldi, assembly GCA_963921515.1. NCBI lineage: Eukaryota > Metazoa > Chordata > Amphibia > Caudata > Salamandridae > Calotriton > Calotriton arnoldi. The sequence goes on along the minus strand of CAWUFW010002493.1, from coordinate 18,251 downwards.
CCACGGGGGGCAGGATGCCTACCACTACTACCACCCTCACCCAGGGGGGCAGGATGCCCACCACTACTACCACCCTTAGCCAGGGGGCTGGATGCCTACCACTACTACCACCCTCACCCAGGGGGGGCAGGATGCCCACCACTACTACCACCCTTAGCCAGGGGGCAGGATGCCTACCACTACTACCACCCTCACCCACGGGGGGCAGGATGCCTACCACTACTACCACCCTCACCCAGGGGGGCAGGATGCCTACCACTACTACCACCCTCACCCAGGGGGGCAGGATGCCCACCACTACTACCACCCTTAGCCAGGGGGCAGGATGCCCACCACCACTACCACCCTCACCCAGGGGGGCAGGATGCCCACCACTACTACCACCCTTAGCCAGGGGGCTGGATGCCTACCACTACTACCACCCTCACCCACGGGGGGCTGGATGCCTACCACTACTACCACCCTCACCCAGGGGGGCAGGATGCCCACAACTACTACCACCCTTAGCCAGGGGGCAGGATGCCTACCACTACTACCACCCTCACCCACGGGGGCAGGATGCCTACCACTACTACCACCCTCACCCAGGGGGGCAGGATGCCCACAACTACTACCACCCTTAGCCAGGGGGGCAGGATGCCTACCACTACTACCACCCTCACCCACGGGGGGCAGGATGCCTACCACTACTACCACCCTCACCCAGGGGGGCAGGATGCCCACCACTACTACCACCCTTAGCCAGGGGGCAGGATGCCCACCACTACTACCACCCTCACCCAGGGGGGCAGGATGCCCACCACTACTACCACCCTTAGCCAGGGGGCAGGATGCCTACCACTACTACCACCCTTAGCCAGGGTGGCAGGATGCCTACCACTACTACCACCCTTAGCCAGGGGGGCAGGATGCCTACCACTACTACCACCCTTAGCCAGGGGGCAGGATGCCCACCACTACTACCACCCTTAGCCAGGGGGGCAGGATGCCTACCACTACTACCACCCTCACCCAGGGGGGCAGGATGCCCACCACTACTACCACCCTTAGCCAGGGGGCAGGATGCCTACCACTACTACCACCCTCACCCACGGGGGGCAGGATGCCTACCACTACTACCACCCTCACCCAGGGGGCAGGATGCCCACAACTACTACCACCCTTAGCCAGGGGGCAGGATGCCTACCACTACTACCACCCTCACCCACGGGGGGCAGGATGCCTACCACTACTACCACCCTCACCCAGGGGGGCAGGATGCCCACCACTACTACCACCCTTAGCCAGGGGGCTGGATGCCTACCACTACTACCACCCTTAGCCAGGGGGGCAGGATGCCTACCACTACTACCACCCTCACCCAGGGGGGCAGGATGCCCACCACTACTACCACCCTTAGCCAGGGGGCAGGAAGCCTACCACTACTACCACCCTTAGCCAGGGGGCTGGATGCCTACCACTACTACCACCCTCACCCAGGGGGGCAGGATGCCCACCACTACTACCACCCTTAGCCAGGGGGCAGGATGCCCACCACTACTACCACCCTCACCCAGGGGGGCAGGATGCCCACCACTACTACCACCCTTAGCCAGGGGCTGGATGCCTACCACTACTACCACCCTCACCCAGGGGGGCAGGATGCCCACCACTACTACCACCCTTAGCCAGGGGGCAGGATGCCTACCACTACTACCACCCTCACCCACGGGGGGCAGGATGCCTACCACTACTACCACCCTCACCCAGGGGGGGCAGGATGCCCACCACTACTACCACCCTTAGCCAGGGGGGCAGGATGCCCACCACCACTACCACCCTCACCCAGGGGGGGCAGGATGCCCACCACTACTACCACCCTTAGCCAGGGGGGCTGGATGCCTACCACTACTACCACCCTCACCCACGGGGGGCTGGATGCCTACCACTACTACCACCCTCACCCAGGGGGGGCAGGATGCCCACAACTACTACCACCCTTAGCCAGGGGGGCAGGATGCCTACCACTACTACCACCCTCACCCACGGGGGGCAGGATGCCCACCACTACTACCACCCTTAGCCAGGGGGGCAGGATGCCTACCACTACTACCACCCTCACCCACGGGGGGCAGGATGCCTACCACTACTACCACCCTCACCCAGGGGGGGCAGGATGCCCACAACTACTACCACCCTTAGCCAGGGGGGCAGGATGCCTACCACTACTACCACCCTCACCCACGGGGGGCAGGATGCCTACCACTACTACCACCCTCACCCAGGGGGGGCAGGATGCCCACCACTACTACCACCCTTAGCCAGGGGGGCTGGATGCCTACCACTACTACCACCCTTAGCCAGGGGGGCAGGATGCCTACCACTACTACCACCCTCACCCAGGGGGGGCAGGATGCCCACCACTACTACCACCCTTAGCCAGGGGGGCAGGAAGCCTACCACTACTACCACCCTTAGCCAGGGGGGCTGGATGCCTACCACTACTACCACCCCCACTCATAGGATGGACAATGCATGACACAACAAGCACACCACAACCTAGGGAATGCAAGATTAAGACATCCCCCCACCACCATGACAAGCGTGTGAGCAGGCTGTGTCAAATGCCTACAACACCGAACATGACTTTGAACATACAATGTGACCCCCTAGCACATGTGCCACACATATATGTGTGTGGCACCCACAATGCAAGCAGCCCATGACCATTGTGGCAATGGGGCCTAAACCCCCATCATCACAGTGACCAAAAGGCAAGTGTGGGGTCCATAGCTGAAGCACATTTTGACCATTGTGGCAATGGGGTCTAAACCCCCATCATCACAGTGACCAAAAGGTAAGTGTGGGGTCCATAGCTGAAGCACATTTTGACCATTGTGGCAATGGGGTCTACACCCTCATCATCACAGTGACCAAAAGGTAATTGTTGACAAAGAAAGAGCTGCAACTGCCAAACTGCATGGATCATTCCTGGTCACAGAACCAAAAACTCATCTGTGGCAAAGTAGTGTATGTGTCCCATTGCAACATAAATTGGGGGAGCCAAATACTGCAGTGCAAATGAAACATTCCTTTGGCCATGTGCAGACAAACAACACCCATGGGGGCTGAGACCGTCAACAGTCATCAATGACACAATGACAGAAGTGACCATCAGAATGCAGAACCACATATTTGCACCAATGGGCACACAAATGCAGATACCCTGTGGAGACAGCAGATGTGAGGTGAACAGATACCATACCATGGCAGCAATGGGACACACAAACCATGATCACTGTGCTGACCGATGACCTAGGAGTCCCAGGGACAGCAGGGGAAACACACCAAACAACATACAGCCAATGGCACACCCAAGATATGCCAATGCAGTGGTGCAGATGCACAAACACAAACAGGCAGACCAACACTGTCATCATACACAGCAGGTGAGGGGTGGGGGTGCCAGTGTCCCCAGGCAACAACACAACACATGAGGAGAGCTGAATACCAATCATACAGATGTGCATACACTGCCACACTAAGGTAACTCATGGATCCAAATCCCCTATGTAGGCAAGCAGGCATTGACAGGTGAGAGGGAGCACAAAACACACATGTCACACAGGCACGTAGGAACAACAACTGACACAGCAAGTCACAGACACACCACAGCACCACCCCCAGGGCCCCCACAATGTGGTGACCCTGGGCTGAATAAAAATACCACTGTGATGACAAAGCTAAATGTCGATCACACTGTGAACCACAGTCAGGTGTCCTGAGCAACTAACTACCATCACACCTACACAAGCACAAATCAATCAGCATGGCCAGTAAGCCAAGGCCAACATGGAGGCAGGGGACTAGCCGGGCAACAACTCTCATCTGCACACACTCAAGACCACACCCCTCGACCTCCAACAATGTGCAGCAGTGAAGTACACATGCACTGGTGACATTGCACATGCACCCATGACTATTCCAGGGTGGTGGGTGGGAACCAAGGTGTAGAAACACATCACACATGGACACTCAACAAGACTCCTGAATGTCTGACACACTGCACACTACGCTGTACATGGACATGACGGCAATACCACACCGACCAATGGGATCCCAGCCACAGTCACACACCAATGAAGAAGCCAAGGTCACCCACAAAGAACACACATAGACAACAACCAACATTGCAGCCCGGACCCTAAGGAGTGCCAGCAGTCACACACACAACGTGTCACAATCACTGAAAGATAACACAAACTGGAAATCACATGACAGGGGCAAACAACAAGTGCCAAAGGGAAACCTGACTGTGACCCATCTGCGTCTGCACACAAACTCTGCCCTGACAGCAAACACACCTATGGGTGACACCCTGATGACCAGTAATGTGCCATGCACCCACATCACAGAGAACACAGGGAGAAGACTTTGGGGGAACATAGCTCAAGTCAGCAAGCATCACAAACAGGTACAACACTAGGGATCACAGCATGCGCAGATGAATGGAAGTGAACACACAGACATGCACATACAACACACACCTTGGGCGCAGGCAATGTCACACGTGTACACACTGCCATGAGGGGACTCCACTCCTGTGTGAGGAAAGCTGTGCCATATGTTGCCTCAGTAGGGCCCCATCATGTCAGCTGAGCACTTGGTCACACAATCAACAATTAGCACCAAATGAGGGCTCCCATCACATCAGCCTGGTCATGGATGTGCCAACGGAATCATCAGCACAGATCCAACACACTTGTATAGCAATGTTGCACTGACTACACGGATGAGTCCCTCCCCATTGATGCCCAAACCTGCATGTCCACTGGAGATGGCAACACGGTCAGGGAAGTAGACAAATGCAACGATGGCAGGCACAACAGATGTGCAGGGGTGGAAGCCACAGATATGAAATTGCCAATGTAAGTAGGAAACCCATTGCCAAATACTGAACACATGACACCCTCAGATGCTGCTATTGATGACATGGATACACCACATGATAGGACACATACCCCCTGGACCACATGGGTTCCTGCACAGTAACACTTCATAATCATGAGACCAGATATCACCATCACTGCAGCAAGGGCATGGTTAGCTGCACCAACAACATGTACATCTGAAGCATGAGCACTAGAGAAAAGAAAGTTGCTTTATTCAGCATATGTGTTGTTTGATAACGACGTCCAGAAGAAATTAGAGCAAAGGCCAATGGCCAGTCCATTGTCAAAGTTCAAACAGGGTGACACTGGCAGATGTCACCCTACGCATGCCTGCACAATACCAGGGACAATCCACTAGGAGGGGCAACCGGGGGGCAGGCCAGGCACCGCAGGGACAGGATCAGGGCTCACCAGGGGGAGTCAGGGAAGGGGTGGTGGGTGCTGGAGAGCCACTGACAACTGCAGTGGAGGTGTCTGACATGGTGTGTGCCGGCACAACTGGGGGGCATGACACAGATGTCGTGGGTGCCGGCACAACTGCAGTGGACCCTGCAGATGGGGTGGACAGGTCCGCCACTGCAGTGCCCAAGTCAGACAGGGCGGTAGTGGACTCCACTGCAGTGCCTACCTCCAGGGGAGGAGAATGGGGAACAGGCAAGGTGGGTTGGACAGAGGGGGAGGACACCCTCACCACATCAGTGGCACAGACAAGCGCAGCGGGGGTGTGGTGCTGGGAGAGCAAGTGGCAGGGGAGAAGGCCGGAGCATCTTGGGGATGGTATATCTGTGGGTGGGGGAACCTGGGGCAGGGTGTGGTGGGGGCACCTGTGCAGTGGGGGCCTGAGGGATGGAGGACGGAGACCTTGTGCCTGAGCTGCAGGGCGGTGGCGGGGTCTTGCTCTTAGCACTCCGGGGGGACTTGCGGGTGGGGGCCTCAGTCCGTCTGTGCCTGGGGGAGGGTGTCCGGGGGCGAGGGGCAATCTGCTCCGTGTGGGTGGGCTTCCTCTTCCCCCGGGATGCTGGAGCAGCTTCATCGGTGGGGAAGAGGCCGAGGTCACAGAGGAAGAGCTGCTGTGACTTTGGGGTTGCAGGTGAGGCAAGGGAGGGTGCTTTGGAGGGAGAGGGAACTGAGGACTGCGCAGTACATGTGGATGCGTGTGTGTGTTCCAGGGCCCCATCCCCTGTGAGTCTGGCTTCAGTCCCCTGAATGTGCGTGCGTGTGCGTTTTGTCATTGGCGTGTGTGTCAGTGTGCTGGATGTGTGTGTGCTGGTGTGTGCCTGTGCCGGTGTGTGTGTGCCTGGGATGGGTAAGGTGCTGGGGAGTGTGGATGGAGCAGAGGCAGGAGGGGTGAGGGACCGTTTGAGGAGGGACACTGCTGCCGTCAGGGAGGAGTCCATGGACCTATTGCCCCTCTGTAGGTCAGACATGCCCGATGAGATGCCCTCCATGAACGACACCAGCTGAGTCAACAGCGCGGTGTGCGCATGGAGGACACTCAGCATGGCTGTCTGCCCTACATGGAGCTGGCGAAGGAGGTACACAGACTCCTCACTCAGGGCAGCAGGGGACACAGGGGCAGGGGGTGCGGTGCCTGGCCCAAAGGAGACACGCTCCCGGACATGGGAGCCTCCACGGACCTGGGGAATGGGAGCCGATGGGAGGGCGGTGGTGGTGCTGGTGGTGGCGGGGACAGCAACACTAGCTGGGGTGTGGTGGCTGCTGACACCCGCCTCCACAAGGGAGTCATCCTCCGAGTTGCTCTGGTCCTCAGCTGAGGTGGATGCTGCTGAGGACTCCTCGGTGTGGCTCCCCTCGCCCTCCGTGCCACTGGGTCCCTCCGACCACTCCTCGGCTGCTGACCCAGTCTGGCTCTCCGGCTCCTCCTGGTCCGTGGAGCTGTCCCCTTCCGTGGCCGTGGATGTATCTGCAAACAATGGGGAAACAGACAGACATCAGTCACCTGCACCAAACGCACACACCACTGTGAGCACAGCACATTACAGAGCAAGCCCTGGCATCATTAGTTGTACATTGCTAAAAGTGCCCTAATTGAACAGGAGAAGTCAATTGTCAGTCTGATGCCAAGCATGGCACTCACATCCCACATGGCCTTGCACCCATCTGTCTGGTGTCTGTTGGATTGCAACACCCCAGTGTTGACACATGCACCAAGTACACAGTAGTTGGACAGTGCAGAGGACACGGTGTGGACACATCACAGCTCTTGCCACTGAGTCAGTACAGGTTTACGGATGTAAGGGATGCCCAGAGTCAAATAGGAAATGCATGTGATGCATACCAGCGACAGACACCATGATGCACCCATGTCCTGATAGCCAGCGCCACTATGGTGTGCATGTAGCACATGTCACTCCCCTGCAGGATCACCAATCAGTAGACACATGCCATGGCGGAGGCATGACTGCAAAGTCATACATCACTGTCTCAGTGATGTATGACTTTGCAGCCAGACAACAACACTCTGCACTGTGTCACAATAGTAGGTCATGGGGAATGCAAGTCCTGGAGCTGCACAAGTGCACATGTACATCCCCCACAACACATCCTCTTAACCCTCATCTGTCCAGGTCATACCTATTGGACATATGGGAGACCTGTGACACTACCCTCTGAACCTGAGCCCCTCACACTCTGCTGTGCATGGGGAACAGCTGCCTGAACTTCACATTTACATGCCCCAGTCTGCATGGGCAGCTGATCAGACACCTATGTGTCACACAAGTATCGTCTCCTATGGTCACATCTCCAGTGGCATGCTGAGCCCCTACCAAGAAACTCCACAGCAGTCCTGGCGACTAATCCACAGCACACTGACACAGAGGCAGACACCTGAGGGGTCAAATCACTGTGCACAATGTGTCCTCTGATACACGGGAGTGGGAGTACAGAGTGTATTGTATGGCCTGGAGTAGGCATGACTGTCCAGCCCCACATGAATGAGGGATGAGCCCTGGACTGTAGGCAGCTGGCTAAGTATGTGTGACACACGTCATATACATACTCCTGGGGCCCGAACATTGTTCCCACCCGCAGCATGGGTGTGTGCCAGGTACCCCAGCCACATGTGGTGGATCAGCTCAGCAATTGGACCACAGATCAAAGTAACACGCTGAATACATGTCAGAATACAGGCATTGTGTAAGCAATGGACCCACCCATGATGCCCACCACAGAGTCAGGGAAACAGATGCTGTCTCCCACCTTGAGTCAAGCAAACTGCAAGGACACAGTCCTAAGTGACAGAATTCCCTGCATGTAAGGGCCACACCTGGGTATCAGATGAGGAGTGGGCAGTGCACAATAGAGGGACATGGCTCCTGGACAACATGACTGCTGTACTGTGGCAGTTCAACCTGGCCCGAGGAGGGCACATAGCATGTTAGACAGAGTACACAGTGCAGTCTTTGACTCACCCCCTCCTTGCTGCTCTCTGGCCTTCAGCTGCCCATCCAGGTCTGGAAAGACCACCGCCAGGATCCTGAGCATGTGGGGGTCAGGGTCCGTGTTCCGCCCCTCCTGCGAGGAGGCGACAGCTTCAGCTGGACCCGTGCAATCCTCCGGGTCCAGCCCCGAAGGTCCTGCCACCTCTTCTGGCAGTTGCGGATCCGGCGCTTGTAGACCCCCACGGACCGGACAGCCCGGACGATGTCCTTCCAGATCTCATGCTTCCGATGGGCAGAAGCCTGTCAGGATGACAAAGTGATAAGGCCATTACTACACATGCAACATATCCGTGCATGACACAGTTGCATATACATGTCGCAATCACAGGGGCACATGGTGTACCCAGGCAGTGCACGGCTGCCCATGGACAGTTTTCCAGAAGTCACTACATGGTATCATTGCATGGGGAGTAAAACCCTGTTCAGAAGCACTGTCACTGCACCATACCTGTCCAGTGCAAGTCACTACACACTATGGGGGGTGACAACTACTCAGTGAGCCTGCTAGCCAGTGGTGTGCTGACTCTCAGCCTTGCTAGTCAGACAAAATGCACATTCAGAAAGGCAGTGCACAGAACACTCACCTGCTCCCCTGGTGTCCCATACAGCTTGCTGTACTGTGGAAAGTAGGCTGTCCAGCAGGGCCTGGTTCTCTTCAAGGCTGAAGGCTGGGGCTCTCTCCACAGTACGTGCCATTGCAGGGTCCAGAGGGGCAGAGACAGCAGCAGTGCAGTGGCAGATGTCGTCCTGGAGCATGTAGTGCAGGCAAGTGGGCTCTCAGGGGAACATGCAGCAATATATATGTGCTGGAGAGGCAGATACTGTCCCTTGTGTCCAAAGTGATAGGTCCAAGTCGTTTGCATCTTCTGAATCTGGCCAATCCATGGAATAGCAGCACCAAAACACGCCCACAGCATCCTTCAAAATTTCAACTTCATGACATACATGATTTTGCAACATTGTTGTGGGTGACCAACTGATTTTCCAGCAACCGACTCGTTCGAATATTCGAAAACGCGTCCGTTGCCAGGCAAGCCCATTGTCAATGGGTGCGCACCGATCGGTCCATTGAGGTACAACGCGCACAGGGGTACAACGCGTACCCGCACACATTGAAAGCAATGGGCCGGCCGGAGGCACCGATCGGTCCATTGCTGTTCAACGCGCACAGGGGTACAACGCGTACCCGCACATTGAATGCAATGGGCCGGCCGGAGGCACCGATCGGTCCATTGCTGTTCAACGCGCACAGGGTACAACGCGTACCCGCACACATTGAATGCAATGGGCCGGCCGGAGGCACCGATCGGTCCATTGCTGTTCAACGCGCACAGGGTACAACGCGTACCCGCACACATTGAATGCAATGGGCCGGCCGGAGGCACCGATCGGTCCATTGCTGTTCAACGCGCACAGGGGTACAACGCGTACCCGCACACATTGAATGCAATGGGCCGGCCGGAGGCACCGATCGGTCCATTGCAGTATCAACGCGCACAGGGGTACAACGCGTACCGCACACATTGAAAGCAATGGGCCGGCCGGAGGCACCGATCGGTCCATTGCTGTTCAACGCGCACAGGGGTACAACGCGTACCCGCACACATTGAATGCAATGGGCCGGCCGGAGGCACCGATCGGTCCATTGCAGTACAACGCGCACAGGGGTACAACGCGTACCCGCACACATTGAAAGCAATGGGCCGGCCGGAGGCACCGATCGGTCCATTGCTGTTCAACAGCGCACAGGGGTACAACGCGTACCCGCACACATTGAAAGCAATGGGCCGGCCGGAGGCACCGATCGGTCCATTGCTGTTCAACGCGCACAGGGGTACAACGCGTACCCGCACACATTGAAAGCAATGGGCCGGCCGGAGGCACCGATCGGTCCATTGCTGTTCAACGCGCACAGGGGTACAACGCGTACCCGCCACATTGAATGCAATGGGCCGGCCGGAGGCACCGATCGGTCCATTGCTGTTCAACGCGCACAGGGGTACAACGCGTACCCGCACACATTGAATGCAATGGGCCGGCCGGAGGCACCGATCGGTCCATTGCTGTTCAACGCATCACTGTACATGTGACTGGCATATGTCAGCATGCCTATCTCAGATGGACATATGCCAGCCACAGATAGCTCCCAGGGAGTGAGGGGCACACCTACATCACGACAGCCTGTCCAAACCTTATCATAAGGCATGTAAGGCTGCATTTCCTATTGTGTGTATGTTGGTGTACATGTTGTCCTGTGGGTGTCACCTGTGGGCAGCCACCCCCAGGCTGTGCACGTGTTAATGGGGACAGGATCCTGGGTGTTACGTGTACGTGACCACTGTGATGTGCAACTGTTCATATCTGTGCATGTGCCATGGTCACATTTCACAGTGGTGTTTGTGTATGTCATGTCACATACCCCGTGAGTCCCATGTGGGACGGTATGTTTGAGCCAGGGTGTCCCAGTGGCACAATAGTGATGGCCCTCCACAGTCTTTGTGCATGTAGTGTTTACAATGTCTCTGATTTCATGTGCACAATGGGAGACAGTCTCCACATCCACGTTGTGTGTGCATGGACTCTGATGTTGTGCGTGTGTGTCACAGACGTCCATGGCTCTCCTGCCATGGCAAGTGTGGCCACTACCTGTGGGGGTCATGTTTGTTTTGTTGTGGTGTACACATGATACTCCAGGTGATGCCAGTGTCCATGTGGCATTACAGGGTCCCTGGGAATGTGCCTGTCGTTGAGCTGTGGTGCCTGGGGCACATCTGTCCTCACATGTCACTGGGGGGTGACTGTGACACAGCATCATGATATCCAATGGGCCAACCTGGGACAAATTGATGCCACCTGTAGGACCGTGTTGACAGATGTTGGCCATGTATGTACCATACATGTCGTTCCGGTACTGCACACTTCATGTAGTTGTGCCTCATGATGATGTATGTTGGGATCTTGAGTGTGTTCAATGCCGCATATGTGGGGTGACTGACGATCTTGCTTACTTCTCCTCTGCACTGCAGGGCTCCTGCTGTCCATCGGCCATTCCCAGACCTGGCAACGATGGTGGAACGGGACAGCATCCGACGGTACCGCTTCACCAGGCAGCTGATTGAGGATTTGGCAGTGCAGTTGTCCCCACATTTGCAGCCTGGCCGGCCGTATCCTACAGCGCTGACCCCCAAGGTGAAGGTGATGGCAGCCCTACACTTCTTTGCCACCGGTACCTTCCAACATACTGTGGCGTCTGCTGGTGGGATGTCACAGACCATGTTCAGCCGTGTGCTCCGCGATGTTCTTGGCGGCAATGTTGCTCTTCCTGAACCGGTACATCTATTTCCCTAGACTGCGACGACTCACTGACGTGAAGAGTGACTTTTATGCCCTGGGGAGGATGCCGCATGTCATTGGCTCCATTGATGGGACACATGTGGCTTTGGTACCACCACAGGCCCAGGAGCAGGCCTACAGGAACCGCAAGCACTACCACTCGGTCAATGCACTGGTGGTGTGTCTTGCAGACATGACCATCACACACGTGTGTGCCCGTTTCCCTGGTTCAGCACACGATGCCTTTGTGATGAGGAGTAGTCGCATCCCCAGGTTGATGGCACAGATGCAGAACCAGCGTGCCTGGCTTGTCGGTGTGTACTGACTTTGTGCCATTGTGTGTGATCTGATCTGTAGTATTCCGCCCACTTTTCCAAGTCAGCTGATGTGCACTTGTCTGTCCGTAGGTGACTCGGGATACCCCAACATGCCGTGGTTGCTGACACCCCTCAGGAACCCTGTGACACCTGCCCAGATGCGCTACAATGAGGCACATGGTCGGACCAGGAGAGTGATTGAGCGGACCTTTGGTCTCCTGAAGAGCCGCTTCCGCTGCCTGGACAAGACCGGAGGGTCCCTCCCATATGCCCCTGCGAAAGTGTGCAAGATTATCATCGTCTGCTGCATGCTCCACAACCTGGCAGTGCGGAAGGAGTTGCCTCTCATCCAGGATGACGATGACCAACATCCGCCACCTGTGGAGGATCCTGGCCTGGACCACGATGCCAGTGACGATGATGATGATGATGGTGATGGTGATGTCCGCACACAGCTCATCACCAACTTCTTTAGCTGAATGTGAGTATCCTGAGGTGTCATGTGAATGATGTGAGTTGGCATGATGTGTGGGTGGTGCTCTGGTGCTGTTGGAGTGTGTCCATGGGCTACTTGACAGGATGTGTGTTGCGATGTGTGGTGACAGGTGGGCTGTACTCCCCAACAGTGTTGACATGCTAACTTGGTTCTGGGTGGGTATCTTGTAACATGTATTGTGCATGAGTTTTGCTGTTCTGTCCTGTACTGCATTGCTTTTGACTGTGTGTCATTTCTGTCCTTCACAGGGTACTTTCAGATTCGTTTGGTCAACTGTGTCCACCGACGACGTGATTGCACATCCAGGCTGGTAGCTGTTGTGTCCCTACAGGTGATGTGCGCCACACCCATGGACTTCCTTCTGTCTACAGTTGTTGACTGTGTGCCCGCTACCAGGTGGGGTTACCTTGCATCTGTAGTGGTTACGGCATGTTGCTACTGTGTAATAAACCTGTGCTTCACTTAGTGATGTGCGTTGTCTGTGGTCACACATTTGACTGCCATTTGCTTACTGCACCTGTGGGCTACTTGACTACAACTGGGAATGGGTGTGGTGTCTGTGCATTGCACCGTCTTCCCTGGCAACATCAGTGTAGGCAATGAGTCAGATGGCCTAGGTGTGTATGTGTTGTGTAGCCCTGGTGGTGTGTCTCCCTCATATGTGTCACGTTGCCTGTACTCACATGCCTGTGTTGTCCTTGCTGTTGCAGTTCGCATACACAGTGTAATTTTGCAGTTCATCATCCCCATAACAGCACCCACGTTGGAATCACGACAGAGGCAAGTATGGTGTATTATTGTGTTTATTGTGATATATCTGTGATAATAGTGCATAGGATGGATTGTGCTGTACATGAATCTTGCAATCCCAAGTTCCTAGATGAATAGAAAGTCCAGGTAGACAGGATCCCCAGTATCGGGGCCACAGTTGTCTGACACATTGTTCCAACTTGTACTCCCCATGCAATGTGTGGGAGTAGTGTTGCCATCAACAGGGTGAACAGTCTGTGCACAAAGGCGAAAATCCAGAACAGGTTCAGGCTTCCTGGGAGTTGCGCTTGGCCATCAGCCTCTCACTTTCCCCTCCTCGGACGACCCCTCTTCTTGGGGGGGGGCCCTCAAGTGCAGGCTGCTGCGGTGCAGGGGACTCTCCGCCAGAGTCCTCCTCCCTCCCTGTGGCAGTTGCAGTTTGTTCGGTACCAGATGTTGTTGGCACACAGGGAGGTGTGGACTGGTTGCTGTTCATCTGGCGGAGGCATTGTAAAATGTCCCTGTGCACCGCCGTCATCTCATGTAGTACATCCCACTTGGACTCCACGCGGGTCATGTGGGAGTCCACACGTGACATGTGGGAGTCCACACGTGACATGTGTGACTCCACGTGGGACATGTGGGAGTCCAAGCGGGCATGATGGGCAGCCTGCTGCTGTTTGATGTCTCTGAGGAGCCCCACTACCTGGCTGAGCTCTCCGGTGCTGGACTGGTACGCATCAGCTATGCGTACCAGTTGTGGGTCTTCATGCACACCAGCAACGTCTGCAAGCAGCGACCTCTGTCTCCCACCCCTCCCACCACCCCTGCTGACATGTGCAGTGTGTGCAGTTGCACGCACAGATAACCCTGGTCCACCTTGGGGGTTGGTGGTGGTGGTGGTGTCCATGGCCCCAGGTTGGTCCAGGGTCACTGCGCTGGTGTTGTTCCTTATTCTGTCCATGTCGGCAGGGATGGTATTCGTGGTGACAGTCGTTGGAGGGGTGGGTGCAGGGGGTGCAGCTGGTGGACCTGCTGGTGCTGCAGCTGGTGGTCCTGCTGGTGCAGCATGTTGACTTGCACCGGATGTGCCAGGTTGTTCTTCATCGTCCGAGGAGGACAGAGGCTGTACGACGCCAGTGAGCTCGGCATCCTCTTGAGCCTGGGACTGGGACTCCTCAGCGTCTGCTGCTGTGTCCCTATCATCACCTGTTTTTGGGAGACACAAACAATGTATGTCATGTTTCTGCAGGCATCAGTGGTTGACACACCTGACAGTTGTGACTGTGCCTCGGGGTGCGGGCCTGTACATTGTATTGTCCTAAGTCGTCACAGTCAGGGGTTGATATTGGTGTGGCACATTGTCCTGCATTATTTGGGCATTTCTATGTATTCTCTGGGGTGTGAACATGGTCTGCATTGATTGTGTTTGGTTGACAGCCAGACCTCCTTCCCACCCACCCACCCACCCAGTCAGTTATCCCACCATGGAACGTGCTTGCATTGCAGGGAGTGTAAGTTGTCTCTCAGGATGTCAGTCAGTGGTGTCCTGCTGTTTGTTGGTGCACAGTTGGCAGCAGGGCCTTGTGCTCCCCACAGCAGTAGCCAGTGTCAGCCATCTTGTGAGTCCTTCTCCACTCCCTGTGATGTGAGCATGGTTCAGGGTGGTGTTGATGGGCCAGTTGTGAGGCTGAGCAATGTCTGTGACTACGACTCCCATCATGCTATTGCCTCCACCCCCTTCCCAGCATGCCCATGCTTCCTTCCTTTTGACTCTGCTTCCCTGTGGGGTGGGCTGGCTGTGCTGACAGGATGGCTGGGAGTGTTGTCCTGGCAGTTGTTTGGCTAAGAGTCCCAAGAGTGTCCCTGTGCTTCACACAACATAACCCAGGGTGGTGGTGCTTTGTGGGATCTTGTGTTAGGATGGAGGGCATTGCATTCTACCAGGTGGGTACTGTGGAGTTTGTGTTGGGGGGGGTGTGAGGGGAGGTGCTGGTGACTATGGTCAGTGCTGCAAGTCCCCCTTCCCACCCAGCCAGCCAGATATCCCACCATGGAACGTGCTTGCATTGCAGGGAGTGTAAGTTGTCTCTCAGGATGTCAGTCAGTGGTGTCCTGCTGTTTGTTGGTGCACAGTTGGCAGCAGGGCCTTGTGCTCCCCACAGCAGTAGCCAGTGTCAGCCATCTTGTGAGTCCTTCTCCACTCCCTGTGATGTGAGCATGGTTCAGGGTGGTGTTGATGGGACAGTTGTGGGGGTGAGCTATGTCTGTGACTACGACTCCCATCATGCTATTGCCTCCACCCCCTTCCCAGCATGCCCATGCTTCCTTCCTTTGACTCTGCTTCCCTGTGGGGTGGGCTGGCTGTGCTGACAGGATGGCTGGGAGTGTTGTCCTGGCAGTTGTTTGGCTAAGAGTCCCAAGAGTGTCCCTGTGCTTCACACAACATAACCCAGGGTGGTGGTGCTTTGTGGGATCTTGTGTTAGGATGGAGGGCATTGCATTCTACCAGGTGGGTACTGTGGAGTTTGTGTTGGGGGGGGTGTGAGGGGAGGTGCTGGTGACTATAGTCAGTGCTGCAAGTCCCCCTTCCCACCCAGCCAGCCAGATAGCCCACCATGGAACGTGCTTGCATTGCAGGGAGTGTAAGTTGTCTCTCAGGATGTCAGTCAGTGGTGTCCTGCTGTTTGTTGGTGCACAGTTGGCAGCAGGGCCTTGTGCTCCCCACAGCAGTAGCCAGTGTCAGCCATCTTGTGAGTCCTTCTCCACTCCCTGTGATGTGAGCATGGTTCAGGGTGGTGTTGATGGGACAGTTGTGGGGCTGAGCAATGTCTGTGACTACGACTCCCATCATGCTATTGCCTCCACCCCCTTCCCAGCATGCCCATGCTTCCTTCCTTTTGACTCTGCTTCCCTGTGGGGTGGGCTGGCTGTGCTGACAGGATGGCTGGGAGTGTTGTCCTGGCAGTTGTTTGGCTAAGAGTCCCAAGAGTGTCCCTGTGCTTCACACAACATAACCCAGGGTGGTGGTGCTTTGTGGGATCTTGTGTTAGGATGGAGGGCATTGCATTCTACCAGGTGGGTACTGTGGAGTTTGTGTTGGGGGGGGTGTGAGGGGAGGTGCTGGTGACTATAGTCAGTGCTGCAAGTCCCCCTTCCCACCCAGCCAGCCAGATAGCCCACCATGGAACGTGCTTGCATTGCAGGGAGTGTAAGTTGTCTCTCAGGATGTCAGTCAGTGGTGTCCTGCTGTTTGTTGGTGCACAGTTGGCAGCAGGGCCTTGTGCTCCCCACAGCAGTAGCCAGTGTCAGCCATCTTGTGAGTCCTTCTCCACTCCCTGTGATGTGAGCATGGTTCAGGGTGGTGTTGATGGGACAGTTGTGGGGCTGAGCTATGTCTGTGACTACGACTCCCATCATGCTATTGCCTCCACCCCCTTCCCAGCATGCCCATGCTTCCTTCCTTTTGACTCTGCTTCCCTGTGGGGTGGGCTGGCTGTGCTGACAGGATGGCTGGGAGTGTTGTCCTGGCAGTTGTTTGGCTAAGAGTCCCAAGAGTGTCCCTGTGCTTCACACAACATAACCCAGGGTGGTGGTGCTTTGTGGGATCTTGTGTTAGGATGGAGGGCATTGCATTCTACCAGGTGGGTACTGTGGAGTTTGTGTTGGGGGGGGTGTGAGGGGAGGTGCTGGTGACTATAGTCAGTGCTGCAAGTCCCCCTTCCCACCCAGCCAGCCAGATAGCCCACCATGGAACGTGCTTGCATTGCAGGGAGTGTAAGTTGTCTCTCAGGATGTCAGTCAGTGGTGTCCTGCTGTTTGTTGGTGCACAGTTGGCAGCAGGGCCTTGTGCTCCCCACAGCAGTAGCCAGTGTCAGCCATCTTGTGAGTCCTTCTCCACTCCCTGTGATGTGAGCATGGTTCAGGGTGGTGTTGATGGGACAGTTGTGGGGGGGCAATATGTGTGACTGCGACTCCCATGATGCTATTGGCTACACTGACTTGGCCAGCATACACAGAATTCCTTCCTTTGAGTGGTCTTCACTGTGTGTTGGTGTTGTTGTGGTGGCTACATGTGTGGATGTGTGTGTTAGTTCTATTTGTGCCACTGCCTAGCTGTAGTTGTGGTTGTGTTTGTACATGTGTTGGCACAGTTGGATGTGACTTTTTTGATGGCATGTGTTGTGTTTATCTGACTGACATACACATTTTGGGATGATTCTGTTCTAGTTGCTGTGTAATTGCTATGTGTGCATGGTTTGACTCTCCCCTTGACAGTGATGTGTGTGTTTTGTGGCAGTTTATTGTGTACATTTGTTGTGTACTCACCAGGCTCTGGGATGTTCTCTAGTCCATATACGCTCACTGGCGGAAGGATGGCCCGCACCTTCTCCTCCCAGGGCCTGAGGTATATTGGCTTGGCAGGAGGGCCACTGCCGGTCTGTTGGCTGTTGCTGTAGTCTATCTTCAGCAGGTCCCGTACCCTCCTGCGCACGTCATACCACCTGTTCTGGATGTCCGTCTTTGTGCGCCGACATGATGATTGGGCGTTCACCCTGTTGATGATCCTCTCCCACATCTTGGTTTTCTGCGACATGGGGGTCTGTTGGACCAGAGTGCCAAACAGCTGTGGCTCCACCCTGAGGATCTCGTCTACCAGGACTTCCAATTCACAATCTAGGAACTTGGGATTCTTCTTGGGGGGCATGGTGATGGGTGGTGATGGTGAGTGATGTGTGTGTTGGTGTGCAGGTGAGGGTGTGTGAGTGTGTGTTTTGCTGGGTGTATGTGAGGTAGGTATTTGTTGGTGTGCTGATGGTGTGTGGCTTGTGTGAGGGATGAGCTGTGGGTGTGTGGTTGCTTTCTCTTGGGTGCTGGCAGTGAAATGGCATTTGCAAAGGCTCATGGTAGTGATTTGTGTCCTTTATATAGGTGGAGTTGTGGGTGTGTCTTTGTTCTC